>JARYHS010008075.1:81421847-81463868 GCA_031002005.1 Vandiemenella viatica
ATAGTCGTTACGGCTTTGCGGCTCGATATTTCCATGAAATATCCGACCGCAAACCCGTAAAGACTATGTTTCATTTATGCACAGGGAAATATCCGTTGGCAAGAATATTGATACTTTGTTCTCCCATGAGAATTTCGTTTTTCTCGGCTTAATTGCTGCCATATAATTTTGACAGGTGTCAAGATGGATTGTTCCGTTAAACATGCGTTTACGGTCTACCATAATGGCGACGGCATCACAGTAGAATCCGTTGCATTTCTCCCGATGGAGACAGACGAGGGAGTTGTTGAAATGTTGTGTTTTAAAGAGATAAGTCGCTAGACACCCGTCAAGGTGTGGCTGTGACAAAGTTAGTTACACGTTGCATTTCATTCGTGTTTCAAGCACAGTTAATAGGTTACGGTTCAACTCGTTTTAGTTCAGTGGGAAAATTAAATACTGCTTACTGTCGCACTTTCCACACGTTCACCGGATTAACTATAAAAGAAACTACGTTGAAGATTAATTGCTGGCATTTCAAAGCAGACCCACTAGCTCACCGGCTCGGAGTTCATTCAACATTCATAGGAGTCCTGACGTCACATTCCAAGCTCTGGACAGAGGCAGTTAGCCGCGAGATGATGTAAACAAATAAAGTTCGTACATAGTTTTCTTTCAAATTTTATGTGGTTCACCATCGAGAAACAGATTCTTAAGGAATAATAACAATTTATAGATCTACATAAACCGTTTTTGTAGACTCGCAGATCTAATGGAATATATATATATATATATATATATATATATATATATATATATATATATATATATATATATATATATTAAAGTAAACATCCAAAGAGCTTCTCAACATTCCAATAAATATATTTACAAATTGAGGCACACGTCGTAATAGTGAGTTAAAACAAACTCAGACGATCTTCGCGTTAACACCAACAATGCAATGCATACTGCAAGTTCCACTCCTGTTACGGAAATAGCGTAAAGGTGTTTTAAAATTTTTATTTGACGCCAGAAATTTTATCCTTGCTGCGTAGTCCTCGTGTGTTAGCAGCCATATGATGTCATAAAAATACAACGGTTCACTTAAATTGGATGAATGATCGTATCTAACGGCCTCGCCTGTCGCCACCCGGTGACTGACAGTACTTCTGGATTTCTGCAACATCAGTTACCTGATGAAGACGATAGAGAAGTCGTCAAAAAATTGTATTTTTATTACACATGCGGCTGCAAAAGTGCGAAGTCTACATTGCATTAACACGCCCGAAAATCTCAGTTCACAAATCATGTCCTTATTTAATTGTTTCATTAAAGGTGAATTTGGTTACCATAAAATCTAAAGTATTGACTTAATTTCTTAATTATGTTAATGGGGCAACGTTATTGCTTAAAGAGAACTCGATGCATAAATATAATTCTTTCTACTAACTTCGTGTTGATTGCATTACATTAGACTTTAGTCACCACACATACACGGGAAGCACGGTAAGATATTATGATCCCTGTTAATGAAGAAATATATCTGCAAATATGCCCGTTTAGTTATTGCGTGATACAGGTTTTATAACAACCGTTGAATGCTAATGCAGATTTGCACATTTCTGACTGACACTGTTGTAGCTACCCTGATATACACAGTGTGCGAGTAGTCGTTAAGATTGGAATATTGCAGGAAAACAAAGAAACGGAAGAAGTCTTTATACGGAAACCTTTAGTATATTGGAGAATGGCTAGCCAAAGAACGCTAGATTGTTAATTTCCTAAATAAAAATTCAGTAGTACTGAATTTAGATCGAAACAGTACAGAAATGACTTATAGCAATACAACAGATTATCTGAAACCTTTTAGTATCAATTTTAGAGCAATAAAATCTATATACTGTACAGGGCGTATCATTTATGACGCGTCCGCACGCACGGCAAAAATCGCGCGGAGCAGCGCCCCCTCGCTTGCCGGTAAGTCAAACCGCGCATCGCCCGTGCTCGGGGACGCCTCATGTGTGCGCTGATTTCTTAGCTTATAGCACGTGCTAAAAATGTTGGCCATCGGATTCAATACACGCTTCACATCTTCTAAGGATGTTTTGGCTAACTCTCTGCAGTGTTTGTGAAGAAATATTATTAATTTTACTTCTTATGTTTTCACTAAGTTCCACTTCCGTACGGGGATTTGAATCATAAACACGCTCTTTTAGATAACCCCACAGAAATAAATCACAAGGTGTAATATCTGAAGAACGTGGAGGTCACAATCCAAGACTGATAATTTGATTCTCATTGTAAACACGCTTTAAAGCACACATACAATTTTCGGCTGTATGGGGAGTTGCACTGTCTTGTTGAAATGACCACAATTTCTTTCATCTTCTGTCAGATGATCAAAAAAGGTATTTAAAATATTGTCCACATAGCGAGAGGATGTAATTGTTTCAGTAAAAACCACTGGTCCAATAATTCACCTCGCACTAATTGTACACCAAACTCCAACTTCCACCTCGTGTCGCGGCTGTTCGTGGATAAGATGTGGATTTTCTGTACTCCAATACCAACTGTTTTGACTATTTACGCGTCCACTTAAATAAAAATACGCCTCATCCGTGAAAAATGTCAATTGCGGATCCAGCTCACCATCGTGCACACTTTACATAAACCAGTTTGCAAACCTCATTCGTGCAGTTTAATCTGATTGTTTTAATTCTTGCACAGCAGTTGTTCGATAAGGATGCATTTTGAGAATTTTTGTAGCCCTAAATGCACTTGCTTTGGAAACGTCGACTTCTTGGGAGAGTCGTCTGAGGGATTTTCTGGGAGAGTTTTCCAAACGAGATTCGATTTCTTCGACTTTTATTTCAGTAAGAATGGAGCGCTTACGTTTCTTTGGCATTTCCATTAGGGAACCTGTAGCACGCAATTTGTTTACCAATCTTTGTATAGTTGACCAGTGCGGCACTTCGGCTCCTGAAAATTTTTCAATAAACATACGCTTGCACCTCCTTGCAGATTCATATTTAACGTTCCAATTATAAAGGTAAACTCGTTGCTCCAAAGTATACTTCATCTTGACTTCACAGTATACTTGATCGTCACAAAATCTAACTGAGAACTGAGTTGCAACATCGCATTTGCTGTGTTGCGAAGGACACGATATCATCCGAGGGGCAGCCCACGCATGTCGGAGCACGCGGATTACCCGTACGGAAGTGGAAAATAGGGACAGAAGAACTAAAATTAATAACATTTCTTCACAAACACTGTAGAAAGTTAGCCAAAACATCCTTAGAAGATGTCAAGCGTGTATTGAAGCCGATGGCCAACATTTCCAGCACGGGCTATAAGGTAAGAAATCAGCGCACGCATGAGGCGTTCCTGAGCACGGGCGATGCGCCGTGTGACTTACAGGCAAGCGAGGAGGCGCTGCCCCGGGCGATTTTTGTCGTGCGCGGACGCATCATAAATGAACCGCGCTGTATTATAAATCTGTAAGCTAGCTGCGTGCGTCTCACTATTTGAACAGTAACTGCACAAAAAATACCGCAGCAATTTGGATGATGTTTTCAAATTTTTAGAGCTAACGGTTACAATTAAAATCTGCGGGTAGCTAATGACTTATATGTATCGAGGTGTGGAGGGAATAATTAAATACATTTCTAGACATGAAATTATAAGATACGGTTCACATGTAATTGAGATGTTCACTACTTGCACACAAAAAACTAAAAAAAAAATCACACAACTTAACTCAGAATTCTGTTTAACATTTTGAATTCGAATATTTTGTTTTCTTAAATGCACTAAATGAACGAAATAATTGAATCAGATGTATTAAGCATTACTAATATTGGTATTTAATTGACTGTAAAAATGATGCGTTTGAACAAACATGAATATCTCTGGATTGTCTTTGTTTATAATTTCCCTGTTTTATCAATTTTAATAAACATAATTATACGAAATTCGTTACTGAAACTATAGTATTTTAACTCTTCAATAAGAGTAACAGAAGTGTGGACTAATATTTACAGTAAGTAATTTTGTTTTTAATATCGATAATAAGATACCGGGTTGTCGAAATTATAATTGCGATGGACAATTCGAAAGTAAAGAATAAAATTTTGTGATATATCACTTACCGGTATTCGAGATAGCGGAAGCATGAAAAATCAGTTACATGTATAGCTCCATGTGCCTTTGGTGAAGTTTTTAATCTGTTCCTGGCCGCATTTCAAGCTAACCACAATCGCTAAGAAGAAAAAATTAATGAAGTTTATATTGCGATACAGTCAATGTATTATTGCACGTGTTTTAGTCCTCATAAAGTTCAAACTGAAGATTTATTATTATTATTATTATTTCGTATCAGAAACATACAGTTACACAATCACAAACATCAAATCATACTGGACCAGAACTTGGCCCCTTCCAGTGCATTTTCTGAGGCCTCATACAGATTATCTGCCGTGCAGGATGTTGGACACAGTCGACACTGGAGCATGTGCTGGACAGTCTGGTCTTCACCGCAGTCGCACTTGATATCATTGATCTCAGCATTGCCCCATCTTGTTAAGTTCACTTTGCATCTGCCCACTCCTGATCTCAGCCTATTCAAAGACATCCACGTCAACCATCCCTTGTCATAACCAGGTGGCAAAGATTCAGACACTCTTCCCCAGCCATGCGGAAGTGGAGCCTTAGCTTCCCATAGATGTAACCTGGCTTCTTCAGTTGTCGTTGTAAGTTCCTGAGATATTCTTAGGAAACTTTGCCTGTGAGGGATATGCCCATATAGTGGATGAGTTTTTTCATGGTTCACTTTCCTCTTTTCCTTGTTCACTGCTATTTCCCTTCGAACAGAAGGTGGCGCTATTCGTGCGAGATGGTGGAGCCATTCGACTGGAGTTGATTTTAGGCAGCCTGTTATGATTCTGCAAGTGTAATTAAGTGCAATGTCTACTTGTTTGGCATGGGTTGAACTGTGCCATAGACGACAGGGCATACTCTGCAGCCGAATAACATAGTGCTAAGGCAGAAGTTCGAATTGTTTCAGGTTGGCTGCCCCACTGCGATCCAGCCAGTTTTCTTATCAGATTGTTCTTACTGGAAACTTTCAGCTTGGAGTTCATGCAATGTTTCATAAATGTAAGTGATCTGTCAAGGGTCACTCCTAGATATTTTTTAGTGTCACGGTGTTCTAGTTCGACCCCAGACCATGTTACCTTTAACCTAAGAGTTGTTTCTTTATTGCTTAAATGAAATTAATTGTTATAATTTATGTCAGACGTACTTTGAATCCTGAAATAGACAATGTTGTCATTACCAAATGTATTTAGCGATGCATTTCATGTGCATACTTTGATTTTGAAGCGGCAATATCAGTGTAGATTGTAGTTAGGTCGAAAAGCAGTCTGGTCCAGAATGTTCTTGCAACAACATAAGGCATTAGGAATTCAATTATTATTTGTAATTAACAAGTTGCTTCAATCAGTGTCATGTCGGAGATGACGTGCAAACCCGGAAAGAAAACAAACGTTGTGCACGCCCAGCCTATATTTGCGTGTGGCTTTGGCGACATGTTTTTTTTCAGGTCGCATTTCAACTTAACCACTTCAATTTCAAGATACGATGAAGAAAGATTGCTCGAAATTTGGTTAGAAGTTATTAAACAAAAATACATGTTACTACCCACGGCATAAGAATATACACATATCATTTAACGAAAATTTTCCATAGATTTCAGATTCGTTCTTGTAAACGCTATTATTGGCGGCAGAGATATTTTTAGACATGGTCGTCAACTGTGTAGCCAACACTGCAACAGACGGTAGGTTTGGTGTTGTACATTTTTTTCCTTAATATGGTAAATTTTTTATCCCTAGGAAAGTGTTCTCAAAATTGTTGATTAAAAGATCAACTGATTCTTGATTCGTTCTTATTGGACCGTTAGCGATAAAGTTTGACGTAGCTTTAATTTCTTATATTCATATATTATACTGTGTTAAAATACAAGTATAACAAAAAAATACTTTCGAACTATAATGTGAAACCAAATCTATGGTAATAACTAAAGGATAGGAAAATATTTAAAATGAAATTTATATTTTTTGCTTCTTCAAGTTAATATTTGGTACTAAAATAAAAAAACAGATAGAGTATTTCTATACACGCCAAGACCCGCACGTGTGGAGCAGCGGGTAAATGCTAGTATAAGTTAAAAGCAAAGTGAAATATTCTAATGTAATGGTCACGACCCTTTACTACGGCTTAAATCATTAAAAATAATTTAAGTAGGTCGAAAAATCAACGTTCCATCAAATAAAAAGAATATTGATTCATATTTAAGTAAGCTATAGTTTAAATAATGCTGACGATATTTAATAAATGGAAATAGTAGAAACTCTTAGAGCAGAAAGCTGAAAAGACGAAATATAGATGGTCATAAGGGATCTCAACGTGCGGACTCCCGAATACCAGCCCAAAAACCCAATTCTCACCCACCAAGCTCGCATAGAAAATATTTTTGACATTTGAGTCCTTCGTTCAGCGAAATATTTTACGTATATTCGCATCGTAGAAGAACAGGTATTTACAAGAGGTAAACGGTACCAAATTAAACTCGAGCCGCGCGTATTGGAGCCACGTTGGACAGCGCGCCTGTTGAAATGCAGCCCGCCGCACCGTGGAGCAATACTTGAAGGCGGAAAACATGGCGCGGGTCAGTGCAATTAAGAGCCTGCCGGGATGCTGCCGGCAGAATAATTAACGTGGCTGCAAAGGGCAGCACGGAAATTGGCTACAGTTCTCTCGATCGACGCGATATCGACTGGCTTCAAATCCGGAACAGCCTGCAGAAGGTATTTGGCTACTAGCCACTGTGTTTATTGCTTGCTTGATGTGCTGCTACCATCACAGATATCAGCTGTTGAGTTTAATTAAATTTTGTTTCCCTTGGTTTCTTTTTTCCGATAGTAATAATCACCAAAGACGAAACAATAAATGGAACATTAGTGTATTAAGGTATACTAAAAGGAACGGTACAATCATTGTACAGAAGACATCAGAAGTTTCTTCGTTTTGGACCTACGCAAAATGAGGGTATGATTTAAATGTGTTAATTTAATAATGTGTCAAACATTCGATAAATTAATCATTCAAATCCTTCATTCTGCAGAAACTTCACATGAACTAATTTATTTTTGCAGTATATTTGACACTAAGGTTAATAGTGTAATGGACACAGTTCAAGAATTTGAACTTGAACCATTCTTTCAAAGGTACCTCTCTGTCACAGCTGGAAGCGAAATTTCTTCTTCTTTAAACGATTTATCCGAGACAGAGAAGTTGTGAAGTGAACTGTGTTTTACACAGCAGCCTTCCAGATTTTGAGTGTGTGTGTGTGTGTGTGTGTTTATTAATATTGCGTCTTTGTGGCCATTTTAACGTAATATGTAACCAAATGTTTACCAGCAGATAGAGTCGTACACACAATGTTAGATGCATAAATATATTAAGGAAAGATAACCATTTACATGAAACGTAATCCGAATTCTTGAACTGCCGAAAGAAAATATTGACTGAAAGGTTAAAAAGGATTAATAATGGTTTAATCCTTTTGTTTTTTTGAGGTGCCTAGAGAGTAGAGCATAGTACATTAATATGTTTTCTTCATATTTCTTAATATTCTTATATAGATCGGAAAATCCTTTGTCGGCAAATATTAGTGATGCTAATTGGCAGTTGCAGTCTAAAAATCTTAAGTTGTTTCCAAAACTTCGTAGGCACATTCTTTCTTTTACTGTTTTTAAAGATGGATTAGACTTCACTGACATCATTACAGCAGCAAATTGGTGTTTTCGATTCATTCACACAGTGTAGATACTCTGGGAAACAACGATGACCGAATTCACTCTCACAATTTTGAAGATCATCTTAATGTCAAATTACGGATCAGTACAGGTCGTTTAAAAAAAATATATCATCGCATAAATTATTGCGTTGTATTTGAACATGAGAATTAAAAAAAAAAAAAAAAAAAAAAAAAAAAAAAAAAAAAAAAAACATAGAATATTTTTTGGTGATTTTAATACACAATAAAGTTCAAATAAAATTAAAATGACTCTTCCTCGTGGAGTTTAAACTGGCAATGTTCATATTTTAGGCAGCTTTAAAGAAGAAAAATACACGGAGTGCCTTGTATTTAATCGTATAAACGGATTACTATCACGTATTTGTAAGAACGTATACTGTATACTAAACTATTGATTTCCAGGCATCTGCTCGGTGTAGTATGTCATTAAAAGTTATCATGGCGGGGGAATTTATTTTAGGATCAATATCTGTGGTAGAAGAGCATGCTGCTTTTCCTAACAAAATGGCGTCCTGAGAATTCAACTCGTACTGCAGGGCCATGGGCGTATATGTCATACGTTTATTTTTTTGTTTTAGATATAATTATTTCTAAATTATCAGCTTTAACCATAGATGCTCATTTTATCTAGAAGAACTTCTCACATAGCCTTGTGACAGGGTTTTAAATAAAATACCCTACTACGTTTGAAGTTTCGAAAGTTGTAGTGGATATGTGAATAACAATAAAAACTTTTAAATACCGTGTGTTAACAATTGTTATTTTATTCCCATAAGCTCAGACGCGTTTCATCCTTGTGGACTGGCGCATGGTCAGTGACTGTAAACGTACATACATTGTGTTCTTCAGAAATTTGTACTATTTGTATACATGAATAAATATTAACAAAGTACACTCTACTTTCAATTTTTGATAATGTGCCCCAGTCCACAAGGGCGAAACGCGTCTGAGCTTACAGGAACAAATTAACCATTGTTACCTGTTGGTATTTTCATTTACCAATCTTTAACAAATAACTGCGGAAGAATGGCCAATAGCCAACTGAACAATAAAAATTATTCTTCCCGATACACATTTTTACTGATTCCAATGTTTAGTTTGGATGGTCAGTCACATACATATATGAAATGAAAACTACAAATAGTTAATAGTATTTTAATCCTACGTTTCATTCATCTCTGAAAAATTAACAAATTAGCAATTATATTGATAAAATGTCTGTAGAATATTTAAGAAACGTTTTTAACTGTTGTTGTGTATCGGAAATTAAGTATTAAGTGATTCTAACCTCAAAGTGTTTCCATGATGTTGAAATTTTAAATTGTTAGGGGTGATTTGTCCACCAGGATTACTGGTCTAGGATATAAAATGAAATTAAATTTCGAAATAAACGGAAAACATTACGCTACTGGAAAAAATTCATAGTAACGTAACAACACTCTTTTCAAAGAAAACTTTGTTTCATATAATAATTTATATTTTTTGATTATAACAGATTGGAATCAGATTTAAAAAGTTGGTCAGATACATCTTTTATTTACCGTTTGTTTAATTGACTGTATTTTCTTTGCTTTGAGTTTCATGGCTCGTCGTCGTTGAGGTCATTAGAGCTAAGATAATTTGGGGTCAAGGAATGGGAAGGAATTTGGTGATAGCCTCTTGTAGGAGCCATTCCATCATTTTCCTGGATTGATTTCTGGTAACAATGGAAAACTAAATTACAATCATTTGAAACATGTACGTAGCGAATGATTGAACGGACATTAGCATCAGTATGGCTGTTTCCATAAAACCAAGTAATGACAGTTATTATGTTGGGAGACTAGCCGGCTCCCGAGAGACTACATCCATTCCCAACGCCGAGAAGTACTTCGTTCTCAGTTATTATACTATTTATCACTATGCTCTTGTGCAAATCAAATCCCAGCACACAGAATTTAATCTGGAACCTTATTTACATTATTTTACATGTATGGCCTATTTATATGCTTGTATCTTAGGTGATAACTACTAAATATAAATTAATCATGTCAAAATTACTTTTATTTTTGCTGTTACTTCTATTTTTAGTACCACGTCTGGAACTAACCTAGAATAGTTCCCGTTTTTAGGGTCGAAGATTATGACTGAGGTACGCTCCGCAAAATATGAAGAGTTTCTATTTAGCTTAACTGGAACTCGATCACCCATCGGATCAACAATTACTTCGAAAGCATCACGTTCTTCTTGATTGAGGCTGGCCAAACATTCATAACGTAACCTTTGGTTAACGTGTCTTTAGTGGCCAGAGAACTTCAGATTATTAAATAGTTAAGCAACTCCGAAAAAATTAATTGCCAGAATACTCGTGTATATAACATATAAGAAGTCTGATGTCCACTTCAAATAACCTAATAACTCAGGAATAAAGAGTAATAACGAAAGTGATCAGTAAAATACGTAAAAAGCGAATAAAACGTAATGCATAAATTTTGGCCAAGCAGCATTAGCGGATGTTTTAATTAAACTGAAATTAACCTATGCCGGAATGATTATCGGTATTCGCTGTTACAGCAGAGATCATGAGTAATTTTTTTAACCTTTTTATATTGCTTTCATTAGCGTTATGTTACTGAAAAGTAGTTCCACGTTTTTTCAACTGTAAAGTTTTCCATATTTTTTTTAAAGAATTAAATGTTATGAAAACCAAACTTAATGAATGTATTCTGGACATTAATTTCATAACAGTTCCTTAGCTATTAAACTTTACACTTAACCTCCAATCTCAAAAATATCTCTGGTCGCTGTTAATTTGCGAGTGAAGGTTGGCTCGTGACGTCACCGTTCTCCAGCTTAGGAAATTATACATTAGCCACGTTCCATCATTTATTATTGCAGTTGTAATTAAATATTCCAGCAACTTTCGTTCGTTATCTATTACGTTCCTCTGGAACCGGCCACGAGGTGAGCCCGGACCACCAAGAATTGACCTCATGGAAAAAAGGGGACTCCAGCGCTGTCTAAGAAGATGGTCTCTCCAGAGCACGCCCAAGTTCCTCCGACGATTGAAACTACTTGTTGTCGTTGAACCTCAGATAATGTTGAAGGTCAGATTTCCCTTTTCTTTACGTCCGGTTTTGTATTAACATTCAACAAATGGTCATCAGTTCGGGCATCGGATTGATTTCTTTAACAAGTTATAACTGTCCTTTCTTCTATTGCTCTCTTATGCGTTAAATGCGCTAGGCTAATTTTAGCCCTATTCATTATTTTTACATAATCCCGGTTAGACTACGCAACGAACTTAGAAGTATTGGTTTCATTTCCTTGCTGTGGGCTTCTTTTCTTTCATCACACCATGTTGTTACAGTTCTTTTTTATTTTTTTTTTCCTTTCGGTCAACTTGCCACTTGTGAATTTCTGATCTAAATACCTATCTGTTTTTGATGTCCTTTGGAATGACTGCTGCTAATTTTAGGTCTTTCTTGACTTTTCAAATCCATTTGATTATACCTGATACTGATTTTTCTACGGCTTACGTAGAATTCAACTATTTATTTTATGATTCTTTCAGGGTACATTCTTTTGATGGGTCCGTAAAATTTTAGTCTGCGTTTTATTATATTGCTGTGAGAGTCTGTGTCATATGAGTTTCGGGCCCAAACGTTTACTTATAATTTTACATTCTTTTTTAAGGTTTTATATTTCCTTTTTTCCCTGTACAAACTGAATGTTTCCGATTCACAGAAACTGTATTTTAATGTCTCAGTTTTGTGGGTTTGGAGGTGTTTTTTTGATGTACGTGTTTTGTGTTAAGTGTTACGGTATTTCTATCTTTTGGCATCATTGGCTTTTGTTGTATTATATTTGTATTATTATTGAGATTTTTCGTACGGATTTACGCCTCGTTGAAGGCGAGGTCATTACAGACGGAATGTGATGGCGGCTCTACGATCATCTCCTTGCAAAATGTAAATGCTACATCGGCTGCCTCGTCTAACAGGTGCCACAATGCTGTAATGAAGCCAGTAACAGTAATAATATCAAAACTTTGCTGTTCAGTTTGGCAGTGGCTGCTATTATTGCGCCGGCAGAACTCGACGCGTCTGGGTTTTCTTTGGAGTGTCGCCATTACGAGATGCCGCGCGCCAATGGGCGGCTAACAAGTCATAATGGCGACCTGGCCACCGACTAATTGCGTCCGCACCGCTCTTTGAAGTCCGAGCCCCGTCATTAAACGTTAGAGTTACTTTTTCATAAAATGCGCCCGACCACAACGCTCCAGAAACTCTTTATCACTAGTTGAATGCTTAGCCGCTTTCAGCTCTCCGCCAAGAAGGATTTAAATGCGTGCGTATGAATGAATGTAGATGTGGAGAGGAGTTGAGTCTTATCCAGAAATTAAATAGACTCTCAGAATTCCGCATTAGGGTTGGCGCTTCAGTCGTTAGAGTAGTACCCAATGTTGGATCAAACATAGCGCCAAATCTGCCACACTGCAAAGAATCTGAGAAAATACTTCTTCATTTAGGTATGCGATAACCTCTAATCCCCCACAAAAAAGCCCATTATTCCAGCAAAAAAATAGTATACGTAATAAGTTCAAGTTATTCTCACTTTCTTAAATGGAATACGGAGTTCATCCTTTAGAAAATACATGGAAGAAACATAAATTAATTTTAATAACTTTTCAAAAACATTCCTGAATAAATTTAGAAATTAATAAATATCGTTAAGTCAGATCGTTAAATTATTAGTATCGTTATAAGGTATTGTGGACTATTACCTGGAAATAAAATCTATGATACAGGGATAGTAGGGTTCTTTTTTATGTATTCTGTTTCGTAATTTTATAATGCAATGTTGTTGGACTCACTACCCGAAACACTGAGTCTAAATCAGGTATCAGATCACTAATGTTTACTTGAAGAAATGAAGCAAGTTTCTTACAGAAAGTCCTATTTGTGGCACAGGTAGCTTATTCTCTGACAGTTTCTGCCTCTCAACCTGCAGTAAAGCAGCGTCGGTGATGGAAGAAACGGACTTCAACGATAGATCACCTATAAAGAACATTAAATTGTAAGTGAGGGTTTTTCTTTATTGGTTTTAACGTAACCGATATTTGCCAGTACTACACTTCAGTACAATTTGTATGGCCCGCAACCTTCATTACCTGACATACTTTAATATTTATTCAAAATGTATTTAATAAAGATATATTACAACAATTAAAGAACAATGGTTGCATTGATCGTTTTCGTAAATTGAGGCTATAAGTTTCAGGTGAAATAACATTCTCAGTAATGGGTATAGCTGGCTCGTAGGGAGACAAACGTGGCCTTTTCAGTATATATTGCTTGTCTGCTTTGAACGTAAGCCGCATACTCACGAGCCTCGGTTGATGGTAAAGGAATTCTGAGGAACTGTGCTGGAAATTTCGTATACGGCGCTTATGGGAACTTCTTTGAAAGCGCTGGGAGAAAATAGCTCTCAAAGTCTTGAAGTATTACTATTGTTGCTCATACCAGTGATATACTGAGAAAAGCTGCATTTCGCGACTACAGAGTTTAGATCATAGGTTCCCAATCTGGAGGAGGGGGTGGGAGAGGGAGAAACACGAACACATGTCAAGGGGGCGCGGAGAGCGAGGTAGCTTCGCCACCAGTGGTAGTCAACCCGGTGGCTACCTGCAACTAGTGGACGTACCAGCTTTCACAGTGGACGGTAAGGGTTTCTTCAGACACTAAAACACATGAGTTTTTTTTTTTAAATTAACTGACTATTTTTATTTTTTTAAAAATCAAGTGAATTAGTGATGTCAATTTGAAGCTTCAAGAAGCTAATAAAACCCTTATAGGTTTGCCAAAGATTTGTGTCATTATATATTGACAAACTTGAATTACTTCGTTATAACCTATTGAAAAGAAAATTTCCTGATTTATCATCTATAAAAGATAGTATAACTCCAGTGCATATTGAAATATTCTGTAGGCACCTCAACGAACTTGAACTGAACATGCTAAAACGTTAAAAAAATATTTTGAAATTACAAGTGTGTGACAGATTAAAAAGTCTTTTTACCTCAAATATTAAAGAGACTGATACAACTTGCCGATAAGGTCTGTTACAAATTAGATACGACGAAAAAAGTATATATAAATTCGATAGTGGTGAATACGAAAAACTTCACCAGACAGACTTCAAGCTTCTATGAGCGTAAAGTATATATAAAAAGATGTATTCAACTACAGTAAATCTTATATATAAAAATGAATTGCTGTTCGTTAGTCTCGCTAAAACTCGGGAATGGCTGGGCCGATTTGGCTAATTTTGATCTTGAACTATTTGTGGAAGTTCAGGGAAGGTTTAAACGGTGAGAAAAAATGGAAAAAATTGTGAGTAAAATACTAAAACTGACAATTTAATCTTATATATAGAAATCAATGATGTGAGTTTTGTTTATGCTCTATGCGCTCCTAAACCGTTCATCCGATTACGGTGAAACTTTTGTGAGTTGTCTAGAGCGTTTCAGAGATGGTTCCTAAGAAATAAAAATTCCAAAAAAACCACCCCCTCCTCCCCATAACACCCCATAATTTAAACAACCCAACAGATTTTGTCCGATTTGCACCAAAATTTTCACACGTATACTTAAAAACAAATTAAAAAATAGTCTATATATGTTTTCCAGAAACGAAACCCCTCAACCCCATCACATCTCCATAATTTACACAAACTCACAGATTTTTTTCCGATTTCGATGGAAAATTGCATACCCATACAATTAAATATACATAAAAATACTGCCTATATATAAAGCATTTATAAAGCATCGTGTGTATGGCCAAGTCTATTGTTGGATGTACTCTGTTGAGTGGCAAAAGCGTGGTCTTCCACATGCACACATATCAGTTTGGTTAGTTGACAAATTAAGGCCAGATGAAATTGATTCCATAATTTGAGCTGAGACTCCAGATGAAATAGTTGACCCAAAATTGCATGCAGTAGTGACTAAACACATGATACATGGACCTTGCGGAGTTTTCAACAACTCACCCTGTATAGTTGACGGCAAATGCTCCAAGCGATACCCGAGAGACGTGATTGCTGAAACCATCACGGGAAATGACCGTTACCCATTGTATCGTTGACGATCAGTTGCGGACGGTGGGCGAACGGTAGTTGTGAAGATAAAAGGACAAGATTTTGAAGTAGACTATCGTTGGATTGTGCCGTACTCGCCATTATTGTTAAAAGCTTTTGAAGCTCACATCAATGAGTAATATTGTAACTCCGTCAAGTCGGTAAAGTACATATGTAAATATGCAGGGGTGGAACCGGAGGGGGGGAGGGGAGGGGAAGGGCGCGGTTCGACTCAAGCCCCCCCCCCCCCAAAATGTATGTAGTTCCACATCCGACATTGTGATTTTGGAGACCTTTTTTTTTTTTAGCTCTACGGATTCAACGCCCGAGGAGACTGTAAATACTACCCTTTGCCCGACTCAAGCCACCTCCTGAAGGCAAGCCCCCCAAACCAAAATTCACTCAAACCAAGCCCCCTCCCCCAAACCAGTCCGCTCAAGCCCCTCCCAAACTAAAATCCTGGATCCGCCCCTGTAAATATGTTAAAAAAGGTAGCGATATGGCCATCTTCGCTGTCACAAATGCAAATGATGAAGTATCTCAGTATCAGATGGGTCGCTATATAAGAAGCAATGAAGTTATTTGGCGTATATTTTCATTTGCGATCCACGAAAGACACCCTACAGTAGTCCATTTGGCAGTTCATCTAGAAAATGGACGAGTGTATTTCAATCATGAGAACGCGGCGGATAGGGCGGCACGTCCACCATCGACCACATTAACAAGTATCTTCTCAGTTTGTCAAACAGATGTTTTCTCACGCACTATGGTGAATGCTGATATGCCACGCTATTACACTTGGAACGCATAATCGAAATCGTTTCAGCATCGGAAACAAGGAACACCAGTTGAAGGACACCAAAATGTATTTGCCTCAGATGCTCTTTATGTCGCATCTACACAGTTCATTCAATTAACGATGAATGTTGTTATCTTCAATTGTTGTTGGTGAATGTGCATGGTCCGACATTGTTTCAACAACTGAGAACAGTTGATGGACATCTGTGTGCGACATACCGTGAGGCGTGTTAACTACTACAATTGCTCGAGAACGATTCGCATAGGGATAATACGCTTAAGGAATCCGTCATATCCTCATCGCCTCATCAAATTCGCCCGTTGTTTGCGATTATTATATCGACATGTTTCCCCTCGAATCCGAAAGATTTGTGGATGAAATATAGAGATGACATGTCTGAGGATGTGTTGCATCATGTGCGTTGTCAAACTTTGAATCCTATACTACAAGAAATTTACAATGAGACATTAATCATGATAGAAGATATGTGTTTATTGGTGGCAAATAAAGTATTGTCGTGTTTGGGCATGACATCACCCAATCGTCCTATGCGCGATGCATTGAACAACGAGATCCAAAGAGAACAACAGTACGATACTGAAGTATTGACCGACACAGTTCGTTCAAATGTTCCGCAATTGAATGACCAACAACGAATTGTGTACGATACTTTGATTAAAGCTGTGAACAGTGGATCTGGTGGAATTTACTTCCTTGATGCTCCCGGAGGGACTAGGAAAACGTTCCTAATTTCATTGCTGTTGCCAAAGATCAGATCGCAAAATGAAGTAGCCGTAGCGTTGGATTCATCTGGAATAGCTGCAACATTGTTAGAAGGTGGACGAACTGCACATTCTGCCTTGAAATTACTATTAAACATGCAATTCAACGAAGCACCAGTTTGCAACATCACCAAAAACAGCGCAATGGCGAATATTCTACAGATATGCAAATTGATCGTTTGGGATGAATGTGGCGATGGCCCACAAGAGGTCACTGGAGGCACTGGACGGAACGTTAAAAGATCTTCGTGACTACCAAAACATTTTGGTGGAGCCATGATTCTGTTGTCAGGTGATTTTCGTCAGACTCTTCCAATTATTCCCCGATCAACTGACGAACTAAAAGCATGTGTAAAATCAACTAATTTGTGGCGGAATGTAAATACACTCCAATTAACAACTAACACGCGAGTGGTTTTGCAACAAGATCAAACTGCGTTTCTGTTTTCGAAGCAGTTATTAGATATTGCAAATGGTAAAGTCGCAGTTGACACCTCGACCGGATTAATTACACTACTCACGCATTTCAGTCACTTCACCGACTCAAAAGAGGAGCTTATTCAGCGTGTTTTTAACGGACTAGAACAACAGTTCAGTAACCATAATTGGCTGAGTGAACGAGAAATACTGGCGGCCAAAAACAAAGATGTCAATGATCTCAATGCGACCCAGAAGAGTTGTTTACTTACAAATCAGTTGATACAGATACAAACCAGGATGATTTAGTAAACTACCCCACAGAGTTTTTATATGCACTGGAATTGCCTGGATTACCACCTCACAATTTACAATTAAAAGTAGGATCAGTTGTGATTATACTGCGTAACATTAATCAACCTCAAATGTACAATGGAACGAGACTGGCTGTGAAAAAGCTAATGAATAACGTGATCGAGACCAAGATCATCAAGGGAAAATACAAAAGAGAGGATGTCTTGATCCCGCGTATACCGATGATTCCAACGGATTTGCCATTCGATTTTAAGCGTCTACAATTTCCCTTGCGTCTGGCCTTTGCGATGACCATAAATAAATCGCAAGGTCAGTCGTTGCAAGTTTTCGGAATCAACTTGGAGTTTCCCTGTTTCGCGCATGGACAATTATACGTCGCGTGCTAGCACGTCGGAAAACCATCATCTTTATATATTTACGCACCGCAAAAAATATATGTCATCAGAAAGCTTTAAATTGATTAAGTGTATAACTGTGTTGCATTTAATGTAGACAAAAATATTTTATTCATTTGAATTGTTAGCAAATTTCGTTTAGTGATTGATCGAAATTAAAACAGCGTGAGATACAGTATACTGAATGTGTGTGAGGGTGTGCGTGTGGGTGTATGTGAAATGTATATGTGGCGTTGTTACTAAAACATAGCCGTCAAAATTAAAATTATTATTGTTTTACATTCGTCACAACGTAACAAAATGTTATAACAACTACGACATGAACATCGGTTGTCCCACTTTTTCAAAACGGGCAATGCATATTATATTAGACACCAAAAAAAAAAAAAATGTAGACACCTTTTTGGTTGACAAAGTGTCTGTAGTAGAACAACTGCATAAACCGTGACGTGCACAAAAGAGACACTATTGTACAGTCATGACAATAAATTTTTGATCGTTGTTGCCATCTCAATACATATGTGATGTAGGTGAAACGAAGTTCACCGGGTCATCTAGTCTTTTTATAAGGATTTATTCTGCCCAACGTAGGGAAAGTTCGGCATAAAGTATTTTATAAGTAATTGTTATTATTTATTTAACTTGCTATAACTCTGCTTTATAAATTTTATAAAGTAAAATTACTTCCCTAGTTTTATGTCACCAGCACTATTGGGCAGTAAGAAAATTTCACTACTAACAGAGATATAGAAGTGAATGGTAGGTGAAAAATGTTGACTACCCCTACTTTACTCCGTCGGAGGTACTACGCCTACTTCATCGCCTCTCAGAGTTTAAAACCTTCATTTCTTCTGAGATTTCATTGTTAATACAATGTTGCTACTCAGACAACGAAAAATATCGGCAGAGCTCTGCAATTACTCATGTGGCACCTCAAGAGAAAGCATTGAAAATAAAAAAGGATGCTTCTATCAGATACGATTTTAGTGAAATGTATCAATCAACGTTTTGAGTCAAGTATCACAGCAAACACAGAAACTATATTAACCTTTGTGGAAAAGAGAGTTTTTAACTTGCTTTGGAATAAAAACAAAGTGTAGAAGCAAACTCGATATTGCCAACGATTTGCATTCTGCACATTCTGATACCAAACCAATAATAGAGAAACTAGTAAAACGAAATACAAGCTCTTTTTTACCACTGATTAATTTTTTTTTCTTAATTCTTTTAAGTAAATTAAAAGCTTTTAATTTTTTTTATTATCTTCGGAAAATTTTAAATAAGTATGTTCATAAACTTTTTTTTTTTTTTTTTTTTTTTTTTTTTTTTTTTTTTTTTTTTTTTTTACTGCCTAACAGCGAGGTCCTTAGAGACGCGTATCTTTTTTTACCTTTTTAATAATAAAATTGTGGTTGGAGGAGTGCGTGAGAATTTTTGTTTTGAACGAAGCCGGCGTGATAAGAAAAATATTTGGAACCGCACGTCTAGTTCAACTACAGCGTATAACGCCGAAAAATATGTCGCATTTGTTGTGCTACGAATCCTCTATTTAAAATCTCTGAATTTAAACAGAAATTCCGAAACGCCCTGAATCGTAGCACCACATCACGCAAATACGAGACCGGTTTTAAGGTCAGTTGAATGTAAATAATCACGCGACAAAATTAATAATTTCGTCAGTCCATTGGTTAGTAATTACTAATTGTGTGATGTATAATCAGTATTCCTATAATTGGTTATTGGTTATCTGCCCATCCATTCCGATTCAATACTTAAAAATACGTGACAGAAATGGAGAACGGTAAGGGGGCATCCATAAATTACGTGAGGTGAAATAGGGGAGGGGGGGGGGGGTCCGGCGAAATCTCACCAGATCTCACCAAGGGGGAGGGGGGGGTCTATGGAAATCTCACGTGAGATTTTGCGAAAAATTTGGGGACAGTAGAGCAAAAAAAAGGTCTACAATTTGCGGCAAAGTCGATTTTAGGAGGGTATTTCGTCAAAAAAGTTAGAGTGTGACCTAAAAAAAAAGTCTACAAAAGTTTCCAGGGCGATTTCTAGGGGGGGTTCTCACGGACCAGATCTCACCAGGGGGGGGGGGGGTTCGGCAAGATCTCACGAAATCTCACCAGGGGGGAGGGGGGGTCCAGAAATCCGGAAAAACACCTCACGTAATTTGTGGATGCCCCCTAAGCAAGTGTGCGGTATTTCATTTCTACGGTTCCAATCTCCCCCGTTCTACAGTACATAATTGTCGTTAAGTCAATTTTATCACATAAAGTTGTTGAAAAATTATTTCTCCTCTATTTCAAGTAATTTTAATTGGAACAGCATGGTAAACCTGTTTAATTTCCTACCTGACATTTGGCCGAGCCATTAAACAAGCTTTGTAAGAGTACAAAAAGCTAGATCAGATACTTTTGCAGCAGACAACAAAATTACTACAGATGTAACGCGGTATCTGTTTTCAATTCTTACTTCTGAAGGCGTGATTTGTTTCTAATGCGTTTTGTGCAGATATTTACTGCGTTGAAGGATTTTTCAAATTTGTCTCCAGAAATTTATTGAAGAATTCATCCATTTCTTTCCCGAATCAAATGTTTTTACTAATAGTTTTTAGCTTTCGTTTAATTTCTTTACATCTATGAATGTCTTTCCTTCCCTGTAAATGGTCAGGTATAATTCATACAGATCATCCCTATATGTTTTCTTTGCATAAGGCTTTACGTCTCTTCAGTTTCAATGTCATAAGATGCGATAAAGGACTAGGGGTCAAGAATGGAAAAGCATTCGGGAATAGTCTTTAGAAGGAACAATCCTCCCTGGATTCATTTCGAAAAACTTGAGAAACCGAAATCAGGATGTACGGACGGGTATTCGAATGCGCGTCCTAGCGAATGAGAGGCCAGAGCGTTACTGCTCATACTCCAGACTATACCCTTAAATGTTAAAATTCGGTAAGTTCATTTATTATAAATATAATATATATGAGCATCTGTCTTAGTTGTTATTACAAGGTGCTAGAATTTGTAAACCTTCGACCTCGAATTATTGCCATAAAGTGAATGTAACATTTAATTTAATAAGAAAAATAACTACGGTCTGTATCCAATGCTTTGTGTAATTCTAGAAATGTTTTTTATGCAGTTTTATTAAATAAGTTTTTGAGTTAAAAAGGATTTTCGCTATTCGCAGTTCTCTCCCCATTTTTAAAACTAGATTATGTATATTGTTTGACATAGTTTGGAATAGGCGTGCATACCAGTTCATTGGCGTTTATTATGTTCTCTAAAGCTTGAAATTTCTTTTCCTGCTGGAGATCTTAAACAAGAAAAATTTCATAGGTATCTTGACAGTTCCCAAATTTCCATGTTGCTGATTTGTATTAATGTGTAAGAGTTTCAGTCGCCCATTGTGCAATAAGATAATGGTGGTTTCGTCATGTTGGTTTATGGCCTAGATGTTTCAAGAAACACAGAAAACTTACCGAATGCAGCGTTCGAGGAAACTGATATCTTCTAATACCGTTGAACACGTAACTCCCACAGTCCCCGCCTTATAGTTTATTAGTACGGCTGTAATAACAGTGGTGTATTTGCCCTACGCTGGTCCTTAAAGCACCCGCAATGCTGACGTCAGCGGCAGCTGATCGATAGAGCGAAACGACAACGAATCTAGATGTATTTATTTATTTCAATCGCGGTATGAACAATGGACTACACTACCATTTAGACAGGATCTGCTGGTAACGATGTTATAGAATTTAACGATTTCAAATAATTTGTTACCACTATTTTTCCGTCGTATTAAAACGTTGCAGAATTATGGGCCGGGGTATGATGCTGTGGAATTTCTTGTTAGTCTTCTTCTGTTCATTTTAATTCTAAATAATGTTGGAACCTTTACCTTTGAAAATAGAATTTTGTAACGAATGCATTCAGTTGGCAAAGTTCAACAAAATTCTGTGATTTTTCATGTTCATCTGATGTGGGCATGGTAGCAGATGAATGATACTCGAAAAATGGCGTCGAGAAGAGAAAAAAGGACGGCGGTGGGCATTATTCTGCCGCCTGTGTATTGGAAGCAGACAGCGAATGGAAGGAAATCGATAGGTGGCGGGCGCGTCGTGTAATGAAGCGCGCCTGAGCGATAGTCGAGAAGAGGGAAGGAGGGGTTGGGGGGGGGGGGGGGTGAGGGAACTGTTGCTTCGTCGGCAAGGGTGGTGAGCCAGCTCCAATGGTGATGCGCAGTTTGTCTTCAGCTCGTACACTGTCTTCTCTGCGTCAACGCAGCAAACATCGCAAGAAATAAATTTTCTGTTAGTATACAGCACAAGTTTGTTCAATGTGTTCAGATGGAAACGAAAATAATAGTACATTACATTAAAAAACATATTTTCAGGTTACTGTTGAATATAATAAAAAGTTTTCAGAAAAAGGTAACATGCTATAGCATAAGTCCCATTAATTAATAACTACGAGGTGTGATGAGAAACTAAGATTGCAAGACCAATATAGCAGGAGTGTCTTCAGTTAAAGAGAAATTAGTATTGCGTGGTAATTTTAAGATATGTGGTTGGCATCTGTGCAGAGTTAAAGCCACCAACCACCTACAGCGCTAGTTGTAGGTAAACACAAATGGCACAAAACACACGTTTGGAAAACTGGTCTCGCGAAGAAATCCTCTCAGTTACTCGTTATCTGTGTGCGAGACATGTAAATTCACAGGCAGCTGGAGGAGACTAATGTCTCGTCAGCTTGTCGCAGATTAGTGTCGAAAGTTTGAGGCCGGAGGACCACGACGCTGTTGAAGCGATTTCGCTGGGACACCATCGACCTCGCTCCAAGCGACTTTCGCCTTCTTCCTCACTTGAAGGAGCACCTAGGAGGCCGACGATTCGCTTCAGACGAGCAGGTGAAACGCTTGGCGAAAACGTAGCTGAACACGCGAAGGACACTATTTTTACCGGGAATGAATATCCATACTCATTCCAGGAAATGACAAGTGCCTAAACTGATATGGAGTTTATGATATGTCGAAAAATAACCTAGTGAATGTACTATCAGTTGGCTGTATTGGTTGTATGAAATAAAATGTACACTGCAGGCTTTGCAATCTTAGTTTCTGATAATCCCTGTTGCTTCTGGATACCCCAAACAGTGCATGAGAAAAACAAAATCTAATTTTTCCTTATTTTTGTGGCTTTATGCCACGTCAACTTTGAGACCGTAAGAGGTGGTATAACACTCTTCCCGTGGCCGCTATTGAAATAGCTCTACTTTACTTGACTACTGACAATTTACTCTCACAGATTTTCTCTAAACATAAAGCTAAATTATTATGTTTTTACCTTGATCATGTTCTTTGGTTGCTTCCAACAGGAATACGTTTCATGTCTTCTTTTACACTTAAAGATGACTTTAAATGTTCGTACTTCGGTTATAATTTCATGCGTCGTTTTTGAATCTGGAAGTAAAACGTATCCCATACCTAATATTAAAATTTACTATGTGCACCCAAAAACACATTTTTATTTTTCTTATCACTCATTCTACACGTTGCATTGAACTCAACATTACTGTTACAAGAAGAGATTTTCATTGGCCGCAAACGACTTACAAAATACTTTCGCATCTCTTTCATAACCACTTCGAATCTAATCAATCTACGTGTTCATTTTATCGTCCTTCTTAATGCGTCCATTATAAAATCATCATCTCAATAGAATCGGGACCGAGCGTGGTGGTGTAACGGCTAGCGTTCTGGCCTCGCATTCGGGAGGACGGCGGTTCGAATCCCCGTCCGGGCATCCAGATTTGGGTTTTCCATGGTTTCCCCAAATCACTCCAGGTGAATGCCGGGATGCTTCCTTCAAAAGGCCATGGCCGAATTCCTTCCCATTCCTTGCCCCCCATCCTTTCCCGTCTCTAAAGACCTAGTTGTTATAGGAGACGTTAAGCAGTTAAAAAAAATAGAATCGGTCCACCTTAAAAAAAACTATTTCCATCCCAATTATTCGCATTTCAACAAACATCTTCTAACCTGTCACATATCCTTTACAGCGGAAAAGGTCTAGGGTCAACGAATGGAAAGAAATCGACAAAAGCCTTCTGAAAGAACCATCCGGTATATGCTTGGATTGATTTTGGAAAACCAAGGAAAACCGAAATCTAGTTGGCCGGACAGGTATTTGATCTTCATCCTCCCGATACTACTGCCCACCATACTCGGTATTTTCACTTAATGCAGTCTTATCTTTCGTATGTAAAGTATACCTGCGAGGTGCTAAATAAATTCTCAACTTCGCCATTAGTTGCTGGTAGGTTCACCATAAACTTTTCCAGTTTAAGTTTCTATGAAGCTTTCTCGAAAGTGAGAGTTGTTAATTAAGCTAGTCTCGTGTGGACGTTCGTAGTCCGCTATCTTTGAGTGTTTCGGAAGAGTAGGCCTGTACAGACCGGCATCGGATTTCACCCTCTCCTTTGCTTCGTATTTCATTCACTGAAAACGCAAGAAAATGGGAAAAACATTACGTTAAACAAATCACCGTCAAAGACACAGACAGTAACACACGCAATTCCATCCCTGGGGAACGCAAAGCGAAAGTTCCGCAGTTAAATTTCGCAAGACACTGCATTGCAGGAGCAGCTCCCACTATTGCGCGGACGCCTGGTTCGCCGATAATGGCGAGCACCATTGATTCCTTCACGAGGTATTCAGGACGGGCACACCCTATGGGCCCACACTCCACATAATTATTTTATAACTAGCTTTACCCGGCTTGCGTTGCAATGTCTATTTTTATTTCTTACGTGGGTACGCATATAGAAAACAGACTCATTAGCATGTACCAAATAACCAAAAGACAATGATTTTTATTCATTAAATTAAAAACCGAAAAAGTTTATTCTGATGCTTCGTGTTATACAATATTTACGGTCTGAAAGGTTTCATGTGTAAATTTTGTTTAAGAAGGGTGATGGGTGAGAGTGGGTTGGTTTTTGTAAGCCTAATGTTGGCAATACATTTCTATTTGTTTTAAAGTACATGTGTGTAGTGTTCCATCAAAAATCAGATAAAAACTGTGAGTTTCTATAAACATCTTTTGAAATTAAGATGGGGTGGAGTAAAGGGGACGAGGGGATGGATTTTTTTAATCCAAATGTTGAAAGTACTTCTTCTGTTTGCTTTAAAGTACACATGTGCATAGTTACTTCAAAATTGGATGGAAACTGTAGCTTTGTATAAAAAAACATTAACGAAAATTAATGGGTTGTAAAGAGTGAGAAGGTTTGGGTTTCTGAAAATCGTATATAGACAGTATTTTTTCTGTTTATTTTATAGTATACGCGTGCAAAGTTCCACCGTAATCGGATATAAAATGAGGTTTCGTATAAAGTTAAGGGTTGTAAAGGAGGAGAGGAGGCAATTTTTTTTTATTTTTTGTCAGAAACCTTTGCTAGCATGTACACAATAACTCACCAAAGTTTCATAGTTATCGTATGACTGGTATAAGAGTGAATAAAAGACTAACATACAAACAAACGAACATTCACTTTTATATATAAGATTATTTTGTGGAATGTGATTTTCCGTGATAGGAATGAAAATATTAGATAACGGACTCTATCAGGATTTTATGATACGTCTGATTCCAGTCCTCTTTTGAGTTCCTCTGATGAGAAATTCTCATTTAGTAAGTGATCAATCTGAATATCCGTCTATGCTACCCGATTTTGGCTTTAACGAAACTCCCTCCAGTACTTTGGTGGTGAGGCCTGGGACACAATATTTAACATTCTTTTTATTTCACAGGATGTCAACAAACAGATTGGTGTTCGTGTTTTTGAGCTAATTTCGTCATTCATCTGAAAGTTTTTCGGTTATTACTGGCTTTATTGGGCTGGATCTCGCTTATTTATTTTTAAGTCACTCTTACGCTCCATTATTGCAACTCGGAGTTCTCCAACCTATAAACACACGATGTCTAATTTCGAGACAAACAATTCTTATTTCGGGATACCATCTTTTGCGGTTTCTCCAATTCAGTTAACCATAATCCTTAATTTCTTCTTCTAACTTCTTTGCACACAAACAGCAGTTAGTTTTCTCGTCCTTTTATTATTTCATGTTAAGGGAATATGTTTTAATGTGACGTAAATAAAATTAATTATTGTTTATTATTATTTGCGGATAAGCCCATTAGGACTACGCAAAGTATTCAGAAGCGTTTGTTCGCTTTCCTTTGCGTCGTATTTACTTCATACGATTGCTGTGGGCTTCTTTTATTTCATCTTACCATGTTGATCCAGGTCTTTTCTTTAGTCTTTCTTCTCGGTCAACTTTTGAATTTTGGGTTTAAATTTATCTCTGTTTTCGATATATTTTGTAGCGATTCCTGCTAATTTGAGGTCTTCCTTGATTTCACCAATCCATTTTATTGTAGCTGATATTGCTTTACTTCGGTTTTCATAGAGTTCAACTATTTCCCTTGTTAGTTTTTTAGAGTTAATTCTTTTGATATGTTCGTAAAATTTTAGTCTGCGTGTTCTAATATCACTGTGAATGTCTACAAATTGTAAGATTTCCTTAATACTTTTGAGTCTATTTTGGTCTCCTATGAGGTTTGGGTCCAAAATTTTCCTTATAATTTTTTTCTCAATGTTTTCTCAATCTTTTTCCCTGTTCAAAATAAGTGTTTCTGACCCATAGAGATATTCTGGTTTAATAACTGTATTGTAATGTCTCAGTTTTGTGGGCTTAGAGATGCTTTTTTTGTTGTGGATGTTTTATGTTAGGCGATAAGCTGTTTTCATCTTTTGGCATCTAATTTCATCAGCTTTTGCTTCGGTTCCACTCTCTTGGATTGTTTCGCTAAGATACTTGAAGTATTTATTATTAGTACTTATTATTTATTAATAATTAACTATGGCAAATCGTAAATTTGGGTTGTGATTAATGATGAAAGTGGTTTTACAGTTAAATAAAGTAAGGCAAAATTTATTTAAGTCATAAAACATACAAATTCAGTCAATTTGTATAAATAATTAATAACATTCTAATTCAATTGAATTTTCGTTTCTTTTTATTTTCCAACGTTGTGTTTCATGCCGTTTCCTAACTGAGGAAATGGCGAACAACATGCAGTTGTTAATGGTGCCCTGCCAGACGTTCCCAGTAGAGTTACATAAACAGATACAGATGCTCGGAGAAACGATGGGAATAAAAAGGAAACATATTTATACTAATTGATTAACTTGTGATAGGGGAAATACATCACAACATGCGATTGTTGCATAAATTCGTATTTATTTTTAACTATTTACAAACTGCAGGAGATACGCAAGCATCGGAAAATGGAAAATGAGAGGCTCTTACGAAGGGGAATCTGCTATGCAGAGCACCGCGATCTAGTGTTGTGTCGTATTCATCGTATCAGCAGCAGACGCAGTAAAATACTATTACACGTATTGAGCTTCCTCTGGAGACAGAGGGCGTTGACCTGAAATAAAGAGAACAGCACTAGGTCACTGGGCAGAAGGCAGAAGGACTTCATGTTCAGCGGACTTAGTGTCAGGGTTGTAGGCGACCAGGCAAGATTGGCAGGCAGTTGACACTTTCATCCAGCCGGGAAGATCTGTGTTATTCCCTAACTAGACAAATTCTGCCTCGTCTCTTTGTTGTCTCTGAAGATTTGAGGATCTTATGCAAAGGTAGTCACGCCCTCCACCAACAGTGTAGTCGGAGGGAGTGACTACCTTTGAACTCTACATCATAAAGTCGAGGCCCGACGAACCGAGTCCAAAGAGTAACACCTGGTCCCTCACGCTTTTACAGTGTTTCATCCCTGCAGAAAATGAAAATATGAACGAAATTTTATCACCAGATCCAGTCTGATAATGGCCCACCGAAACTTGTCATGGCAAATACTCGGCTACTTAAAGGAATATTTGGAGCAACATCACTCACGGTTTGATAGTCCGGAGTGACTGTTGCTTTGAGGCACCTTATTCTTCAGTGTTTCCAGCTAGGTAGAGGAATCAGCTGTCTTCAATTAATACTAACAACCTATTGTCAGCGTCACAACCACCACAAAATTTTTGTGACCAGCTAGGAATGTACGTTGCATGACAGTATTGACATTTTTATGTGTAATTTGAAATTATGGACTTTCTTAAGTCCAAGCACATTATCCAGCGGGACGCATACTGTGCATTAAAGAACTAACTTAGTTCACAATCCCAAGGTTTCCTGGAAGGAGGCAAACTTCCTTTCCTCTGGGACCTACAGTTTAACTTGGAATCCGAATCAGGGAACGTCCTGGTATAGGTAATATGATCAAACACAACTCTTAAAAATTCGTGGCTCCCCGGAATTCAAACCCAGCGCCTAACTCCAAACTTTTGAAAGCAAGCGGCTTGACCACTGAGCAACCAGAGCACTACATTGTGCATTAAAAACACATAGAATTATTTTTAGAAAAGGTTGCTGAAGAAGCAGGATGAAAAAGGGAACACAAGACAGTAAGATATTTGTCTTTGTTATTCAATTACGAGAGCGCTTAATAATTGCTAATCCTAAGATTTTTTGTTCTATATCATAAATGCCAGTGGAAAGGATCGGATAGTAGGTTTAATTTTGCCATTGTACACCGCATTACCCATAATGTCGTCGTTTGCAATCACAAGACTGAATGGAACACAAGTAATTGTTCCGCAGGTAGAAACCTGGAATTAATGGAGTGATCTCGGAAAAACGACTAAATAAAAGGTATTGAACTTGCCCGATAACAAGTAACCGTAAAGTGTTATCGCTGTCAGGAAAGGAAAGAAAAAAAAGTTCGATTGTAAATAAAGCTGTGTTTTTATATTCCGTTAGTATCGCCGGGTTGCTCCGTGTGTTTACGCGGGGAGTGGCAGGGTGTCGCCAGCTCGTTTGCGGAGGCTGGTTTTATTAATACGCTCCTCCGGGGACGCGCCACGCTGAGCTATGACGGTGCTCTCAGGCTCGAGGCGGCCCATCCGTCTCCGCTAGCGGCGAGGTTCTTGTTCCACGGCCTGCAACACCGCGACCCCCGATAGCGACACAATTTGTCTCCGCGGAGATGAACAAGGAAAGGGCGTGCATATTTATAACTCCAGCTCCACCGAGGGACGCCATTCGTCACTTATCTCCTTGCCGTGGAGATTTCCGGCTGGTCTGCGAAGGACTGATACAGGATGGAAATCTTTATCCCATCAGAGTTTTACTCAACGAATGGGAACAACGGTGAGTCTTTATCAGAGGTCAAACTTTAGCGAAGGGGATATCAATACGATGATTGCGTTTGCAGACGGTTCAGATAATCTGCAGGATTCTGCCAAAATGTGTGAACCTGTGGATCGTTGGTGCAAAAAATACCTGATTGTCGCTTGATGTAGACAAAGAATGACATTGGAAAATCAGCTACCTCGAATCTTGCAATGATTGACTATGAGCCATTAGACACAGTGACTCAGACGAACCATTGGTCTTTATTCAGAAAGATAGGGAGATGGTTAATCTATTGTAGTTTTTTATGGCCTTAGGGCTCGTCGACGTCGAAATCATTAGAGACTGAAAAGGATTGTGAACAAGGAACATCTTTTGAAGGAACTATCACGGCATTCACCTGGAGTAATTTGAGAAAACTTTGGTAAACCTAAATCTGGATGGCTGGCTGAGGATTCGAACTCGCTACCTCCAGATTGCGAGTCCAGACTGTTACCGATCGCCAACCGCGCTCGGTATGTTGTAATAGTGCAGTTACGGGCAATATCAGCAACTTCAGTGCACAGTCAGTTAAGGAAGCGATACAAAGCAGGAAGTTGATTTCATACAGTCAGGAGGAAATCTTTTAAATATATGTTACAGTAATCTTGCCAGTTTCCTCCAGCCGTCAACGGTCAACGAATTCTTGTCTCTAATATTCCGGCAGATTTGGTCCTATTTGCTGCGATTTTCTCCCATTATCATTGAAATAATCTTGAATCTCTGTCTACCCTACCGTTTATCAATTCCCATGTCACAACCTCGTATTGGAAGGGTGCACTTCCAGCAGTAATGAGGTGCCAACATGGCATCAGGCCCCCAATGGGTGAGGAAACACTGAGTATCTCTTTAAAATAGTCAGTTGAGAACCAACCATATCATATTGACAGACAGCAGTAGCCAGTAGTATTTATCAACTCATAACCACTGAATAAGGAACACAGTTTTAGGATACAGAAAATATAGTATTAAGCGGTGTTATTTTCACACTCATCATATGAAAAATAGGAGACGTTCTTCACCAGAGTTTGAAGTGTGGAATCAGGAAAAATCTTTTTGCGATGATGAATGATATCAATTATATCTGTTTGCATAAACTCATTTCCTAAATGCCTGGTAGTAATAATGAGTTTACATTTGTTAAAACAGAAAGGATATGTCTGTTACATCAAACAAGTATTGCGGCATTTTGCTAAATTTACATCAGGAAAAGAAGATTCCGATGTTACGTTTTCCCTGTGTTGCTTAGGGCCCGCTTTGCTATAGTGTAGTAGTGTCAACTCTGTTGGCCAGCTGGCTGTAGTGAGCACGTGTGACTAGCTCGCCACGTGTCTGTGAGAAGTATTCCTTATTAGCCGTCTTTATTCCTGTCTGTTGCACCAAATGAAAAAACAAACAAATTAACACATGCATTTAAAGTTTCTATTTGCATAATTATTAAACAACATATGACCAAAATTTAGCAGCATTGATTGTACAGTCTTTGGCTAGTGCTAGGTGCACTTAAAAGGACACAAGAAAAAAAACATTTGGCAGGTGCCTTGTTGTCTGCTGTTCGCCACATCCATATGAGGTCTGCCCCTCCTGAACAAAGCACCATTTCTCCAAATTATTGTCGGATCTCCCAATCCCTGTTTGCAACCTATTTAACGACCTACAAGAGGTGCAGGTTTCTTCATGGTCGTGTACCAATTTTTCTTCAAGTGCTGTCCTTTCTGGATTGTTGAGGTACTTGAGTGTCCCAAGTTCTTCTTTGGATTTTCTTGCATCAAGAAGTTTTGAGAAATGCAGAAAACCGTACCTTGATTTAAACTCAAGAGGTGGAAAGGCTATTCATATAAAGTTTGAGCTGAGTTGGTTGAATATTTTATCTCTTCTACGTTTGTAGCTGCATCGCGCCGACTTTCGTGTGGGACTGCGGCCGCGAGGGCACAGTTTCTGCGTTTGGTTTGATTTTAGACACCCTGTGATCACCCTGTGTGATTTATTAAACGCAGCTTCAACTTTCTTTGCAGAGGTTACCTGAGTAACAGAGCACTAGAGCCATTGTACGCAGTACTTGTGGATGAGCACCCCGCCTCCAACCTGCTGTTTTACAAAGTGAGCAGTTGTGAGATGACACACCTTTTAATTAATATTGGAAAAATGGTTCCGGGGCATCGATGTGTGGGCTATTGAACCCCCAGGAAGTCAGGATTATTACTTCATACAAGGACTTTTACCCTGCCGTAATATCCTTGATGCTTCTATATGCTTCAGATAAAATGCACGTATTTGAGGTTTTGTTAGTTTCCGTTTGAGATGGTTATTATCATGATAAGCAGATTGCATCCAAAGAAAAGGAGGGATTTCTTTTAGATATTTCACTTTTAGTTATATTTTTGATAGTCTAATGTCGAACGTGTCTCATAGCTATCATTAGAAGCAATTTTTTCACATTGATATTTAAATGGTTGTAAATATATTATGTTTTCATTTTTTAATGTTTATTCATGATTGTAAGTAATTTTGTATGTGTTCTAATTGTTTTTTACCGTTTCTATTGTTGGATCGAATCTCAGCGCTTGAGAGAGTACTGTCTGTCTTTTTAATGTGGTCGACAATATTTCGTACCGCCTATTTAAGCTTCCGATATTAAGAACTGACACCTTCACTCTGAACGAAGCTAGCAGGAAACTATATTAGTTGTATTACCAATGTGCTTAAAATCTGTGGCTTAGGTCTGGTGCTTTCAGCTGGGTGCACGGCAGTGCACACGCCAAGTCGAGTCAAGGGCAGTGCTTACCATATTCTCGAAGTGATTCGGACTATTTTTGTACCTCAATTTCTACGTTCTTATTCAATCTACATGCCTCAGATTTGTATTATATATACAAGTCAGCAATACTAGAAAACATTCTAAACATTGTTTGATCCTGTTTTAGTGTGGTTGTATTTCTCTCGATATTATGGATAGTTTATTTAGAATTAAAAAAAAAAATCTGGTAACTTGGCCATTATGCATCTCATAATTTTTGCTGAAATGAAAGCCATAGTACATATGATTTATTCTAACAACTGTCAAACCCGAGAGACGTCCGAAGAAAATCTTGGATTTTTGTGTATTTGTTAGTTTTATAAAGAAACACATTTATATAGCTTCACTAAAACATGTTATGTATAATGGCAAAATCAGCAGATTTTTTAATTTTAAATTAACGATCTAACATAAAGAGAAATATTTTGTTTCAGAAACTGAAACGAATACACACAGTAGAGTGTAGACGTAGTTCAGAACAACTTATTTTCACTATACAAGTACGAGACTTGGCCTATTTTTACAAGACTTGTTTTTTTGGTATGCTTATTTCAGTGGAATAAAAGTCAATTGAAAGTGTATTGACGGTGTTGTTATTCTAGCAACTAGTTATCATTGAGGAGTTTAAGAAGTTTGGTATCATACTTTGGTGAAAACTGCAAATCAACTGAAGGATCTACGGACTGATTAATGAATTGCTACCTTCTGAAACCCAAGTTCGAATAGTTTAAAATGGCTTCTGTAACAGTATTGATCAAGTCTACAATAACGACTGACAGCGAGGGGTTTACGAATAAATTTGATAGTTCTACAAATTGATTCCCACTACTTTAAATGCCGAAATTCATCTAATCCGTGATCACTAAATCTGCCAAATATTTCTTTTATCGTTGATACAACGTGAAACGCGCCAGTAGCAATCCCGTCGCATCCGCCAAACACTTTGGCGCTTGGCGGCGCTACGGCCGGCCGATAGATACGCTCCTCCCGTGAAGGTTCGTCGCAAGATCACAATTCCATTATTTTCTCATCGCGGCGAGACGGGGAACGCCAGTCCGCTGCCTGCCGCAATTTAATTCCGGGGTGATTGCGTGGAAGTAGCGAGCGACCCTAAGAGATTTTCGGATTTCTGGCCATAATCAAATTCCCCGGCCCGTCATTCGGCGCCGGGAGGCTCTCCAGAGCTTGCACAGTCTTACCCCACTCCAGGTCACTCGAGTCACACTCCTGACGGAGGCGCTAGTGTTACGACGGTCACTGTCACTGAGCAGCGACATTCATTTCGAACAGCAGAACTGCAAAGTGAAAACTTAATATGATCTTTGTAGAGGATAAAATAATTATATAAAGAGAAATAAAAAGAGTAGATCACACACGTATCTCTGATCTTTTACGCTGCCGAAGAAAAATAGGATATTTACGAGTGATAGTCGAAAAAGAAATTGAAAGGTTGGATATGGAAACCCTATTTCATTACCTGCCGTCTTTAAAGGTCTGCGGGTAAACATCAAACCAGCTAGGAAAATAACGACAAACCAAAAAAAAAAATTAAAACAAATTCAATGATAGAAACAAGAGAAACTAGACAAGAAACTGAAGATACAGTTTTTATCTTTAAAACTTGGCTAGATATTCAATGTGGATGAAAGAAAATGACGTACGAGTTATGACGTAAATGCAAAGAGAAAGGTCGTAGCAATTTTTCATTACAGAATATACATGTCCGATATCGGAAATTAGATTAAAATAACAAGATTGAAATTACGTGAAAATAATTCTGAATCTGGAAAGATGCAGATATGAATTGTGGATAAAGTGAACACATAAATGCTATATTTCATGTATAGGTAATGAGTTGTTAAATAAACACAAAAACCAGAGGAATACCAAAGAAAACAAAGAAATAGGAAATACGACAGAGACGTTGGTTATGCAGTACCCACGTCAAGTGAAACTCATATAAAAACTGTTGAGTTTTCTTACAAGCCAGTTCAGCCATTTTTTAATTGGGGTTTCATGCATGGTGGACGGCGAACTTTTATATTTGGTAGACAATCGTGGGCTAGGAATAAAACAAAGTTTGGAGTTAGGACGGCACAAGAGCGAACGTTATTGTAGACATATCAAGACGTGTATTTCCTAGCTAATACAATTAAATATTCTACTGTATTGACAACCTGAAGTTCGGAATAAAAATTAAAAATATTTTCCTGGAATTTTCTGTAATCTTCGAATATCTTTTTTGGCAATGCGGTTGGTAGCAATGTTTTTTGTAACAGTGATATTAAATATCATTGACTACATAGTAGGTATATCTTATTATTTACAACACTGGTCCCAGGATATTTTTCAGGTGAATTGAGTAACCTAATGGTTGCACAATGCAGCAATACCTGAGAGGTGAATCGGTTCGTAAATTATTTGTCAATCACACAGATGCAATTAAAAGTATTCTTCCCCCCCCCCCTTCAACAACAGACTATAAAAGAGGTATATCTCAGTATCTATGTTGAACACGATAGAATTTCAATGCTTTTTACTGTAAAATTATTTGCTTAAATTATGTATTGATACACTATTTTGAATTGAGGATGAATTGTTCCCTTATTATAACTTAAGATCATAATAAATGAGTAAATAAAAAAGGAAATCATAACAGAAATATCCTTTTGAGTTCGATATGATATGATACCGTCTAAAGGTTTTCGCTAAGTACGTCATTCAGAGTGCGCTACGAGAAGTATCTGCAGCATTATGAAATATTAACTGATAGTATCCCACGTGTAACGATCTTAACAGCACGCAACACTGGGTAGCGTTTCGAAACTCCGAGGTAATACGAACGCATTACATACGTTACAGGAAATTCTCTAATTAAAAGAAGGATATGAAAATATGAAAAAGCGAAAATAATATTTTTATGTGCGCTTGGTAACGCAAAATTATATGCTTCCAGTATTCTTTCATCTAGGAGCTAAAAAATAACGTTTATACAAAAGAATTACTTTAATCATCGCAGTTATTACTTAATTACTAAAGAAAGCTTAAGAGAGCAAAAATTATTAGACACCAGCATAACCAAAAGTATGTGACTGTAGATACAAAGAGAAATATTTTGTTTTATTGGAATTTTCTCTCGTATATTCAAAAGCGATAGTAAAACATCAACCGATATAATGTTAATTGGATACAAGAAATTAATTAATAAACGAAATTAATTATCAGCCCATGTTAATTTGGATATCTTTATTCTATACAAACATCTGCAGTGGCTGGAGGCAATAATGCAGAAAATTTACTATCTACTGTATCTATATCCTTTGACCAAACTCAGGAAGGTGGAAACCGCATTAGTATGAAGTTCATGCTCAACCTCTCTATCGAGAAGCAAATGGTTATCGTCAAATTCCAAACTAGACCCTGTAAGCTGAACAGCCCTATCACTTCATCAACACTAATTTCTCATTTTCCAAACCAAGTCTCTTCCGCCAAAGATAGCTCTCACACTCGGCAGAAAGGAAAATTTTAAAGTGCTCAGAAAAAAGAAGCTGCGCGGCAAGGATACAGCATGTCGTCGTATGAACTGCCTGCCCCCAGGAGTCGAGTCTGTTGTATGTTCACTAATTAGCTCCCAGCTTTCACCCACAAGCACTTCAGACAGCAGACGGTTCGCGTCGTCGTGTCCGGGGTCGCTTTGATCCGGTCCCCTACAGCACGGTTGTCTACAAGCGATGTCCTTGCTGATCATCGTCAAATGCTTTCCGTTCTAGCATCCTTAGTTCAAGAGCTCTTCTGCAAATTAATAGCTAATATGATGGACCTGTCCTGTTCAAGCACATCTGACACGACAATAACGGAAGCAAACGTTTAATCTTACTTTAATTACATAGCATGTTGTGTGTAGTAAGTAACAAGCAATTTTAGGGGATCGTACCGTACTTGACAAGAGTACTCTTCATTCCCTTTCATCTTTTACATAGTAACCAGTTAAGTGGTTGGTGTGAGGATTGAGAAGCAAGGTTTCCCGTCTTAGACGATGCTATATAACTAATTCCGAGAGAAGCATTACCTGAACGAGCAACATGCAACGACAATAAACTCGCTTGTTCCGTCACATATTAACTGGACTGGTGCTTATACTATGCTGAAATTTCACTTACTCACCTCATTTTTAACTATAATAAATTCTACTGTAATTTATTTCAACGTTTGAGGTTAACTGTACAGCATCTTAATTTACTCCCGTCCCCGACTCTCTTACAAACAAAATATGAAAATATTCTCATTTCCTTATACTTGAAACTAAGGGCCAGTTTAACGTCGAGAGAGTCTAATCTCTTCCACATACTGCTTCTAACTCTACTCGCATTATACATCCAGGCGTCCTCGTCAATCTATGTATCATACACATACAGAAATCTTCTAATGACTCCCAGTCCACAGTTACTGAATGCGTTTTCCTGTAATGTTCGCAAACAACTCTAGCTTCCTTCTTTGGTACCCATCCTCCCATCTCCTCTAACTCCTGTATTTGATATCCGTAATAAGAGCTTTTCCTATCTTACCACATTAAAGCCGGGGACATCAACAGTATTACTACACCATTAGAATTGCAGTCTAATCTCATTATTGAATATAAAGCCATTGTGGTGAGAGAGTTTAACTCATAAATAGATTTACAGTCCATCGCCTTAATCTTCAGCCATCTCACCGCAAAAATGACTATTTTCCACAAATCATAAAGATATTGGAACATTATATTTTATTTTCGGAGCATGGGCAGGTATAGTAGGAACATCTTTAAGAATATTAAATCGTATAGAATTAGGACAACCAGGACATTTAATTGAAAATGATTAAATCTATAATGTAATTATTACAGCACATGCTGAGCACCCTCTGCCAACCACAATTTTGTGAATTGCAGAGTATATATGTAGATGTAGATGTAGATTTCTGTCATTGAGGTCAAACTAACCGGTCTGTTGTTCCTTTCATTTTTGTTCCCCTCCTTTGTAAGCAGGTAATACTGTGACACATTTACAGTACTATAATATACAGTAACTCTACGGACTGGAGACGAGGATCGGGAAGGAATTTAGCCACGATCTTTCTGAAGGAACCATTCCCACATTCGCCTAGAGTGATTTGGGGGAGCCATCAAAAACCCAAATCTGGATGGCCGGACGGGGTTAAAACCCGAGTACTTCCTAATGCGAGGCCAGTGCGTTACCACCCAACCACCACGCTCGGTGCGATTTGTGTTATCTGTTATGCTCTCTGCTTAACAACTTCTTTCGCTTTTTTCCTCTCTATTGTAGGAAGTAGGTTCTGTGATTTTCAATATTTTTTGTCTATGAATAAATATTTCCTTCTCTATACTTATCCTCTCTTTGAACGGTGCTCACTTCCTATCCACTGCACTGATTATCTCTTTCGACTAACTGAAAACCTCTCTTAAATATAGCTTCAGTCCTGGTCTCCTTACCTTCTTATATTTACACTTATAACCACCTTCATCCTGAACTGTCGTTTAGTGAATCATCGTTGCTTCATGATCACATATTTCGTTTGTAGCCAGAGACAATACACAGTTTTCGTCACGTTCCTCAAGGAAAATATGGAATATACTTTTCCATTTTGTGCTTGAATCTCATGCCGTGATCAACAGATAATAAATTTTAGGGGGTACTGTATTTTCCCAGAAGTATTAACAGGCTGTAAAACACCATTTTATATATACTATTACTTTTAGTTCAGCGACAATTTTAAATAATTGAACTATATTCTCCCAAATGGGAAGCCCTACTGTAACGGCAAGCTTACGCAGACGATTTTACACTCTGCTGAATGCGTCCGATATCGGCCAAACAGACAAAATTAAGCTACAGTATTGTCTCTGGTGAAATTGGTTACACTATGACTGACCTAATTTTGTTTTATTCGGCCGAACGCATTTGTCTCGCATCAGCCGTGCATACATATTTAGCTACACGGCCTATTCGATATGAAGGCGTCTGATACGAACGTTTCACCCAACAGTAGAAATGTATATTCACCAATAATCAGTTACTATAACTATTGATGTTTCAATAAATTTCATAAGTTATTTCATAAAACATGATTTTTTTATATCACACTTTATCATAAATTTTGATTTCAGTTGACAACAGATCATATTACTATATTGGTTTACCTACACAAATAAAAATTTCAAAATGCATAATTATTAAATTAAAAATTAACATATAAATCAAATGAACTGCACTCCTATGAAAACCTTTGGAGAAATACATTTTTATTTGTTTTCGGAACAGATAATTTTGTATTGAGCAAGTCATGTGCACCTGTATTAAGTAAAATCGACATAGCTGCCTAACGTCAATGTCACAGCAAGCCTTTCTTCTAGAGAAATAGATTTCTTGAAATTCGTATGTTTGCCGCAGCCAATCAGATTTCTTCTTAATTAAAAAAAATTGTTTCCGGTTTAATTCAGAAGTATTACCCGTATTTAATTGGATGTTTCAATAGTTTGGAGAATTTCTCTTTATGAAATAAATGTCGTTTAGCCATTCTGTTTTTTCACCACCAAACTTAATATTAAATTTCAAGAGACAGTTCTCACTCAACATTTCGACAGCGTCAGTTTCGTCCATCTTAAAACGAGATATATTGGGAACTGATGAATAATCGGTCGAAGTCTGGGCCAGCGCAACTACTCGGCCGAAAGAGTTCGGTTGGCTGTTCGGCAGAGTGAAAAATCGGTTCCATTGTACCATTAAGCGGTCATCTAACTGGCCCGGTAACATGCAGTATCCTGAGTAAGGTACTATCTGGTGAGGTGGTGGATAAGATTCACTCAAATTCCAAACGCCACTAAGTCATTCATTTTGATATCATTCTCTTACAACGTTTACATAAAGCGTTATATGGGTATTCTTGTATGAAATTTGGGTTTGTCATCTTTCGTAACGGTTTACTGTGTTGTGAACATAACTCGTCTCATGTTAGGCTACAAATTAAACCTTCCTTGCTTATTACCAATAGGATTTAAACTATATAGGAAGAACTTACTGCTAAAACGTTTGGCTGCAAAACTAGCATTACTAAGGATGCAATGTTCCTTTTGCAATATGTAATTAGTTTGTTACTACTAAATGACTCAATTCTCAATAAATTCTAACCGAAATTAACTTTTTGACCGATACTACCTTTCATCCAAGCAGAAGCGCCCTGCCGACAGTTTGACATATCTCCCGTTTCTATAAATTAGAAAGTAGCTGTGGAAATGGCCAAAGCGGACGAGTGAAAAATTTAATTTAAGCACCTGTCGTTTGTGCGTGACGCGCGGGTAACGGGATTTGCAGCCGTGCGCCATGTCACGGCTGGCCTCTGCGCGCCGGAAACGGAAGTGTAATTATTTGTGGATGTCGTGTACACGTTTTACTGCCTGCCAGTTTAACCATCAAGGACCTCTCTGCTGGCTCTCTCGCACAGCCTGAAGAGTGATTTTAAAAAATCTCAAAGTATACTTGGAGCATCAGAAAATAATTTCAAAACGTGCGTCATAGGAAATTAGATTTAAAATTTATGTACGCATCCATAATTAACATAATCCATATAAAATAAATGACTTAATAAGTGGTTTTATAACTTTACATCACAGGGTTTATCTATCAAGTAGATAAGCAGCTCTAAGGACCCAATTATTCTTGTGTACTATGGGTACAGGACACTTGACACGATTCCTCCTTTTCCTACACTGTTCCCTATTTAATTTTGTTAGATTTATTAATTTATTCGTTTTTTTTCTGTATATTTGCTTTCTTTATTTCATACAATCATATTTTTTATTTTTCCATGTGGTGATATTGTTTGCACGCATTCTTAGAGGTTATCTAGTTCTTCTCTTGCATCCCTTAGTCTCCTTTGATATAGATTTCAGGCACTTATTACTTCAAATAGATTAATTTGTAACTACGTTTTCCCTCATAGTATTAGGAAATTTCTTTCTAATCTTATTATTAAATCTTTCATGTATTTGCGATTAAGCTTTCTTTGTGCCTAGATAGACAACTTTAATTCATCGATGTCTCCGAAGCTTCATGAGTATTGGGTACAAATCACCTGCTCGAACTCCTAGCTCGGAGGAAAAGGGGGGGGGGGGGAGGGACATTATTTTATCCAGAAATTCCTACTTAGCTTTGAGTTCAAACCAAAGCAGTAGTTGTCGACGCATCCCTCTTTTGTGACGTTGTGGTAGTTTCATCCTCTGCCACCCAATCCAAGCGGAATGCCCCTCGGAGTTTTTTTTTTTTTTTTTTAAATGGCTTTCGGCCATGTCAGCCATGCAGCCAGTTACAAGTATATCTTTGTTTCTTCAAGTAAATGTACACTTTCTTATTGTAATTATACTTACTCTACAGTATAGACAACACAGGACAGACACAATACTTAATTAAAACCCCCCATGCCCTAGGCAGGACTCGAACCGGCGACCCTTGTAAGGCGATGCCAGTGTGCTAGCCCCTACACTACTACAAGGGCCGGCTCCCTCGGTGTTAGTATCAGTCGGTGTGAGCGGGATCAAGGTTTCTAAAGGAGGACTTACTACCACATAACCCTCCATTTGACCAGTCTTACGATTTGTGGAGTTTGGCCTCCGGTATAATGATTATAATTTCTTGTGTCCTCAATAGCTTGATGGCAGCGTTGCTTTCGGGCTTCGCAATCCGCCTCTGCCGTATCTGCCTAAACTAGCCCGGTAGTCCTGCGTGTAAGGGAAAGCTACGGTTTAACAATGTATCATGGAACGTCCTAGAGTGCTTCACATTATCAGAGTAAAGCTTTCGTGAGAGGTGTGGGTAAGTTTTAAGCCGCACAATAATTTCCACCAAAATCGTGATATGAACTGGGAAGCCTTTCATATGAGGCCGCGCAAACCATAAAACTTGAAAACGTAAAACGGATTTAGCAAACAATACCAAATGACTGTGACGAATTGAAAGATATTTCTGAAATGAAGTATAAAGCCTGACAAAGAATGCGTAGCACTTAGAAGGGGACAAGGAAACGAATTGAAACATTAAAGGTTGAGAGGGTATGTGATGTCATTTCAGTGATTACAAAATCTAGTCAAACTTACAAAGAGCTTGGTAGTATGAGACCACTTATCAGTATCACGTAGCACCCTCTCTGTCATGGCTGCATGCACCGATTCGTCAAGGAAAAGGTATCATAAATCAGTTCTATATTCTATTGAGGCAAGCTGGCCTACAACTGTTCTAATTGGTCCTTGATGTCCTGAATACTGGCACTGGGACACAGTTTACATCCAGCATCATTGAAAATTGGTCAAGTGGTACACCAAAAACACCACAATCTCATTGAATAAGATTATTGTTATTAAAATTTGAGATAACGTAATGCTTTAAAATTGTATGTTATTATTTAATTTACGACAATAGTTATTGATCATTAATATTTAATTTGTTAATATCCTTTAGGAATGTAACGAACCGAAAATTTCAGAATCAAAATCAAAGGGTGAATAGAAATAAAACTGGATGATATTTAAAGAATTCAGGCCACTACTACTTCAGTCGTTGTTTTTAGTAAGCATAAAAACAAATGATTATTTCTGATATTTCATATGCGATGGAACTTATTACTCCCTAAACACAAGGTTTTACATAAAAATAGAGAAATCAACATCAGATTAGAGCCATTAACCATAACAGATACTTTCCATATAAACGTCATACAAATCAGGAATTTTAGCGTTATATGTTACACAAAGTGTCAGATACACACACAATGTGAAGAACATTTATGACTAATGCTAGAATGTCGCACCGTAATAGTGCGTTAAAAAAAAAAAAAGAAGAAGAATAGCATATAATATTTTTCCTATGCTGATTGACGCAAAGAAAATAAAAATTAATGCAGAAACCCCATCTCCAGGAAACAAATTATAAATAACTCCAGGAAAGTAATACGAAGCTTCATGTTGGTAGTGGAAGCAAAAACGACTGCAATAATTGGCGCGTGAGGATCAGATTTGAGTGTCCTAGGATTTGACGGTACCGCAACAGAGCAATGCAGTGACAATTGCGATTTCGTTATTGGCATTCCGGGACTGACGTCGGCGTCACGAGGGGCCAAAATTGCCCTCGCCAATTCGGCCGCGTCATGTCTGGGCCCAGGCCAGCGTTAACAACTCGACTGCACATGATTAACAA
>JARYHS010008075.1:81464868-81507845 GCA_031002005.1 Vandiemenella viatica
TGGTGCTCCAAAAACCAGTAGTAATCAATTAATTTTTCTTTTACCTTCTGTAGTCATACTGACCTCCAAATCAGTCATGGCATGTAGACTGTACCAAGACCAAGTGAGAACTTGTATCCTCTCTGAGACAATTATTTCTGAGTTATCAGACATATCGCGCTTCGGCCCAGCGAACCACTTCCCTCTTTCTTGCTCTGTGCCGTCGGCCAAACACTGGGTCGATCCGCATCAGGTCCTCGCGGTGTTCATTACTTCACCGTTTCCTTGGCCCACCCAGCGGTCTCCTTCCGCAGGGAACAAAAGCCAGCCTTCTGACGGGCAGCCTGAATTTGTTCATCGGTGCGACGCAGTTCACTTTCGTGTCGCACTTCCTATTCTCAAATGGTCCTTTATCAAACCGTAATTCTCTTCAAGCTCTACCTTTTAAAAATTGTGGGCACTATTTCATTACTCCTTCCAATGCACCATATTATTTACTGTAATGAGCCTGTTCAAGAATTCTTTCCATCTGTGAGCAAATCTCGTGTTTTTTGTTAGTATTTATCCATTCTAACCCATGATGAACATCTCTGGCCTTTGTTACCTCTTATCTAATAAATTTACCGTGTTGCTTCCGACGAAGAATTTTAATTGTATTCATGTCAGACTTCCTTTTAAATCTCATGGGGCTGCATTCAATTTATATATCATTTCACAGTGAGAAAGCGAATTCAATTCTTCAACAGTCTGTAAAGAATCTGGTGGATTGGAAGCAGGAATAAAACAGTCCTTGTAATTTATAAGTGGTATCCCTTCTAGAGAATGGACGGTTTAATAAAGGCACCAAAATCCTAAAGTGATTTTTTTTTTATTCTTCATTGAGATTGGAACAATTTTAAATTTTTTTGTTTAATCATGTTAGGGCTACTATTTAAATCTGAAGATATCACGATTTGGATTGACGAAACATCATTATTTTCTTGAGTAATTAACAATTTTTCTTTATTGTTTTTAGTCCTTTTGTTTATATGATTTATCACTTATGTAAAGAATTTAACTTTCATCATTTCTTTTAATAAATTTAGAAACATATAATAGGTCATTTTAAAATGAAATGTATGCCATTATCATCCATCATATTTATCATCACAACCATCTATCGCTCTTCCTTAATAGCTTTCTTTTTATTAATTATTTCAAGTATTACTATGCAGTGTTTTGTAATTATGTTGTTCAATAATGCTTTCTTCTAATCACAAATCTTGTCATTCACCTGTGACATGACAGTTATCAGGAAACATTGTTAAATGTTTCATTTGCATCAATGCTTAAACTATAAAAAAGTATCAGTATTCACACAAAAATCGCCGCCACGAGGTTTCATGCTTTACGACAAGCATACATAGAGATCGAAGATCACTAATTTATGTATTTCACAAACTGCTACCCTCTTCCACAGTATTTCAAGCGCAGTTTCGAATTTAAGAAAACACAAACAACATGTGATGTAGGAAAAGTTCGGGCAGCTCCGGACAATTAAAATTAATTGCAAATATTCCGCTAAGGTCATATCGGTAAAAGACAGTAATCGTAAATTTAAATTAATTTGTTAATCCGTTATTACCTGTGAGTTTACACGAGCATCAATAAAAAAGTGGACTTCACTGCGGGATTCTTGTAATTTAACATTAACAGCCCCTGATTTTACTATCACTGAAGTTTTCAAAATAATTGAGAACTGCGGTTGTCTGCTTTTTTTATGAGTCCAGACTCTCTGTATGTTCCAGGTGTTAAATTATTATGGTTTCATCAGAACACAATGTATTTTTACAAAAAAAAATTGGCGTAATGATAGTAATTAACACAGCGAAACAACGAACAGTACAGGACATAGCACAATAAAATGCCAGGGCCGCTTTATTTTTAAAAAAATGATAATAATAATAATAAAATAAAAAAACAACTTTGATGCATATTGGAAAAAAAACTGAATTTGGTTAGCTAAACAATAAACTTATATCACAGCATACTAATCCACAAATAGAGAGCAAATGTTGTTTTACTGTTAGTATTATTATTTATGTTCTCCCTAGGAATTGTTTTTATGCTCCACCTCTTGAAAACTCTTAAGATCTTCCATCATTTGTTAAACATTTAATCATACAGATTGTAATCCTTTTTATCAGATGCAGTCATGAAAATGTAAAATTTACACTGGAGAAAAGAATTAACGGTCAGAGAATCATTTTGTACTCCTAATTAACATATTTCGACAGCAGCTCGCGGCGCTAAAACAGAATCAGAACAAATTTAAAACATCAGAAACAGCTTGCTGTTAAGTCTTCTGTTTCTTCTTTTGGGTTAAGTTACTACTATCAGTGGCCGCGAGGGTTCCATTCGAATACTGAGATGAAAATTTAGTGCTCCGGACGCTGTCAGTATTTTTCTTTCTGTAGCCTTGTCGAAAAAGGTGAATAAGGTTGATACGGCTCGTTTTTCTTTCTTACTGAGCAATAAAAACATATAATATAAGGAGAGGAAGGGAGAACACTTGTTATTCATCTCCGAAAACGCATCCAGAAAGCTTTTTCATGCACCGACAAACGGTCGTTTAAAATTTATTGCCATATTCCGGCATAGCCGCAAAACTGACAGAAATAAGAAAGTTACGATATACAACGGCAGCATCTACACAGCGACCGTGCTGGAATGAAATGACGTAGCGAAAAGGATAGATGCCGCATCTTTTGTTCGTCTTTTGATTTAAAATCGGAATTATAAATATACAAAATGTAAAACAATTTTGTAAATACTAAGACACTACCATGTTTCCATGGACCTAAGGCAGCATCCATAAACTTTACTTTTTAGCGCTATTTCAGATATGTATCTCACTTTAAACTCGAATTAACACTTCAGCGAGTATTAGAATTAAAGATACCCTGAACAGAACGAGCAGTGTGGTGGCACGCTGATATTCAAATTAATAAAATACCAACTGTCATCTAAAACGATTTTTTTATATTGTTTTACGCCTCGTCGACGGCTAAGGTCATTAGAAGCGGGATGGGACTGGGGACAAAGAACGGGAAGGAATTCTGCCATGGCCTTTTTGAAGGAAGCATCTAGGCATTTACTGGAGTGATTTGGGGAAAATATGGAAAACCCAAATCTGGATGCCTGGACGGGGATTCGAACCGGCGTCCTCCCGAATGCGAGGCCATAACGTTAACCGTTCACCCACCATGTTCGGTACCTGAATCGAATTTGAGACTTATGTTTTTAGTACACATGATACCCTGCCGGCGACTGTTAGCGAGTCCAAACACATCCTACCACTAGTAGTTCAAGTCACTCGGACACACATACGGCAATGTGAGTATATCGCTTACTTAAAATATAGAAGAAGCTAAATTAAGACAATACATTTCCACTTGCTCTAGTGAATGGTGTACCCTATTTATAAAACACAAGTAAAATAAACAGAGAACTACAAAGCTTGGCTTGAACTCCAGTAGCTTTCTATCTGCCCTCTCACCTTGATCAAGTCACGTGGTTTATGGACACTCTCTGATTATTAAATGAGGTAATTTTCTTCTGTAGTCTTTTGAAACTGTGAGATCAGAAAGATTATTTTGTGGCATCCATACAATAAGAAAGTACTTTTGGTTCACTTTAGGTTCATAAGTTGTCACAGCCGCCAGGCGGATTTGTCTCATCTAATTATAAGAATGGATTTATGGGTTGATATTCAAGGGTAAAACTATCAGAAGCTAATGACACAACTAACATTAGGCACATTCTAATGTTTTCAGGACATTCACCACCACCCAAACGTCTTCTCTTACCACCCACCAACGAAGTATTTCGAAGTATGTATTGAAACTTCTCCTCAGGTTGCATAGTTCTTAGAATAAAAACATGAGGAACAATATTAACTTGATTAATTAATTTTAGCAATGAGCAATTGCAATGATGTTTAATAACGTCGCATTACTTCTGGCAAAGCACTGTTCTAGAACATTCGAGTAACATTTTTTCCTTGTCACACTTTGAAGCGTCTCTTGCACTACTGAATATAAAACATTACAGTACACTTTCAATGTCCGGGACAATTGATTCACTTTACTTTCTCCTTCTCGTCTCACTTGCGACTCTCAGAATGCAACTGTGTTCCCCCTGGGCAGGGATATTCGTCTCCAGATGATAGTAATAAAACCTCTGGATGAAAAGAAATCATTTTAGATTATACAGTTCCAGATGTTCAGTTATCACTTAATGAGACTGAAATACACATTTAAGATTCTATAAAAAAAGTTTTACCACTTTAGAGAAATTTTTACAGAAGACTTATAGAGTAAGCTAAAGTATCATTTTTTGAAGAACCATCCTAAGTCTTTCATCGAAGTAACACTGGCTTGATGATACTGATATTTGGTGATGTGGCGGATATCTCAAAGGAGAAAAATTTTATATCGAACAAGATCCAGTATATCATGCACCACTTCTGCAGTTACAGCGCTGATTTGATATCTTAACACAGTGAGATTTGGAAATACGCCGAAATATACTCTCAACCTCCCATGTAGCTCCATGAGAAAAAATAATGAAATCGAAGATTGTAGGAATGAGGTGATCATGCAATTGGCCCTTCACCAACTTGCCAGTCCACCAAATTGACGATTTATTATGCCGAACCGAACAACCATCATAAGCAATGTAAATTGCAGGCCTACCACCACCATACTCTTTTGTCGTGAAGCAAAATACACAGCAAAAACGTTCGGTAGAAGTGGAAGTATGTATTTTAACTGCCCAGGTGAATGAATTTAGTACTATCGCATAGTTAGTGAAACTTGATATGATCCGTTACGATATAACAAAGACTTCAACCAATTTCGTAAATTATCCGGATAAATTTCTATATCTTTTAGAACTGTATCGAAACTAAGTTCACAACTTTCTTAGAATATCATTTGGTTTGAAAATTAAAACGAAGCACTTCTTACCTATGTTTAATAGAGTCGAAAATACGTGCAAGGTTTATCATCTTTAGAATAGAATATCTAACAAATATGTGGCTCGTTTCCCAGTTATATGACAGCGAATTCCAAAACCGGAACTAAAAAAAAAACATTCAGGGCTTTGAAACGAAAACGTTATTTATGAAACCATGTTTCCTAGTTTTACCGATCAGGCGGCTTCTTACCTTTGACCGGATGTTATGTGTCTACAAGTCGCTTAACTAGCCTCCAGCTTAGGCTCCGGTCTCGAGTTGTTGATTTCACTGATCTGATACGAGAATAGATCTTCAAATGAAACATGGCAGTTGCTCCAATGTGATAGCTCACCCGCCATCACTCTACAACAACGACGCTGCTGTTTACAATACAAGACGCTTGGCTTTCAAACACAATTTGATATCAGCTCGTTTGTAAATATTTAAGCTATCGACAATATTTTACTAGAGTATCTCTAATGAATTAGTTTAGTGTCAGTGGATTTCAGTACACAACATTAGTTTCAGTAGTACATATTGTCGACAAAGCACTTTACTAGTTTATGACTAAATAATGTTTAACTGACCAAGTGGTAAAGCATAAATTTCTGACAGCTATTAATTAAGAAACAGCTAGAATGTATGGTACAAAAGCATTGAAGAATCAAATTTTGTATACGACATTTATTTTAAGACAATAAGCGAAGATATCGCTGTGGAAAACTGTGCCTCGCCATGAGACTCAGTCAAGGGTTGGGGGGAGGGGGTGTGGAAACCTACCCTAGGCTACGTGAGGAGCCAAGTTTCGTAGATTTTTATTTATTTTATTTGGCACAGTTAAGTTAAGGCACAGAATGCAAAACAGTATGTTCCTATTTATGTCGGTAGTTTTATTAGCTCCGTATTTTAGATAGCTATATTCTAACAGTACCGTGCATGTTTTTGACTTGAAGTCATAGAGCATTTAACTAGCGGACGGGCGAAAAATATTAGGCACGCCTAGTGTTGTAAAAAAACAGTTTTTTTTCTGACGTGAAAAAAAACATGAAAAAAAACTGTAAAAAACATGTTTTTTTTCTGGGACATGTTTTTTTTTCATAACTACTAAATTTCAAATTTTTAAGGCATTTATCATTTAATATGACTGTTTTAGAGTTTATACTAAGTACTTATCTTACTTTTAAATCTACTATAACTTTCTGGTTCAGTAGAAAAAAAAATACAATAATATTGGTAACATCGACTGAAGTTTTCTTTTATGAAAGGGGACTTCCCGAGAAGGTTAGGTTGCGTGAGAAGGAATCCCCGTTCGGCCGTTCCCCATTGTTTGGATTGATACTCGCTATTTGAACTAGTGCTGCCAGGCCCTACAAATTTATCTGTAGACCTACGAATCTTTTCAAAAAATTAGGAAATTTAACTACGGTTTTTTGCCTCTTTATATTACTTGTTGTGCTTTCCTTATATTCGTATACTTGTTAAACTCGCAGCGTATAGTGATAATACTGAGTCATTGTCAGTAATTATGAATAATTTCCTTGCAATCGTTGGCGTAAACCAACGATTGAAAACAAATAAAGCTCCTATTTTGTATGATAATATATTTAAATTCAAACTTAAAAGACCGTAATACAGAACTATCGGCGCAGTCTTCATTCACAGTGTGTGCTTTGCTCACAATTTAAAATTGCAATCTCAAAAGCTTTTGCATGCAATACAACCGGTAAAAGAAAATGTAACTATTTCTGAAGTTATGGATCTAGAGGGGACAGAAGAAGAAACAGAAAATTCCAACTCCGACCGAACTAGTGTTGGTAGTACTGATTAGCGTTGCCAGGTGTCCCGATTTGCGCGGGACGTCCCGATTTTCGGGGTCTGGGGACGCGTCCCGATTTACCCTCGATCGGGACGCCAAATGTCCCGATTTTTTGGCTAAATGATAAAAACCAACCACTCGACAAAATGAAATCGCGTGTCCACGTCAGACGCATGTTATTCACGGCTTATGGTACAACTGATTCCACTGACCTGCACATTGTGCCAAAAACAGTTTAGCATATTTCATAGTGGCAAAATGATGTAGGAAAACAGCAGAAATGTAATGAACCCATGGAAAAAAAAAAAAATGAATACCAGTTTAACAACATCACTGAAAATATTTTTAACACCAATCAAATAGCATCCAAGAATCGAGTAGTGATAGCTGCTTTAGTCACGAAGACATATCACTCGGTCAAGCACACCGTGTCATTTCGGTTGTGAATCAAAACTCGATCGTAGCGATTCCAAAAATGCTGAAAAATTGTCACTTGGAAGAACAAAGGCCAGTGGGATTCCACATAATGGTTTAGGTTCGGCATCTACTCAAGAAGCGATCGAAAATCTTCAAAATGATAGGTATAGTTTTATAGTGTTGTTACATACGCCTTCAATCACGGTAGCACAAATTTTTTTGTGCTGATGATAAGATTTTACAGCCCAACTACAAATTCAAATACTTGAGATTTATGAAGACGCGAATGAAGTTGCATCAATAACACATAAAAATTTATAGATGCGGCTGAAGGAGCCCATTATTGATAGTAAGCATCTTACTAGTTACTATGCAGACAACGCAGATGTGAATTTTAGGTGCCACAGTTTAGTGTTTCCTGTTACTACACCATGATAATGATCAAATTATATCAGTGGGAGTTCCTGCATATATTTTACATAACAGTGTAAAATGTGCTCTGAGTATGAGTAAATTTTAACTGGAGAGTTTCATCCTGAAAGTGCATAGTCGTTTCTCATATTATGCCAAACGAGCTCAATCTTTCAAACACTTTTATCAAACACATGAATCTAAATATTTGCTTTCATGGCATCAATACCGGTTTCAAATGCGGCAACTGAAAGGAAATTTTCCAGGCTATTATAATTTGGTCTAAAAGTTGGAATAATCGCTGGAGTATATCAAAGCAGACATACTTATTAAAATCGGCTTTAATTTGTCTTGTGACGAATTTTTTATAATTATGTTATAAAAAAAAAGTTTTGGTAAAAGCAATGAAATCTAAGACTAAATACAATTTTAATAAAAAAATAAATAAAAAAATACTTAAAATTCAACTTGAAAATACATTATTTCCATAATATTTCGTTAGGGGGCGTCCATTAATTACGTGAGGAGTTTTTCCGAAATTCTGGACCCCCCCTTTTTCTAGTGAGATTTGGTGAGATCTGGTAGGAACTTCCCCCCTCCCCTTTTAAGATGACGTGTGATATTTTTACGGGACCCTCCCTGCTAATCGATACCCTACTTTTTGATATTTTTTTAAATAATTATTTGTTTTAGCTCTCCTTCTTCCGAGGGTGGTTAACCCCCCCCCTCTGCAGGTAGGTTTCTGCGCTGATTTTTAGACCTCCTCCCCCCCAAATCCACTTCGTTTGTAGCCCCCTTTTTTATTTTTTTAAAGCGCTACTGTCCTTCAAGAATTTTAAAAACTCGAGTGAGATTTCCGTCGACCCCTTAGTAATCGTGATGAACAAGTCTGACTAGTATTATATTATTTAGTAATAAGGTTCATAAGTTTCTATAACGAGATAGACAAATAAATACATGTTGGAATTACCCCTATCCTCCATAAATAACGAAAATACCGTGAATTATATAAAAACCTATTTTTTGGGAGCTGTCCCGATTTCTAGCACGGAATCCCGATTTCTTTGACCCTCCGTCCCGATTTTTAACAATGTGGACCTGGCAACACTAGTACTGATACTAGTGAATGTGGTTCCGACATAGAAGATGAATAAAAAATTATGTTACCTATATAGATACATTTATGAATCATTATGTAAGATATTATATGATTTAGTAAGGTTTAAAACACACATGAAAATGTAAGTTCCAGAAATAAAACTATAATTTATCAAATATATAGTTTCCTGAAAAAAAACCAAATTTAGAAAAAAAACGAGGGTGCTAAGTTTTTTTTCATGTTTTTTTTCACAAATCTGAAAAAAAACATTTTGTTTTTTTTTCAGTTTGCAACACTAGGCACGCCATAACTAGGCTCAGATTTGCTTGCAGATGACAACTAGTAAAAGTTCGTATCGTTCCGATGTTTACACTACGCTGATTTGATTCAAATTGGACACCTGTCACCATTCTTCTCGTTGAAAAATTAATTCCGGTTTTTGTGAATTTCATTGCACCTGTAATTCTTGTGTTTCGTTAAGTTTTTTTTTCCAAGTTCAAAGTTTGATTTTGATGCGAAATGGTGCTAAGCAATAAATTTTACGAGACTTGTCGAAAATGTTTTGCAGCGAGTTTTTGTTATCGAAAACGGTTTGAATGAGGTATGGAAATATTATAAGCACGACAAAGAATAATTGTGTAGAAATACAGAAAGAAAGATGACAGAACTACGGCAAAAGAAGAATTAAAAGGTACAACTCTTCTTAGTAGTTTGTGTTGCAGATATAGTTTGTTCTGTTTTAACTGTTGTTCTGTTTTTGGTCTCCAGAGAGACGCCTTTACCACTAGCCACCAGACCGCTCCGGAAATTATTATTGTGTTATCTGGAGGTTTTGTTTTTGTTGTTTTTGTTTTTTTGCAGCCTAATATACATTCAATACACTATCATTAGAATCAAATTGGATTCTTAATACTGCGACTGTAGGAGGTCAATTAACCGTGAGTTAGTCTGAATATTACTCTGTAATAACTAAACTTTCCCTCATTCCGTTACGTGACGATTACCTATTACTGTACTGTAGGTCAATTACACTGTTTTATAGTAGCTTAGAAAGGTAGGATCACATTCCGATCTGAAATGACATTCTTTAGAGGTAAACTTACATGTGTGGAAGTGTATAATGACTTTTGTAACAGATTTTCTCTACGTTGTTAGATGCCTTTCCTGCAACTGAGCTAGATAGTAAAAATTACTATGTTGAAAAGTAATGGTAGTAGCAGTCACCGTTAATTTAGGGAATAGAATGATTTCTCCTGTGCTGAAGATCACTAGTTCGAGTTCGGACTGGGGCATGGATGATTTTAATTAAACGTTGCGTGCGTCTTATGTTGTCTTTCATTTTGATACCGGTGAACACTTTTATTGATTGATGTATACGTGGTGATAAGATTAATCAGAGACAATATAGCTGGCCAGTTAAAAATAAAAAAATAAAAATAGTATTGGCAATATCTACGAAGTGATTTATAATGCTTTACGATAGTTTGCGACAAAGCTAGAATGAAAACTATCCTTTAGCTGGCTGACGAGTACATGGATAGGTAGTAATCCTTAACCTTACTTACCTTTTTTGTAACGTGTTATCTTGACAGACTTGTGCGTTTTTTTGAAAATTTTATATATGGTCTCTACATAACTATTTGGATAAAATACTTATTGAAGATAACATTTCCTAACGTAGAGCTTGTTCTTACAGAAAAGATTATCCTGTCATCAGTATCTAAGCTAATTTGATGAATGGAGTCCTCTGCTAATCTTTTTCACTTCAACATATCAATTATATTTAGTTATCAGTAATACATGTGCCAATCTATGAGTACCTCTATAATTTCATTCGATTGTTCCGTCAGCTAAAAAGTTAAACAATCCCAGGTCTCTTCTTTCGAGCAGAATCTTCCAGAAAATTCTTTCCTCGCTCATCATTTCCAAAATGCGTTCATTTTGTACGTACCATGCGTGGTGGGTGAGCGGTAACGCTCTGGCCTCACATTTGGGAGGACTGCGGTTCGAATATCCGTCCGGGTATCCAGATTTGGGTTATCCACTCCAGGCGAACGCTGGGATGCGTCCTTCAAAAGGCCATGGCCTAATTCCTTCCCGTTTCTTGTCTCCAATCCCATCCCGCCTCTAATGACCTCAACGATGACGAGTTGTAAAGCATATATATATATTTATATGTATGTTATCTGCCCTCTTAATTTTCTATAACTTTATCTAGAATTATAATTCAAATTCTATAGTTTCCTTTCTTCCTGGTTTTCCCGAAGTCCAAGATCAATTTCATTAATGCGTTCTGATGTATACTTAAATTTTTTGAAAGTTTTTTTCTGAGTGCTGAGTCAATTTTAGAAGATAATTCTTTTAAGAAGGTTATTTTTCTTACTGCTATGTTTCGAAAGTTTTTTCCCAGTGCTGATCAATCTTTGAAGATAAAATATATTCAAGAAGGTTATTTTTCGTACTGCTATTCTGCTTTTCAGATAAATTACTGCTTCGTTTATCAATTGCAATTTTACTTCCCACGTAACATAATTACCTTTTCTTATACTACACTTGATTCCATTTTTATATTTAACATAACGTTAAATCTTCCTGATGGGAGAAGGGGTGTTAATGTTCATTGCATGTATTCAGATAATGGGTGCTGGATGAGTGAAGGTGTTTGGCTATCCGTGAGTGCTCTTGACACGTGGGGAGTGCGGGCCTAATGCTTTGATGTCCCGCATTAGAGGACTTAGTGGCTCTCCGGGCGAGGGAAACGCAATTAAAAGACACGGCCCGCTACAAAGAACCGTCCACAGCACAAAGGAAGCCAGCCTGCACTCCCGCCCGCCACACTGATTCCTACTCCAGTGGCAGGACTAACCTCTCCAGCATAATCTCAACAAACTACACGAATCAGAGTTCTATTGGCGCATTTTCGGTGCTTGGCCAGTTTTCAACACTTATTCGTAGTTCATGTTTGTGGACTGAAAGTTTTAATTCAGTGATCGGGAAGTGTAAATACCTTCGCATTACGTTTGATAACAAGGTTAACCTTGGCAGCACACACTGGACAGGTACTAGAAAATGGTTTCAAAATCCATTACTTCTTGGAGTGAGTACTGAAGAGTTGTACCACAGAAGTAAAGGAACTGAGATACAAAACTTTGGTCAGACTACTGCTTGCATATGATGGAGTTGTATGAACACCCATTTTGGGTATCACACTGTAAGACAGGAAATGAAAAATATTGGAATGAATAGAAGGAGAAAATGACTTTAGCGAATAGTAAAATTGTTTCATATAAGTTACTATTTTTTATCCACATGTGTAGCCTATTTCGAACCCTTCCAAACTAAATCAAACTTCGGTGGCGGAGGCGACGACACGAAATGCGAGGCAGGAGAGAATTCGAGACGGTTCGATCTTCAAATGGTAGTTCCAGGCAGTGACCAATTAAATGTTTTAATTCTTGTAGTCCCTTTCGGACTTAATTATCTTTTAGACAGGAGTAGCTTGTGAACTTAGAAATTTTCAGGCGGCAAGGTGTCTGGGGACAATCTGTGGTGTTATGTGTTGGTGACCACTTCATGAAACTGCAGTACGATGAAGACATCGTCTGATTTTCAAACAGTGCTTTCACTTCTGTTCTTCACTCTTGCTGCCACAAACACAGCCCTGAATACAGAAATATGTTTGATCTGGAAAGAAGTAGAAAAGGATATGGTCGTTGGTAAAGTAGAAGTTGCATATAGAAAAATAAAACAGAATTTTGGATAAATGAAGAAAAGGGGTATGAACATTAAAGCTGCCGATGGGAAACCTCTTTTAAGCTCAGACGATAAAGCTAACCGATGGAAGGAATACATTGAGAAACTGAATGATGGGGACGACTTGAACAATAGTGCAGTGGAAAAGGAAGGCGATATCGACATTGATGACTTAGAAGATCCTGTTTTGAGGACAGAATTTAATAAAGCTCTGAATGACTTGAAAGCAAATAAGGCAGTTGGAATTACTGAGATCCCTCCAGAACTTCTGAAATCCCTATGAGAAGAAAGAATCGAAAGATTATTCAAGCTGATATAAAAAAGTTATGAAACAGGAGAAATTCTAACTGATTTTAATAAAAAAATATCATCTTCACACTTCCGAAGAAAGCACAAGCCGAAAAATGTGAGAATTATCGCACTATTAGTCTAACATCACATGCTTCAAAATTACTGACTAGAATAATATACAGAAGGATGGAAAGGGTAGTAGAAGAGATAGTAGGTGAAGATCAGTTTGGGTTTAGGAAAAATCACGGTACAAGGGAAGCAATTCTGTCTTTAAGATTAATACTTGAAGGACGGATCAAGAAAAACAAAGATACTTTTTTGGCGTTTGTTGATTTAGAAAAAGCTTTTGATAATGTTAGGTGGCACAAGATGTTCAAAATTTTAAAGAAGTCAGGTCTAAAGTATCGAGATAGAAGAATACTCTATAAACTATGTAAGAATCAAGTGGCTGCAATAAAAGTAGAGAATCATGAGAGACATGCATCAGTTAAGAAGGGTGTGAGACAAGGTTGTAGTCTATCCCCGTTAATATTCAACTTGTATGTAGAGACAGCAATAAAGAAAGTCAAAGAAAAATTTCCATGTGGCATAAGTGTTCAGGGAGAAAAAATCAGTATACTACGATTTTCTGATGACGTTGTCTTTATAGCAGAAAGGGCGGAAGATATTGAGAAGATACTGAATGGCAAGAACAAAATACTGAAGGAAGATTTTGGACTGAATATAAATCAAAGCAAGACAAAAGTGATGTAATGTAGCAGAAATGATATCAATACTAGTAGGTTAAATATAAAAATAGGATCGGATGCAGTAGGAGAAATAAGTGAATTCACTTACTTAGGAAGAAAAATTACAACCGATGGCCGAAGCTGGAATGATCTTAGAAACAGAATAGAACTAGCAAAAAGAGCCTTCATGAAAAAGAGAAACCTTTTAGTTTCAAATATTGATCTAGGAATTAGATAGAACTTTTTAAAACTCTATGTGTGGAGCACAGCACTTTATGGTAGCGAAACATGGACTTTAGGAATACCGTAAATAAAGAAAATTGAAGCACTTGAAATGTGGTGCTACAGAAGAATGCTGAAAATTAAGTGGACTGACAAAGTAAGAAATGAACGAGTCTTGGAAATGATGGGTGAGGAAAGAAGTTTGTGGAAGAAGCTTACAGAAAGAAGAGACAGGCTGGTAGGTCATATTTTGATATTAAAATAACAGTTTATTTCACTGGTCGTGGTTTCAACAGCAGCTAAAATTTATACACACGTTCGTTGGGCGATATTACTGAGGAATATTTGCACTTTATAGCCACTAAATATATATTAATGGACTAAAGTTCACAGAAATACGGGAAGTTCCGCGTAAGTCATTGTGGGAATAAATGTATTGTTACCTGTTGATATATATGGTAGCTGTTTTTCAGACATCTTTTGTCGAGAAAAAAAAGATTTTCTTATCCATAATGATACATATAAACAAGAAGTATTGGCTTATTAATGTTCAGCGATAACCTATTGTTCCAGAGACAAACTGTCTACCACAAATAATATATGTATGCGATATTAGTAATCTAATTCGCGTATCCCGTTTATTTTAAGCACTGTGGTCCAGAAAACTGAATAAAAAAACACTGAATAAAAACTTTTGCCAGATTTTTGCGAAAGGAGTGCGCGTCTGAAGTGTATATTGATCGGCAGCCCACAATTTTCAAAATATAAAGGTTTTTTTTAATTGCTTGCTCCTACCCATGGTACATATAAGTCATTAGCTATTTTCCCAGATTTCGACTGGCACCATTAGCTCTAAAAACTTGAAAACCACATCCAAATTACAGCAAAGAGACACACGCATCTTGCTTACAGATCTATAATAGTATAGATGAGAAACTTTAACTTTCAGTCACTGTTTATTTAGGTGAAAACTTCTATGGCGAGCTATGGGGATGTTTGGACGGGGGTGAATCTTTGAGTTCGCGCTTTTTGGATGGGTAAAATCTTATGAGTTGGCGTCACCAATAAGTAACAGCAGTATACCTGTAACTATAAGTAAGACGTGTTGCGCTTGGACAACAGTGAAAGAATAGATTATAGTTGTATCTAATACATAAAAATGAATTTTTTTTGTCAATGTTTTTCTGAAACACACAGTTTTTATCCGATTTTGATGGAACTTTGTATATATATTTTTCTAAACGGATAGAAAAAAACTGTTAACATTTGATTTACAGAAACCTAAACCGTCTCCTCCTTTGCTCCCTCACCTTAATTTCTGTCAACGTTTTTCACACAAACACATAGTTTTTATCCGATATTGATAGTACTTAGCACACGTATACTTCAAAACACGGCGGTCTGGTTGCTCAGTGGTTGAGGCGCTTTCCTCTCATGTCGCGCGTTCAAATACCATAGTGAGTAGGAATTTTTAGGAGTTGTATTTGATTATATTAGCCACGCAGGGACATTGCATGGTTATGATTCCAGTTTAAACTGTAGGCTCCAGAGAAAAGGAATTGGTATTACAAAATAGCTTGGTACATCACCTTCGAGAAGATTCGACCAACCTTCGCGCTCTGGACTAAGTTAGATTTTTAATTTTTGAAGCTAAAACTTGTTTAGGCGTGTTTGGCGATTTTGGATGAGTAAAATCTTATGAGTTTGCGTCACCGATATGCTACTGTTAAGAGTATGTTTGTAATGGTCTGGTGGCTCAGGGGTTAAGGTGTCTTACTGGCTAACGAAAGCTTCCCGGTTCGAATCCTTGTCTCATAGACCCTTAATCCGACTTTCACCTCTGGCACACAACATGCTGTGTAATGTGAAGTACGCCAGAACATATCCGTTGTTCTGATTCCATTTTAAATTGCAGGTCCCCTGTATTTGGTAAGTGTACCGGGTTAGGTTAAGGTAGCTAAGACAGAGGAGAGATGCGCAGACAATTGAAATCCTGTTACACGTTCATTAAGTTTTTAGATTTATCGGCAGTCCACAATGACTGCTAATTGTTTTTACTTTTTCAGAAATACCAGTTTCAGATCTATTTCACATTTTCATTGACATCAATTTGGATGAAGGTTCTATTAGTGGCGAGTGGAGTAGTACAGATTGCAGGCTGATCGAACAGGGAGCTGGCAGGACGCCGTGTTGCAGAGGGTGACTTCGTTAATGAGGGCAGCGGGGCGACCTTTATGTGGCAGTACATGGCGACAGAGAGGCGGGGGCTGCAAAGAAACAACGGAACAAAGGCGGCTCAACTCCCCCGGGGCGTGGCGGACCAGAGCACAAAGGACAGCGGCCACCGGCAAGGCGCCGGCCACTGACACACAACGCCGCGCCCAGACGACAGATCACGGCCGTCTTAAGGCCACTGTCGTCATTCCTCAATTAGATACTATGCAAACAATCTTAGTAGCAGCATTTATGATCATGTAACCTGGAACCTCTAAGAGTTTCAACGTCCGTATACAATGATCAGCCAGAAAATTATGCCACCTACTTACTATCTATATAAACCCATCCAGGTGCTAGCAGCGTCACCTGACGAGGAATGACTGCTAATCAGACACACGCACAGTACATGTAGTATCAGTAAGCGTGCTATCCGTGTTTAGAATGGGGAAGGCGCGCGATCTATCTGAGTTTTACCGAGGGCAGATTGTGATGGCCTGGAGGCTCAGCACGAGCGTTTTTGAAACTGCACGACTTGTCGGGTGTTCGAGGAGTGCTGTGGTGAATGCGTTCAACAAGTGGCGAAATCAAGATAAAACCACGTCCAAACGTCGAGGGGTTGCGAGGCCATCCCTAATTACAGATGTCGGACGTTGCAGGCTGGGCAGACTGGTAAAACAGAACAGGCGGCGAACTGTGGCGGAACTAACATCAGATTTTAATGCTCGGCGGTACAAGTGTGTCTAAACACACAGTTCACCGAACACTCATAACGATGGGACTCCGTAGCCAACGACCCATGCAAGTCCCAATGTTAACACCACGACATCGGCAACTACGACTGAAATGGGCACGTGACCAATTTCACTGGGCGTTGGAGCAGTGGCAGAGCGTTCCATGGTCTGATGAATCCCGATACCTTCTTCATAATGCCGATGGAAGGGTGCGAATCCGTCGTTTTCCAGGGGAACAGCTTCTTGACAGCTGTACTGTGGGACTGAGATAATCTGGCGGCGGGTTAATTATGCCCTGGGGAACATTCACGTGGGCATCCAAGGGTCCAGTGGAGCTCGTGCAAGGCACCACGACGGCCAACAAAGTATCGTACACTTGTTACAGACCAAATACACCCCTTCATGACGACCATGTTTCCCAATGGCAGTGGCATTTTTAACCAGATAATGCGCCATGCAACATGGCCAGGAGTGTAATGGAGTGATCTGAGGAACACAGTGGTATGCTAGCCCCCCAACTCGCCAGATCTGAACACTATCGAACGCATCTGGGATTTGATTGAACGTGACGTCAGAGCTCATCACCCCCTCCCCGGAATTTACGGGAATTAGGTGACTTGTGTGCGCAGATGTGGTGCCAACTCCCTCCAGCGACCTACTAAGGCCTCATTGCCTCCATCCCAAGACGCGTCGCCACTGTTATCCATGCCAAAGGTGGACATACCAGCTATTAGGTAGATGGTCATAATGTTCTGACTAATCAGTGTATGTATACATCAGATAAATCGGACTAAACTAACAACTTCACCCTTCCTCAATCATTTTATAAATTTGCTGACGATTTTAACAAAATGTTAGGAAAATACAAATTACGTGATACGTCCAAAATTGATAGTTGGCGCGTTCCGTCCCCTAACCAAAGCTCTCTCTAATTCTATTTACTGGTCACTGTCCCCTGTTACAGCTTTCTTCATATTTCGTTTCGTCTTCTTTCTTGGGGTTTCAGAATAATACCACAAGAGCTGGTAACTGCTTCTATGGGATGGTCTTTATGCTGTACGTAGGATTTTGTTTCAGCCACCTTTGATGGGGAACATATGTTGTAAGGTGTCCTCTCTAGATGGAACGCTGACTGTTTTTACCATTTCACTTCACCCATGATGTCCATCATACTGAACCATGTTCGATGAGGTTGCTATCGTGAGTCGTAGAAGCCGTGTCACACGGAGTGTTTTATGAGGCTGCTATTTGAACAACAGCGAGTAATAGCTTCATGTGACAAAGTACTCGACTAACAGCTATTAAAAACTGTGTGCCAACCGACAATTTGTTTTACTGCGCTGCGACCATACCGAACAATGTTAGAGGAAAGTGTCTGGTTCTACCTTCCGTAACACTTACTTGGGGGTAGAGAAACATTTAATAAATTGAGTGAAAACTCGTGAAATATGGAAATAAATGGACTTGTTATAGCCCGCCATGACTATTTGTTGGATGGAGTGACTCACTTGTTCCACCGGAATCCGCTAGCAAGCAACCACGCAAACTGCTACAGCCTGTGAGAGTGTGCCAAAAGGACACGCGAGAGTGAAATTTTGTCTGTTGCCTCTAGATTGTTTATTTTATTTTTTATTTTTGGCTGTACGCCTCGTCAATGTGGAGGTCATTGGAGGTGGGATGGGACTGGGGAGAAGGCCATGGCCTTTTGAAGGAAGCATCCCGGCATTCGCCAGTAGTGATTTGGGGAAACCATGGAAAACCCAAATCTGGATGGCTGGACGGGGACTCGAACCCGCATTCTCCCGAATGGCGCTGCCTCTAGAGGAGGACAGCTTCTTCAATGGGATACTACAATTTTATTTTTACGGTTTCCTGAGAACTCGTTAATTTCAAAGTTGTGGTATTTTAAAAATGTCAAGTCTTGTGATGTTAGTTTTCTGGCTAACCATTGTACCTAACTTTAGGAATATTTTTACAATAAATATATAAATATCCCTCAATCCTCGTCATTCTTGTTAAATTAATTTGGAAAAATAAATATTTTCTGGAAATATATAACTTTCATGATATCCTCAGGACGAATTTCTGATTTGTTAGTCTGCTCATTTCTAATTCTGTGGATACCCTTGTTCTCCGATTTACAACCTCTCATTTCTGAATCATTATCGCCTAACGCTCTCACTAAACCAGTTAGTCACAATATCTGCCTTCTTCAAATTCTGGGTAACTTCTGAACACCCTCCCTTCCCCTCTTTATAGTCATCTTTCATCTGTTCTCTTACAATTTGTGTCTTGGCAAAATTAAGTCTAACCTCTAAGTCCTATCCAACATTGTTCACAACAAATTGATAATGAATTATGACAGCATGCTTATAAAATTCTTTAGTGGTTAATTTTTTTAAAAATGTTGTCGCAATCTTGCATAGTGTACAGATGCGATGGCAATGCAAACTTCAAACGTATATTTTAAAACCAATTCATGCATATGTAGTCTTCCAGGTAGGTATATAAGATCTCTTTCAAGATTTTGATCTAACGAAACACAATCACCTTTTATTCTTCCTGTATTTGACGCAGTATTGGTTACCGTATTTGTTTCTTTCAAGACGTCTCCATAGAAAGCTTACAATTTAGTAGTCCAGTGATGACATTCTCTCTATGGCACTCGTGCTTTTTGACAAAAAAATTCAGTTCCTCATCAACCAAACGAGCACTTTCATTCTCATTCAATTTTACACTTTTAGTATTATAAAACAACACTTGAAGCATTTGTTTGTTAGAATGTAGTTTGCTAGCTAGGATTTAACTACTTTCACTTCCAAACTGATATACGATATTACACAGATTACTTATTAACACCATTGTTACTTCATAACAATCCACGTGCTAGCAGCTTTTAAGAGAGCAAACAGTACTGAACATCACAAAAGAAAGGTTTAACATCTAACAAATAGCACCATTTATCATCATATCTAAGTGTCAGCGATTTATTTAAGAATTATGATTTACTAGACACCTATTTTGTTTTATGCGCAGTATATAACAGAATATTTCATTTTTTCATTAAATTAGTGGAAAAATAATAATTTTTATTCTCCACTTGGGGCACCAGTTGGAAATATGCAAATGACCCAAACTTTTTTTTCAGTAGTCATATTAAAGTCAGTTAGAAAAATCTGAAAGGATGATACTTCAAAAAATAAGAGGTTGAAAAGATAGGACCACCCTATTAAACATACATAACAATTGCTAATTTTGATAAGCATGCTAAATTATATTGTAAGGTCGATCCTCCGAACACAGAACCCGTATTCATCTCAAAAGCAATGATGAATGACAGCTGAGTTTGTGATTATAACTACTGCTTGTATGCAGTCGAAAATGTGTATTGCTATCAACAACGAGTACAATCAGCTTCACATTTTTATTAAGTTCTCTAGCTCCATTTGTTAAAACTGAAAATAGTAAAATGTTTGTCTGGGATGTTTGCTATGATGTCTGTGAAATGGCAGACCGGAGAGCCAGAAAATTTCGGATGCCTAATTTTCTTCTGCTGCTTCCTTAGGCTTAAGGAGCGGAGCGGACATCTTAATTCGAGTGCAGGAGGAAACAAATTTCACGGCATCCTTTACCGTCTGAGAAAACAAGTAGACGGATTCACGTGCTGTATAACAGTTACTCTACCAACCGGCAACCACCAAGGTTCACGGGACGCAGTCACTATTTTCATGGTAGTTACTCGTTTCAGGTACAATATGCGGGATCATTTATCAGGCGGCAACTCTTCATTATGTCACGGCACTTTCAAAAACTCTCTTAGAAGAAAACATGGTATATCATCTATAAACCTACAACATTATCTCTTGTAATGATGACGGTAATTCAGTTGAACCATAGCGTTAAATTACAGTTATCCGGAGTTCACAGTACTTCATGCCCTACGGACAGCCACGTAATAAGTAACAAATCTATTTAAGTATAAGAAGAAATTTTTTGAGCTCTACACAGTGTCTTAAGCGAGGACTGCAAAATTTTTCTTTTTTCTTCTTTTAGTAAAACACATAATATATATGACATTTGACTATTAAGCCAGATTTAGTATTGTGATTCTTTCCACTTTTATATGTTGTATTTGCGTAGTAAATTTGTTATACGAAGTACAGACCGAATGGCTACACTGTCGCGACAACTTTACTAGGTCCAATGTTCCCCGCCTTGAACATCACGTGGCAAGAGTTGTTAGTATCAATACAGTAGAAGAAACTTCAAAGTACCAGTTTATGGTAAAAACCGCAGTAAATGTACATTTATTAACACCCACAGGTTAATAACGTTCAACGTAGCAGTGGATGATAGCTGTGTTTTCTGAAGCGTTGTTTCTTCTATGAATTTTACAGAGCAATTTTCGTAAGTGGTATCATGAATAACAGTACTGTGTATGTATACTCCGCACTGATGACATTGCATTAATAATAATTAAAAAATCTGATGGTACTTAAAATATGTTTATGACATTTGTATGATGTGAATAAAATAATTTCTGTGAACTGGTTTTCAAAATTAGGTAACCATATCGCCAAAAAACTCATTAAAATCATTTGTAAACATTAATGCACTAATTTTCTGAGCACCAAATAGTATGTGCCTGTATTTCCTAACCATGTCAGGTTCTAGTTTGTCGTAGGCATACTGATGATCCTCAATGTTAATATCTGCCCGCTGCTCTCCTTTACATTGGATTAATTTACTGTTCTACTCTCTATAAAGATGTATAAAAGAATCTTACTTCTTGAATTAGGAACTCTAAAGCTGAAATTTTATAAAGAAAAGTCACAGATTCTCCTTAAAAATACGTCTGCATCCGATTGACAGGTTTCGCAAGTGCACTAAACTGATTTTGCAATGGTTTCAATGAGTTTCAGTTCGCTGAATAATTCTGGTCGTGCAGCTAACACTTAATCCAAGTCTGAAATATTGCATGATTAAGGAAACTACATTTTAATCACAGACCGTCTTAATGTGTTTCATACATCAAAACCAAATGTTTATAGAGATCGAATGCAAATAAAGCTATTGAAATAAATCCGGCAAGTTCCCCGATTCGGTGGATGGATTTGTCGATGCATAGTAATACAGCTAGCCATCCAGCTGCCAACCTGCTTATAATATATCCTTTTACGATCTGAATGACGAGCCTGAACTCTCCTTGGTGACCTATGTTACTCGGAACTTTAAGGACTCAGTTCCTATCCTTGTAAGGGCTGAAAGGTTTTCCACGTATCATTTTCTCTAAGATGAATCAGATTCAATCGGTCGTCAGTGAGTATTGCTCCCCATTAGACTGATTAATACTTTCAACTCTAATGATGAGGTTACATCAAATGGAAAAGCTTAAGAAGCATTTTATATCAGTTTTATTACGTGTAAAATTTCAAAATATACTTCACAGACTATTTTACGAAGGATATCAACGCCGATTTAATTATAAATTTTGATTACTTTCTCCAAGAAATATTCCGAATAACTCTGCTAACAGCTGTTGAAACAAAAGTTTAGAAATCACAAAGAATGTTCTTTATGTAAACAAAGGAGACGCCATCAGTTTATAAAACGCCACATAATAGCCCAAATAAACAGGAATTATTATTATTTGCTTATGGCTTTACGCCTCGCTGATATTGAGGTCATTACAGGAGGGAAAGGATTTAGGACAAGGAACAGTGAGGAATCCAGCCATGGCCTTTTCGAGGCACCATCCCGACGTTCGCTCGGAGTGACCTGGGGAAATCTGGATGGCCTGAGAGTTCAAACACGCGTCCTCCCGAATGCGAGGTCAGAGCGTTAGGGCTCAACCTCCTCGCTTGGTACCACTAAAAATAATTTGAACGTATTTAAAACTAATTGAAAGTATACCTGTAAGGAAATAATCTTAAATGATATTAGAACGAATTCACATTATTTTGATACTGCATTGGACACAAAACAACTTCTGTATATCTAAAAACACCCTCGAATTTCGTAGCTGGCACAACATAACGCTTGCCGTTAAATTAAAATTGCAAGTATCTTAATCAATTTAACACACTTAAAAAGTCTGCCAAGGTTATTCAGAACTGTCCCCATAACAAACAGAACAAAATACGACACATTTAGAAACAAAGAAAAATTAATTACAGTAAATGAACCATTTCCTTTAAGGTATGCTTAATTAATTAGTTTAAGGGATGATAATGAAAAGGAAACCGGACTACAGTTAAACTTCACACTGTCTTATTGTTCGTTCTCGTGTTGTGTACCGTCTGACAATCCCTACTTTATTGTGTACTGTTCCATGCCACAAGATCTCTTTTCCGCGTTGTCATACAAAGTCGTCTATTAACTTTTTGGATCACCTTCAAAATATAATAATTCTGCAGATTCATTGTTTTAATATTATTATTTCAGTGTATTTTAGAGACTTTATTAAGATGTGGGCGAGATGTTTCAATGATTTGAAACATTTTTATGTTCAACGTGTTCATCTAGTCATTTGTCGTAATGAAGTTATTTCGCGTAATATAAACAGAATTTCAGAAATTAATAAGAATTATGTAATGATCGATGTAATCTGCTATCAACAATTAATTGCAGATCTAAATTAAGGTCACTAAGGAATCCTGTTATTGTATCCTTACAGCGATGAGTTCAGTATCATTAGTCACATACAGAATTTTTTTCCCGTGTCATTAATAATGGTCATACGGAGAATACCTAAAGTGTTTCCACCATTAAGAACCTTTTATGACAAGGTTTTCTTACTTCTTTCAGTGGTGTCAAGTTAAAACTAAAATGCAAATCCGTTTCACTTCAAGAAAGACAAATTAAATTGACATATAACAACTAAAATCGTGGACGCATTTACAGCTGTGTCTAGATACCATTTAATTTCCATTTAATACTGCCTTAAATTGAGAATGACAAACTTTAAAGCTTCCTTCTTTATGAATAAATCAAAGTTTGGAAAAGTCACACGACATATACGTGCGTAAAAGAAAATAATATAAAGCAGACAAATTTAAAGAGACGAAGTTTATTGTTTTTTGTAATCTCTGTCAGAACTTTTCTTATCTGGTACAAGGAAAAGCAATATTGCTCATTATAAAGGATGTCACGGCAGCAAAAAATATATATATAATATATATCCTGCTCGGGTGTGGGTGAAGGCAAGAGGTCCATCCGATCTCTTTAACAGCATCAAAGGCTGCTGAATATTCGCCAGAGGGGTCGCTTTTGTGATATCTCTGGTCGAAGCGGCGGTCGCCCGCGGGGCAGGCAGGGAGGGGGGAAGTCCGTGATATCTCTTTGTTATCGTTGCAGGATTTCCCGCTCTGCCGATAAAAGGTCTTCAAAAGAAGCGAGCGCACCTGTGATACGCCCTGTTCAGGCCACTGAGCAGGGGGAGGGCAGAAATTCACCGCACGTGCTCGCCTCACCAGCTCGACACATGTCTCGGGCTACCGTCCAGACCTTACTATTGCCAACTCTGGGATTTATAAATCCTGTTCTGCAGCTCTCGGTCTTGTAAGAGGACAGACACGGAGATAATACCTCTTCAAAATAAGTATATCACTCATTGGAACACATATTAGTTTTTTTTGTTTTTTTTTCTTCTGTTACAACAGTGTATACCTCTTATTCTCTCGTTATTCTTCCTTGCTATCAGCTGTTTTAGGTAATATGTTCGTATTTACGTCCCAGCTCCACTTCCCTGTACGAGCAACAGATTAGCTAATTTCGTTGTTTTCTTCGTAATCAAATAAATGGTCAATTAGGTATGTATTTAAAATTTATATATTTTGTTTCCTTGATACATTACACTGGAAATATATAAGTTGGTAAACCTACTGTTGATAACGTCTCTTAATAGGACCCAAGAGATTTTTCGGTAGCGTCGGCTTTTTAGATATTTTTACTTATTGTCTCCCCACTATCAGGTTTTTATTTAAGGGTGTGTGAGGTAGATTATGGAAGGATTATCACATTCACTTCGCTAAGACAGATGCATAATACGCGTCGAAATGAATCTACGTCACTAAGACGACCATTTACCTAAGAGACTTTAACGTTCTTTCTCCGCTTTAAATTTTCATGCCATGATACTGCACTGTCGGTTTAACAATTTACTCCGCTCCTATGGAAGTGAAAATGGCTTTTATTGACTTATACCTCTTCGCTATAGTAGCTGTTAGAGTCAGTGTAACTAATCTTGATATTTCATGCTAATTATTAACCAACCTTTCAATCAATTTTAATATAATAAAGAGACAGATATTATTCGATTAATATGTTTAAATATGATTTAATTGTGACATAATACAATTGTCAATTTGTGTAACGTAACTGTTATTACTTTTAGTATTGATGTTCGGATACGGCATTCAGAAGGAGATGGATTAGATTTCGGTTCCCTTTTGTTTCCAGAAATCACTGCATGCGAATGGCACCTTCATGGCAATCATGAATCGTTTTCCTTTTGTTATTTGGCCTCTGTTCTTTCTGCCGCTAATGTCTTTGGTTCTACAATTTTTTATTTACTTATCATCAGGTTCTCAGATTATGAATGGAAATGGTGTGACAGAAAAATATAGCCGCCTAAATTTTATTCTGCGAAGCTCCTTTACTCATAATACAAAGTAAATTATGTAGGTTATAATTTCAAATTTTTTTTTTAACTTGATTTTATTCCTGCTGCTTATTCATCTTCTAGTTTTATCATATGTCAGTAACGTGATGATAGTAACTGACAGATTTATTTCTGATCCCCGCAGACCAAGCTGCGGATAAAATCTATAAAACTACAGGAGAGCTGTCCTTTGTTAATCGATGCCTAATCTATGCGAAATTGTACTGAACTGCATACAATCGTCAACAGTGAAAAGAAACAGCGGAATCGCCTGTAACCTTCTATTATCGTTAACTTGAACTGTCACTACCATAACACCAGGGAAAAAGCCGATAAAAATATAAATAATTGCATTCTTTAAAAATTTCACTGTAACCACATGAACTAATTTTCATTTTTCTAGTACGTTATGATTACTGTGTAAAAGTACCATATTGTATGCTAACGGTATATTATTTAGGGTTAGTAGTATTTTTTGAATGTGATTAGCTTGTAAATTACTTGTAAGATATGTATATACTGTATATAATATTTAGTGTTTGCGTGAAGGTAAAGATTTAGGTGACAAGTTGATTTCTTTTTCGTTACCTGCACTATTCTGATACCGTAAGGAATAGTCTGCGGTTTACAATTGTTTTTACTTCTATTTAATCAGACATCAACACGATTTGTTCAGTCCTTTTCAATTACGCAATTTTACTATGAATAATGCAGTAGACTGAGTTAATAGTAATCAGAGTTAGAGAAATTAATATTAATCAGAACACTTTGCTCCTTGTTGTGTGCTTTTTGCGTTGTGAATGAATGGGCGAGATTGAACCCGGCTCCGGTCCATTCAGGGATATTCTTTCAAGAGAAACCAAGTAGATCGCGAAAGCTTAGCGTCCCCATCCAGTAGGAAAATCACTCTCAACGGCACCGTATGCCCTCACTGCATATGCACTGTGCAGAGTTTGTGTTTAAATACAGGACTTTGATGTACTGTTTGGCGACTAGGAATTGTGCGCCACAATCCTGTTGGACAAGAACAGGCGCCTGACGCTATCACGGTGCCGCAACCACAACACTGCGGCCAAGTATATCCCACAGACGATTATCTTAACCCAGTATTCTAACTTTCCACTATTGTAAAGTTTCCTTCCAGGTTCGCCCATATGTAAGCTATCCTGGTATTGGTCGCCAAATGTAAACTACCAATTATCTTGGAATGGTCAGGCAACTGTTAGGTAATCTCTCCTTAGTGGATTACGGCGTGTTATTCAGAGAAGGTCGGCCCAAATGATCCTCTTTCAACAAATGCAAGCCGTTAGCTCGGATAAACAAATTGAGAGGTATTTTGACATAATCTGGAAACTAACTGTTCTGGCTGAGACATTATTGATTTTAATTACTTTTAAGACACTTAAGTTACATTGAAACGAGTTTCCCATTCATTTCAGAAGCTATTTTAGGTGTTCGCGCGCCACACATCCTTCTGCAGGCGGCACGACTCACACACTGCCTCACACCCTGACTAGCTACAAACAGGCGTCCAATCAACAACCAGGGCCTGGCGTCAAAGATTGCTACGTAAATATAACAACACTATGCTACCTCGTTTACTAAACAAGCTACAGTCTGTGTTAGCCCAACAATATTACCATTCAAGTTACAAACATGGTTACAGTTATTCAGTAAACCTTATATTAATAAATTCATAATCCAGTATTATTAATAATAAAAAATGATAGTGGGTTAGTGATGATGTTAAACTATGAGCAGGGATTTTCACTAATAGACACTAGCCGTCGCGTCGCTCCGACTTCACGCTGACCTGCCGCTCTTATGTTTCGGCTTAGGTTGAACAGGTGTAACAGGTAAAGTTTGTGAACAACTACTATTAGTCGAACGAATAATAAGGCAGCCACAGTATCCCGAAGCTGTAGAGAAGCCATTTAAACGCTCTGCCGCGGCGACCTAGCTTGTTTACTCCATCATATGGAAGAATTGTTCAGAACAAAACCCCTCCAGATCACCGAATGTAGTGACAGGCCAATAATTACTGGATGTATTCGGAGCACATGGACCTTATGGCTTCATTTTCCTAGTAATATTACATCCCCAGCTCTCATCAGATCAGAAGCTCTTCTGAAAGTCTGGATTGACATTCAGAAGAACCCTCAGCTTCCCACACGTCAAATCATCACATAAGCAAAACGCCAACTCTCGAAATCAAGAAAACCACAACAATCGACCTTTTTAAGGTCCTCTTTCATTCTCAACAAGCTATGGTGAACTCCATGGGTCATCGGCAGTCAACAAACATCTAGTTGGAAAGCCTTCCATTCGGACACAAAGATTGGATCTGCTCAGACGGTAATGTAGAATCATCAATAGAACAGGTCAAGGGGGATGTGGTTACCTACTATACAACTGGGCATGGCTCGTTCTGCAAATTGTGACTGTGGTGCCACCTCACAGAAGATCCATCATATCGTTTTTGGATTTTCCACTCATGCTACAAAAGAAAAGAATTAATCAAAGCACTAGATTTACAGATATAAGATTATACGAGCTTGTGATTTGCACAACTGTCCAAGTATTTTTGTAAATTCTGTAAAATTTTTAGACTCATCATACGATAGATAAATAAACTGCAGTATCTGAGATCCCCTCGCCAGAATTTTGCTGCCGATGAATGTGTCCATAGCAATGTCGCCTTGTTCACATTGTTAACAATCAGATAGAATATTTTACAGGATAAACTAAAATAATTCTTTGTGTGGCCGATGACGATAATTTATTGTGCAGCAGTGAATGAAAAACTTACGACGGCCATTTAAACACACAGTTAATACAAAAACATAAGCTCCCGATAGCATTTTTAAACTATGTTGGTAGATGTTCTTATTCTTAGACATTTATATGAAAACACTAATTATTACAAACTGTCCAGTATTTTACTTTTTTTCATTTGAAACTGCCAGTAAAAACATTTCAGCTAAAAACCTGAAAGCAAAAAGCGTACTGTGTCTTGAATATTATGGTCTATATGAGTTTCAAGTATATGAGATGCTAGGAAAAAGTAGATATAAATGAAATTAAGAAAAATAATCCTTTCTTAGAAGTTGAAATCTTTGATCATTTTATGATTCTGAAGAAATTTCATTAAGACTCATTGAGCTCACAAAAACTGATCGTGTATTCCTACTCCTCTCTAACATTTTTTAAATATAATATTGTTTCTCTTACAAAGCTATAAGCAAACTTATTTGCGCTTGAATGTTACGCTGTACGAAGTTTACTATCTCGTGGATACTTTTGATTTCTGTGTGCGGTATTCATTTGACGCAGTTCTATAACATACTAGTAATAATATTTTCATAAAGTGAAGAAACTAAATGAAAATTGTGTAGTGTTATTTTCTCTGACTTCTTTTCCACAGTGTAGTGTGTAATCGTATCAACAAATTATAAAAAATTTCTACATAGATCTTTCAGGGCTCTAACACTGTGACGATACTGTAAGTTTTGCTTTACTTTTTATTGAACGTGAATGTGTAAATGTGATTATGATGAAATAAATAAGTGTGTGTTTTAAACGAGATGAATATTTTGATTACATATAGTCTCTGTGATGTATATAAATACCTAAATACTTGAGTTGTCTTTTGTCGAATTTAGGTTTCTCACAAAACATTGACCGTTAAACATAAATTGAACGAATCTATTCTACGGTGTGGCACTGGGAATCTAAAATCGACAAGTGGTTGAGGTTTTCGATATACACATTATCATGTTTAGGAACCTATAGTTACTTATATTGTCGTAGGTAGTTACTGCACTCCATTACTTGCTGAATCTATTCTACGGTGTGGCACTGGGAATCTAAAATCGACAAGTGGTTGAGGTTTTCGATATATACATTATCATGTTTAGGAACCTATAGTTACTTATATTGTCGTAGGTAGTTACTGCACTCCATTACTTGCTGAATCTATTCTACGGTGTGGCACTGAGAATCTAAAATCGACAAGTAGTTGAGGTTTTCGATATATACATTATCATGTTTAGGAACCTATAGTTACTTATATTGTCGTAGGTAGTTACTGCACTCCATTACTTGCTGAATCTATTCTACGGTGTGGCACTGGGAATCTAAAATCGACAAGTGGTTGAGGTTTTCGATATACACATTATCATGTTTAGGAACCTATAGTTACTTATATTGTCGTAGGTAGTTACTGCACTCCATTACTTGCTGAATCTATTCTACGGTGTGGCACTGGGAATCTAAAACGACAAGTGGTTGAGGTTTTCGATATACACATTATCACGTTTAGGAATCTATAGTTACTTATATTGTCGTAGGTAGTTACTGCACTCCATTACTTGCTAAGCACTTCATGTATAGCTGGCAGACAAAGCACAGGAGTATTGTTACACATCTAACGCTTTTATTTTTCATTTTTGGGTGTTTTGTGTGTGTGTGTGTTTTTTATGGAAGTGTTGAGTTGTTCCTGTGGATCTACAGTATTCTCCAGGGGCAGACGACCTTTGAGACCTGGTTTGACCTACATGTGACACCCACCATGTGGGCCCTTTCTGTCAATTTTCTTCTTGATTTACCTTGGTCAACTCATGTTCTTTTGTGACCCTGATGGTATTTTAGGGTGATGAAAAGAATTTCCGCAAAAAAATACAAAATGTGTCGGCTTTAGGAGCATGTGCAATTCATGTGTGTCGATTATAGGAGCGAATATTCAAATTTTAATTATTTAGTATGTTTGCACTCACAATTTACCATAAACGACGCATGATTGAAAGCATATACTCAGGATATAGGAATTTTCAATACTCAGTTATTAAATAATTTGACCAGAGAATTCAGGAATATAAAAAATACAAACTTAAAATGTCGAAAACTGATGGTCTTACCTTACTGTATAGAAATGAAACGCAGTATTTGCTGAAACAAGACCTCAGGTGTATATATCTCACAGAAAGGTCTTACCATCAGCTCCAGTAACTATAATTCGAATATAAAGTACTAATAAAACGAATTCATCAGCTTAGTGGGTTTACGGATGCACGTCCAGCTTTCTGAAGAATGTCTGGCGTGCGTAAGAGATACACAGCAATTATGATGCGTGTCGTAAAGCGCATAGCGTGTCCGCGGTCGCCGTATCAGCCCACGACATTGAGTCGTTAGCAGCGGAGAGTGGTTCGCCTCCATCTCGATACATAAAATTGATAAGGATATTGTGTTACGCAAAATGAGTTGCAAATTTCGTGCTGTCACGGAACAGCAAATGTAAAAATACAATTAGAAAATAAATACAGCAACTGATAAGTTCACACCAGTGTAAACAAAGTACGAGCATTAAAAAGTTGCATTGTACGCACAAATAGTAATTTAGGAATTAAAAAATAAATAAATGAGAAATATGATCAAGGTGAAGTATGAAGAAAATGAAATGCAGTGTCCATATAGCTTGGATTTCTTTCTAAAATCACATTCATACTACTTACCAACTTTTTGACTAACGTCATCAAGGCCTTCTGATGTCCACAATTCATGAAATACACCTTGCATAATACTACTGACTTTCGGAAAACTAATCGTATATATTATTCCTATAAGGTGTTTTTTTTCATGATGAGCTGCTTATCTTCATGCATAACTAACCGAAATAGATAAATGAGGAATCATTTTAAGAATTAAGCAATCCACGATGGTAAAATCATATTAAGAAACGAGTTGTTCAGAACTCAAGTCCTTGAAGGGTAAAAGTATCAATATTTCCTAACTGTGTTTCTTTGCTACGACCCATTTATCTCCCTCCATACCTAATCAAAAACAATAAATCAGGTATCATTTTAAAGATTTTTGTCTCTACTATGCAAAAATTATAAATTAACAAAGGGAAGCGCAAAAGTGTTATCATTGTGTTTTTTTCTAACGAGCCACTTATCAGCCTTTATAACTAACCAACATCGACAAATGAGAGGCCATTTGAAGATTAAGTTCTCTGTTTTGGTAACATTGTAAATTATAAAAGGATTTTTTTTATAATTCGTCCGTTAGAGAGTGACAGTATTAACTATCAAGGTCACGCGTATGAGACAGTTCAGAGTCAGGCCGCTTGACTTAGCTGGTGTCGATAAGCATCGATCGCGTACCACTAGATAACAGCACCAAATATCACAGAAGTATCGGTAAATTGTAAGATTTTTATACAGTAAGGTTTTCGGATATTTTTTCTATTAAAGAAACATTTGTGTTTTGCTTCACAACTCCGATTTAAACATTTTATTCGCGAATTTTTCACACTGCCTATTATCGCATGTCACTGATATATACTGCGTGTGTTTTGTTCATCTTAGTTGTATTCCGGTGAGGTCTGTGACAGTTCGACTTCCGGGAGAGATAACATCAGGTGTTTACGTCAAAGTAGTGGCCTGCAGGATAGGGTACATCAGGTGAATTCAGGATGGTATTATTACAAATGAACCAGTTATTTTTTCAGGTTATTAAAAATCACCATCTTCGCTATTCATCGTATTTTATTCGTGAATTTTACGCATGGGGCATGTAGTTAACTGGCTTTCTCTGGAAATATAAATCTTTATATTCACATCAGAAAAAGTAGTAAAAATCTAGGAATTTAGCAACACGAACGTAACCAGCTTAATCCTGAATTTAAAACTGAGACTACGCATAGATACAGACATATAAATAAATAGTCGTGATCAGAGAAATGTCCTATCATCCTCTATGTGATAAAATTATCGATGAAAACCAACTGACAATATTTTTTAATATTTTTTAAAGATTTTAGAGAATCTTTCCTTGTAAACGATTAACTACTAATGCAATCAATGTTTTATAGTAGTCATTCTTGAAATATGAATTTTACACAACTGCCTCTGGAGAAGAGGATCTTAATGACCACAAACTAGAGTTCAGAAACTTCAGTGAGGAAAATAATTCGCAAAGTTAAACTTCTATCTCGATTCAAGAGCTAGTGGGAACAGTTTGGTCATTAAGTGTTACGACCAAAAGCTCCAAGTAGGTTTGTAAAGAATAAAAAGAAAGACGTCTCGCAATGGAACAGTTACGAAATACTGCATTATTAATTTACATCCAAAATAGGTACTGTACTCAGATAAACAAAAATAGCTTTACATTATAAAAATACAATCTTTCATTTTTGCATCGATTTACGTCCCTTTAAATATTTTACTGTGTGTGTATGGGCGAAAAACTAACGCCAATTTCAATTTATTTATATCCACTGGTAATTCCACTAAATTATACTATAAAAGTGATTAAATATCACGAAGGAAGTTTGATAGTCTACGTTTTAATGGTAACGTTGTCATCACTGATTATATACCGTATCAGAAATCTGTGTCACTTTTCTAGAAACACACATAACAAACCAACATTTTATCATTTCGAAGTTAAGCACTACTGTCGACAAAAGTCGGGGGCTAGAACTTCGCAAGTACCACTTTCCGTTTATTGATCAAATGTTGTTTATTTAGACGAGTTTTGGTGAAATCGTAATAGTATAAAACAGAAAGGGAAATCACATGGCTGCAAAGTTTTGTTTCTTTACTTACCACACCTGTGAGATTCAATTACTACTTTTAACACGGAAAATCAATCATGATTGCTTAAGAAGAAGAAGGATCACTGTGATCGTTGGTCCTAAGGATTCAATTATAAACTATCAGACAACCCCGTTGCCTCCTCCCCATTTTAATACATATGTACTCGTATATATTTTAGTTCTTAATAGGTCATAACTAAGTTTTGCTTTTCAAAGTTTGGTAGGACGAACGGATAGTTACTCATAAGAAGTACGGAACTCTTTTTTTGCCAGTTCCGTAAAACGGAATTGAACGGCATTCAGTGGACATCACCTTTCGCTGTTTCATTTAAATGTGATAAAGTAGATTTTTGTCTCTGCCTTGAAGACAATGATATTGATGGGTTGTAACGTCACTTTTTATTAGCAATCAAATCAAAACATCGTATGACATTGTTGGCAGGGAGATCACGCATGATTCTTTGGCTTCCAAGTGACAGAGTTTTCAATTCACCAACGCACCTCTTGTGGTGGCTAACTAAACTAACGTGGTAGTCCTACCATGTGTATGGGACCTACAGTGTGACATGGAATCCGGACCACGGAAGCGTTATGGCGTACTTCATAGTATGCAGCATGCTGCACCAGAGATGAGGATGAATTAACAATTAATAGTGTTACAGATAAGAAGATTTTAAAATCTGTTTAAATGAATTGCCAAAGACGTTCATAGCCATGAAAATTTGTCGCGTTCAGATGATTGATTGTCAAACATGAGTTGAAATAATCATTGACAAAACTTTGATTCTATATATCCATGTTGATACGGTTTCCAGAAATAAAAATTTGAAACTAGATACTGACACCGCAAATGTGATTATGATTTTGAGACAGAAGAAGTATATAACAGTTTGCAACAGCGCCCGATTTTTAAACACAGCGGCGGACAAGAAAATGACCCATTATTTGGTTTAATATAGCTACACGCTGGGTGGTGTTAGTGTGGCTGAACGTATTGAGCACACACCAGATGTGTCTGCACAATGTACAGCGAGAGGCCGAGGGCGGATGTATGTGGCGGACTTGCAGGTCACGCTACAGGTCCGCTCCATATATCATCTATCACTGAAGGTCCGACCGAACGGGTCGCGTGCTTGGGTTATAAAAGTACTTTCTTTGGCAAGTAGGATTGACTGCAGGAACTTGCTTTGCCCGTCTCCCTACAAATCTCTGAATTATCCGTCACTTCTTCATCAGTCACCTCATAAATACGGTTAATGAAGTTGGTATACTTCGATTAGTAACCATATCAAAACAAATGCTTTATGTGTACTAATTTACTATACGATTTCGTGGTTTTCATTTAAAAGGTTAGAATATATGAAATATATAATTGAAGACATAGGTTGTAAGGAGTATGTTGACGTGAAAAAATTAGCTAAATATAGGAGGAGATGGAGCATTGCATCAAAGCAGTAAAAGTGAAAGGTTTCACACCAGAATCATGAATGGAGTTTGGCAGTTCACTGCGACGTTCTGAGGCAGTAGACTTTGGTACCATAAGATTTAAACGTCTCTTGAGAGAACAAGGTTTTGTGGCTATGTTAAAAGTTACTTTTTCTTACTTACGGGCAAATTCTTTGAATTAAATTTGTTGTGATATGAGAATATGACGAAAAAATATAAGCACAATATAAGCCGACAAATACCCTGCTTAGTGGATTAATCTCACATAGATGCTACACTGAGTCAGAGTGATAGAACAGGAATCAATAAAACTCATAACTGGTTCGCAGAAGTGTTTAATTTAGCAGTGAATACGAAAAAAATGAAGCCTCCGATGTTGTATAGTTCATTGATATATAGGGGCCTAGCTCTTTCAGTTATGTCTAGCATATTTTTTTGGAATGGAAATTTCTGACTGTGTATAACTGCATTATACAACAATACAGTTTCTTGTCAGCAGGGGTCTCAGCTACAAAATTCTATTTTGTTTATAGTGAGTTCTGAGAAACTGCGTCCTGCAGTCAAATTGCATTTGACTCGTGACAGTCAGGTACTGCCCCATTCTGTGCTGATCGCCAGTGTTTTTACGAGTTGATTAAAACTGAACTCGACTGGTTGAAAAAAAAAAAGAAAAAAAAATGGTAGAAAATTCAAATAAAATAGAGACTCACATGTCATTTATATCTATAGACAACTTACTGCTTTTAAATTTCGGCAATATTTTTCTTTTGTTCTGTCTGATATGTAGGTATAATTAGATTTATTTGATATTGAGTTAATTCGCGAATTACACGACTATCAAGCAAAGTACACCTTTATTTCACACGTGTCATCACTACATTCTTCTTCTGCTATGTATTTGTTCGTCTGCTATGTCAGTTTCTTGAAAAATAATGATATTAACTACAAATTTTTGTGAAAGTCTGAAATGATATTCACATTTCGCTTGACATTTTCCTTCCGTATTAAGTTCAAAATGCGTTGAAATGATCAAATTCTACGAGCTTGTGGATCCTGAATATGATCTTCTGGCTACTTTTTGTGTATGTTTTGATCGAGAGATCTATTCAGACAATTCGGTCACATCTTATCGCTGTTGCTTTCTTAGCAACTATTTTCTTCGTGTTTACGAGGGAACAATAATGAACAAACACCAAGCATCGATCACACCTTTTGTGTATCTTCTAAAACAAATAAAAAGACAAATTCATCATACGTGAAATAAAAAAAAATCACTAAATTCGATGTATGAATTTGTGAAAACGAGCGCAGAAGTTATACGAATCTAATAAAGTTGAGGCAGTAAAGTAGTTTAGTTTTATTTTTATTTTAGAAGGAAACTAGGCAAGAAATTGAAAAATGTTTGGACGATTGTTGCCCGGTTTTTCCACTTCAGATAGAGTAACAATTAACCACATTACTAGATTACAGTTTCACTTGAAATCTAACGAAACTTTTCACCTTATCTCGCGTTTCTCAGAAATGTTTTAACACCGAGTGTCAAACTCTACTGATGTCAAAGAATAAGAGTTATGACACAAAAAATCCTTTGCTGTGATTAAAAAAAAAAAAAAAAAAAAAAAAAAAAAAAAAAAAAAAATATCTTATTAAGAAGACAGATCGTAATTACGAACATGAAGTGGAGTCTTGTATAAATCTAATCTATGGAGACAGAGGTAACACATTCACGAAAATATTGAACAACAGATCCACATTATATGGAAAACTGCTAATGTACTTGCTGTACTACATATTCGTCAAGTTGCTTGCGGGTTATAGCATGCATGAGTTACGTTGTACGGATAGCGTATTGATTAAACTGAAACTGTGTGCGCCTGTGTTTGAGCTTGTAAAGTGAATCCTCTAACAGAACCGACGTAACTATCATGCGAATATATTGGACACATTAATTGTATACTGCTAAAAACACTCAACTAGCAGCATTTACAAAATTCTGTGGATACACATCGCGTTTTCGTATATATATGGAATACGATTTTACATGTTTCTGATACTATTGTTTTCATGGCAACTGCAATAGCAAATTTAGTAAATTGAATAGATCTTTTATCATTCAAATATCTTTAATGGATGTGTGTTATGATATATGTTGGCAGTGATATATTGGCGACCAATATGTAATCAAAAACAGATTTACTGATGATATCATCAATGCACGGCTGGCAATGAATTACAGAAGAAAACATTCGTTCTGACGAAATCATTCCCAGTCGTGATTAGAATTCATTTTATTTATAGATTTGGTTAAGTTCATCAATTTACGCTTTACCACCTTCCACTTCAGCAAACGCTTAGGGTTTAATAAAAATAATTGCGAGTGCCGTGATACGGGGAAGTTTTGTAACAGCTGGGAGTAATTTAGCTCCTTTTGTACTGAGAACATTGTTTGTGATCGCAACTGCAATATACTTTGTAAATATCTTATTTGTAGCTTTTATATTATATGTTCGCAGCAATGTTAGAACCACGAGTCAAAACACAAAATTAAATGTTGAGTCCGTTTCTCATGTTGTATGCAGATTCTCCGAAGCATCAAGCTAGACCTGTAAGTTAAAGGTATCAACAATTTGGCAGGAATAGATTTGTGGTTCTATTATTAAAATGGTTTATGTCTTTTCCATACAACACATTGGGTTAGAGTTAGTACGACTACGCTTTATTGGTATTTGAAAAGATTCTGGTTTTGAGTGCTGCAGTTCTTACATGTGAAATTATTAACTAAAATCGTTCGATGGATACTATTCGAAGACATTTAGCGTTATCGTCGATATTGGGGGCTATTCTACGGCGAGTATTGCCTTGAAGGCTTCATAGCCGGCGGCTAGATTGAGGCTATTTTCCGGATGGAAAGCCCACTGTGCCGGGAGATTGGAAATCCGACTTCCCTTACTGCTAGTTCAGCAGCTATCGGTAGAACAACCCCGCTCAGTTCACGATGCAGGAAACCAAGAAACAAGTTCGCAAGTTTTACCTGCCTTTACATTTAGAATTTTCTCTATATTCATCGCCTTTATTTGGTAAACCTAATGCATCATTAACCTACACAACAGGCTATGGATACGGTTCAGTAGATATTCGAAATAAGTTCCGTGCCCAACTCAGAACCTCTGAGTAACAATGTTATATCTGAATGTTCGCATCGGGAAGTACTCATTCCCTTTAAAGGACAAAAAGAAGAACTAGAACTTTGGCGCTCCCTACAATAGTCAAGAACCTATTTTGTCGTGATCATTTAAATCGATTCTCAAGCGGATTAATAAACAGGTATTTGTTAATTGCAATGGAGAACACGCTCCTATGTCAATTCTCTTAGTCATATAATTACCCCATTTTATTTTTTAATTACCTTACAAAACTTGAGCGTTAAATTACTATCCTATCTCCTTTTGCGATTTACGAATTCTAATTTTAAATTTCTTCAGCGTTTTTAGTAAATTAGTCATCACTACAGTTGGTAAAGCTGAGTAAGCAAGAGACTTCCTTATTCTAATGGAATCAGTAGATTTTTCTCATGTCAGCAAGTTGCCGCTTGGTACAAGATGAATACTTGATAGATTTTAGATTAGGCATCGGATTACGATCCAAGGCTCATGACGCCGCGCTATATTGCGGCTATTGTAATCGTTAGCTTCTTACAATATTTACGAACCGCATAGATGGCAGTAATATAGTATGAACTAAGACCATTTTCAATAAAATTATAAGTGATAATGCATGGCAAAGAAACGCAGAAATAAAACCTTTTGTGTACTGCCGTGCGTGCAGAATGCAACATCCAGAAGGAGTGGTCTGAATCAGTTCAAAATCGGTAGATGTATAGGTCAGTGGAACCATAACACGTAATTAAGACTGCAGTGAGATGACATGCTGGTAGACCCAGCAGCACGCTATTTTGTCTGACGTGGGAAGGTGCAAGCAAGCTCCGATCATAGCTCCCTATATATTTCTCAATCGTTACGATTATCTCCTCCTCCTCTTAATGTTTGTGTCTCAATTTATGAAACATCCTGTATAGTATACAGATATAATTTAACCAAATTTTAAATATGACGTTTGGCTTTCTGGCGACGAAAGAAATAATATGATGATATGTGAAGTCTCCAATTCACATATATTGTTTACGTGTTAGAGGATATGACTGACGGACAGACTGGGAAGCATCAGCAATATGATTGCATTTTGCGCTGAGCACGGAATCCTTAAAATTTCCACTTGCGATTATAGAGTATATAGACTTTGATTCAATGATATTAGTATAAAGTTACGGGTGACGTCTTTATCACCTTCACTATAATGTTGCAAAGGGTGCACACTGAAGTCGAAAGGTCCTTACTACTAGCACGTCACTGGTAATAACACCAGGCTTGTAAGGAAATGATCTAAAGATTACAAGCGTTGGAGATGCAAAATAATAATGATAATAATAAAATAAAATAAAAAATGAGAATTTTGAAATGACAGAACAAAGACATAACGAGAATAACTGTTTGAGAATGCTAGCCAATAACAAGAAAAGAAAGGTGAATTTGAATGGTCACAGTGTGAGAACAGAATGACTGCTGAACCGATAGGGGACTTGGTGAATGGAAGGACGGGAATCAGAAGATTCTAAATAGTGGAAAGTGTAAATGCTGGAGAAAGATACTTCCAAATATAGATTAGTAGAAATGACTGTACCAAGATACCAGTAACCTCCAATAAACCAACCACTAATACAGAGCTGTTTAAATATCCTACATCAAGTATGTGAATTGGAAGAAAAATCAAGATTAAAATGCGTAAGGAAAGAGAGGACTGTGATCTTAAACTTCATTTTCAGTTCGGGCGTAAGGTAGCCAACATGTAGAATAAACTGGTGCTAAACAATAAATCGAAGTTGTGGAAGAATTTCAAGTAAAGTTTGAGTATGTATGTGTGAGTAGTGACGTGAGAAAAAGCTCCATAGCAGTTGCGTCAGTATCACAAATCTTTTAATTCTGTTGCTGTCAACAAGAGTGCGATATTTCTGTGCTAGTGGCTAGCTGACTTTATGTGTCTCTGAGACGGGCCACAGTGTTGTAGGCGGGGCGACCTCCTGGCGTTGGTCTACCGAACGGTTTAATCTGGCAGAGTCTGCGGCTGATGGCGCCGTTGTCTGCACCTGGCGGCAGAGGTCAGCACGGGTAATGGTGACCACGTCTGCTGCGGATCCACATCGGCGCACAAGTGTCGTCAGCGAGAGAGCTCTCGGACACGGGGTCTCACTGGAGAGGTCCTCCAAAACTCACTCGCCACCAACAAACTAGCTGCACAACTCACCGTAGCTGTGGAATGGAAATTAGCGCTAAGCCATATCTAGTTTTACAGTGCTTTGATGTTGCTTTTGACTTGAAGGATATTTTACTGCAGGTGCGCGTATATTTATAGAACGAACTTTTTATCAATGCTATCGAATTTTAGTCGTTCACTTTGGATTCAGTTGAAGCGTACCTCTACATTTTTATACTTTTTATGGAAGGGATATCGCTCTGTCTTACACCTACATAACATGTTCGTTGTAGATGAAATTTTCTCACGAAACTAGCCTAGGGTGGACGTTCGTATAACACGACGTTTCGGCTGTCATATTCTCTGCCCGTCAATTAACTTGAGAAAAGCCAGCAGAGCTGGAGGAGTATAGAACCGTGCGCTTTAAACCACGTTAAGCAGATGTTAAAATAACCTGCTGTTATTGCCTTAAAATGACGACCTTTCATTGACACTGACAACTATGCAACATGAGGATACTAAATGTTACACTGGTTAACTCTCAGATACATTCCTGCGCATATTATCGTAGAAATCGTAGTTTATTAGAATAAAGTTTAATAACCTTATAGTTTTCTCATTAGATGCAATTCTTGATAGCAGCAGAATCATGATACCCTTCGTTTGCTAGTGACCTGCGGGGCTGTTTAAATTTCAAGACTTGCAACGAAATTGATTTTTCGTGTTGTCGAACGGTACAGCTGTTGTAGAACCATAACGCTTGCATGTCTCTGCGTCCCGAAATGAATAATTAAGTGTTGCAACTGTGTTGAGAATCGACGTTTAGCTGTCATAACACACAGCTAGTGCATTACGTAAACACCATGAGTTCCCAGGGGAAGGACGAGGTTAATCTGAAATCAGTTATTAACTAAGCATCAGTTCGAAGAATAGCATCCGACTGCTATCGAATATTTAACTTGTGTCCAAACAGAAACAAATTAAGCGACCTCGTATTTGATAAACGCACATCACTTTTGATGGTAAACATATCCAATAGGATGATTCAAAACTTTTTTCTTAAAGTCAAACTATAAGCTCGTACGTTTTTATAATGTTAATGAGTGATGTATAAAGAGACTTCTCATATTGAAGTAGCTTTTTGATACGCTACAACCTGATATAAAAGAAAATCAAGGATGGATTTGTTCCACTAAGTTGTAGAAAAAGTGCTGAACGACGCTACTAACACATCACATCCTTCTTTTGTTCGTGCCCATGTAAGGAAACTAAGTAAGGAACTCTACCTCCACTTACTGCATCCTTCTGAGCGGAATGGCAAACAACATACATTGATACTTTTTGAAAGTATTACTGTATACAAAAAAGAGACTTGTGGCAACAGTGAATTAATTGCTTTTCATGTGATCTGAAGCTGCTCGGTTTTTTTTTTTTTTTTTTTTTTTTTTTTTTTTTTTTTTTTTTTACTGCTTTACGTCTCTCAACAGCGAGGTCTTTAGAGACGGGAAAGGATGGAGGCTAGGAATGGGAAGGAATTCGGCCATGGCCTTTTTAAGGAAGCATCCCGGCATTTGCCTGGAGTGATTTGGGAAACCATGGAAAACCCAAATCTGGATGCTCGGACGGGGATTCGAACCGCCGTCCTCCCGAATGCGAGGCCAGAAAAACTGCTTGGAGAAGAAAAATAAAATAACTCTGCTCGCAACAAAACATTATTACATTTTATTTAACGACTGAGATGGGTGGTGCAATAGACTGCAATGATTTATATTTGGTGGATTATATTTGCGTCCAACGTGTGTGGAGACAATCGACAACCTCGGCCAGGTCACCCATCGCACCTAACAGAACGAGTCCTTCCTGGAAACACAGGCCGAATGGGCTGACGAGGGCCGTAGCCAAATCCGTTCCGGTCAGTATACGGAATTTCGTACACCCGTCTGGAACTGTCAAGTGTGAGTAGGAGGAGTAAGGCGACCCAAGCCAGAAACCGGGAAAACCCGTGACGTCACTAAGTGGTGGGGGGGACCTCCCTCCCCTCCCCTCCGGCGGGCTTTTTGAATCAGCCAATCAGCGTTCAGGTGGTGGGGGGTACCTCCCTTGGCGGGCGTTCAAACCTCAATTTAGTTCCTCAACCAGCCGCACAGATGGCGACACCGGGTGGGCTTGCGCATATGTTAGTTCACCGATCGACCGCACAGATGGCACCATCTCCCAAGGGCTTAATATCTTTGGGCGCAGATATTCCACTCCCCCAGCTAGCGGGGAAATTCCACCGCCCGGGGCGTGTTTACACAGGTGTGCTCGCCTGCAACTATTTCCTCATCCCTGTTCTGGAATGCGGACGTCAGACAAGTTGTATCGCGGCGACAAAACTATGGATTCGTCTATCACTTTAGTTCCTAGTGGTCATCGAGTGTTGCGTATTCCAATTCCACCTTTACCGAGTAACTTAAATATAATTAAAGTCTTAGTTTAAATGGACCCATTGGTTTAAGTAGACAATGGACGATTAGTTCATCCATTAATCGGGAAATCGAGTATGATGGTCTCCATGATGTCACGAATCCACTTCCTCTCAGATGTATACTGTTTGATACAGAAGTGGGTGTTGACGTCACTGCCGGAGTATAAAGGCCATCACACCAGCCAGCTAGCCCTCAGTTCCCGGTCGGCGATCGTCAAGTCCAGTTCACTATGGCTAGTGAAGTTCTCCTGTTTTCAACATGCTACAAGTTAAACAGCAGTGACACCAAGCGTATCACTGTTGGTTTGTCACCTAAACTGGAATTTAATCCAGTAGTTGTACTCGAAAAAGTTGGGTACAATAAAGTCACTCTCACACATGAAGAGTGGGATGTACTGAGACAGATGGTCTATACAATTGGTGGCTTTTTCAACAACACTGAGCATCTACAAACGAGTGTTTCGCTCGGCAACCACACCATCTCTTCCCGAACAGTGGCTGGAGCGAAAACTATATGGTTTTACAACAATGCTGTGCCTGACTATGGTGTGTTTCTCGGCGAATCAACATGGGACAACATGGTCGACGCCCTGCCAGCAGTGACCGGCGCCATCAACACCATGAAGCCCTGGAGTTATCACGTTACCAAGTACTACAACGAGTTTGTGAATACGTTATCAGTGAAAGTGATTCGTGACTTCCCCCGTTGTTCTGTGAATGGCCTGATAGATTTGCATTTTGATAGTGTACATGTCAATGAAGTGTCATACAGCCCCTGTTCAACACTAGTCTATGAACGTTTAAAGTTAGAAATCAAAGCATATAAAAAACTGTT
>JARYHS010008075.1:81508845-81560100 GCA_031002005.1 Vandiemenella viatica
CAAATTGATAATAAATTATGCTAGCATGTTTATAAAATTCATTAGTGGTTAATTTTTTTTAAAAAAATGTTGAAACAATCTTGCATAGTGTAAAGATGCGATGGTAATGCAAACTTCAAACGTATATTTTAAAACCAATTCATGCATATGGAGTCTGCCAGGTAGGTATATAAGATCTCTTTCAAGATTTTGATCTAACAAAACACAATCACCTTTTATTCTTCCTGTATTTGACGCAGTATTGGTTACCGTATTTGTTTCTTTCTTTTTGAATGTTTCCGAAGACGTCTCCATAGAAAGCTTACAATTTAGTAGTGCAGTGATGACATTCTCTCTATGGTACTCGTGCTTTTTGCCAAAAAAATTCAGTTCCACATCAACCAAACGAGCACTTTCATGCTAATTCAATTTTACACTTTTAGTATTATAAAACAACACTTGAAGCATTTGTTTGTTAGAATGTAGTTTGCTACCTAGGATTTAATTACTTTCACTTCCAAATTGATATACGATATTACACAGATTTCTTATTAACACCATTGTAACCTAATAACAATCCACGTGCTAGCAGCTTGTAAGAGAGCAAACAGTACTGAACATCACAAAATAAATGTTTAATATCTAAAAAATAGCACCACTTATCATCATATCTAAGTGTCAGCGATTTATTTAAGAATTCTGATTTACTAGACACCGATTTTGTTTTATGCACAGTATATAACAGAATATTTCATTTTTTCATTAAATTAGTGGAAAAATAATAATTTTTTTTCTCCACTTGGGGCACCAGTTGGAAATATGCAAATTACCCAAACTTTTTTTTCAGTAGTCATATTAAAGTCAGTTAGAAAAATCTGAAAGGATGATACTTCAAAAATAATGAGGTTGAAATTGCTAAATTTGATAAGCATGCTAAATTATATTGTAAGGTCGATCCTCCGAACACAGAACCCGTATTCATCTCAAAAGCAATGATGAATGACAGCTGAGTTTGCGATTATAACTACTGCTTGTATGTAGTCGAAAATGTGTATTGCTATCAACAACGAATACAATCAGCTTCACATTTTTACTAAGTTCTCTAGCTACGTTTGTTAAAACTGAAGATAGTAAAATGTTTGTCTGGGAGGTTTGCTATGATGTCTGTAAAATGGCAGGCCGGAGAGCCAGAAAATTTCGGATTCCTAATTTTCTTCTGCTGCTTCCTTAGGCTTAAGGAGCGGAGCGGACATCTTACTTCGAGTGCAGGTGGAAACAAATTTCACGGCATCCTTTACCGTCTGAGAAAACAAGTAGACGGATTCACGTGCTGTATAACAGTTACTCTACCAACCGGCAACCACCAAGGTTCACGGTACGCAGTCACTATTTTCATGGTAGTTACTCGTTTCAGGTACAATATACGGGATCATTTATCAGGCGGCAACTCTTTATTATGTCACGGCACTTTCAAAAACTCTCTTAGAAGAAAACATGGTATATCATCTATAAACCTACAACATTTCTCTTGTAATAATGACGGTATTTCAGTTAAACCATAGCGTTAAATTACAGTTATCCGGAGTTCACTGCACTTCATGCCCTACGGACAGCCACGTAATAACTAACAAATCTATTTAAGTATAAGAAGTAATTTTTTGAGCTCTACACAGTGTCTTAAGCGAGGACTGCAAATTTTTTCTTTTTTCTTCTTTTAGTAAAACACATAAAATATATGACATTTGACTATTAAGCCAAATTTAGTATTGTGATTCTTTCCACTTTATATGTTGAATTTGCGTAGTAAATTTGTTACACGAAGTACAGACCGAATGGCTACATTGTCGCGACAACTTTACTAGGTCCAATGTTCCCCGCCTTGAACATCACGTGGCAAGAGTTGTTAGTATCAATACAGTAGAAGAAACTTCAAAGTACCAGTTTATGATAAAAACCGCAGTAAATTTACATTTATTAACCACCCACAGGTTAATAACGTTCAACGTAGCAGTGGATGATAGCTGTGTTTTCTGAAGCGTTGTTTCTTCTATGAATTTCACAGAGCAATTTTCGTAAGTGGTATCATGAATAACAGTACTGTGTATGTATACTCCCCACTGATGACATTGCGTTAATAATAATTAAAAAATCTGATGGTACTTAAAATATGTTTATGACATTTGTATGATGTGAATAAAATAATTTCTGTGCACCGGTTTTCAAAATTAGGTAACCACATCGCCAAACAACGCATTAAAACTATTTGTAAACGTTAATGCACTAATTTTCTGAGCACCAAGTAGTATGTGCCTGTATTTCCCTACCATGTCAGGTTCTAGTTTGTCGTAGGGATACCGATGATCCTTAATTTTAATATCTGCGCGCTGCTCTTCTTTTCATTGGATTAATTTACTGTTCTACTCTCTCTAAAGATGTAGAAAAGAATCTTACTTCTTGAATTAGGAACTCTTAAGCTGAAATTTTATAAAGCAAAGTCAGAGATTCTCCTTAAAAATACGTCTGCATTCCATCGACAGGTTTCGCAAGTGCACTAAACTGATCTAGCCATGGTTTCAATGAGTTTCTGGTCGTGCAGCTAAAACCTAACCCAAGTCGGAAATATTGCATGATTAAGGAAACTACATTTTAATCACAGACCGTCTTAATGTGTTTCATACATCAAAACCAAATGTTTCTAGAGATCGAATGGAAATAAAGCTATTGTAATAAATCCGGCAAGTTCCCCGATTCGGTGGATGGATTTGTCGATTCATAGTAATACAGCTAGCCACCGAGCTGCCAACCTGCTTATAATATATCCTTTTACGATCTGAATGACGGCCTGAACTCTCCTTGGTGACCTATGTTACTCGGAACTTTAAGGACTCAGTTCCTATTCTTGTAAGGGCTGAAAGGCTTTCCACGTATCATTTTCTCTAAGATGAATCAGATTCAATCGGTCGCCAGTGAGTATTGCTCCCCATTAGACTGATTAATATTTTCAACTCTAATGATGAGGTTACATCAAATGGAAAAGCTTAAGAAGTATTTTATATCAGTTTTATTTCAACATATACTTCACAGACTATTTAACGAAGGGTATCAACGCCGATTTAATTATAAATTTTGAGTACTTTCTCCAAGAAATATTCCGAATAACTCTGCTAACGGCTGTTGAAACAAAAGTTTAGAAATCACAAAGAATGTTCTTTATGTAAACAAAGGAGACGCCATCAGTTTATAAAACGCCACATAATAGCCCAAATAAACAGGAATTATTATTATTTGCTTATGGCTTTACGCCTCTCTGATATCGAGGTCATTACAGGAGGGAAAGGATTTAGGACAAGGAACGGTAAGGAATCCAGCCATGGCCATCTGCAGGTACCATCCCGACATTTGCTCGCAGTGACCTGGGGAAATCTGGATGGCCTGAGAGTTCAAACACGCGTCCTCCCGAATGCGAGGCCAGAGCGTTAGGGTTCAACCTCCTCGCTTGGTACCACTAAAAATAATTTAAACGTATTTACAACTACTTGAAAGTATAAGGAAATAATCTTAAATGAAATTAGAACGAATTCACATTATTTTGAGACTGCATTGGACACAAAACAACTTCTGTATATTTAAAAACACCCTCGAATTTCGTAGCTGGCACAACATAACGCTTGCCGTTAAATTAAAATTGCAAGTATCTTAATCAATTTAACACACTTAAAAAGTCTGCCAAGGTTATTCAGAACTGTCCCCCTAACAAACAGAACAAAATACGGCACATTTAGAAACAAAGAAAAATTAATTACAGTAAATGAACCATTTCCTTTAATTTATGCTTAATTAATTAGTTTACGGGTTGATAATGAAGAGGAAACCGGACTACAGTTAAACTTCACACTGTCTTATTGTTCGTTCTCGTGTTGTGTACCGTCTGACAATCCCTACTTTATTGTATACTGTTCCATGCCACAAGATCTCTTTTCCGCGTTGGCATACAAAGTCGTCTATTAACTTTTTGGATCACCTTCAACATATAATAATTCTGCAGATTCATTGTTTTAATATTATTATTTCAATGTATTTTAGAGACTTTATTAAGATGTGGGAGAGATGTTTCAATGATTTTGAAACATTTTTATGTTCAACGTGTTCATCTAGTCATCCGTCGTAATGAAGTTATTTCGCGTAATATAATCAGAATTTCAGAAATTAATAAGAATTATCTAATGATCGATGTAATCTGCTATCAACAAATTAATTACAGGTCTAAATTATGGTTACTAAGGAGACTTGTTATTGTGTCCTTACAGCGATGAGTACAGTATCATTAGGCACATACTAAATTTTTTCCCGTGTCATTAATAATGGTCATACGGAGAATACCTAAGTGCTACCACCATTAATAATCATTTATGATAAGGTTTTCTTACTTCTTTCAGTAGTGTCAAGTTAAAACTAAAATGAAAATCAGTTTCACTTCAAGAGAGACAAATTAAACTGACATATAACAACTAAAATCGTGGACGCATTTACAGCTGTGTTTAGAATACCATTTAATTTCCATTTAATACTGCCTTAAATTGAGAACGACAAACTTTAAAGCTTCCTTCTTTATGAATAAATCAAAGTTTGTAAAAGTCACACGACATATACGTGCGTAAAAGAAAATAATATAAAGCAGACAAATTTAAAGAGACGAAGTTTATTGTTTTTTGTAATCTCTGTCAGAACTTTTCTTATCTGGTACAAGGAAAAGCAATATTGCTCATTATAAAGGATGTCACGGCAGCAAAAAAAATATATCCTGCTCGGGTGTGGGTGAAGGCAAGAGGTCCATCCGATCTCTTTAACGGCATCAAAGGCTGCTGAATATTCGCCAGAGGGGTCGCTTTTGTGATATCTCTGGTCGAAGCGGCGGTCGCCCGCGGGGCAGGCAGGGAGGGGGGAAGTCCGTGATATCTCTTTGTTATCGTTGCAGGATTTCCCGCTCTGCCGATAAAAGGTCTTCAAAAGAAGCGAGTGCACCTGTGATACGCCCTGTTCAGGCCACTGAGCAGGGGCAGGGTAGAAATTCACCGCACGTGCTCGCCCCACCAGCTCGACACATGTCTCGGGCTACCGTCCAGACCTTTCTATTGCCAGCTCTGGGATTTATAAATCCAGTTCTTCAGCTCTCGGTCTTGTAACAGGACAGACACGGAGATAATACATCTTCAAAATAAATATATCACTCATTGGAACACATATATTTTCTTTTTTTTCCTCTCGTTATTCGTCCTTGCTATCAGCTGTTTTAGGTAATATGTTCGTATTTACATCCCAGCTCCACTTCCCTGTACGAACAACAGATTAGCTAATTTCGTTGTTTTCTTCGTAATCAAATAAATGGTCAATTAGGTATTTATTTAAAACTTATATATTTTGTTTCCTTGATGCATTACACTGGAAATATATAAGTTGGTAAACCTACAGTTGATAACGTCTTTTAATAGGACCCAAGAGATTTTTCGGTAGTGTCGGCTTTTTAGATATTTTTACTTATTGTGTCCCCACTATCAGGTTTTTATTTAAGGGTGTGTGAGGTAGATTATGGAAGGATTATCACATTCACTTCGCTAAGACCGATGCATAATACGCGTCGAAATGAATCTACATCACTAAGACGACCAAATTCACCTAAGAGACTTTAACGTTCTTTCTCCGTTTTAAATTTCCTTGAAATGATACTGCACTGTCGGTTTAACAATTTACTCCGCTCCTATGGAAGTGAAAATGGCTTTAATTGACTTATACCTCTTCGCTATAGTAGCTGTTAGAGTCAGTGTAACTAATCTTGACATTTCATGATAATTATTAACCCACCTTTCAATCATTTTTAATATAATAAAGAGACAGATATTATTCGATTAATATGTTTAAATATGATTTAATTGTGACATAATACAATTGTCAATTTGTGTAACGTAACTGTTATTATTTTTAGTATTGATGTTCGGATGCGACATTCAGAAGGAGATGGATTAGATTTCGGTTCCCTTTTTTTCCAGAAATCACTGCATGCGAATGGCACCTTCATGACAATCCTGAATCTTTTTCCTTCTGTTATTTGGCCTCTGTTCATTCTGTTGCTAATGTCTTCGGTTCTACAATTTTCGATTTACTTATTATCAAGTTCCCAAATTATGAATGGAAATGGTGTGATAGAAAAATATAGCCGCCTAAATTTTATTCTGCGAAGTTCCTTTACTCATAATACTAAGTAAATTATGTACGTTATAATTTAGAACTCTTTTCTTTTTAACTTGATTTAATTCGTGCTGCTTATTCATCTTCTTGTTTTATCATATGTTGGTAACGTAATGATAGTAACTGACAGATTTATTTCTGATCGCCGCAGACCAAGCTGTGGATAAAATCTAGAAAACTACAGGAGAGCTGTCCTTTGTTAATCGATGCCTAATCTATGCGAAATTGTATTGAACTGCATAAAATCGTCAACAGTGAAAAGAAACAGCGGAATCTCCTGTAACCTTCTATTATCGTTAACTTAAACTGTCACTACCTTAACACCAGGAAAAAAGCCGATAAAAATATAAATAATTGCATTCTTTAAAAATTTCGTTGTAACCACATGAACTAAGTATTATTTTTCTAGTACGTTATGATTACTGTGTAAAAGTACCATTGTAGTGGGTGCCTTGGTGGGCAAACTACGTTACAATTATCTTTCATATCTTTATGATTAATAATTGTGGATTTTTAATTTTAATTTTTATGAAGGAGTGAAAATTTATTAATTTTGCAAGAATCTCGACGTTAGTTGGAATTTAGGAAAAATTGTCACAATATGACATTTATTTTCTTATCACTGACGATTACAAGTCTGAGCGAATTTACCGTTAACATTAACACAAATTGGCAAAATCATAAAAGCCGTCATGAGCAAGCAAACAATTGTATATTTACTTTTAAATATATCTCAGAATCAAAATGCAAGAAATAATGACAACTGGAAACAATGAAAAATACAAGTTATGACGACCTCAGACAAAGGCATCATAATACTGTGACTTTACAGTTAAAAAGACAATCATGGGCGCCACGAATGAACAATATATGATTCGAAAATAACTAGTTCTGGCAAATTATGCCGCTAGCTCAGGGGTTTTTACAATTACAAAGTGAGAACATGGATCTATCCTCTCAAAGTCATTTAAGGGTTCTGTTTCACGGAATGCACAATCAGATGGCTTGGTTACCATTGTAGCTCTGCGTCTGATGTCTGCGGTGACTGGAGTGGACCCACGGTATGTGAGACTACCTCACAAGTCGGCTACAGGCATCTCTGGTCTGACAATGCGTGTCATCGCATTACCGGCTGTGTTGCCGTGATAAGCTTGCTCCACCAAGGCAAGCTGGCAGCCAGAAATCGTACAACAGCAGTTGGCGAGAGAAGCCCACTTTCCAAGTCCACCTCAGACTAGACTCGCATAGCATGGACTCGAAGATCGAATTGAAGCTCGTCGCTCTTCTCTCTCGCGAGGAAACTTCTCGCTCCGCCCATTGTAGTCTCGAAGCGCCCATATAACAGAAATTCCCAGGATTTTAAGTTATACGCTCATTTGGATTGGATCTTCAGGTCGGCACCTAATGTCACGTGATATCCCCGATATGTGATTTGCCCCGCTCATATCACAGAGGTTGGACATATTCGGCTAAGTTCGCCGGGGTGAGAGCACATTCGGGTGTCGGGCGGCAGGCATTTCCCGCCAGGCGAGTGACTCTGTTGACCACCCATCCCCAGGGAGCAGAGTGTGTGGTCCGGCAAACCCCAAATCCGCGACTTCTTGTCGCCATAGTTCGGGAAGACCAGATTAGCTTCAAGCCTACATAGCTCAATAATTCTTTAATATTCGCTATACCAAGATACACTGTATGTTCACCATTTCATTACAGTCCTCACTTGGAATCTTGCGTACTTTATAAAATTACAACAAAAATCTATTTAGGTGGTCGCCCAAGATTTATGTAAATTACTCCAACAATATGACATATATAATAAAAAATGCACCTTGTAACGTGGCGACAGCGCGTCATGTTACACCATATTGTACGCTAACGGTATATTATTTAGGGTTAGTAGTATTGTTTGAATGTGATTAGCTTGTAAATTACTTGTAAGATATGTATATATAAATATTTAGTGTTTGCGTGACGGTAAAGATTTAGGTGAAAGTTGATTTCTTTTTCGTTACCTGCACTACTCTGATACCGTTAGGAATAGTCTGCGGTTTACAATTGTTTTTACTTCTATTTAATCAGACATCAACACGATTTGTACAGTCCTTTTAAATTACGCAATTTACTACGAATAATACAGTAGACTGCGTTAATAGTAATCAGAGTTAGAGAAATTAATATTAATCAGAACACTTTGCTCCTTGTTGTGTGATTTTTGCGTTGTGAATGAATGGGCGAGATTGAACCCGGCTCCGGTCGAGAGAAACCAAGTAGATCGCGAAAGCTTAGCGTCCCCATCCAGTAGGAAAATCACTATCAACGGCACCGTATGCCCTCACTGCATATGCACTGCGCAGAGTTTGGGTTTAAATACAAGACTTTGATGTACTGTTTGGTGACTAGGAATTTTGCGCCACAATCCTGTTGGACAAGACCAGGCGCCTAACGCTATCACGGTGTCGCAACCACAACACTGCGGGCAAGTATATCCCACAGACGATTATCTTAACCCAGTATTCTAACTTTCCACTATTGTAAAGTTTCCTTCCAGGTTCGCCCATATGTAAGCTATCCTGGTATTGGTCGCCAAATGTAAACTACCAATTATCTTGGAATGGTCAGGCAACTGTTAGGTAATCTCTCCTTAGTGTCTGTTATTTAGAGAAGGTCGGCCCAAATGATCCTCTTTCAACAAATGCAAGCCGTTAGCTCGGATAAACAAATTGAGAGGTATTTTGACATAATCTGGAAACTAACTGTTCTGGCTGAGACATTATTGATTCTAATTACTTTTAAGACACTTAAGTTACATTGAAACGAGTTTCCCATTCATTTCAGAAGCTATTTTAGCTGTGCTCGCGCCACACGTCCTTCTGCAGGCGGCACGACTCTCACACTGCCTCACACCCTGACTAGCTACAAACAGGCGTCCAATCAACAACCAGGGCCTGGCGTCAAAGATTGCTACGTAAATATAACAACACTATGCTACCTCGTTTACTAAACAAGCTACAGTCTGTGTTAGCCCAACAATATTACCATTCAAGTTACAAACATGGTTACGGTTATTCAGTAAACCTTTATTAATAAATTCATAATCCAGTATTATTATTAATAATAATAGTAAATTAATAATAAAATGATAGTGGGTTAGTTATGGTGTTAAACTATGAGCAGGGATTTTCACTAATAGACACTAGCCGTCGCGTCGCTCCGACTTCACGCTGACCTGCCGCTCTTATGTTTTGGCTTAGGTTGAACAGGTGTAACAGGTAAAGTTTGTGAACAACTACTATTAGTCGAACGAATAATAAGGCAGCCACAGTATCCCGAAGCTGTAGAGAACCCATTTAAACGCTCTGCCGCGGCGACCTGGCTTGTTTACTCCATCATATGGAAGAATTGTTCAGAACAAAACCCCTCCAGATCATCGAATGTTACAGGCCAATAATTACTGGATGTATTCGGAGCACATGGACCTTATGGCTTTATTTTCCTCGTAATATTACATCCCCAGCTATCATCAGATCAGAAGCTCTTCTGAAAGTCTGGATTGACATTCAGAAGAACCCTCAGCTTCCCACACGTCAAATCATCACATAAGCAAAACGCCAACTCTCGAAATCAAGAAAACCACAACAATCGACCTTTTTAAGGTCCTCTTTCATTCTCAACAAGCTATGGTGAACTCCATGGGTCATCGGCAGTCAACAAACATCTAGTTGGAAAGCCTTCCATTCGGACACAAAGATTGGATCTGCTCAGACGGTAATGTAGAATCATCAATAGAACAGGTCAAGGGGGATGTGGTTACCTACTATACAACTGGGCATGGCTCGTTCTGCAAATTGTGACTGTGGTGCCACCTCACAGAAGATCCATCATATCGTTTCTGGATTTTCCACTCATCCTACAAAAGAAAAGAATTAATCAAAGCACTAGATTTACAGATATAAGATTATACGAGCTTGTGATTTGCACAACTGTCCAAGTATTTTTGTAAATTCTGTAAAATTTTTAGACTCATCATACGATAGATAAATAAACTGCAGTATCTGAGATCCCCTCGCCAGAATTTTGCTGCCGATGAATGTGTCCATAGCAATGTCGCCTTGTTCACATTGTTAACAATCAGATAGAATATTTTACAGGATAAACTAAAATAATTCTTTGTGTGGCCGATGGCGATAATTTATTGTGCAGCAGTGAATGAAAAACTTACGACGGCCATTTAAACTCACAGTTAATACAAAAACATAAGCTCCCGATAGCATTTTTAAACTATGTTGGTAGATGTTCTTATTCTTAGACATTTATATGAAAACACTAATTATTACAAACTGTCCAGTATTTTTACTTTCTTTCATTTGAAACTGCCAGTAAAAACATTTCAGCTAAAAACCTGAAAGCAAAAAGCGTACTGTGTCTTGAATATTATGGTCTATATGAGTTTCAAGTATATGAGATGCTAGGAAAAAGTAGATATAAATGAAATTAAGAAAAATAATCCTTTCTTAGAAGTTGAAATCTTTGATCATTTTATGATTCTGAAGAAATTTCATTAAGACTCATTGAGCTCACAAAAACTGATCGTGTATTCCTACTCCTCTCTAACATTTTTTAAATATATATATCATATTGTTTCTCTTACAAAGCTATAAGCAAACTTATTTGCGCTTGAATGTTACGCTGTACGAAGTTTACTATCTTGTGGATACTTTTTTTTTCTGTGTGCGGTATTCATTTGACGAAGTTCTATAACATACTAGTAATAATATTTTCTTAAAGTGAAGAAACTAAATGAAAATTGTGTAGTGTTATTTTCTCTGACTTCTTTTCCACAGTGTAGTGTGTAATCGTATCAACAAATTGTAAAAAATTTCTACATAGATCTTTCAGGGCTCTAACACTGTGACGATAGTGTAAGTTTTGCTTTACTTTTTATTGAACGTGAATGTGTAAATGTGATTATGATGAAATAAATAAGTGTGTGTTTTAAACGAGATGAATATTTTCATTGCATATAGTCTCTGTGATGTATATAAATACCTAAATACTTGAGTTGTCTTTTGTCGAATTTAGGTTTCTCACAAAACATTGACCGTTAAACATAAATTGAACGAATCTATTCTACGGTGTGGCACTGGGAATCTAAAATCGACAAGTGGTTGAGGTTTTCGATATACACATTATCATGTTTAGGAACCTATAGTTACTTATATTGTCGTAGGTAGTTACTGCACTCCATTACTTGCTGAATCTATTCTACGGTGTGGCACTGGGAATCTAAAATCGACAAGTGGTTGAGGTTTTCGATATATACATTATCATGTTTAGGAACCTATAGTTACTTGTATTGTCGTAGGTAGTTACTGCACTCCATTACTTGCTGAATCTATTCTACGGTGTGGCACTGGGAATCTAAAATCGACAAGTAGTTGAGGTTTTCGATATATACATTATCATGTTTAGGAACCTATAGTTACTTATATTGTCGTAGGTAGTTACTGCACTCCATTACTTGCTGAATCTATTCTACGGTGTGGCACTGGGAATCTAAAATCGACAAGTAGTTGAGGTTTTCGATATACACATTATCATGTTTAGGAACCTATAGTTACTTATATTGTCGTAGGTAGTTACTGCACTCCACTACTTGCTGAATCTATTCTACGGTGTGGCACTGGGAATCTAAAACGACAAGTGGTTGAGGTTTTCGATATATACATTATCATGTTTAGGAACCTATAGTTACATATATTGTCGTAGGTAGTTACTGCACTCCATTACTTGCTGAATCTATTCTACGGTGTGGCACTGGGAATCTAAAATCGACAAGTAGTTGAGGTTTTCGATATATACATTATCATGTTTAGGAACCTATAGTTACTTATATTGTCGTAGGTAGTTACTGCACTCCATTACTTGCTAAGCACTTATGTATAGCTGGCAGACAAAGCACAGGAGTATTGTTACACATCTAACGCTTTTATTTTTCATTTTTGGGTGTTTTGTGTGTGTGTGTGTTTTTTATGGAAGTGTTGAGTTGCTCCTGTGGATCTACAGTATTCTCCAGGGGCAGACGACCTTTGAGACCTGGTTTGACCTACATGTGACACCCACCATGTGGGCCCTTTCTGTCAATTTTCTTCTTGATTTACCTTGGTCAACTCATGTTCTTTTGTGACCCTGATGGGATTTTAGGGTGATGAAAAGAATTTCGGCAAAAAAATACAAAATGTGTCGGCTTTAGGAGCATGTGCAATTCATGTGTGTCGATTATAGGAGCGAATATTCAAATTTTAATTATTTAGTATGTTTGCACTCACAATTTACCATAAACGACGCATGATTGAAAGCATATACTCAGGATATAGGAATTTTCAATACTCAGTTATTAAATAATTTGACCAGAGAATTCAAGAATATAAAAAATACAAACTTAAAATGTCGAAGACTGATGGTCTTACCTTACTGTATAGGAATGAAACGCAGTATTTTCTGAAACAAGACCTCAGGTGTACATACCTCACAGAAAGGCCTTACCATCAGCTCCAGTAACTATAATCCGAATATAAAGTACTAATAAAACGAATTCATCATCTTAGTGGGTTTGTGGATGCACGTCCAGCTTTCTGAAGAATGTCTGGCGTGCGTAGGAGATACAGAGCAATTGTGATGCGTGTCGTAAAGCGCATAGCGTGTCCGCGGTCGCCGTATCAGCCCACGACATTGAGTCGTTAGCAGCGGAGAGTGGTTCGCCTCCATCTCGATACATAAAACTGATAAGGATATTGTGTTACGCAAAATGAGTTGCAAATTTCGTGCTGTCACGGAACAGCAAATGTAAAAATACAATTAGAAAAGAAATACAGCAACTGATAAGTTCACACCAGTGTAAACAAAGTACGAGCATTAAAAAGTTGCATTGTACGCACAAATAGTAATTTAGGAATTAAAAAATAAATAAATGAGAAATATGATCAAGGTGAAGTATGAAGAAAATTAAATGCAGTGTCCATATAGCTTGGATTTCTTTCTAAAATCACATTCATACTACTTACCAACTTTTTGACTAACGTCATCAAGGCCTTCTGATGTTCACAATTCATGAAATACACCTTGCATAATACTACTGACTTTCGGAAAACTAATCGTATATATTATTCCTATAAGGTGTTTTTTTTCATGATGAGCTGCTTATCTTCATGCATAACTAACCGAAATAGATAAATGAGGAATCATTTTAAGAATTAAGCAATCCACGATGGTAACATCATATTAAGAAACGAGTTGTTCAGAACTCAAGTCCTTGAAGGGTAAAAGTATCAACATTTCCTAACTGTGTTTCTTTGCTACGACCCATTTATCTCCCTCCATACCTAATCAAAAACAATAAATCAGGTATCATTTTAAAGATTTATGTCTCTACTATGCAAAAATTATAAATTAACAAAGGGAAGCGCAAAAGTGTCATCATTGTGTTTTTTTCTAACGAGCCACTTATCAGCCTTTATAACTAACCAACATCGACAAATGAGAGGCCATTTGAAGATTAAGTTCTCTGTTTTGGTAACATTGTAAATTATAAAAGGAATATTTTTTATAATTCGTCCGTTAGAGAGTGACAGTATTAACTATCAAGGTCACGCGTATGAGACAGTTCAGAGTCAGGCCGCTTGACTTAGCTGGTGTCGATAAGCATCGATCGCGTACCACTAGATAACAGCACCAAATATCACAGAAGTATCGGTAAATTGTAAGATTTTTATACAGTAAGGTTTTCGGATATTTTTTCTATTAAAGAAACATTTGTGTTTTGCTTCACAACTCCTATTTATACATTTTATTCGCGAATTTTTCACACTGCCTATTATCGCATGTCACTGATATATACTGCGTGTGTTTTGTTCATGTTAGTTGTATTCCGGTGAGGTCTGTGACAGTTCGACTTCCGGGAGAGATAACAACAGGTGTTTACGTCAAAGCAGAGGGCTGCAGGATAGGGTACATCAGGTGAATTCAGGATGGTATTATTACAAATGAACCAGTTATTTTTTCAGGTTATTAAAAATCACCATCTTCGCTATTCATCGTATTTTATTCGTGAATTTTACGTATGGGGCATGTAGTTAACTGGCTTTCTCTGGAAATATAAATCTTTATATTCACATCAGAAAAAGTAGTAAAAATCTAGGAATTTATCAACACGAACGTAACCAGCTTAATCCTGAATTTAAAACTGAGACTACGCATAGATACAGACATATAAATAAATAGTCGTGATCAGAGAAATGTCCTATCATCCTCTATGTGATAAAATTATCGATGAAAACCAACCGACAATATTTTTTAATATTTTTTAAAGATTTTAGAGAATCTTTCCTTGTAAACGATTAACTACTAATGCAATCAATGTTTTATAGTAGTCATTCTTGAAATATGAATTTTACACAACTGCCTCTGGAGAAGAGGATCTTAATGACCACAAACTAGAGTTCAGAAACTTCAGTGAGGAAAATAATTCGCAAAGTTAAACTTCTTTCTCGATTCAAGAGCTAGTGGGAACAGTTTGGTCATTAAGTGTTACGACCAAAAGCTCCAAGTAGGTTTGTAAAGAATAAAAAGATAGACGTCTCGCAATGGAACAGTTACGAAATACTGCATTATTAATTTACATCCAAAATAGGTACTGTACTCAGATAAACAAAATAGCTTTACATTATAAAAATACAATCTTTCATTTTTGCATCGATTTACGTCCCTTTAAATATTTTACTGTGTATGGGCGAAAAACGAACGCCAATTTCAATTTATTTATATCCACTGGTAATTCCACTAAATTATACTATAAAAGTGATTAAATATCACGAAGGAAGTTTGATAGTCTACGTTTTAATGGTAACGTTGTCATCACTGATTATATACCGTATCAGAAATCTGTGTCACTTTTCTAGAAACACACATAACAAACCAACATTTTATCATTTCGAAGTTAAGCACTACTGTCGACAAAAGTCGGGGGCTAGAACTTCGCAAGTACCACTTTCCGTTTATTGATCAAATGTTGTTTATTTAGACGAGTTTTGGTGAAATCGTAATAGTATAAAACAGAAAGGGAAATCACATGGCTGCAAAGTTTTGTTTCTTTACTTACCACACCTGTGAGATTCAATTACTACTTTTAACACGGAAAATCAATCATGATTGCTTAAGAAGAAGGATCACTGTGATCGTTGGTCCTATTGGTCATCTAATGATTCAATTATAAACTATCAGACAACCCCGTTGCCTCCTCCCCATTTTAATACATATGTACTCGTATATATTTTAGTTCTTAATAGGTCATAACTAAGTTTTGCTTTCCAAAGTTTGGTAGGACGAACGGATAGTTACTCATAAGAAGTACGGAACTCTTTTTTTGCCAGTTCCGTAAAACGGAATTGAACGGCATTCAGTGGACATCACCTTTCGCTGTTTCATTTAAATGTGATAAAGTAGATTTTTGTCTCTGCCTTGAAGACAATGATATTGATGGGTTGCAACGTACCTTTTTATTAGCAATCAAATCAAAACATCGTATGACATTGTTGGCAGGGAGATCACGCATGATTCTTTGGCTTCCAAGTGACAGAGTTTTCAATTCACCAACGCACCTCTTGTGGTGGCTAACTAAACTAACGTGGTAGTCCTACCATGTGTAGGGGACCTACAGTGTGACATGGAATCCGGACCACGGAAGCGTTATGGCGTACTTCATAGTATGCAGCATGCTGCACCAGAGATGAGGATGAATTAACAATTAATCGTGTTACAGATAAGAAGATTTTAAAATCTGTTTAAATGAATTGCCAAAGACGTTCATAGCCATGAAAATTTGTCGCATTCAGATGATTGATTGTCAAACATGAGTTGAAATAATCATTAACAAAACTTTGATTCTGTATATCCATGTTGATACGGTTTCCAGAAATAAAAATTTGAAACTAGATACTGACACCGCAAATGTGATTATGATTTTGAGACAGAAGAAGTATATAACAGTTTGCAACAGCGCCCGATTTTTAAACACAGCGGCGGACAAGAAAATGACCCATTATTTGGTTTAATATAGCTACACGCTGGGTGGTGTTAGTGTGGCTGAACGTATTGAGCACACACCAGATGTGTCTGCACAATGTACAGCGAGAGGCCGAGGGCGGATGTATGTGGCGGACTTGCAGGTCACGCTACAGGTCCGCTCCATATATCATCTATCACTGAAGGTCCGACCGAACGGGTCGCGTGCTTGGGTTATAAAAGTACTTTCTTTGGCAAGTAGGATTGACTGCAGGAACTTGCTTTGCCCGTCTCCCTACAAATATCTGAATTATCCGTCACTTCTTCATCAGTCACCTCATAAATACGGTTAATGAAGTTGGTATACTTCGATTAGTAACCATATCAAAACAAATGCTTTATGTGTACTAATTTACTATACGATTTCGTGGTTTTCATTTAAAAGGTTAGAATATATGAAATATATAATTGAAGACATAGGTTGTAAGGAGTATGTTGACGTGAAAAAATTAGCTAAATATAGGAGGAGATGGAGCATTGCATCAAAGCAGTAAAAGTGAAAGGTTTCACACCAGAATCATGAATGGAGTTTGGCAGTTCACTGCGACCTTCTAATGCAGTACCATAAGATTTAAACGTCTCTTGAGAGAACAAGGTTTTGTGGCTATGTTAAAAGTTACTTTTTCTTACTTACGGGCAAATTCTTTGAATTAAATTTGTTGTGATATGAGAATATGACGAAGAAATATAAGCACAATATAAGCCGACAAATACCCTGCTTAGTGGATTAATCTCACATAGATGCTACACTGAGTCAGAGTGATAGAACAGGAATCAATAAAACTCATAACTGGTTCGCAGAAGTGTTTAATTTAGCAGTGAATACGAAAAAAATGAAGCCTCCGATGTTGTACAGTTCATTGATATATAGGGGCCTAGCTCTTTCAGTTATGTCTAGCATATTTTTTTGGAATGGAAATTTCTGACTGTGTATAACTGCATTATACAACAATACAGTTTCTTGTCAGCAGGGGTCTCAGCTACAAAATTCTATTTTGTTTATAGTGAGTTCTGAGAAACTGCGTCCTGCAGTCAAATTGCATTTGACTCGTGACAGTCAGGTACTGCCCCATTCTGTGCTGATCGCCAGTGTTTTTACGAGTTGATTAAAACTGAACTCGACTGGTTGTAAAAAAAAAAAAAAAAAAAAAAAAAAAAAGGTAGAAAATTCAAATAAAATAGAGACTCACATGTCATTTATATCTATAGACAACTTACTGCTTTTAAATTTCGGCAATATTTTCCTTTTGTTCTGTCTGATATGTAGGTATAATTAGATTTATTTGATATTGAGTTAATTCGCGAATTACACGACTATCAAGCAAAGTACACCTTTATTTCACACGTGTCATCAGTACATTCTTCTTCTGCTATGTATTTGTTCGTCTGCTATGTCAGTTTCTTGAAAAATAATGATATTAACTACAAATTTTTGTGAAAGTCTGAAATGATATTCACATTTCGCTTGACATTTTCCTTCCGTATTAAGTTCAAAATGCGTTGAAATGATCAAATTCTACGAGCTTGTGGATCCTGAATATGATCTTCTGGCTACTTTTTGTGTATGTTTTGATCGAGAGATCTATTCAGACAATTCGGTCACATCTTATCGCTGTTGCTTTCTTAGCAACTATTTTCTTGGTGTTTACGAGGGAACAATAATGAACAAACACCAAGCATCGATCACACCTTTTGTGTATCTTCTAAAACAAATAAAAAGACAAATTCATCATACGTGAAATAAAAAAAAAATCACTAAATTCGATGTATAAATTTGAGCGCAGAAGTTATACGAATCTAATAAAGTTGAGGCAGTAAAGTAGTTTAGTTTTATTTTTATTTTAGAAGGAAACTTGGCAAGAAATTGAAAAATGTTTGGACGATTGCTGCCCGGTTTTTCCACTTCAGATAGAGTAAGAATTAACCACATTACTAGATTACAGTTTCCCTTGAGATCTAACGAAACTTTTCACCTTATCTCGCGTTTCTCAGAAATGTTTTAACACCGAGTGTCAAACTCTACTGATGTCAAAGAATAAGAGTTATGACACAAAAGATCCTTTGCTGTGATTGCAAAAAAAAAAAAAAAAAAAAAAAAAAAAAAAAAAATGTTATGAAGAAGACAGATCGTAATTACGAACATGAAGTGGAGTCTTGTATAATTCTAATCTATGGAGACAGAGGTAACACATTCACGAAAATATTGAACAACAGATCCACATTATGTGGAAAACTGCTAATGTACTTGCTGTACTACATATTCGTCAAGTTGCTTGCGGGTTATAGCGTGCATGAGTTACGTTGTACGGATAACGTATTGATTAAACTGAAACTGTGTGCGCCTGTGTTTGAGCTTGTAAAGTGAATCCTCTAACAGAACTGACGTAGCTATCATGCGAATATATTGGACAGATTAATTGTATACTGCTAAAAACACTCAACTAGCAGCATTTACAAAATTCTGTGGATACACATCGCGTTTTCGTATATACATGGAATACGATTTTACATGTTTCTGATACTATTGTTTGCATGGCAACTGCAATAGCAAATTTAGTAAATTGAATAGATCTTTTATCATTCAAATATCTCTAATGGATGTGTGTTACGATATATGTTGGCAGTGATATATTGGCGACCAATATGTAATCAAAAACAGATTTACTGATGATATCATCAATGCACGGCTGGCAATGAATTACAGAAGAAAACATTCGTTTTGACGAAATCATTCCCAGTCGTGATTAGAATTCATTTTATTTATAGATTTGGTTAAGTTCATCAATTTACGCTTTACCACCTTCCACTTCAGCAAACGCTTAGGGTTTAATAAAAATAATTGCGAGTGCCGTGATACGGGGAAGTTTTGTAACAGCTGGGAGTAATTTAGCTCCTTTTGTACTGAGAACATTGTTTGTGATCGCAACTGCAATATACTTTGTAAATATCTTATTTGTATATAAGAACGAAGTCTTTCTCGGCGTTGAGAATGTGTAAACTGCTCTCGGGTGACTAGCCGAGTCAAGAGTGCGTTGCTACACGATATTTCGGCGACTAGATTCATTGCCGCCATCTTCTTCACCAGAAGATTCATTGCCGCCATCTTCTGGTGAAGAAGATGGCGGCAATGAATCTAGTCGCCGAAATATCGTGTAGCAACGCACTCTTGACTCGGCTAGTCACCCGAGAGCAGTTTATACATCTTATTTGTAGCTTTTATATTATATGTTCGCAGCAATGTTAGAACCACGAGTCAAAACACAAAATTAAATGTTGAATCCGGTTGTCATGTTGTACGCAGATTCTCCGTAGCATCAAGCTAGACCTGTAAGTTAAAGGTATCAACAATTTGGCAGGAATAGATTTGTGGTTCTATTATTAAAATGGTTTGTGTCTTTTCCATACAACACATTGGGTTAGAGTTAGTACGACTACGCTTTATTGGTATTTGAAAAGATTCTGGTTTTGAGTGCTGCAGTTGTTACATGTGAAATTATTAACTAAAATCGTTCGATGGATACTATTCGCAGACATTTAGCGTTATCGTCGATATTGGGGGCTATTCTACGGCGAGTATTGCCTTGAAGGCTTCATAGCCGGCGGCTAGATTGAGGCTATTTTCCGGATGGAAAGCCCACTGTGCCGGGAGATTGGAAATCCGACTTCCCTTACTGCTAGTGCAGCAGCTATCGGTAGAACAACCCCGCTCAGTTCACGATGCAGGAAACCAAGAACCAAGTTCACAAGTTTTACCTGCCTTTACATTTAGAATTTTCTCTATATTCATCGCTTTTATTTGGTAAACCTAATGCACCATTAACCTACACAACAGGCTATGGATAAGGTTCAGTAGATATTCGAAATAAGTTCCGTGCCCAACTCAGAACCTCTGAGTAACAATGTTATATCTGAATGTTCGCATCGGGAAGTACTCATTCCCTTTAAAGGACAAAAAGAAGAACTAGAACTTTGGCGCTCCCTACAATAGTCAGGAACCTATTTTGTCGTGATCATTTAAATCGATTCTCAAGCGGATTAATAAACAGGTATTTGTTAATTGCAATGGAGAACACGCTCCTATGTCAATTCTCTTAGTCATATAATTACCCCATTTTATTTTTTAATTACCTTACAAAACTTGAGCGTTAAATTACTATCCTATCTCCTTTTGCGATTTACGAATTATAATTTTAAATTCCTTCAGAGTTTTTAGTAAATGAGTCATCACTACAGTTGGTAAAGCTGAGTATGCAAGAGACTTCCTTATTCTAATGGAATCAGTAGATTTTTCTCATGTCAGCAAGTTTCCGCTTGGTACAAGATGAATACTTGATAGATTTTAGATTAGGCATCGGATTACGATCCAAGGCTCATGACGCCGCGCTATATTGCGGCTATTGTAATCGTTAGCTTCTTACAATATTTACGATCCGCATAGATGGCAGTAATACATTATGAACTAAGACCATTTTCAATAAAATTATAAGTGATAGTGCATGGAAAAGTAACCCAGAAATAAAACCTTTTGTGTACTGCCGTGCGTGCAGAATGCAACATCCAGAAGGAGTGGTCTGAATCAGTTCAAAATCGGTACATGTATAGGTCAGTGGAGCCATAACACGTAATTAAGATTGCAGTGAGATAACATGCTGGTAGACCCAGCAGCACGCTATTTTGTCTGACGTGGGAAGGTGCAAGCAAGCTCCGATCATAGCTCCCTACATATTTCTCAATCCTTACGATTATCTCCTCCTCCTCTTAATGTTAGTGTCTCAATTTATGAAACATCCTGTATAGTATACAGATATAATTTAACCAAATTTTAAATATGACGTTTTGGCTTTCTGGCGACGAAAGAAATAATATGATGATATGTGAAGTCTCCAATTCACATATATTGTTTACGTGTTAGAGGATATGACTGACGGACAGACTGGGAAAGATCAGCAATATGATTACATTTTGCGCTGAGCGCGGAATCCTTAAAATTTCCACTTGCGATTATAGAGTATATAGACTTTGATTCAATAATATTAGTATAAAGTTACGGGTAACGTCTTTATCACCTTCACTATAATGTTACAAAGGGAGCACACTGAAGTCGAAAGGTCCTTATACAGGGTGCGGCAGCATAACTTCCTTTTTTAAAATGCGCACCATGCAGTCGGTTGATATCGTAGCGCGGCGTTAGTGGTCTCGTTCGAGTGGCGTAACTATAAAGTTTTGTCCCAACGCAGTTCAGTCGCCATCATGCGTTGGATCAGTGAGGAGGGTGCGTTTGCCGTTGAGGCCTACTTTTCGAGCGGTTGTTCTGTGATCGCAACCCAGTGCGCTTTTCGGAATCGCTTTAATTTAGCCCCGTTGGCCCCTGTACCGGACCGGAAGTCAATTGTTACGTGGGTTACTACGTTCAGACAAACTGCAAGTGCGACAAGACGAAGATCTGGAGGCTCTCGGCCCATCAGATCACCTGAGAACATTGAGGCAGTGAGAGCTTCAATGTTGCGATCACCACATGCGTCTGCCCTTTGAATTTCCGATCGTTTTGTGAGGAGAATTCTTCATGATAATCTTCATTTTCATCCATACAAGATGGCGATTGTACAGGAACTTTCTGAACGTGACTTCAATTCTAGGAGGAACGCGTGTGAGGTTCTTGTGGAAGAGGTACCTGAGGACGCTATTGTTGTTTTTAGTGATGAAGCCCATTTTCATTTGTGTGGATCCGTCAACAAACAAAACATGCGCTACTGGGCTGACACCAACCCTCGAAAATTGCATCAAAGGCCTTTGCATTCATCTAAAGTCACAGTGTGGTGTGCAATTTCCTCAGGTGGAATTATTGGTCCCTGGTTCTTTGAGGACAATGAAGTCACACAGTGAATTCGGACCGGTATGTAAACATGTTACAGGAATTTTTTTCCCACGGCTAGATGAGTTGGACTTAGGGGATACTTGGTTCCAACAAGACGGTGAAACTGCACACACTTCAAGAGCATCGATGGCTGTTTTTAGGGAACACTTCCCAGAGCGCCTCATCTCAATTAGGGGCGATTTGGAGTGGCCGGCCCGCTCTTCCGATTTGACCCCTTGTGATTTTTTTTTTTTTTTTTTTTTTTAAATCCCGTGTTTATGTGAACCGCCCAAGGACCTTACAAGATTTGAAGACCAACATCCGGGAAGAAATTGCCAACATAACGCCTGCTATTTTGGCAGGAGTCATGACAAACACCAGAAATCGGTTTACTCAGTGTGTGCAGAATGGGGAACGTTGCCCACCTGATTTGACCTTCAAAACTAAGTAAACAAAAACTTTATGTATGTGCCTACATTATAAAAAACAAATAAAAATTTTCTGATGCATACAATGGGTTTTATTAAGTTTTGAAAAAAGGAAGTTATGCTGCCGCACCTAGTACTAGCACGTCACTGGTAATAATACCAGGCCTGTAAGGAAATGAACTAAAGATTACAAGGATTGGAGATGCAAAATAATAATGATAATAATAAAATAAAATAAAAAATGAGAATTTTGAAATGACAGAACAAAGACATAACGAGAATAAGAGGTTGAGAAGAGATAATGCTAGCCAATAACAATAAAAGAAAGGTGAATTTGAATGTTCACAGGGTGAGAACATAATGACTGCTGAATCGATAGGGGAGTTGCTGAATGGAAGGACGGGAATCAGAAGATTCTAAATAGTGGAAAGTCTAAATGCTGGAGAAAGATACTTCGAAATATAGATTAGTAGAAATGACTGTACCAAGATAGCAGTAAGTTCCAACAAAGCGATCACTAATTCACAGCTATTTAAATATCCTACATCAAGGATGTGAATTGGAAAAAAAATCAAGATTAAAATGCGTAAGGAAAGAGAGGACTGTGATCTTAAACTTCATTTTGAGTTCGGGCGTAAGGTAGCCAACATGTAGAATAAATTGGTGCTAAACAATAGATCGGAAGTTGTGGAAGAATTTCAAGTAAAGTTTGAGTAGGTATGTGTGAGTAGTGACGTGAGAAAAAGCTCCATAGCAGTTGCGACAGTATCACAAATCTTTTAATTCTGTTGCTGTCAACAAGAGTCCGATATTTCTGTGCTAGTGGCTAGCTGACTTTGTGTGTCTCTGAGACGGGCCACAGTGTTGTAGGCGGGGCGACCTCCTGGCGTTGGTCTACCGAACGGTTTAATCTGGCAGAGTCTGCGGCTGATGGCGCCGTTGTCTGCACCTGGCGGCAGAGGTCAGCACGGGTAATGGTGACCACGTCTGCTGCGGATCCACATCGGCTGCACAAGTGTCGTCAGCGAGAGAGCTCTCGGACACGGGGTCTCACTGGAGAGGTCCTCCAAAACTCACTCGCCACCAACAAACTAGCTGCACAACTCACCGTAGCTGTGAAATGGAAATTAGCGCTAAGCCATATCTAGTTTTACAGTGCTTTGATGCTGCTTTTTACTTGAAGGATATTTTACTGCAGGTGCGTGTATATTTATAGAACGAACTTTTTATCAATGCTATCGAATTTTAGTCGTTCACTTTGGATTCAGTTAAAGCGTACCTCTACATTTTTATACTTTTTAAGGAAGAGATATCGCTCTGTCTTACACCTACATAACATGTTCGTTGTAGATGAAATTTTCTCAGGAAACTAGCCTAGGGGGGACGTTCGTATAACACGACGTTTCGGCTGTCATATTCTCTGCCCGTCAATTAACTTGAGAAAAGCCAGCAGAGCTGGAGGAGTATAGAACCGTGCGCTTTAAACCACGTTAAGCAGATGTTAAAATAACCTGCTGTTCTTGCCTTAAAATGACGACCTTTCATTGGCACTGACAACTATGCAACATGAGGATACCAAATGTTACACTGGTTAACTATCAAACTGCAGATACATTCCTGCGTATATTATAGTAGAAATCGTAGTTTATTAGAATAAAGTTTAATAACCTTATAGTTTTCTCATTAGATGCAATTCTTGATAGAAGCCGAATCATGATACCCTTTGTTTGCTAGTGACCTGCTGGGCTGTTTAAATTTCAAGACTTGCAACGAAATTGATTTTTCGTGTTGTCGAACGGTACAGCTGTTGTAGAACCATAACGCTTGCATGTCTCTGCGTCCCGAAATGAATAATTAAGTGTTGCAACTGTGTTGAGAATCGACGTTTAGCTGTCATAACACACAGCTAGTGCATTACGTAAACACCACGTGTTCCCAGGGGAAGGACGAGGTTAATCTGAAATCAGTTATTAACTAAGCATCAGTTCGAAGAATAGCATCCGACTGCTATCGAATATTTAACTTGTGTCCAAACAGAAACAAATTAAGCGACCTCGTATTTGATAAACGCACATCACTGTTGATGGTAATCATATCCAATAGGATGATTCGAAACTTTTTTCTTAAAGTCAAACTATAAGCTCGTAAATTTTTATAATGTTAATAAGTGATGTATAAAGAGACTTCTCATATTGACGTAGCTTTTTGATACGCTACAACCTGATATAAAAGAAAATCAAGGATGGATTTGTTCCACTAAGTTGTAGAAAAAGTGCTGAACGACGCTACTAACACATCACATCCTTCTTTTGTTCGTGCCCATGTAAGGAAACTAAGTAAGGAACTCTACCTCCACTTACTGCATCCTTCTGAGCGGAATGGCAAACAACATACATTGATACTTTTTGAAAGTATTACTGTATACAGAAAAGAGACTTGTGGCAACAGTGAATTAATTGCTTTTCATGTGATCTGAAGCTGTTCGTTTTTTCTTTTTTTGTTTTTTTAAACTGCTTTACGTCTCTCAACAGCGAGGTCTTTAGAGACGGGAAAGGATGGAGGCTAGGAATGGGAAGGAATTCGGCCATGGCCTTTTTAAGGAAGCATCCCGGCATTTGCCTGGAGTGATTTGGGAAACCATGGAAAACCCAAATCTGGATGCCCGGACGGGGATTCGAACCGCCGTCCTCCCGAATGCGAGGCCAGAAAAACTGCTTGGAGAAGAAAAATAAAATAACTGTGCTCGCAACAAAATATTATTACATTTTATTTAACGACTGAGATGGGTGGTGCAATAGACTGCAATGATTTATATTTGGTGGATTATATTTGCGTTCAACGTGTGTCGAGACAATCGACAACCTCGGCCAGGTCACCCGTCGCACCTAACAGAACGAGTCCTTCCTCGAAACACAGGCCGAATGGGCTGACGAGGGCCGTAGCCAAATCCGTTCCGGTCAGTATACGGAATTTCGTACACCCGTCTGGAACTGTCAAGTGTGGATTATTAAAGCAATACGGTTTCCCACGTACAATGTAAGAGAGAGATGTTGAATAAGTTTGACAAAGATGAAGCTATTCTAGAACTAAAACGGACATTTTCGAAGCCTTACGATTAAATCTTCCAATCACAACGCATGTTTAATGGAAAATTTTAGAACGCCTGAGAGTATATGAGTGAGTGAATAAAAGAATTGTTTAAAAATGTTGATATTTGTTTATTATTTTGTTTACATGATGGAGCCAGTCAAAAATATGCCAAACCAAGACATCCCTTGATTGGTGGACGAGGGAAGGCGAATACAGAGTGGAGGAGACGAGGAACGTCGAGGTTTGATTATAAACTGTTTGCACTCATTCTGTATTCTCTGGAACCCAAATAACGCCTTGTGTGGAGCGATCCACACGATCAGGAATCTCTCTACCGAATCAAAAACGATCAAAGTCGCGGGCTGTTATTACGAATTTTAAACCACGAAAAAGTCACAATCCAACAGGAACATTAAATGTAAACCATTCCGTTACGTGCCTGTGATTGTCTGCATGTATATTTTGTAATTTTTTTAGGTTAAACTAATTTCAGTCAATCTGACTGTCACCTGTTTTTCATTCATCTTTGAGACAGACCTTTACTGTAAGACGGAGATCTGTTTTTTTTATGTTTTTAGATTGTTTGTGGAATCATTAATAAATGTTCCAACATTTTGTCGGTCTAGTGTATTTGTATAATGAATTCCCAAGTTATGTTGTCCATTTAGAGTTACCTGTGACTTTAATATCAATGTTAAACACATTTTTCATCCATAAATTAGTCAATAATTAATTAAAATCGAAGTAATTAATTATAACCTTTTAACTAAGGGAACTGTATCCCGTTTCAGAACTAGGTTTTCGAAGCATCGATTTACAACAAAAAAATTGATGCTACGAAAATGATTGTTGAAAGAACCGATCTATAATGGGCTGTTAGAGACACAAGTCGTTACGTAAGGAGTAATAACTTTTCTAATTTGACGAGGAGAAAGTCAGCTGATTACACACTAAGTCCCTTTACCACTCTAATAGCCATTTAACAGGACATGCAGGCCTACTCTCGTCCTTATCTCATTTTCGCATACGGAGCTTCCTGTATTCAAGCAAATGGAGTACCTCGAAAAACAAATTAACTGTTTGTCATAATCTATAATTGAATCTACTCTCTCTAAAGTGAACGTTTAAATTTCATCTGTAACGAAGTCGATTCTTTAAAGTCACAATTCTTCTTTACCAGGTACTTGTTCTGTAAGCCACAGGGCTTGCTAAATATTACACCTTTTTCAAAATAATAGCGCAAGATACACTTCTAAACGTTTATTTTTATCGGGATACAGCGGCTCGTTCCCCATAAATATTCTACTGCATTAACTAAAAGCTGTTAAAGTTGTAAAAACATAACGGTTCTCGTGGATGAGCGCAAAGCTCTTTTCTACTTCTTCTGTTAACGCCAGCAATTTCTCTTATCATCTGAGTGCTATACTCGCATCACGAAGTTTTGTGTTTTAATAGAACCATTTATTCGGTTACAAATTCTGTAAACGAATACATGCACGAAATATATTTTCTCCAAGGTTTAGGATAAATTTTTTGTTTATGTTTGATTTTATGTCCTGCAACTCCGCACTGAATTTAGATACAACTGGGGTTGTCACTAGTACTCTATGAAATCGTGTTCTATTTCTCTTGGGCGCACTCTTTAGTCTACTAAAGTAATACAGTAGGTTAAAATACTCTTTTTAAGCATGTACACAGTCTTACCTCACTGGTTGACTTTTAAGTATAAAAACAATATCCAAATGACAATGCTATTGATTATCTAGAGAAATGGTTTGATTTAATTGAAGATAATTGGTTATTCACATTAAAAAAAAACATATTTTAATGTCATCCATCAAATTTAAACATTTTGTGTGTGTTATTGAAGCTTTAAATCTCCATCAACATGGAAATTGCTAATGACCGTTTGTATGAAGAAAAAAATACTGCCGATTGGGAAGCATGGGAAACTCGTAGATGATAAGTTTTACTGATTTTCCAACTTCTCAAAAATGATAGTACATATTCAAGAAAATAGGAGATTTTGCTAATATATTAAAAACAATTTGTTTTATCTGAACATGCCACTTCTACATTCATTGAGAGAGTTTTCTCTGTCATGAATGAGAGGTGGACAGATGAAAGAAACAAATCTTCACACTCATCATATGCTTTAATTTAAATATGGACTGGGCAGATGGTGCGGAAGTGTTTATTAAGAACAAGTATGTGTTGAATAGAAAAAAAAGGGTAATTAAAAATGTGCATTGAAACATAAAAAATAAATGTATTTGTCCTCCAAATGTACTTTTATTGTTCCAAAAATAGTTGGCAACCCTACATAGGCCAACAATATAATTTGAAGCCTTTTTATCTTAAAACGAACAGAACAGTCAATCAGTCGGTGTTGCTTTTCTCCTTGCAACCTGTGACGGTGCTTCTTTCAGCTTACGACGTTCAGGTGCGTAGTTCTTATTACCATACAGACTCTTTCCAAAAAATATATCAAACAGTTATTTCTCTAAATGTAATCAAAAATTCTGTATAAATTATTATACCAATAAATTTTTTTTAAATGATCGATTGCAGAACATCTAGGGCTTTTGCTACATAACATTTATAACTAAAAGAAAAAAGTTCTCACAAAAAAGAAATAAATAATAATCAATTAAGAAGAATCAAATTGAGTGTGGTCAATTAGTTTCTATTACCTGCATCTTTCTCTAACATAAAATCTAACAATACAAGTGTTTAACCACGCGTTTTAGATGTATTTTCTTGTATCGTCTTTAGGACGATAAGGTATTTTCCCCTTTTATTCTTTATTGAAATTTAGGAGACTTTACAAATATCATCTTTGAAATGGATTCTCTATGAGACGGAGCTGAGGAACCAGATGAAAGATCAATATAAAAACTTCCCAAATTTTCATCAGATTAACGTAAAAATATGCAGAAACGGTGAACAGAATAAAGGGTTCGTTTTCAGAAACTAATACAGTATCATGCTATAGAGAAAATAAGTAATCGAACCAAGCTATCATATCTAATGAAGTTCGCGATGAAGGAAGTATTGATATTAGTGAAAAACAAGGGAACGAATTAGTTGCTAACTTAATATTCTCTATGTTAATTGTCTTTCAGAGATTGAATGGGAACAAGTGCTTACTTCATACACATTTGATTACACGAGAATCTGTAAGCAATGCAATGTTTAAAATCTACCAAGATGATATTCACCAGTTTTTCTGCGTAGTGATGAGATATACGCGGTATCATCTTCTTCATAAGATTATAGGCTCACACCATGATTTTTAACATTCATTTCCTTCACAGATGACATTTCCATTTGTTTTAGGACCTTCAAATTCTCCCTTCCTTCTTCATGATTTCTGTTGATATATTTTTTCTTGATTGGTTCTCTCTTGTAAGATCAGATCTGTGAGTATCAAACATTCTTTTCCAGTTTTATCTAAAAACTTCATAAACGTTTTTCTTTAAATTATTTCTAAAAATATGTTTGTATCATATTTTGTTTACCACATTATATGTTTATTCCAATCGTTGTTTTACACAAATTTGTCTTTCGGTACCATATCGCTTACAGCCCCAGGTATTGTGTTTATAGTTCTATTGTGCAGTGACTACAAGCATGGATTTCTTAAAAAGGAACGGTGCTTGAGGGTAAGGCTATCAACGTAAAATGAACTGATCCTCAAAGATCCAGTTCGTTGTTTGTGAGATATAGTTGAAAAGAGAGGAAAAAACAACTTATCATCGAAAAAGTCTTCCAGAATATCAATGACACTTACAGTTAGTGGCGCAATCTACGGATGCCATGATTATAATAAATGATTCACTCAGTTCACCTAGAATATAATATGTCCCGCACTTTGCATAACAAGAGTTGTCTATGCTTCAAAAAAAATTGGTTTACTGTCATCAATGTCACAAACAAAACTGAAATTGACCTAATTCATCGAAGATTTCACGCAAACTCAGAAAGAAATAGTCTTAAGTACTGTATCGCAACTACAAATTTTCATATGAGCTTGGCTCGAAAAAACATTAACTACGCTGATCTCGAGAACAATATCATCCGGCTTCCTAAATATCTTAATGGCACTTCCTAAACCTTCTCCTCTCAATGTCATAAACCCTCTTTGCTTAATAAAACCGCTTCGTTCAACTACCTAAACCAACGATACTCTGATACTTGTTTTCGAAACTACTGCCTCTCAGAGCGAAAAAAAAATTGCGACACACTCCATATACTGACTAATGGCGAAGTGTCTTTTCCAGACAACTAATTGTTCCAATCTATGAGTCCTTTCTAATTTTAGGGTTTATTTATAACTTGCACCGTTGTGGTCACACCATTGCCAGCAGGTGTGTTGCAATTGTTCCAAGCGAATAGCACTGTCAAACCTCCAAGCAACGATTTGATTGTATATTTATTTCATCATGCTTGCGTCTTTACTGTCCACAGTATCCAAGCTTCCAAACGCTACACCACCTTTCGAAAAAATCTTTAATGACTCATATATAAAGTACTTGTGGCTGAGCCGATGACACGATAAAATTTTACGGTTTGAAGAGGATATGGGTGCGAAGAACATCGTGATTGCTAAAAAAGCTGAAGAACTGGTTTGGCTAACGTACCATTTCTCTGTTTCAGATAGTAACGTTGAGTTTGAATTGTAGTTACCACTATCGACAAATTATAACAGGAGATATCAACATCAGAAGAAGAAGAAGTTCTGTACATCAGTTTCACAATGGGGCTTTGTAATCGGTTTTATAAAGACAATCTGAAACCTTAACCCTTTTCCAATTGGAAAAAGTAAAGCATTATTAGTTAGACTCTCAAGTAAAGAAAATTTCGGTGGATTACGAGTCTACAGTATAACTGGAACTATTTATAGCAGAGATCTGTAATTATACAATGCAGGCAGCTTAGTAGACGAAAATAAACTACAAACTACTGATACATTACAGTGAAAAGAAAATCATTAGTTTACCGTATGTAACTCTTCACTCTGGTCTCAGCTGCATCTACCTAACCACAACCAACTCTAATTTTAAGCCCACAGAGGCACACAAAAACATTTTTTCATGATACGATAGCGATGTATCAAGTTAAAGTTTTCTTCAACTTCAGCTAAGAGATTGGTAACCAACTTGAATTGTGAATTTTATTTTGGTCTCTGTACAAGTGTCGTATTCCTGTAAAGAACCACGTAGCGTAAACCTTAAAGGGTTGCATTCATTTTATAACTTATATCTTATAACTTATTTTACAACTACTACGCTCTTTACTATATTCGTTTATTACTATATGATGTGTGCGAAAATTTCGCGAATATAATGAATAGTAAGGGTGAGGGTTTTGTAATAGGATGAAGGAGCAAGCGCCTCATTTGTTTCAACTCTTTATTTGTTTAGTGTAATAGGTACTTAACAAAAGTCGACGCCAGTGAAACAGTTTATTAATGTCACTGTAATATGCGCTACTGCTATTTAGCTGCTTGGCTCTAAACTGTTTCATACGAGCGACTTTCACAGTTATTACTTTTGCCCTTTAAGGGTCAAATTCAGAAAAAATTCGTTCTTAAGAAATGATGTAATCAAAGCAGATACCTTAATATTTAATATGATAGCTCATTTCATCTATTTCGGTTAGATATAAAGGGGGATAAATGGCTCATCATGAAAAATACGACATGGAAATAATGATAATTTTGCGCTTTAAGAGTCTAATTCCGAAAAATTCCTTTCTTAAAATATGATGTGACCACAGCGGAGACCTTAATCTTTAAAATGATACATCATTTATCTAAATCGGTTACATATGAATGGAAATAAATGTCTCGTGACACAAAAATGCGTTGTAAAAATATTGATACTTTTGCCCTTTAAGGGTCGAATTCCGAAAAATTCCTTTTTTATCATATGAAGTCACCAAAGTGAAGATCTTAATCTTTAAAATAATGCTTTATATTCGTATATCGATTTTGGTTAGGTATTTAGGAAGATAAATGGTTCGTGGTACAAAAAAAAAAAAAAAAATGCATTTAAAAATATTGACTTTTTTGCCCCTTAAGGGTTGAATTGGAAAAATTGATTCCTCATCCATACATTTCGTTTAGATATCAAGGGATATAATGGCTTGTGACAAAAAAAAAAACCTTATAAAAGCAATACACTATGATAGTACGAAAAATGAATACAAACCACGAAAAAATTCTTACGAATGTTAACTTTCCAGTTCTTGTTCTCTTACTAGAAGCGGTTCTGTTATAAATCTTTCCCCCCTTTTCAAAAATTCTGTTCTCATTAATATTCAAAAATATCTGAAATTCGTAATTTGACTCTAGTTGGAATCTGGGTTATTCTTCATACGCCAATATTACAATGTAGCTTTAGGATAGAAAATATTATCAATACATAATAAAGAATCAGAAGACCAAAACGTTAGTTTACCATAAGATTTATACTTGGACGTCACAATGAAAATACCTGTGAAAAGTTGACTATCCGCTATATAATTTCGTAAGCTCACTCACTCACTCACCTCGGTAGCTATTGGCTGGAGAACGGTGTCACGTGTCAGCCTTCGCTTGCAAGTTAACAACCACCAGAGATATCATTACAAGAAATTGGATGTTATGTCCACAATTTAATAGCCAAGCAACTGCTACCAAATTAATTGACATAATACATTCATTAAGTTTGCTTTTAGTACCATTTCAAATTTAAGAAAATATCTATAAACTTTACGGCTCAAAAAACGTGGAACTGCTTTTCAGTAACATGTTGCGACATAAAAAAACATTAAAAAGCTTAAGTTACTCAAGGACTCTGCTGTAACCACGAATGCCAATCGTCATTCAGGATTAGGCAAAATTTCAATTTAAGTAAACTTTTTGCTAATGTTGTAACCGTGACCAAACTTTATAAATTACGATCTATTTGATTTTTATGTATTTTACTAATCGCTTCCGTTAATGGTCTTTGTTTATGTCCGCTGAACGTGAGTTATAAGGGTGTTTAAATTGGACATCAAACCAAATATGTTACCGAAGGGAGTATTCTGGCCATTCATATTTAATAACCTGGAATCTGTATTAAGTCCTGTGGCCGTTACAGATACTATGACCAAAGATAACATTATGAATGCACAGCCTCAATTAAAAAAAAAAAAAAAAAAAAAAAAAAAAAAAAAAAAATAATAAAAAGCGTGATGCTTTCGAAACAAACTGGAATTTTTCAAATTTTTCAGAGCGAACTTTAAGGGTCAAATAGGAGTCAAGTTTGTATTTCAGCAAGTTCAAGTCTACGACGTTTGAAGCAATTATACTATAGCGCTATCGTCCCTGTCCCTGTTTAATACCTATGTCTATTTATACTTCTGAGTTCTTCAAGCTCAAGAGATTATATTCGCCCTAAGGGTGTAACACAGGTCAAGTTCGTATTTGATCAGATCAGGTCAACCTGTCATAATCATTGATTCTAAAAACTGGAACTATTCTAGACCTGTGACGTTATAGTTTGCTTTTGCTTTAGTGGCGGTGAGCACTTACGATACTTGTTTTGACCAATATTTTTATTGTTATTATTATTATTATTAAGCTGCAGAAGTCAAGCATAGTAGTGAAATAGTTTAATTAAAAATTGAATTTATTTTATCATAATTTACATCATAAAATTGGACGACTTAAGGCTTACAACTTTCTTTACCATTACTGATGTTGAAATAAAACATAATACACAGGTTATAACCATAACATATTAACTAATGCAAATGTCAAATTTTATGTGAGGTAACAGAGTCCGCAAGTTAGTATTTTGGGCGATACCAAATATTAATTCGGAACGTCTACCAAAATTATTACACGGTTAACTATTTGGAGAAATGAGTTTTATCTCGTGGCTCAACCACACGCCCGCTATCAGGTGACTGTGGTGAAAATTGTACAAATCGTTCTTTTTAAAACAATGGCCATATCTACCAGTTCAGTTTCAGCTCGAAGCGACGACTACACCCACAGACTCTAAGCAAACCCATGAGGCTTTGTGAAAAATGAATTCCGTAATGCGAAAAGTCAGCACAATAACTACTTTCCCTGTCATTCTGGTAAGTTCAAACGATTCCCTGATCCTGTGAATCCGTTCGTATGATATCTGACAACTAAGCGTTGACTTGAAGGTCTCATCACGTGCCCCAGGCATGTTCCCAAATCGAAGTGAACAAGACTCGAGAAGAAATAGAGTGCAAAAAGCGAACCATGGCCTCTCCTGCTATTCTACTCTCTCCCGATATAACAGCTAATCGCCGATATGGCTTGCTTTCTTTTTCATTGATTCGTCGTATACATGAATTCAAACATTAAAATTAATAATTTTTGCTTAAAACTAATTTCCTGTTGGTTCTCATCTGAACACTACAGCCATGCAGCTTTATTACTTTTCCATTGGTGGAATAGTAACTTTCGGCATATAGCAAACGTGACGTACTAGAGGTGACGTCGTCTGAGTGTCATATAAATACCTAAAATACATATTTATGGAAATTAACAGCAATACCATTCATTAACAAATTTTTTATTCAGCTTTTGAAAACATTTCCAAAATTATGATACCTAGGACATGTTCGACATAAAGTTTTTATTCCAACAATTCAAAATTTTGTTCTACATATGAATAACAATTAATCGATAATCTGGTAATTAAGTGAACCACTTTTTGAGATTGTAGCATAATATCAATCTCACAATTTCCCACTTTGTTGGTTTTGTGCCATAACCACTTTGAAGTCGCACAGGTGGCGTTTAACAGCTATGATGTCGCACAGGTGGCTACGTGCATTGTCTCACCTCATGGTATGTGTACTATTTATCAAAGGGTGCCGATAAAGCTGCCGACTCCAGCGTCTGCGAAAGTGGACCAATTATTTAGATATTTTTCCCATCACTAACCCCACACAGAATTTCTTCAACTGCTACCCCATTGGTACAATTCTTCACTCAATTTTCTGCATATACGCACGGAGCACTTGAATATTAAATTATTGATGTTTGGTGGTTATATTAAAGTTATGATTAATCACCGCGTTGTCTGATGTATATGCGTTATCTCAAAATGATTGTTTCCCTATTGTAAAGCAATAAACAAATGTAATTTCAATTTCAATATATTTGATAGAACAATAAAACGATTTAAAAAATATTTAGAAAATGGTATTACATTAAGTACAGAGAATAATGACATATTAAAACTTCCCAGTTTCTTCCCGACAAAAGAGACGCAATAATCCTTCTCAAGCCAACAGCGAATTCTGTTTATTTTTCAATACTCGAGTATTTGATTTGAGCACGGCCACAGGCATTTCCTGCCAACATCCTTTGTCCCGTTGTTACAAAGAAAAAGAAAATAATCATTCTAATATAAAAGTTTGCGATCCCTCCGTCGTTTAATTTTGGCATCAGGTTTCACGAGAGAGAAAAACTTTTGCGTGTTCTCCCCCATAAACTTTATGAAAGGTAATCTAACCACTTGCACCGGAAATACCGCCAGTGCACAAAACGGCTCTAAAGCTCTTTTAAAGCCGAGTTTCCTGTGTGGCGAATAGTCGGTCTCCAGGGACTCCAGCAGTGAGAGATGATAGTAAAGTTGGCAGCACTGACCCGACCGCAGAGATTCTCTCTTTAGTGGGAAGTGAGTGTTAGCTACCGATATTACGATAGTTCACACGACGTTAAATAAACCTTCTCAGTCAATAAGTGTGGTTAAATATATATAATTGAAGAGAAAAAGAGAGATTTAATTTATTCCGAGCAATATGTTACTATCCTGTTGCGAAATAAGCGCTAAATTTTTTAATTTGAGTTTATAATATTCGTACTTTATGGTTGTTTACGGTTTTGTATTTTTGACTGTAACGTTGGTCTCATGATTTTACATACATCGAGAAAATGTAAGATTTGACTGTCATATAACTGTATGTAAATGTGGGGAGAACTTGGATATATTATGCACGCCCAGAGAGAAAGTGAATTATTTCTAAAGAATGCTGTGGAATACCATAATTAATGACAGTGGGTTTTTCTAGAATTTTTCTCGGAATAATGAATGTTGAGTTTGAAAGGATGGAATAACAGTTTTAATATTAAATTGAATAATTTTTTTTAAATATACCGTTTGATTGGTTGAAAAGTCCCATTTTCTTGAGCACTAACTTCCAGATACTTGTAAAGCAATAAATAACTGTAATTTCAATTGCAATATATTTGATAGAACAATAAAACGATATAAAATATTTAGAAAATGTTATTACATTAAATACGGAGAATAACGACATATTATGATGACTGAAAAATGCTGGAAGAGTAATTCGAGGTAGCGTTATTATTATCAACTTTTATTAGAGGAATGGCTTATCGGATTTTTTTGTGCTTATCCCTGTTATAACTGTAAAATCTTTAAGCAAATATTTGCCCTGATATTCCCGTAAGGGAACGCCGATTAATTACGCGAGGTGTTTTTTCTGAAATTTGGACTCCCCTCCCCCAACCTAAGATTGACCGCTTAACTTTGGAGACCTTTTTCAGCTGTACTGTTCTTTGAAGGGCGGCTACCAATTCCGTGTCGCCAATGAAGGGCCTGAGCAGTTCCCTATTATTTTTATTTTATTTTCTGATGCGTATATCAACACAATCTACAGTAGATCGTGTGCTTAAAAACTACCGCTGCAACATTTTCTGTTGATCGTAATTAAAGGAAATTATTATCAAATGTTTTGTCTGATATTTACATATGTTGCAAGTAATCCTCCCATGTAAACTGGTCTGTCCACTATCACCTAGGCTGCTGATGTTTTACTCAATCTAGAAGTACTGATAATGTCTGACTATTAGTTCAAAAATACTTGATTTGGCGTCGAACAAACAAGTGAAACAATCATACGTATATTATTTCTCTTTTTGTTGGTGTGACAAGCCATCTTTTTCTCTTCATATTTAACCAAAATCGATGAATGAGGCATCACTTCAAAGACTAAGTTATTCGTTTTGGTAACATCATTAATTAAGAAAGAATTATTTGAAATTCAACCCTTAAATGGCAAAGTTATGAACAATTAAGTTCACAGGTATGCGGTATTTCGCAGTCAATGTGCAGGGCTGAGCTGGCGTCAATAAGTAGTGGCCACATACCGCCAGATAGCAGCACCCCGTATCACAGAGGTATTGATAAACTGTGTGTATTTTCTAGACTAAGGAAACACTTTAGTCGGATATTTTTGTTTCTTTTAGGGAAATAATTCATAATTTTCAATTGTATCGTAAGACGTTGTGTTTTGCTATGAACTTATTTCAGCTGACAAATAAACAATTGCTACAAATGGGCCGATTCTTCTTTTATTCTACAACAAACCACCAGACTCGCTATTCGCCGTATGTCGTTCAAGAAATATTCGCACGGGGCCAGGTAGTTAATTTAATTAAAAGCTTCTCTTCCATCTACCAACTTCAGCGTGTTCGGACGAGTTGCTCGGGGGAGTACAGACACGTCTTTAGAGTCTACCTGAAGATTTAATCCTCCTCCTGGTGGTAGCCTACATACTGCCTACGACAGAACTGAGAGCGTGTGCAAATGCTACTGCTTATGTTACATGAGATAAAATCGGATAGTGTATTTTGTATGGAAAGTTTATTTATAATGATACAGTGAGTGAGTGCAGGCGTGGTCTGCATGTAGTCGCGTGACTTCCTGGAGCACCTCGACGAGGGCCGCAGCGAGGGGTGGGCTGTGGGACAGGCGGCGAGCTAGCACCTTCCAGGCGGCAGTCACCACCTGGCAGCAGCACCACTCCACTTCCAGCGCCGGAGCCACGTCCAGGCGATACTCCAGGCGGCTCCAGAGCGCCGACTGGCCAGCCACCAGGGACCGCTCCTCCAGGAAACACTCCATAGCCGACAGCAGCGCAACCTGGACACGCGACACGCTCGGTTCTGCTGATCCAACAAAGGCCTGTCTGGGGTCAGGAAAAGCTCCAAATGTGCATAAGTGGAGTCAAAGATAATGCAGCAGTAGCTGATACCTGATACGTCTGACAAGTAGTTTTTTTGGCTTTATGCCTCACCGACACCGAGGTCATAAGAAGAGGAATTAGACTTGGTACAAGGAACGGGAAAGACTTCGGAAGGAACGGGTAAGAATTCGGCCATGGCCTTTTGAAGGAAGTATCCCGGCATTCACCTGGAGTGTGAAACGCGCTTCGCTGTTAACTTATTTCTTTAATCGTTATTTTTAGAACCAGAAATAATTCATATATATATCATCAATGAAGGAAGGCTCAGTTCATCATAATTCCATTTTAATAACAACGATAACTAAGCTAAACCAACACCCGTCATACAATCTACATGGATCGTTGCTTAATACTTCCTTTCCGAAAATTACAGGTTCATGAATTGGCAATCTGATCTTCTCACGAAGCGACGTCTACTTTTTATTTGAAGTTTTGACTTCATCTGTTGGTTGATAATGACCAGCGAATTGTAACGGGAAATTCAAATCACGTACATTTAATATTCTCCATGGAATTTTAATATTTAATTAAACTTTATTCAATGGTAAATAATTATATCAAGTTATTGCCTTTTTTGTATCAATCAGCTCCGTTACAAGTGATTTGGGGAAACCAAGGAAAACCCAAATCTGGATGCCCAGACGGGGATTCGAGCCGGCGTCCTCCCGAATACTAGGCCAGAGCGACAAGTACCTACTTAAGCTCAAATACTAAATTCGTTAGTAATAAAAACACTGCACATTTGTTGTGAATCACGGAATGCAAAGAAATGGGTCTTTTAATGGGAACGAAAAATGACTAATGAACTTTGTAGATATATAGAAACGGAAGTATAATAGAAACGCATATCTCTACATACATAAATCTGGAGTGGCCATGTTCTATGGGTGTATTTGTTATGGAATAAGAGTAGTAAGTAAACGGCGGTTTCACTTTAAATAGGTCACGCGCCCCGCCCCCCTGCGGCCGCTTCCCCTATAATTAGGCGCCACCGCCCTGTCATTATCTACCTGGCTGCCGGCGCCGCTTACCGTAATTATCTTTGTAGGTCACGCGCCCCGCCCCCCTGCGGTCGCTGCCCTATAAGTAGGCGCAGAAGCCCCGTCCATAAGATTTGTATGTGTGCCGTTTCTGCTGCAGTCTCAAGGTCACCCCCCTCCCTTCCCATATCCAGAACACCCATGCGGGTTTGGTATTAAATAGGTCACGCGCCCCGCCCCCTGCAGACACGCCCGCGCCGCTCTCACCGTCATTATCTTTGTCGGTCACGCGCCCCGCCCCCTGCAGACACGACGGCGCCTCTTCTTGGTGTGCAGGCCGCTTCCCCTATAATTAGGCGCCCGGCCGACTGTGCGGCCTCTGGCCTATAATTATATGCCACCGCCCTATTATTTACCCATCCCACTTCCTGCGGGCAATTTCCGACATTATCTTGGAGGTTGCCGGATCTCTTTGTAGGTCACCCCTCCTGCGGCCACCTGCCTTCACAGTTACATGACCATTTTTCTGTACAGCGCTATTAAAACAGTAATTATTCACAAATTCATCGTAACTATTGAAATAATTAGCATATTTTCGTATAGTGTGGTGAACGCTTCAAAACTCAGTCGGTTTTAATAAAACAGGTAGGAATTGTGCAAGATAAAGAAGTGAGAGGGTGAAACTTGGTTCAGGCCTACTCTTCCGAAAGATACCGAACAGGCTTAACGTCCCCATCCACAATGTTCGGGTAGACGCAAAACCCACGGGGCGGGGAGGGGAGTTATGAGGAGTCCAAAATGGAGTTACGTGGTTTATGGACACACCCTTAGCATAACAAATCTTCAGCTTCCCTTCTACGCTCTGGCCACGCATTCGGGGAGGACGTGAGTTCGAATTCCCGTCCTACCATCGAGATTTCGGTTTTCCATTGATTCCCGAAATTACTCCAGGGATGATTCCTTCAAAAAGGCAACATTGCTGCCATCTGTCGGTGATACCTGGTACCTTTGACGTAACATGTCTTGTGTTCAGTGTTGCTCTTTAAAACGTGTAGTTTTGGATACGTTGAGTAATTAGTTCTGTACACTCAGTTTTTCGGTCTCGTTACGAAAACCTACCGCTGTGTAAACATGGGAAGACAGTTTATTTCCAAGCAAAAGAAAATTTCGTTTGATAATATACATTACACACCTATCTTCTTCCTCGACTTCCATGAAGAACTAAGCTCACATGCAGCGACTTCATGCAAGTTGACTTCGTATCATCACTAGGAATGTGTTACCCAACATTCGCAAACGAGTTTCCATTGGTATTGACATTTTCTATTTTCAGTCTCAGCTGAGATCAAGCGGAACAATAAACATCAGCATGCGCACAAGCAGTGGAAGAATTCTTAAAATTAAGAACTCAGCGTCATATGGCCAAAAAATACGAATCAAAATAGATGGTAGTAGTATCACTGGATAGGATAACCCACGCACCATTGTGGAAACCATGTTTGCCTACGGGAGACCATTTAAATAGCTAGCGACGACAAAAAAAAACAAAAAACATAATTTTCATGCAGCCCTGATGCTGTTTCTTCGTCTGAAATGAACACGTTTCAGCCAGCAAGCTTTGGCCTTCTTAGGGCAGAATTATGCTGCAACGTTTCCGCCCACTCTATTAACAAAGGACTTAAACACACACAACCCTTACGGCGATGTCTCCACACAGTCGGGTAATACGTGTACGATCCCGCTAGTATCACTTTTTGGCTCGTCAAGTAACAACGTCATATATGGCGCGCGTGACAACATATTGCACAATCGTAGACTACACAACAAATTGTTACGTTGTAAATATTATTGATCCCGACATCATATCAACCTATACCCCTTCTCGCTTATATATTTCATTTTTTCGTGCGATATCATTTCATGAAGTAGGTAATATGAACAACGCCACTTCACCAATAACGTTATCGTTGCATGGATATCGTAAAACTTCAGTAGATCCACAACCAAGTTTTCAAAGTTTACACTGCTGTTGATTGCCGACATTATCAGGAGGGATTTAATCGAAGAAGGGGCTGGGGCGGGGAGGGGAGGAGTAGCGAATGCAGCAAATGTGTTGTCTTTTTTTCTGTTTGAAATTTGTGTACTTTTTGAACACAAATTCTGATTTTTTTTAATTGGCTTTTGCCAGTTAGTCGGGAAACCACTGGAAAATCTATATCTGGATGCTCGGATTGAGATTCAAACCCGCGTCCTCCCGAATGCGAGACCAGTACGTTAACCGTTCACCTATTACGCTTGGTGTAGTATGAAAAGTATGCATCATAGTATGCTCGATTACACATACATTCCCAAATTTCTGATGGCATAAAATATGCTTGGCTTAAGAAGGTTTTAAAAAATAGACTACAAGCCACGTATTAAAATTTTAAAAGGAACATTGCAACTGTAAGTAGGAATGTAAACCGTTTTTACGTTCTGTAAATATTGTAAATTACTATCAAAGTTGTTTAATTTCATGAAAGAAAGCATTAAAATTAAGAAAAAAAAAATCAGAGAAACGTACATAGTATATCACGAGATATTGACGGAAATGGCGTTTGTACAACACTCATAAAATGTACAACAAATATTTACACCAGCGGTCTAAGCACAAAACGATACATACAAATCCGTTACCACATTTAACGCTTCGAATGCTTTCTGAACTTTTCTTTTCAGAGTATCGACCAAAGTCTAAGCTTGTCCTCAGACATCCAACATATTGCCGAGGCTACGAGACTTTAAATAGTAACGATATAGTCGGTGATGTAATAAATTATTGCATCTTCGATTCGCTTTTTATAGTTTTTTTTTATAACAATGCATTGCAATGATCACTTGTTGGACATAACTTATTGACTATAATATACTGGGTGTCATGCTGATAAAATATCAAATTTCTGTATTGCGACATTTTGAAATAAGTGTAAAGTGAGGGAATTTTTCACGCGTTTGACTGCCATAATTTCATGAAAGAAAGCATTAAAATTAAGAAAATCAGAGCAAACGTACAGAGTATATCATCACTCTGTTGGACATAGCTTATTGACTATAATATACTGGGTGTCATGCTGATAAAAGAAACGTACATAGTATATCACGAGATATTGACGGAAATGGCGTTTGTACAACAGTCATAAAAATTATGTAATATTTGCTCCACGAAAGAAGTTCATCGGGGGAATGCGGAATAGTTGTTTATGCCTGTCGAATATCACCTGCTAATAAAATTACAGTACCACCGAATGACCGTTCGTTTCCACGTAAGTCTTGGAATGTTCAAACCAAAGATTCCGGCGATTTTTTGATGCTTTGAATGTTGCATGTTGGTTGTAATACGTTTAAAAGTATCAAAGTGCAGTAAATTTTAATTTAAAGACTGTAATTAACAATGTTGTGTAAACTTTTATGTTTCGAATGAGTTTTTGGTTGTTTAGAATTGTTTAATTTCGTTAGTTTTATGTTTAATTGCTTGCATATACGAGTTAGTGAATTTAAGGTGCACTTTTTTCTTTAGATGAAAGATGGCATATGCGTTTTATCAAAATAACCTAGAGTTTGAAACCTAAGAACCGACTCATTTGAAGCAATGGTTTATTTGTCATCTGAAATAGGTCTGTAACTAAAACACTTACAATGTCTTTCTAAACAATTAGAAAAAAAAAATTTGGAGGCGCAAAACATCCATATGACACAACTCGTGGTGCGAAACATACATATGACACAACTCGCGGTAATTTACAGTAGTAAACAGAACATTGCTTTTTGAGTTCTGGTGGCAAAAAAAAAAATTCTTGGCTTAAGAAGGTTTTAAAATAGACTACAAGCCACATTTTAAAAGGAATATTGCAACTGTAAGTAGGAATGTAAACCGTTTTACTGCATAAATCTCGGAGTCTAACCGTCATGCCTGCAAAACATTTCTGACTTGGAGCTTAACTTTTTTCATAAAACTCTAAATTTTATGAAACAGGCGATATGCCTCAGTACTTAGGTTCTTGATTTCTAGCGCTGAGATACCAGCACTAAACACTGGCGGCAGATAATGGAGTTACCGAAGTTCTAATAACTGATCATCAAATCCTTAGCCAGGAGCGTAGCAAGTTTAAGGTCCCATATCTGATCTTCACTCTTCAAGTAGCTGGCAGTCAAACGCGTGAAAAATTACCTCACCTTACACTGATTTCAAAATGCCTACAGTCGCAATACAGAAATTCACCGAAGATAGCATCCACTAAGTTCTAGATCATGTTAGATCATTCATGAAATTTTTCGTCAGTGCCAGTATACGAGTCTGTTTCGTAGACTAAATGGATCTCGTGTACAACCTCCAAAGGGCACATGTGAATAGTTCTTATCCCGACACATGCGAAAAATGCGGTACAGACCACAGTTAGTTGGAAAAATGGAAGAATACATACTTTCTGCAGAAACAGCGGTAACAGATGCATAGCATATTGTCGGGGATTGGCACGTATCTAAAACTGTCACGAACTGCACCACTCAAGAACAAGCTAGGAAAGGTGCCAAGCACAAACTTCGAAAGTATATACCTTTTAGGACTTACAGAATATTGACAACTTATACATGCACACACCAGTGTCAAGGATCATGAAAATATGCTCGGCCTCACAAATATTGAGAGATGTTTCGGAATTTCTTGAGTTAACAGTCCGATCCTCATTCTCTTTCTATTTACCGCATACTTTTACAAGGCGTGTAGTGGGCATTCGCCTGGAGTGATTTCAGGAAACTATGGAAAAAATAACTTAAATCTGGATGGTCGCTTCCCGAAGGCGATGCCAGAGTGCTATCGCTCGCCAACAGTCATCGTCATCTACGCACCCCACCTCATAAAATCCCGAATGTTATGAAAACCGCAAAACATAGTGAATACAGGTAAAATATCGCCAAAGTTATGTAATATTCGCTCTACGAAAGAAGTCATAGATTGATATGGTTAGAAGATGACTGAGGATGTGTCAGTTTCATTAAGAATTCACCATTCCTCAGTTTAGATGTCCTAAATTACTTTATATGGACACAGTTAGCTTGGCAGGTAGAGTTCCATAGTGAAAAGGTTGTCGGTGTTATGAAGGACGATGCGAATTGCACCCTGATTGTGGAGTTTGCTGGGTTACGGGGCAAAAAGTGTGCATTCTGGCTCGAGACCGACCAAACCTGTAACATTTTTTATTTTTTTATATTTGCAGGATACCAGTTAACCAGTGGAGATGCTACATTTTGTGCTTAGGTACATCTCTTGTGGTATAAACTCGTAACCTTTCCCGGAGCAGAGCCTTCGTGGGTGAATCCTCGAAAATTAGACCATACTTTAGGTATGTTTTCAACCAGAGTGAGAAACATCCACTTCATTCATAAATGGTTACAACAGCTATCCATTCATCCACATGCATTAGAAAACCCTAATCCGTATGCCTAGATCGGGATTCAAACCGGTATCCTCCTGAATGAGAGGCCAACACTCTCGGTGAAATTATAGGTGACAAAAGTATAAGTGTTTGATTTAAAAGTGACATGTTTACAGCGTCAGCTAATCGTCTCCACAATTTGAGTAGCTATATGGTGCAAATTGAAATCGACGTTTCACGAAATACGTCTTATACCCGTTGCGTTTTACAAAATAGTCTTCATTTATAATGACAGCCTATATACCTTGTGTTGCTAAGTTTCGCTTCACGCACGTTTAAACTAGCATCAGAGGCCATATTGGTGAACTATGGGACAAGCGGTCTTCCACAAACAAGATTTCACAGGATTACACCCACCACCACTCGCCCCTAAAAAGTACTTTATCAAGTTATTTTTCATGAGTCCTTCACCACTTACTAGTCTTAAGACCCAATCGTAATAGACACCAACACTCGATAAGACATAAATTTTTTCCGGATATAAGTACTAAGTATGTGCCACTTTCCACGAATATTATTAAAAAGTGTGCAAAATAGATAAAAAAAATGATGAAAACTGACCAGTCAGAGAAATAGAACAAAGTATCGAGCATTACAGGGAGCAAGAGAGAAGCATAATTTCGTGAAAAATATACAGTTTCAGTAAGAAGCATGAAACAGAAAAGTGTCATATATGTACAAAAAAAAAAAAGAAGTATGTTTCGGCTGTAGCAACAGTTCCAAGAGAAACCTGCACGGCCACCTCCACCACACACATCACATTACCGTCAGGGGAGTGCAAAGGATGAAAACTACAGATGTTATCGATCAAAGGGGCAAAATTTAGGAAAACTATGTGATGAGTATTCACAACGCATACAATCTTCCAATCATGATAGGGTGAGCAAAGGATGAAAGCAAAATATGTTTGCATCACAGAACTCAATGCGATAAAAGGTGCTGACATAACGTATCAGCCACACAAGTCATTACAAAAACCACTATCATGAAGGTGGGATAAGTTAGCGTAAGTTCAGGTTAATTCTTATTTTTCATAAATTGGGAGTGCATGTGACGCGATAACTTTATATAATGAGGGTGGGATGCACTAGAAGTTAACACGTAAGCTAAGACATAACATCCTGGGCCTGCCTTACGAAGGAATGACGTAGCGATAAGTTAGTGCAAGCTCAGGTAACCCTTATTTTTTCATAAATTCAGAGCGCGTGTGATAGGAAATAACGGTAAGGAGGGTGCGATGAACTAGAGGTTAACCCCAGGTTTTGGGTTATGAAACCATGACACCCTTGCACTAATTTGAGGTTAACCCCAGTTTGGGGCTAAGAACCAAGAAACCCATACAGTAATTGAGGTTATTGTAGATAATTTAGGTTAGGCAGGCTCAGCATGTTACGTGTTAGCTTAGGTTAACGTGCTCGCGCGTTAACCTAAGCTAACACAATGTAACATGCTGAGCCTGCCTAACCTCAATTATCTACAATAACCTCAATTACTGTATGGGTTTCTTGGTTGTTAGCCCAAAACTGGGGTTAACCTCAATTAGTGCAAGGGTGTCATGGTTTCATAACCCAAAAACTGGGGTTAACCTCTAGTTCATCGCACCCTCCTTACCGTTATTTCCTATCACACGCGCTCTGAATTTATGAAAAAATAAGGGTTAACCTGAGCTTGCACTAACTTATCGCACGTCATTCCTTCGTAAGGCAGGCCCAGGATGTTATGTCTTAGCTTACGTGTTAACTTCTAGTGCATCCCACCCTCATTATATAAAGTTATCGCGTCACATGCACTCCCAATTTATGAAAAATAAGAATTAACCTGAACTTACGCTAACTTATCCCACCTTCATGATAGTGGTTTTTGTAATGACTTGTGTGGCTGATACGTTATGTCAGCACCTTTTATCGAATTCATTGAGTTCTGTGATGCACACATATTTTGCTTTCATCCTTTGCTCACCCTATCATGATTGGAAGATTGTATGCGTTGTGAATACTCATCACATAGTTTTCCTAAATTTTGCCCCTTTGATCGATAACATCTGTAGTTTTCATCCTTTGCACTCCCCTGACGGTAATGTGATGTGTGTGGTGGAGGTGGCCGTGCAGGTTTCTCTTGGAACTGTTGCTACAGCCGAAACATACTTTTTTTTTTTTTTGTACATATATGACACTTTTCTGTTTCATGCTTCTTACTGAAACTGTATATTTTTCACGAAATTATGCTTCTCTCTTGCTCCCTGTAATGCTCGATACTTTGTTCTATTTCTCTGACTGGTCAGTTTTCATCATTTTTTATCTATTTTGCACACTTTTTAATAATATTCGTGGAAAGTGGCACATACTTAGTACTTATATCCGGAAAAAATTTGTCTTATCGAGTGTTGGTGTCTATTACGATTGGGTCTTAAGACTAGTAAGTGGTGAAGGACTCATGAAAAATAACTTGATAAAGTACTTTTTAGGGGCGAGTGGTGGTGGGTGTAATCCTGTGAAATCTTGTTTGTGGAAGACCGCTTGTCCCATAGTTCACCAATATGGCCTCTGATGCTAGTTTAAACGTGCGTGAAGCGAAACTTAGCAACACAAGGTATATAGGCTGTCATTATAAATGAAGACTATTTTGTAAAACGCAACGGGTATAAGACGTATTTCGTGAAACGTCGATTTCAATTTGCACCATATAGCTACTCAAATTGTGGAGACGATTAGCTGACGCTGTAAACATGTCACTTTTAAATCAAACACTTATACTTTTGTCACCTATAATTTCACCGAGAGTGTTGGCCTCTCATTCAGGAGGATACCGGTTTGAATCCCGATCTAGGCATACGGATTAGGGTTTTCTATGCATGTGGATGAATGGATAGCTGTTGTAACCATTTATGAATGAAGTGGATGTTTCTCACTCTGGTTGAAAACATACCTAAAGTATGGTCTAATTTTCGAGGATTCACCCACGAAGGCTCTGCTCCGGGGAAAGGTTACGAGTTTATACCACAAGAGATGTACCTAAGCACAAAATGTAGCATCTCCACTGGTTAACTGGTATCCTGCAAATATAAAAAAATAAAAAATGTTACAGGTTTGGTCGGTCTCGAGCCAGAATGCACACTTTTTGCCCCGTAACCCAGCAAACTCCACAATCAGGGTGCAATTCGCATCGTCCTTCATAACACCGACAACCTTTTCACTATGGAACTCTACCTGCCAAGCTAACTGTGTCCATATAAAGTAATTTAGGACATCTAAACTGAGGAATGGTGAATTCTTAATGAAACTGACACATCCTCAGTCATCTTCTAACCATATCAATCTATGACTTCTTTCGTAGAGCGAATATTACATAACTTTGGCGATATTTTACCTGTATTCACTATGTTTTGCGGTTTTCATAACATTTCGGGATTTTATGAGGTGGGGTGCGTAAGAGGATTGGCGAGCGATAGCACTCTGGCATCGCCTTCGGGAAGCGACCATCCAGATTTAAGTTATTTTTTCCATAGTTTCCTGAAATCACTCCAGGCGAATGCCCACTACACGCCTTGTAAAAGTATGCGGTAAATAGAAAGAGAATGAGGATCGGACTGTTAACTCAAGAAATTCCGAAACATCTCTCAATATTTGTGAGGCCGAGCATATTTTCATGATCCTTGACACTGGTGTGTGCATGTATAAGTTGTCAATATTCTGTAAGTCCTAAAAGGTATATACTTTCGAAGTTTGTGCTTGGCACCTTTCCTAGCTTGTTCTTGAGTGGTGCAGTTCGTGACAGTTTTAGATACGTGCCAATCCCCGACAATATGCTATGCATCTGTTACCGCTGTTTCTGCAGAAAGTATGTATTCTTCCATTTTTCCAACTAACTGTGGTCTGTACCGCATTTTTCGCATGTGTCGGGATAAGAACTATTCACATGTGCCCTTTGGAGGTTGTACACGAGATCCATTTAGTCTACGAAACAGACTCGTATACTGGCACTGACGAAAAAATTTCATGAATGATCTAACATGATCTAGAACTTAGTGGATGCTATCTTCGGTGAATTTCTGTATTGCGACTGTAGGCATTTTGAAATCAGTGTAAGGTGAGGTAATTTTTCACGCGTTTGACTGCCAGCTACTTGAAGAGTGAAGATCAGATATGGGACCTTAAACTTGCTACGCTCCTGGCTAAGGATTTGATGATCAGTTATTAGAACTTCGGTAACTCCATTATCTGCCGCCAGTGTTTAGTGCTGGTATCTCAGCGCTAGAAATCAAGAACCTAAGTACTGAGGCATATCGCCTGTTTCATAAAATTTAGAGTTTTATGAAAAAAGTTAAGCTCCAAGTCAGAAATGTTTTGCAGGCATGACGGTTAGACTCCGAGATTTACGCAGTAAAACGGTTTACATTCCTACTTACAGTTGCAATATTCCTTTTAAAATGTGGCTTGTAGTCTATTTTAAAACCTTCTTAAGCCAAGAAATTTTTTTTTTTTTTTGCCACCAGAACTCAAAAAGCAATGTTCTGTTTACTACTGTAAATTACCGCGAGTTGTGTCTTAATTACCGCGAGTTGTGTCATATGTATGTTTCGCACCACGAGTTGTGTCATATGGATGTTTGCGCCTCCAAATTTTTTTTTCTAATTGTTTAGAAAGACATTGTAAGTGTTTAGTTACAGACCTATTTCAGATGACAAATAAACCATTGCTTCAAATGAGTCGGTTCTTAGGTTTCAAACTCTAGGTTATTTTAATAAAACGCATATGCCATCTTTCATCTAAAGAAAAAAGTGCACCTTAAATTCACTAACTCGTATATGCAAGCAATTAAACATAAAACTAACGAAATTAAACAATTCTAAACAACCAAAAACTCATTCGAAACATAAAAGTTTACACAACATTGTTAATTACAGTCTTTAAATTAAAATTTACTGCACTTTGATACTTTTAAACGTATTACAACCAACATGCAACATTCAAAGCATCAAAAATCGCCGGAATCTTTGGTTTGAAACATTCCAAGACTTACGTGGAAACGAACGGTCATTCGGTGGTACTGTAATTTTATTAGCAGGTGATATTCGACAGGCATAAACAACTATTCCGCATTCCCCCGATGACTTCTTTCGTGGAGCAAATATTACATAATTTTTATGACTGTTGTACAAACGCCATTTCCGTCAATATCTCGTGATAGTACTATGTACGTTTCTTTTATCAGCATGACACCCAGTATATTATAGTCAATAAGCTATGTCCAACAGAGTGATGATATACTCTGTACGTTTGCTCTGATTTTCTTAATTTTAATGCTTTCTTTCATGAAATTATGGCAGTCAAACGCGTGAAAAATTCCCTCACTTTACACTTATTTCAAAATGTCGCAATACAGAAATTTGATATTTTATCAGCATGACACCCAGTATATTATAGTCAATAAGTTATGTCCAACAAGTGATCATTGCAATGCATTGTTATAAAAAAAAACTATAAAAAGCGAATCGAAAGATGCAATAATTTATTACATCACCGACTATATCGTTACTTTTAAAGTCTCGTAGCCTCGGCAATATGTTGGATGTCTGAGGACAAGCTTAGACTTTGGTCGATACTCTGAAAAGAAAAGTTCAGAAAGCATTCGAAGCGTTAAATGTGGTAACGGATTTGTATGTATCATTTTGTGCTTAGACCGCTGGTGTAAATATTTGTTGTACATTTTATGAGTGTTGTACAAACGCCATTTCCGTTCAATATCTCGTGATATACTATGTACGTTTCTCTGATTTTTTTTCTTAATTTTAATGCTTTCTTTCATGAAATTAAACAACTTTGATAGTAATTTACAATATTTACAGAACGTAAAAACGGTTTACATTCCTACTTACAGTTGCAATGTTCCTTTAAAATTTTAAAACGTGGCTTGTAGTCTATTTTTAAAACCGTCTTAAGCCAAGCATATTTTATGCCATCAGAAATTGGGAATGTATGTGTAATCGAGCATACTATGATGCATACTTTTCATACTACACCAAGCGTAATAGGTGAACGGTTAACGTACTGGTCTCGCATTCGGGAGGACGCGGGTTTGAATCTCAATCCGAGCATCCAGATATAGATTTTCCATGTTTCCCGACTAACTGGCAAAAGCCAATTAAAAAATATCAGAATTTGTGTTCAAAAAGTACACAAATTTCAAACAGAAAAAAAAAGACAACACATTTGCTGCATTCGCTACTCCTCCCCTCCCCGCCCCAGCCCCAGCCCCTTCTTCGATTAAATTCCTCCTGATAATGTCGGCAATCAACAGCAGTGTAAACTTTGAAAACTTGGTTGTGGATCTACTGAAGTTTTACGATATCCATGCAAACGATAACGTTATTGGTGAAGTGGCGTTGTTCATATTACCTACTTCATGAAATGATATCGCAGCGAAAAAATGAAATATATAAGCGAGAAGGGGTATAGGTTGATATGAATGTCGGGATCAATAATATTTACAACGTAACAATTTGTTGTGTAGTCTACGATTGTGCAATATGTTGTCACGCGCGCCATATATAGACGTGTTACTTGACGAGCCAAAAAGTGATACTAGCGGATCGTACACGTATTACCCGACTGTGTGGAGACATCGCCGTAAGGGTTGTGTGTGTTTAAAGTCCTTTGTTAATAGAGTGGGCGGAAACGTTGCAGCATAATTCTGCCCTAAGAAGGCCAAAGCTTGCTGGCTGAAACGTGTTCATTTCAGACGAAGAAACAGCATCAGGGCTGCATGAAAATTATGTTTTTTTTTTTTTTTTTTCGTCGCTAGCTATTTAAATGGTCTCCCCCGTAGGCAAACATTGTTTCCACAATGGTGCGTGGGTTATCCTATCCAGTGATACTACTACCATCTATTTTGATTGTATTTTTTTGGCCATATGACGCTGAGTTCTTAATTTTAAGAATTCTTCCACTGCTTGTGCGCATGCTGATGTTTATTGTTCCGCTTGATCTCAGCTGAGACTGAAAATAGAAAATGTCAATACCAATGGA
>JARYHS010008075.1:81561100-81627287 GCA_031002005.1 Vandiemenella viatica
CCAATAGCATAGTGTCTACCTGTATCTCTGCGTGCTGCTCCTATTGGTTACTTTGATCTATATAAAATGGAAAATAAATTACTAAAATTAAAATTAGGGCTGAGGAAATTGAACTTAAACCTAGTGACAAGATCTAAACCCTTCACATGTCCTTCTGCAACAATCTATTATATAATAGACAGATGTAAGCGTTGTCGCACCTACGTCAGTCACGCGGTGACGTTGCGCTATGACGTCACGCTTTACGATATTATTTGTGGAAGTGCGCGTTATTTAATATCATTTCCCTAAGCTAACACAATGTAACATGGCTGAGCCTGCCTAACCTAAATTATCTACAATAACCTCCATTTACTGTATGGGTTTTCATGGTTTTTTTATCCCAAAACTGAGGTTAACCTCAAATAGTGCCAGGTGTCATGGTTTCTTAACCCAAACTGGGGTTAACCTCATTTGTATAAGCTAACACCTAACATGCTGCCCGCCTCTCTTGCTCCCTGTAATGCTCGATACTTTGTTCTATTTCTCTGACTGGTCAGTTTTGATTATTTTTTTATCTATTTTGCACATTTTCACACTTTTAATAATATTCATGGAGAGTGGCACATACTTAGTACTTATATCCGGAAAAAATTTATGTCTTATCGAGTGTTGGTGTCTATTACGATTGGGTCTTAAGACTAGTAAGTGATGAAGGACTCATGAAAAATAACTTGATAAAGGACTTTTTCGGGGCGAGTGGTGGTGGGTGTAATCCTGTGAAATCTTGTTTGTGGAAGACCGCTTGTCCCATAGTTCACCAATATGGCCTCTAATGCTAGTTTAAACGTGCGTGAAGCGAAACTTAGCAACACGAGGTATATAGGCTGTCATTATAAATGAAGACTATTTTGTAAAACGCAACGGGTATAAGACGTATTTCGTGAAACGTCGATTTCAATTTGCACCATACAGCTACTCAAATTGTGGAGACGATTAGCTGACGCTGTAAACATGTCACTTTTAAATCAAACACTTATAATTTTGTCACCTATAATTTCACCGAGAGTGTTGGCCTCTCATTCAGGAGGATACCGGTTTGAATCCTGATCTAGGCATATGGATTAGGGTTTTCTATGCATGTGGGTGAATGGATAGCTGTTGTAACCATTTATGAATGAAGTGGATGTTTCTCACTCTGGTTGAAAACATACCTAAAGTATGGTCTAATTTTTGAGGATTCACCCACGAAGGCTCTGCTCCGGAGAAAGGTTACGAGATGTACCTAAGCACAAAATGTAGCATCTCCACTGGTTAACTGGTATCCAGAACAAAAATAAAAAAAAAAGTTACAGGTTCGGTCGGTCTCGAGCCAGAATGCACACTTTTTGCCCCGTAACCCAGCAAACTCCACAATCAGGGTGCAATTCGCATCGTCCTTCATAACACCGACAACCTTTTCACTATGGAACTCTACCTGCCAAGCTAACTGTGTCCATATAAAGTAATTTAGGACATCTAAACTGAGGAATGGTGAATTCTTAATGAAACTGATACATCCTCAGTCATCTTCTAACCATATCAATCTATAACTTCTTTCGTAGAGCGAATATTACATAATTTTGGCGATTTTTACCTGTATTCACTATGTTTTGCGGTTTTCATAACATTTCGGGATTTTATGAGGTGGGGTGCATAAGAGGATTGACGATGACTGTTGGGCGAGCGATAGCACTCTGGCATCGCATTCGGGAAGCGACCATCCAGATTTAAGTTATTTTTTCCATAGTTTCCTGAAATCACTCCAGGCGAATGCCCACAACACGCCTTGTCAAAGTATGCGGTAAATAGAAACAGAATGAGGATCAGACTGTTAACTCAAGAAATTCCGAAACATCTGTCAATATTTGTGAGGCCGAGCATATTTTCATGATCCTTGACACTGGTGTGTGCATGTATAAGTTGTCAATATTCTGTAAGTCCTAAAAGGTATATACTTTCGAAGTTTGTGCTTGGCACCTTTCCTAGCTTGTTCTTGAGTGGTGCAGTTCGTGACAACTTTTAGATACGACAATATGCTATGCATCTGTTACCGCTGTTTCTGCAGAAAGTATGCATTCTTCCATTTTTCCAACTAACTTTGGTCTGTACCGCATTTTTCGCATGTGTCGGGATAAGAACTATTCACATGTGCCCTTTGGAGGTTGTACACGAGATCCATTTAGTCTACGAAACAGACTCGTATACTGGCACTGACGAAAAATTTCATGAATGATCTAACATGATCTAGAACTTAGTGGATGCTATCTTCGGTGAATTTCTGTATTGCGACTGTAGGCATTTTGAAATCAGTGTAAGGTGATGTAATTTTTCACGCGTTTGACTGCCAGCTACTTAAAGAGTGAAGATCAGATATGGGACCTTAAACTTGCTACGCTCCTGGCTAAGGATTTGAAGATCAGTTATTAGAACTTCGGTAACTCCATTATCTGCCGCCAGTGTTTAGTGCTGGTATCTCAGCGCTAGAAATCAAGAACCTAAGTACTGAGGCATATCGCCTGTTTCATAAAATTTAGAGTTTCATGAAAAAAAGTTAAGCTCCAAGTCAGAAAAGTTTTGCAGGCATGACGGTTAGACTCCGAGATTTACGCAGTAAAACGGTTTACATTCCTACTTACAGTTGCAATATTCCTTTTAAAATGTGGCTTGTAGTCTATTTTAAAACCTTCTTAAGCCAAGAATATTTTTTTGCCACCAGTTTACTCCATGCTGCATTGTCACACCCAGAGTTAGCTATGTGGACCGCCAACCTCTATGCTTGTTTCAGATCCACATGATTTCGACAATTTTCTTAAATTCGAGACTGTTGATGTAATATTAAAAAGAAAACTATGTGTCGTCCGACACTTTTCGCTGTCAAACAATTGATCAAACCATTCAGGCCCCAGGCTAGTCTCAAACCGGTGACCCTTGCAACGCAAAGCATGTGCGCTACCCTTGCACAGTCGGGGTTTTTAATATTTATGGAAGCCGAAACCTTCCGGTCACCTGAATTTTTTTATATTGTAAGTCTGCAAGTCGTCATTTCGTACACCAATTTCCTATTGGGCGGCGAACTCCGCTCCATGGCTCCCAATGTAGTTCCCCGTTGCCGCTTCCACCGCCGATACTATAGTTCAGTCCCAATAAAGTTCTAGACAGGAGCAGATTTTGAATGTTTATTTCTTGCAAACTATGAAATATACAAATACATGTCACACATTACTGGAAAGAGGAAGTTTCAACGTTTTACTTTAAACATTCAGCATTTGTTGGGTTTCTGAGAAATCTCTTCGAAAGCACTTTGGATAAGCTAAACATTTTCATTTGACATTCGAGGACGACGCACCGATCTTCTACGAATTCGTTATTCCAATCGTAAATCTGTTTATGACGATGAGACACTTCATTGAACTTACGACGGAATGCACGCTACACATCAATAATGGATTTACTTTTTGCATAACGTAGCGCACAAAACGACTTCTACCGTGGCCATATCCACGTAACAGACAGCAGCGCTGTTAGCGGTAGCCGATGGAACTAACAGGTAGGAATTACAAACTTTAAACCTTCCTCTATCCACTGGTGTGTAGTACGTATTTGCGTCTTTTGTAGTTTGTAAGAAAGAATCAACCTTAGTAACTATATTGGCAAGACAGCATTTTTTAACACACTGAATGGTAGTTGGAAGAATAAGATGGAATAGTAATGTTTTCGCTTTGAATCACATCACGGCATGAGATTTTATTTGCTCTGAAACTATACTTCAGCTTTGTTCTTCGAAAACATACCATTAATCGGTTTATACTCTAATATCTTCTAACCCTACCGGTTATAACTGCAAAACTGTGTCATTATAACCTTCCTCTATCAATGCAGATGCCTTCTTAATAGCCAGTAAATGAAATTTCAGTGATAATGTAGAATTTGAAGGCGTATAAATGCAAGACGCTTGGTATAAATTTCAAGTAAAACTATTAAATTGTCGAACGATCATAACCGAAGTAGAATTTTAAGGTTTTGTTTCCAACAAACTGACTTGGACTTGTTGAAACCGTTTATCATCGAAAGAGAGCTGATTGGTCTAAACTCAAAACCAGGTTTGTTTATACTTCAAACAAGATCTATTTTAGTGGTTTTTCCTTCTTTTTTTTTTGAGGCTTATTGTTTCTTTTACTATTTCCGTCAATATCTCGTGATATACTATGTACGTTTCTTTTATCAGCATGACACCCAGTATATTATAGTCAATAAGCTATGTCCAACAGAGTGATGATATACTCTGTACGTTTGCTCTGATTTTCTTAATTTTAATGCTTTCTTTCATGAAATTATGGCAGTCAAACGCGTGAAAAATTCCCTCACTTTACACTGATTTCAAAATGTCGCAATACAGAAATTTGATATTTTATCAGCATGACACCCAGTATATTATAGTCAATAAGTTATGTCCAACAAGTGATCATTGCAATGCATTGTTATAAAAAAAACTATAAAAAGCGAATCGAAGATGCAATAATTTATTACATCACCGACTATATCGTTACTTTTTAAAGTCTCGTAGCCTCGGCAATATGTTGGATGTCTGAGGACAAGCTTAGACTTTGGTCGATACTCTGAAAAGAAAAGTTCAGAAAGCATTCGAAGCGTTAAATGTGGTAACGGATTTGTATGTACCGTTTTGTGCTTAGACCGCTGGTGTAAATATTTGTTGTACATTTTATGACTGTTGTACAAACGCCATTTCCGTCAATATCTCGTGATATACTATGTACGTTTCTCTGATTTTTTTTTCTTAATTTTAATGCTTTCTTTCATGAAATTAAACAACTTTGATAGTAATTTACAATATTTACAGAACGTAAAAACGGTTTACATTCCTACTTACAGTTGCAATGTTCCTTTTAAAATTTTAAAACGTGGCTTGTAGTCTATTTTTAAAACCTTCTTAAGCCAAGCATATTTTATGCCATCAGAAATTTGGGAATGTATGTGTAATCGAGCATACTATGATGCATACTTTTCATACTACACCAAGCGTAATAGATGAACTGTTAACGTACGACGCGGGTTTGAATCTCAATCCGAGCATCCAGATATAGATTTTCCATGGTTTCCCGACTAACTGGCAAAAGCCAATTAAAAAAAATCAGAATTTGTGTTCAAAAAGTACACAAATTTCAAACAGAAAAAAAGACAACACATTTGCTGCATTCACTACTCCTCCCCTCCCCGCCCCAGCCCCTTCTTCGATTAAATCCCTCCTGATAATGTCGGCAATCAACAGCAGTGTAAACTTTGAAAACTTGGTTGTGGATCTACTGAAGTTTTACGATATCCATGCAACGATAACGTTATTGGTGAAGTGGCGTTGTTCATATTACCTACTTCATGAAATGATATCGCACGAAAAAATGAAATATATAAGCGAGAAGGGGTATAGGTTGATATGATGTCGGGATCAATAATATTTACAACGTAACAATTTGTTGTGTAGTCTACGATTGTGCAATATGTTGTCACGCGCGCCATTATATGACGTTGTTACTTGACGAGCCAAAAAGTGATACTAGCGGGATCGTACACGTATTACCCGACTGTGTGGAGACATCGCCGTAAGGGTTGTGTGTGTTTAAGTCCTTTGTTAATAGAGTGGGCGGAAACGTTGCAGCATAATTCTGCCCTAAGAAGGCCAAAGCTTGCTGGCTGAAACGTGTTCATTTCAGACGAAGAAACAGCATCAGGGCTGCATGAAAATTATGTTTTTTTTTTTTTTTTTTTCGTCGCTAGCTATTTAAATGGTCTCCCGTAGGCAAACATTGTTTCCACAATGGTGCGTGGGTTATCCTATCCAGTGATACTACTACCATCTATTTTGATTCGTATTTTTTGGCCATATGACGCTGAGTTCTTAATTTTAAGAATTCTTCCACTGCTTGTGCGCATGCTGATGTTTATTGTTCCGCTTGATCTCAGCTGAGACTGAAAATAGAAAATGTCAATACCAATGGAAACTCGTTTGCGAATGTTGGGTAACACATTCCTAGTGATGATACGAAGTCAACTTGCATGAAGTCGCTGCATGTGAGCTTAGTTCTTCATGGAAGTCGAGGAAGAAGATAGGTGTTTAATGTATATTATCAAACGAAATTTTCTTTTGCTTGGAAATAAACTGTCTTCCCATGTTTACACAGCGGTAGGTTTTCGTAACGAGACCGAAAAACTGAGTGTACAGAACTAATTACTCAACGTATCCAAAACTACACGTTTTAAAGAGCAACACTGAACACAAGACATGTTACGCCAAAGGTACCAGGTATCACCGACAGATGGCAGCAATGTTGCCTTTTTGAAGGAATCATCCCTGGAGTAATTTCGGGAATCAATGGAAAACCGAAATCTCGATGGTAGGACGGGAATTCGAACTCACGTCCTCCCGAATGCGTGGCCAGAGCGTAGAAGGGAAGCTGAAGATTTGTTATGCTAAGGGTGTGTCCATAAACCACGTAACTCCATTTTGGACTCCTCTTAACTCCCCTCCCCGCCCCGTGGGTTTTGCGTCTACCCGAACATTGTGGATGGGGACGTTAAGCCTGTTCGGTATCTTTCGGAAGAGTAGGCCTGAACCAAGTTTCACCCTCTCACTTCTTTATCTTGCACAATTCCTACCTGTTTTATTAAAACCGACTGAGTTTGAAGCGTTCACCACACTATACGAAAATATGCTAATTATTTCAATAGTTACGATGAATTTGTGAATAATTACTGTTTTAATAGCGCTGTACAGAAAAATGGTCATGTAACTGTGAAGGCAGGTGGCCGCAGGAGGGGTGACCTACAAAGAGATCCGGCAATCTCCAAGATAATGTCGGAAATTGCCCGCAGGAAGTGGGATGGGTAAATAATAGGGCGGCGGCATATAATTATAGGCCAGAGGCCGCACAGTCGGCCGGGCGCCTAATTATAGGGGAAGCGGCCTGCACACCAAGAAGAGGCGCCGTCGTGTCTGCAGGGGGCGGGGCGCGTGACCTACAAAGATAATGACGGTGAGAGCGGCGCCGGCGTGTCTGCAAGGGGGGCGGGGCGCGTGACCTATTTAATACCAAACCCGCATGGGTGTTCTGGATATGGGAAGGGAGGGGGGGTGACCTTGAGACTGCAGCAGAAACGGCACACATACAAATCTTATGGACGGGGCTTCTGCGCCTACTTATAGGGCAGCGACCGCAGGGGGGCGGGGCGCGTGACCTACAAAAGATAATTACGGTAAGCGGCGCCGGCAGCCAGGTAGATAATGACAGGGCGGTGGCGCCTAATTATAGGGGAAGCGGCCGCAGGGGGCGGGGCGCGTGACCTATTTAAAGTGAAACCGCCGTTTACTTACTACTAATAAGGTGAAACTATTGAACAAAAAATTGATGGAGTTTTGACAATTTGAAAGTTTAAAATCTAGCATAAATCCTAGAGTATATCTTACAGCTCCACGTGATCGAACACCAGAGCAGGAATTGATAGTCTGTTCTATGCCTAGAGACATTACACACATTACACATTAAAGAAATTTGACACAATCTCAACGAAAGGCTGCACACTACGATCAAAGATAAACATTCTACACTATAAACAATATTAATCTTTTTTTTTTCTGTGCTACTATCCGATGTTTGAGGCACTAAAAATTTACTTTTAGAAAACTTTATCAGATAAAACTATGATTTTTCGTAATAAAAAATTGATTCTGTAAATATTGTGAAGGACTTTCTGTTAGTTTGATAATTGATACGAACTTTTACCTAGCTGTGGTAATTTATTTCTTAAGTTTTATGAACATGCTGATAATAAAGGCAAAAAAAGTCATCATTTGTCCTGTGGTGGAAACGTTTGGCCTGAAACAATACAATAAGTTAGTGAAACATTTACACGGTACGCGTACAGATGGCGGGCAGAAATTCACATTTTTTGTTTTTTTCTAAAAAATGTGAGACGTAAGACTTCGCAGTACACTAGTAAGTTGCAGGTAACAATGGGCCATTACATTTGATATGAGTCTAAAATACAGAGATTGGAATAAATAAGTTATCGAGACAGGCATTATTAACAATTTATACGGACAAAATAAATCAAACCATTCATAGGTCACATATCAAACATATCTTAAATTCATCCACATACCTAACGCCACGCAGATGAAGCTGCAGGCAAATGTCAGTTTTCTATTAAACGTGTTTCGTGTCATAAATAAAGTGGTGAATTGTAAGTATCTATCAGTTCATGTTTTCTATTTTTACACCTAAAATTGAAGTTGAGATAGATTAGAATATCACTAATGCTTTTTAGGAAAATGGTAACGCTGCTGTACAGGAAGAAATGTTCCGTTACCGGAAAGTAATCACTTCTTGAAAATAAAAAAACAAACGTTTGTATTGAGCCTAATTTAACGGTTCTGCGCTCAACTGTTGGAGTGTTAAAGCGCCAATATACTGGACAGGAGAGGTAGTCCGCACGCACACCGCATGCCCGATTTGTCGGATTACGGTTTTTAGGAGCATTCCCATAATGATTGAGGCTAATACTCGAATAATCAAAATTTTCCCCTCAATAAGTAACATTTCAGAAACAAACCGTGTACTTACCGTGCGAGAAACAGATTGTCTCTTTGACAAAAACATCCCCCACTCCTCAAGAAAAAAGAAAATCACAGTCACGGTCGGGTGTAATTCGTTATATGCATGTGGTGTAAATGACAAGGAAAGAGCAGTTATTTAATCTTATGCGGATTACAATTTTTCTTGATGCTCTGATGGACTGAATTCTGAATTGATATTCGTTAGGTACTCTTGGTTGGATTTTTTCATAATATTTCCCTTTAATAATGTTATACATCTCGCATTCTTTTTGACATTGTAGGGGTATTCCTTCTATCAGAATGTTTTATAATTTTTATTTTGTCGTTATGGAGTGGTTCTTGATCAACATAAGTTCTATCTAGTGTCTAATTTTTGTATCTTTGTATAGACTTTGAGAATGTCCAGGATAACAGGATTTGTTTTATTTGGTAAATGTGTAGTTCAGATGGCTTCAAAAGGCTTGTACAGTCCGATATTATTAAAGTGTTTTGTGCCGAGGAGTGTCAAGCATGCTGAATTGCTTCACATTCTGGAAATACATCGCACGTAGGTACAAATTGGGGGCTGTCGTGTGTCAGTCTGGATTACTTTCATTACGAATGCAAATGCTTGAACGGTCGCCCTTCCACCTCAAGAACTAAACGTTTCACCAATAAACACAGTGTACACTTGTCACAGACAGAGTATGAGGTGCTGCTCTCCTTTCCCCTTTGCCACAGAGCAATCCAAATAACAACACTGCTGTAAAACACTAGAATTAAGAAGCAGCTCAGGATGCAAGTCATTATGCGCAGAACTCGTACTGCATCAATAAATGCGAGCTATTAGCAGGCTAAGCCGTGGGTACAACACTACGGGCAGTGAAGAATGAAGATTTGGAAAAAAGTCTCTTGAGCTGAACAACTGTTAATCACATCCCTGGAATCTCACATCAATATCGTTGGTCTGTGTTCAAAAGGACATTGTTTAAGATGTGTTTACTTTGAATTTCCAGGTATCCCCGCCTAGCCAGATGTCTAATGTTTTTACATAAAGATGCAATAAAAATTATGGTGTAGTTACCACCATACGCAGGTAGGTCGCCGTCCGTCTCCCACAGCATAGTGTCCTTGTAGTTGAGCTCATCCCCTGGCGGGGCTTCGCTTCTGAAACAGGTAGTATAAACTCTCAGCTGGGCTGTCTCGACTGGCTACTCACGTAAGACAATGCGTTTTATTCATTTATCTCTCAGTTGTGAAGAATAAAATATTAATTATTCACAAAAATAACTATATGTAGTTCTATCTGCAGCAATCCAAATAATATATTGTTCTATCAACTGCACCCAAATGACAATAATCGGATTTATCAAGTGGCAGTTTGAACTATAAATAGTCACAATTAACAGAAAAATGGATATATATATATAACAACTTCAAATATGTTTTTATTACTATATAAATGCAACATTCATTCCATAATTTTTCATTTCAAATGAAATGTATCATGAAACCATTAAAAATATCCATGACAGAAGAGAGATTAAAAGTCTCACTAGTTTCATTAGAAAAACTATTCTTAAGCTGTACTCGTATTTCCGAAAAGAATAAATGATTTTCCAGCATGTGTATTCATTGGCTTGTGCCTCTCTGCCCAGTTTCAACGCAACTTGACGGTAATGGTCTCAATCAATGAATTTCTTCTTTAACATTTGTTAATAAGTTTGCAGTATCAGGATTTCACCAAAATCTTCTAATGCTCAGGAGTAATGCAGATATTATGCTATTTAATGTATTATTAATTATTTCAAAATTGTAATAACAATCTCTAGCTTGATTATGAAGTAATAAACCAGTGTCGCTTGAATTTTGCACAAAACCTATCCTTACTGGAAAGCAGAATGAGATGATATTTTATCTGACTGAGGTGTGATATTCGAGTTCGTTGATGAACGTTTTCGAATGATCTGAAGATAAAAGTATAACTACTGTATATGATCAGATTGTTATTTATATAGTTAACATCAGAAAAACCACTGCACAAAGCTCAACTAAAACCACAATCAGGCACATCTTTAAGTAAACAGAATTATCAGAGTAGTTTTACGGAAAAGGAAATGAAGCTACATCGCGAACAATGATGCAACAACCTGATGGAATTTTTGTTCACTACGACTTCCGAAGAAAAAAATTATTGATTCTGATAGCTCAAAGCGAAGACAATTATAGTGGAACATAAGTTTTTAGCTACGCAGAAACAATGTGAGACATTGGTTAATTAAAAGACAAGTGCACATTCAAAAAAAAATTTGGGGGCTAAATTTACCAGCTTTCTTGGTATATCTCCTTCACAATAGCATATATGTGCCTAATGCCAATCTTTTTAGGGGGTTTAGCTAACTTTGGTTGTTTTTGTGTGGCACCAAGCATGTTTAATGAAATTAACTTGAATTCATTAAGTAAGAGTTATAATCAAATGCAAATCGTACAAATGTTGACCTTTTAATTATTTTCTCTAATAGTCGGGTTTTGTAATAAAATTTCGTGTGGAATCAGGGGATGCAGAATGATGAATCAGGCATTTTTCATGTAACTATTGTAGAGGTAGAGAGACAACCATGTCCTAACAAAACTATCAAAGTAAGGTCAGTTTCTTCACCAACTTCTTTAATACTACTTTTTAGATTTACTTCACCCTTACCATTAGGAAGGAGATGTACAGATCATTCAAGGGTTGTCTGTAGCATAGCTAAAATTGAACACTAATCACAACTGAAGGTAACTGAGCGGAAACACATATCTGACAATAATGGATAAACAGAGTATAGCATTCTATAGCTGGCTGAGAAATTATTCTACATTGCTCACATGGTAATGTGCTTTGATGGACGGAGTACTAGTATTTTGAAATGTAAGTCATACCACGTTCGTCGTGCATACGACGTATGGCCTGACGCACGAGCAGTCGCAGGTCTTCTCCCACTGCTTCAAACTTCTGACGTTGACACTCAAAACGTAGCCGCGACGACTTCAGCTTGGTTATGACATCCGGCGGGGAAACCTTGATGAGTAAATTAAACATAATACTGCTTACCCTTCAGAAGTATACAAAAAAGACCTGAAGACTGTAACGAAACAGCGTAGGACAGCTGTACATCGTGAAGCCTAAATCTTGGGATACCCCTCTAATATCGTCCGGCTCCTTCTTTAGCTGGTTGGACTGCTGCTACGTGAACGGCAAGAACTCGTCGCAGCGACGGACCTGTAGCCATGGCACTCCCTAAGCCGCCCGTAATTGTATGATTGTGGCAGATGCTTTACGCGGTTCATGTGTGGCGATATATGTCATCAACTCATGTGCTGGAACTGTCCAAAATATTCTTCAAACTAGTACACACAATTTGGGCCCTGTGATCCTGCCCATCATCCTCCTGTTATTATGAGTACTTGCAGTCCATAAAGGGCTGCAAATAATTACCAAGCAGCTGAGCATAGCCGTGCCCAGCAATAGACCTGTTAAGCTTGACCTGGGGACCCAATTTATGCAGGATAATTATGTACCACACCATTATGGACTACTCCTGACCTAGCACAGCACCTTGCTGACAAGTTGGATCCCTGAACTCGTAAGGTCAACCGAATACCATAATCGATGGAGACCAGTTTGAAGCCTAGCGCACTAGTTACCGGTACCTCCTTCCAGTCATCTGACGCACAAAGTGAATTTTTGGAAATGCAGATAAGCCTTTGGCATCGATTTTGTTCTGTCGATTTCCTGTCATGTCGCAGCACAGGATACACAAAACTGCTTGAAGTGCATCTCGCCCTGACTGTGGTGATTCCTTCATGCGGTGTAGTTTGTCTGTTCGAATTAACAGCTTATTATTCAACAGATATGGCAGGCTATTTGACTAGGAGATAATACTATCTGTACGGTACTTTCGGTATATTGTGGAAAATGTGTAACTTCCGAATTGCTGTCCGCCAGTATCGGGACCATCTATCTTTCCGCGTTCTAACACAGTTAATTCTCGTAAAGAAATCATTATCTTCGGCGTTCACAATCAATTCCCGTTGGGTAATCATTATCTTACGCATTCTATTTAAATGAATAACCATTACTTTGTAGGTTATAACTTAGTTAATTATTGTTGTCTTCTAACTCAGGTAATACTCACAGGGCAATCATTACCGTCTGTGTTCTAATTCGGTTAAATTTCATAGCGTAACCGTTATCACTTCAGTAAACGCTTCTCAGGATACAAAAAGATCCAGCTGACAACATGAACAACAATTTGCCTATTTATTACCTCTTTGGAGCAATATGTGCGGCACCATCTGCATCTTACTAGTAATTTGTATTAGGTATTTCGATTCTTATACACAAAATTAATATTAATAGATGAGTCAATATCATACAGCAAATGAGGCAAAATCAAAAATTCTGAAACTAAATACTAATATGTCACCGTTATATTTGTAAATCATGCTCGAAAATTTTATAAATTCCACGAAGAGTCAGAAACTTACAGTCGTCATATCATATTGATCAACATCAAAAAATATATTCGGGATGCTATAAATATTGTACTGTATTAGGAAGAACAAAAATCTACACAGATTTACTTGGTATCACTGCAGCACTGAAGAAGATTTACCTACTGTTCTTACCGGCGAAATGTCGCGTTGTCCACAGCTGCAGTACATGACTAGGCGCTTGTTACCACAGTAACGCGCAGATCTTCCAATTGTCAGTACTACATTAACAAATTTATTCTTGTATCTTATATCCTGAATATTTGTCACAATGTATCGAGATGTACTTCCTTTTTGATACAGCTTTGTATTGCAAAATTACCCGCGATAGATGTTTCGTTTATACAAAACCGAATATAACAATTAAAATTATTTTCTTTGTGAAGAATATTTCTAGTATGTTCCGTTTTTATTTCGATTCAACAGAGACTGTGTTTGATGTATGTGATATATCTACATTTATTGATCATAATCAAGGACGAAAGGGCTCATAATGCAATAACGAGAGCGATGAACGTAAATATTCCACTGAAGCGCAATAATTCCATATTTCCTAAAAGACGCATATCTGCGTAGTGTGAATTAAGTTTGGAGACACTTCTCAAACAACAGGAACGTGACAGCGATTACTGTTACCCACTCCGAGTTAACAAGCATAGACGTTACGAGACACGAGCAACGTCGCATAGCAAACACAGGGACCCACCACCAGCGAAAAAATTGTTGGAAGACGCCAATGTTGCTTGGAGTCAATTACCGATCGTTTGACTGGTGTGAGAGTAGAAAAAAATTAATCCACCCGATTGAAAATGTCTTGTAGTCAATGTTGTTGTATATCGCAAGCAACTTTACCTCCACCCTCAAACTTGAACCACTCCTTCTCCCTTTCCTTACATGTGCATTCCAATGCTGAGTTGAGAATATGGCGCCATGTAATCGGCAGTTGTAAATTTAAAATCAGCGACCTCCGAAATGACAAAGTAATTTTTTTTTATCTAATCGTCTATTAACTTTTGAACTGAAAGTAATTGCAGGACTTGTTTTGTGTCCCCAGGATTGAAGATGGGAGAGGAGACTAGGCTCATTGGCTGTAGAGAACATAAGTCACAGCATTCTATTAATATATGTAAATATAAAAATTTATTTAATTAGTTATAAAAGTTCTGAACACCAATTACTTATGGAATTTTGGGAGCATCTTTGGCACCAAATAAACCTGGAGGAGCAGAAAGTGAGGAGGTTTGTTTAGAAATAAATACGGATGCGGCCAAAGAAATTGTGCATATGAAAAAGTTGTATTGAGTTTATGGTAATATATGAGAAGCTGCGAAATAAAAATGTTTTAAGTGAAATTTGGGAAGTTTCATAGTGGTCGAGTAATGGACGGTTCTTTTGAGGTAAGAGAGAAAGAAGTAAGACAAGGCAGATTATACGCTTTCTTTTACATGATAAGGAGGAAAGATCGACGATACTTCTAATTATAACCGGAGGGCTAACTAAACGTCAACTAATCCTAAAAGATGACGCAGAATATTTTCATTCTGTCAGAGATGCAATAAGATGATAACAACGTAATTTAGATTTTTTTTTTTTTTGAGACGCGGTTAAAGAATTAATGATCATTAGTTAGATGCATAAGTAATGATGTAATCGTAGCTCCAGAGGAGAAGGTAGTATGGTCTAACAGTTGACACTAAGGGGCAAAGTGCTAAGTTTGGTTCTGAAATCTGGTTAGTGAGCGCAAACAGTATTTTAACGGTGAATTGCCCTACGGTTAGTTGAATTAGAACTGTTTACTGATCAATGGTGTGACGACAGTGGTCTCCTAGCTGTGCACACTTCGATGAACACAGAAGATATAGTAACTACTGCTTCTACTGCAATTTGAATCTGAAGTGCCCTACGTGGAGAAATCTGCGATATTTTAACAGAATTTAACGGAGTTGCTCGCTTTTATTTTAAATCGAGTCAGCTGAGAGCGGCATTAACTATCAAACCATCACCCGTCACGCGGGCATGTCAGAACTCGTGATTGTCTGTATGAGATATGCAAAACTCATAAATATCACGCTCCAGAAGCTACGTTTCTAGTTTCAGTCTAGTATTTTATAGATGAGTGGTTAAATAATTTTATGAGCTGTAATGTTTTCTGTTGTCAGAGGTACGTACAGTAGATGACGCGTTCTTGGAATTTCTTATGTTTTATGCGAGTTTCATGTATGCTCAATTTTACCATATTAAATGCACTTTCATTTTCTTTGTCTAAGATAAGTAAATGAAAGATTGTAATTTCGGTACAGGTTTTATGTAAATGAAACTTTCTCCCACTAATACCGAGAATAAAATAGATTAATGTTCATAAATGTGCATAAAGTTAAATTAAACTTCAAGTAATATATGTCTATTTCACTGACACCCAACTTTTAAGTTGAATTATAGGCGTTCTATTTCACTGGAGACCAACATTGGGGCTGCGAAAAATCATTTTATACTTTGCTATTATTATGTTGCACAGAATTAATAAGAAGTTCCAAAAATAAATGTTCTATCCTAGACGTTCGGTACCAATTTTTAGTGCTCGGCAAGTATAGAAGAATGTTTTATAAATACATTTTACTGGAAAATTGTGAAGCGAGTGTTAAAACTCCGACCAAGCTAGTCAGTAGTGGCAAACTGTTTTGGTATAAGTAGCAATCGAGCAGAGAGAGCACCAAACTACAAGATAGAACAATCAAATCACTGCTATACAGAAATTAAGGTGGGGAGTGAAGAGATTAGTGTAGAAAAGAATCTCTGTCATGCTAGTTGAAGTATAAATTCCTGATAGGCTAGGAAGGAGCATGTGACGATGAGAGACGATTATGATTGGTCGTAGGGCCAAAAGAGTGATTCGGCCATGTTTGAGTGAGTCAGTGCCTTACAGCCGGTAGTGCGATCGGAGTAGTGGCCATCAGCTTAGCTCGCCCGGTCGTATCCGTTCATAATGTGTGCGCGGAGTGTTGGATCGAGGCTGAATGTTCTCACAAACTGATTGAGTGTGGATAAGCGAGTTAATAAAATACTGCTCCTAATTACAAAACTCAGATCTTGTTCGGAGCGAAGTTCATTGTTGTTTGAGAACTGTAATTACGAGCTTGGTACCCATGTGACGACTTTCAAATATTCAATAAACTTTGTTATTACTATATGCCGAGTAGTTGTTAGTTATTTTTATACTCCGAAGTTCCCTCAAAAATAGATCATTTGAGTGGGATTACAGTGATATTTTCCCCGCAAATGATGGCGGCCATAATTATTACTTGACGAAACTCTGTACAATCATAATTGTTTGGTGGCTCGGTATCACATGCATATAATTCACGGTCAAAGTCTATGTTTGCCAACTGAGGGTAGAACTACAGTTACTTTTATTTGCTTTTACGCATTGTCCGGCAGCTTTCAGGTCCGAAATAATGATGGCTGAAAGACTATCGACGGAGTAGTGCATGCTGATTAGCATGTCAGCAAAAATTTGAGAATTAGCATTATAACGCTACAAATTACGGATATGACTGGCAATCAAAGTTATCAGTTTTGTACCATTCTTCCTGTTGGGTCTACCTCAAATCGCTATTACCTAATAACTTAAAATTCGTCCCCATTGTCTACCAAATCCTGTGTTCAAAGTTCAAATAATGAGTTGCGAGCAAAAGAAGCATTTTTTTACTATTATTATTTTCCATTTATTTTGCTGTATCATAATATTATTTAGGCATCAGTGGTGCTCAATGCCCTGAGGCGGCGCATGCTGGTTCTGAGAGGTAGATCGTTACAGAGTACGAGCATTGGCTCCCTCGTACCTACAGTCCTCATTGCAATTTTTAGGCGATTTCCCGCAGTTATCAAGGCAAATTCTGAGACGGTCCACAACCTCTGCCTCATGAACTACACATTTCAGAAACAAAAAATGCACTTATCATACAGAACATACAAAATAACATCTTTCGCAGACGTGGTAACACAAGAGTTTCAAGCGAGTGTGGGGGGTGAGCGGTTAACGCTCTGGCCTTGCATTCTGGAGGACGCTGGTTCGAATCCCCGACCAGGCATCCAGATTTTAGTTTTCCAAGGTTCCCCAAAATCACTCCAGGTGAATGCCGGGATGCTTTTTTCGAAAGGCCATGACCGAATTCCTTCCCGATCCTTGTCCTCAGTCCCTAGGCGGCTGCAATTACCTCGACGTTGTCGAGGCGTAAAGCAGTAAGTAATAATAATAATAATAAAAAAACCAGGAGTTTTGTCGAATAGGTTCGGGATGTCGGACTGACAGTCGCAGTTAGACTGCGGACAAGAACTCTGTTCTTCCTGTCCCCTCTCTCATGATTCGCATTGGCCACCTGTGGTGGACAGTGTTCGCGTGGCCCTTGCTGGTGTATTGGGAAAGGAAAAATTGTGGTCATCTGAGAGTGTATTACTATACAATGTAGTTGCGATTAATTTAGTTTGACTGCGAGCGGCAACGTGGTGCGGCGTAGGAGCCCGTTGGTCGGAGTCCACTACTTATAATAACATGGGGGTGTAACTTATTTTTGTGCCAAGTGACTGCCTTCTCACCTGGCACATGCCAAATACGTTTTTACGTCATTACTGTCCGGTACAATAATTGCGTGAAACTCGTTTCACACTAACTCGGAATTAGTTCTATTTTGAATTTCATATTCTTTCCGTTACAGCTTACCACTTTTATTTTACTTTCTAAATAACAAAATTCTCGTCCTCGTCTTACTATTTACGTACCTACTGTGATAGTGACAATATTGTTGTAAGTACTATTTCTCTTTGTATCGCTTTGACTAATATTTAACTTGAATTAATTTTCAGCTATTTTCCTAGTTTTATTTGTTAAATTCTTTGTTTTCTCACTTTTTTCTACAGATACAGGACATAATAAGTAGTAACGTTCTGATTTTTACCCCGTAAATATAACTGTCACACACTAATTCCTCTTTCACGTCCTACTTTCACGCTGAAAATTAGGGCTGTTAGATTATAATTTTTCCTTCTCCAATTTTATTTAGATTCCTCTTTTTTGCCATTTTATAACATAGTACCTGGGTGACCGATCTTCGCTCGGCATCTTTCGATTTCTATTTAATATCCAAGATTTCGAGTAAAGTTTGATTAAAGTAAAAGGCTTGAAGACTTCCTAGGCGTTTTGAGGTGCACAGTTAACCAAAGAGAAACTTCACTAACATCATTAGGCTTACTGGTACCTGAACCTTCTACGTAATGAGGTTAGAGCCGTTTTCGAAAAACCAAATACAAAAATTGCAACTTTTTTTTTTTTTTTTTTTTTTTTTTTTTTTTTTTTTAAATTGTGTTAAAAACTTGAATAGCAAAACGCTATCTACATATGAAATTTCATCCAAATCGTTATCGTAATTAAATTATATTAAATATCCTTGCTTCTTGATACAGTATCTCTTCTCACCAACAAACACGCTCCCAGAGTTGTTTCTCTTATCCTTCGATTTATCTTACGTCCAACACACGATTTTGAAGCGTCTGACCTGAGATATGTTTTCACATTTGCTGTCTACTGCTCTTGTGTTATATGACTTTCTAACAGCAATTTGAGAAATCTTTTACTTCCATCTTCGAGATGTTGGAAAATCTGAACGAATATCATCCACGTCTGCTGCAATGTTTGTATTTAAGCATTCGAAGCTGAGTCATATTCTTTTTTATTTCAAATTTGTTGTTTTACACCGACAGTAACAGAATTTTCTTTTCAGCTCACAACATTCAAATTTACTCCTGGCTTAAGTTTTTACATGGGTTCCAGCCACCTTTCTGGACATTCTTCTTAACTTAAACGAAATTTTTCACCAAGAATTTTTGTAGTTGTAGATAATTTTTTCAGTACTAAGGTGTATCCACCGCAACTAAAATAGTTCCTTTGTCACCCTTTTACTCTTCTCCTGCAGCTATTTTCTTTTCCTTTCTTGCAGTTACTGTATAATTCATTTCAAAGATGTGGGAACTGTCTCGATTTGATTTAATATCTTTTCTAATACTCTAATTTCAATGTATTATCTTTGTTCCAAGGTTTTCATTCGGCTTCATTTCTCCTACACAATGCTTCTATACAGCCGGTGCAGGGTGGAAATGCACGTTTCTTAGCATTCAGGAGAGTGCGGGTTCAAATTCCCGTCCGGCCCTCCGAATGTCGATCTTCTACATCTACATCTACATTCATACTCTGCAAATCACAAACATTGTGGGTGGCAGAGGGTGCTAAGCACCAATCCTAAACCCGCCCATTCCAATCCCGAATAGTGCGAGGAAGGAAGGAATACATATAAGTATCAGTACGGCATCGTATTTCTCTAATCTTATCCCTCCGGTCATTGCGACCTAAATAGGTTGGGGTAAGAAGTATTCCATTGCACTCGAAATTTAAATTTTTTCGCATATTCTCCAATAAATTCGAACGCAAGCTACGTCGTCTGTCTTCCAAACTATCCCAGTCCAATCTATGTATCAATTCAGTGACGCTTTCATAAGGGCTGTAACAAGTCACGAATCTAGCGGCTCTCCTCTGTACCCTCTCAACTGAGTCAATCAAAACCTTGCGATACGGATCCCAAACCCCACAACAGTAATCCAGATGCGGACGCACTAGTGTTTCATACGCTATCTCCTTTGTTTGAGCATTACAATTCCTCAAAATACGACCTATGAATCGTAATTTAGAATTTGCCTTGCCTACGACGGAAGTTATGTGCATGTCCCATTTCATGTTGCTTTGTACTATCACCCCCAGATACTTCACGGAATCAACCATGTCAACAGGTGAATTGTTTATTTTGTACTAGTGAACAAACTGATTTTTCTTGTTACTTATCCGCATTGCCTTGCACTTTTTGCAATTAAGTGTAAGCTGCCATTTACGGCACCAATCGAAAATAGCATCCAAAATACTCTGAATTTCTAAGCAATCGCCGGAGCACCTTATTTCCCTATAGATAACCGCATCGTCGGCAAACAATCGCAACCAGCATTTGACGTTGTCACCTAGATCATTTATAAATATTAAGAAAAGAAGTGGACCTATTACACTTCCTTGAGGAACGCCCGAAGTAACATTTATCTTAGAAGAGGCTTCCCCGTCAACAACGACATACTGTGATCGACCAGTTAGAAAATCCCGTATCCACTCGCATATCTGAGCCGAAATACCGTAAGCTCGAATCTTCGCTAAGAGTGGGTTGTGTGGCACAGAATCAAAAGCTTTCTGAAAATCCAAAAAAACTGCATCAACTTGCGAACCTGCATCGATAACTTTCGTTACGTCGTGGGAAAATAGGGCCAATTGTGTTTCACACGATCTCTTCTTCCGAAATCCGTCTTGACATGGTGTAAGTAACTCGTTCTCATATAGAAACTTCATTATGTTCGAGCATATGACATGTTCCAGAATTCTACTGCAGACCGATGTTAGAGATATGGGTCGATAATTCCTAGGATCACTCCGATCTCCTTTCTTAAAAACGGGAATTACCTGGGCTATTTTCCAGCTAGAAGGTACTTTTCTCTCTTCTAGTGATTTACGGAATATATCTGACAGAAATGGTTCAATATCCTCCGCGTATTCAGAAAATACTGTTACCGGTATACCATCGGGACCCAGCGCTTTACCCCACTTCAGGAGTTTTAATTGCTTTACAATTCCTACGCTATCAATTTCTATCGGACCCATCTCTAATTCCACACGATGTGGTAAAGTGGGGATGTTTTCCATGTTTTCTTGCGTGAATGAATGTTTGAATTCGGTGTTAAATACGGTAGCCTTGTCACGGCTGTCTTCAACCTCCCGTCCGTCTTTTATTAGAACTGGATTATTGTTCCCACTACAACTAACTTTTTTAAATACGACCAAAATTTCTTAGGGTTTTCAGTGAGGCTCTTAGGAGAGAATTTTCACGAAAGTTAGTAAATGCCTCACGCATCGCATTCTTAACACGTCCCCTTATCTCCTCTAACTTATCTAAATCAGTCCGATGCATTGTCCTTTTTGATCGTGCATCCTTTGCTTCTTGAGTAACCTTATGTGGATTCCCAAAATCACTCTGGTATGGTTCCTTCAAAAGGCTAAGGACGTATTTCTTCCCGTTCTTTTCCCCTCATCATCTTTTTTTCTGTAACCTCAATGTCAGCGAGGCGTAAATAAAAAATGAATTAAAAAATGGTACAATCCATAATTTGTTTTTATAAATGTGTGCTTCACAGCGATAATCTAATTGACATCTTCCTGCGAAACGTTCACATTTCAACGAATGTGGTGTTGTTGTCAATTTGAGTATAAATAATTTAAGATGCTAATTTATAATTCTGTCCTCACAATTAAGGTACTTAATTATCATTTCATTTTCGCCATATATCTTCTCTCTTTATCATATTTCACAGGAGCTGCTTCAGTGTCTACTTTCATCGTCGTAATTCTGTTAATAATATGTTCGTGTTATGTAACTCAGTCTCTTATTTTATTTATAATTTTAATGCTTACTCCAGTAGCCCCTGGGTACATCGTTTCTATATAATAATAGTAATAATAAAAAAATCTCGAGAGCAGAAATGTACTTTAATTGTTAATTTCATCAACATCTGAGTGAAACTTTTTTTAAATTCTCTGACACGCCTGATATTTAAAATTCTCCACATTTTTCGCTTCGAGTGGTATTGGTATTTGCCCTATTTGTTTGTGGCTACTGTTCCCCATCCAACAGTTCCACTGGGAGGCAATGTTAATTCCAGAATATTCTACCAATCTCATTATGATTGTAGAGGTGTACATTTTCCGTGGATATCCTTTAACCCATTAGTGCAATGGTTTCTCATTGATATGTAACTACGCCCACATAATCGTGTCATAGATTATTTGTGTGTCATTTGCCGAAGACAAAGATCGGGCTGCATGGTTTTTATGTCCATTTGTTTTTTAATCGAAATGCAATTTCTATGTATAATCGACTGTATAATTGCCTAAGCTCAATCACCTCGGTAACTATTGGCTGGAAAATGGTGACATCGTGTGCCATCCGTCGCTCGCGAATTAACAGCGACCAGAGGTATCATTAGAAGAAATTCGAGGTTATGTGCACAATTAAATAGCTAAGCCATTGCTAAAAAAAAATTATTGCCATAATACATTCCTCGAGATTGCTTTTCGCAACATTTTATAGTTAAAAAAAAATCTATAAACTTTAGTCCTGAAAAAAACTTTGAACTGCTTTTCTGTAATAAATCGCTGATGAAAGCAACATAAAAAAACTTTAAAAAACTTACATTACGCATGGTATCTGCTGTTATCAAGAATGTCAATTGTCATTCCGGCCAAGGCTAAATTTAAATTTCATTAAAACGTTCGCTAATGTTGAAGCTTGACCAAAGTTTATTTGCTTTTTACATATTTTACTGACCACTTCGAATAGAGTATTCTGGCAATTCATTTCTTTGGAGTTGCTCATCTCTTTGATAATATTAAGATCCCTGGGCGTTACAGACACTGTGATCAAATATTACATTATGAATATTTGCCAAGCTGCACAAAGAGAAACAATAACTAGATAAAAAAAAACAACAACGTGGTGCTTTCTAAGCAATTGTGCACTCACTTTAAACAGAAATTTGCAGAGTGAACGTTTAGGGTTAAATACAAGTCAAGACAAGTTCGAGTCTACCAACCAAGACCTTTGAAACAATTACACGATAGTGCGATCGTCTCTGTACGTGTTTTATATGTCTATTAACTCTTCTGAGTTCTTCAAGCAGAAGAGATTTTATCCACCCTAAGGCTGAATTACCGGTTAAGTTCGTATTTGGTCAGATCAAGTCACACTGTCACAATATTTGACCTTAAAAACTGGAACTATTCTAGACCCGTGATTATACGCAAGAAACGGTCACGGGCTTGCTCTAGTCTAGTATATAATTTTCTAAGCTCACTCACTCACCACGATAGCTATTGGCTGGATAACGGTGTCCCGTGTCTGCCTTCGCTCACAAATCAACAGCCAACAGAGAGTTCACTAGAAGAAATTCGATGTCATATCCAAAATTTAATAAGTAAGCAAATACTACCAAATTAATTGCCATAAAACATTCACTATGTTTGATTTTCGTAGCATTTGATAGTTAAAAACATCGACAAACATTACGGCTGAAAAAACGTGGAATTGCTTTTCAGTAACATTTTGATAGTGAAACCAACTTAAAAAAAAAAAAATATTCATGGTCTCTGCTGTAACTACGAATGACAACTGTCATTCCAGACTAGACCAAATTTCAGTTTAATTAAAAGTTTCAATAATGTTGCTTAGCGAAAATTTATACATTAAGATTTATTTGCTTTTTACGTACTGACCACTTTCGTTAATCGTCTTTGTTCATGTTCGCTCTACGTGAGATATCAGGTTGTTTAAGTGGACATCAGACCTAATATGTTACCGTATCGAGTATTCTGGCAATTCATTTCTTCGGTGTTGTTCAATTGTTTAATAATCTGGATTCTGTATTAAGTTTTCTGACAGTTACAGACACTATTACGAAAGATTACATTATGAATCTCCACCCTCAGTTAAAAAAAAAAATAATAATAATAATTAAAAAAATCTTGATGCTTTCGAAGCAAACAGGAATTCTTCAAATTTTGCAGAGTGAACTTTAAATTTACAAGGCCATTTGTATTTCAGCAAGTTCGTGTCTACGACCATTGAAACAATTATGCGATAGCACGTTCGTCCCTGCCCGTGTTTAATAACTAAGTCTATTAATACTTCTGAGTTCTTCAAGCTCAAGAGAGTTTATTCACCCTAAGGATGAAACACAGACGAAGTTCGTATTTGGTCGGATCAGGTCAACCTGTCATAATCATTGACTCTAAAAACTGGAAATATCCTAGATCTGTGACGATACGCAAAAAACTGCCATGGGCTTACACTGGTTATTAATAGCAGAATACGATTGCCTACCAAAACACGGCCGCAAGCATTTTTAATTAAAATGTCAAACTTCATTTTTTTTCGAAAAAAATTGGTTCATTTGTTGTTATTTTTTAAATATTATAATTAATTTCATGGAGAGTAAAGTAAAGATCTTAAAATGTTTGGGTTATAGTAGCCGCAAGTAGGGATTGCGCGTGCCCTTACATATCTTTAACAGCTGGTAACCTCTACTTCCGGCCACTATTACAAAGTAAACCCAAACGTCTTAAGTTCATTACATGTTTCTCTTTGAAACGAATTATAACTTAAAAAAAAAAAAAAAAAAAAAAAAAAGTGAACGAAATTGTTCGATTTTTTGTTGTTGAAATTTTAATTAGTAATACTTGCGGACTTATTTTGATGAGCAACCCGACAAAACCGTATTCTGTTATTAATAATTATATTAAAAAAAATCCTTTCTATATGTATATATATATATATATATATATATATATATATATATATATATATATATATATAAACAGATGGACGTAGAAATCATGCAGCCGGATATCGAGCTATAAGAGGGTGACCAAAACTTAAACATTGGGTTAGGAGAGGAACCCAATGTTTCACGCACCTCGAGATCATAAGGAAAAATCAGTTATGAAAATATTTATTTTGGAAACAATCATCTACATTGGTCACGCATTAACTCTGTAATGTTAACAGAGTGGCGCATAGGAAAAAAGTAATGAAAGTGGGTTATTGGTAACTGACAGCAGTTTTCGTGACTCACGTGGAGCATCAGGTGCAGGTCGGGGCCGGTCGCCTGGTCTCCTCTCTCTCTGGTAGGTTCTGCTCCCGATTTATGTCGTAATGAAGGGAACTGCGCTCCCCGCCTCCCAAGAACTTGCTATTAGGGGTGAATTTCATGCCCGGGCCACCCCGGGTCGCTATTAGGCGATTTGTACGTTACGCTAGCGAGGTACTCGCTCACGCTGAATTTCAGTTAGACGGTCTCCCCGTAATGGCGCCACCCTGTGATTGGACACTTACCGTATACTCTGCGCCACACGTGCTCTAGCCCAGAGTATACGGGAACGCCATGATACGGCTCTACTCATCGTCGTTGCAAGTATGAAGGTAACGGCGTTACCGAGAAAATAGCTTTCAACTGAACGAGGAAAAAATTAATTTATTCATGTTGAATATTTAGGTCGTTTTCCTTAGTAACTGTATTAACAACTTGATTTCATCCATCTAATGCAGCTACAAAAATAAAACTTTGTTTTGGTGTATGCATTTCGGTTTATTATACCATCATCGGTGCCAGTTTTTGTATATTACATTCCCTTCATTATGAGTAACACAACACCCACTGTGCATTTTCGGTATAAAAAATATGTTTACACACATTACTATTTTCAACCTTTCACTTGAAAAGACGCGTTTATCATTGTTTACAACCATATTTTTTAAAAAAAATAGAAACGACTCATCGTGCCCTAGAGCAACACATTTCCAGAAAGTAAGTTTTATGTGAGGTATCTATCGATCATAAAATATTTATTGACGTATCTGCACTGTAACATATTACTTACTATCTGTGGATCCATTTGTGAAGATACATTCTGTTTCACCGAATACAAAAGCAATTAAATATGTTTTAACTAGACAAGTAATTTTTATAAAGTCTATTAATTTTTCTGGTAATTAATTTTATTTCGCATTTTCATCATCGCAATGCTGGACGGTCTGGTTCCTCTGTGGTTGAGGCGTTTGAGGTAAAAATCTATCGCCTCTGGTTTAAACCCCGGTACAGGCCGATATTTTTGGCAGCGATGATTCTACATCTACATATATACTCTGTAATTCACAAAACCGTGGGTGACAGAGGGTGCTCAGCAACAAGCCTAATCTCTTTGTTATGCATTGCAATCCCTAATGGTACAAGGGAAAAAAGAATTCATATAAGAATCATTGCGGCACCTTATTTCTCTAATTTTATCTTTCCTGTCATTCCGACCCCAATAGGTTGGTGGACGAAGTATTTAACTACACTCGGTAAGTGAAAGTGGGAGTACACATGTTTACCAATAAGTTTATCCGAAACGTGCGTCGTCTATCTACCAGAGACTCCCAGCCTAATCAGTTCTGTAACGCTTTCATAAGGACTGTAGCAAGCGGTCACGAATCAAGCGGCTCTTCTCTGTACTTTCTCTATACTCTCAATCAACCCCTTACGAAACGGATCCCAGATGGCACAACAGTAGTCCAAATGTGGACGCACAAGAGATTTGTACGCTATCTCCTTTGTTTGTTCATTACAATTTTTCAAGATTCGATCTAGGAACCGCAGCCTAGAATTAGCTCTACCTACTAACGTATTAATATGTAAGTCCCATTTCATGTTACTTTGTACTGTTACTCTCAAATATTTCATAGAATCGACCATATCAATAACTAAACTGTTTACCTCGTATTTCTGAACAATCGGATTCTTTTTGTCAGTTATACTCATTGTCTTACACTTTTTACAATTTAGTGTGAGTTCCCACTCAGCGCACCTTGCCAAAATAACATCCAGATCACGCTGAATTTCTGAGCAATCGGCCAAATTCCTGTCCCACGAGACGGAGGAAGAAAACACGACGAAAGAAAATGTGTCGCAAGATTGTAATACACACGAATTTACTTTTTTCCTAAAAATTAACACATTCTATGTAATGTTTCGTGTTTAATTCCATTATCAAGCAAACACAGCCAAGATGGTTTGAATATCAGTTTGGTAAAATCCATCTCTTTCTACATGTAGTGACTGGCTTGATCAGCGAGTCCGTTCTGCTACAACTCTTGCAGTATTTATGTTGCAAGTCAGCCAACATAGCATTAAATGTTTTTAATCACAGTGATACATGGGGGTTCCACGAATTTTCGTCAACATCTGGAGCGAATAAATGTGTAACTGTATAAGTGCATAAGGTACTCTGTTTCGAGATATAAACTGTGTCACCAATAAAATGGAAGCATGAAGAGAACCAATCTGAAACATGTTTGAAAATGGCAACAAACTGCGGGGGAGGAGGAAGGGGGAGGGGGATCGGCTAGACTATCTACCACAGTTTCTCCGGCAGAATTTGTTTGTGGTTTAAAATTATTACTTTCTTGGGACTCCCAATGTCAATATCGTTTTGTAAACATTTTTGGTTTTGTTGCTCTTTGCTTAGATATATAGCCTGTTAAGAATATTCCCTTTTACAACATTTGCATCATAATAGTCTACGCACTCAAATATGCAAGACGCATTTAAATGTTTTCAGACAGTTGCGTATTTCAGAGGAGCAACTAACCTTAATAGGCGGCTACGTTTTACCCTAAATTTCTGGAAGAACTTCAGTTTCCTATAATTAAAAACATCAACACAGAAATAGGAAAGGTTTCTTTTTAACTACCGAAGTAAATCAAAACAAATTTGTTTATAACAGTCTGAGATTTATATCTCACTCTGTCCTTTCCTTTCTCTTTAAATAAGCGACCGACTGATATTTAAATTGAAACATAAGTAGTCAGAAGATTATGCGGCACTTTTTTTAAAACAGTAACAACACATTTGAAATTTTCTATCAGTTACTTTAGTCAACCGTAAGACCCGAAAAAATTATTTGATGTATGTTACGTAAACGCTATCAAATCAAAAATGTTCCCTTCAAATTTATTTACATAAGTCCCATTTTGTGTGGACGTATCCTCGAATTTATGTTTGCCGATTGCACAACTCGCCATGCTCACTGTTAAATTAAATTAAAAAAAAATCTTCCACGCAAATCTATTCCTCTCGTAGTGAAACCAACATAAATTTAATATTAAAATAGCATGGCTGAATCGTCCATAAATAGTTCTGAAGTTCTTATGGCCCTACACAACATATTAAACAGTCGCAGTAGTTTCGAAAACAAAACACTGAATTTAATATATGGTTCTACAGACAAATATACTGAACCCTTAATAAACGTTATAAGAGACTTAAGATACTTGGCACACCACTCGTCCTAATTCACTTACTCCCCATTAAACGTTGATCTGATCTCAGCTACCAACTTAGACAAACAATATTTCACTTGAGCTAAAGACTGCGGTTTCACGACTCCTTTACTCCTGGAAGCGGAACATACCCAACCGATCATACTCGGCGATGGGAAGTCCTCCTCCCTCACTCTGACTACTACTTATAAACTCGCATGACCTTTTGAATTTGATGCAATCCGGTACACATCTACCCAAATTTCCGTTGTACATTCTAGCAAACATTGCGCCACACTCTTAAAACACTCCTGAAGCCTACAATTAAAGGCCTAAATGAACTCCCGTAACAGTATAAGTCTTTGGGGGTTGGAAACATTTAACTGCCCATGTGTTTTCTAAGTGAACCCAAGCTACTATCTGTCCCTGGGCTTTATAGATAGTCGTTCCATGCTGGGCAAATCTACAGCTATAATATTTAATAAATTAGATACAAATCCCAGCCGATCCACATAACATTATAGAGACTTACGCACGCTAACCATGTCTGTTACCGTTCAGCTAGTTTTCAAAATTTCATGACAAACCATGTTATTTCTAGAGAAGAAAAAGTATGCCAAGTCCTTCCCGAAGGTACACATTTCTTTGTCAGATTTCATCAAGATTGGTTAAAATGTTTAGTAGTGAAAACGAAACAAACCGACAGAAAGACAGAGTTACTGTCGTGTTTATAATACTAGAGTAAGTTCGCTGCGTCAGCTGGCACCAGAGCAGGAAGCCAAAACCTTCTACAACTTCTGTATTTATACGAATAAACCGGCACAACGTGAAAAATACTGAACCAATTTTGACTAGGTTTCCACATATTTAAGCCTTACATACGAACTCACATGCCTTCGTATTATTACACTGCGTCAACTGTCGCAGGAAAAAAAACGTTAAATTCTATTCTGAACATTAAAGCTTTTTTAACCAACAATTTCCCATAACTTAAAAATTACTTAACAAATTTTTGTATGATTTACACAATTTTAAATCAAAAGTTTTAACTGACTAGAAAATTAAAATCTGATTGAAATATTAACAATGTAATATTCGAGACGGTATTCACCTGTTCAGTCTTTAAAGACGACAAATGGCCTTACTGAGACAAAGTCGACTTGTTAGTGAATATTAATGGCACACGAGGAAAGAAATTAAATTCATGATGAAAATTTACAGGTCCAAAACAAAAAGACCAAGATCTTCTCTGGTACACATCACAGGCAATAGCTACTAGCTAATGAGAAAAAAGCAATTCTTGAGTATGTTGAGAACAGGTACAGAAAATCATCTAGTGAACCATACTTCCCTTCACCGAGCCAATTTATTTGGAACAATTTTCATTGCAGAATATTCATTTCCGCGTTTAAGTTAAAGCATAAATACAAAACCTCTTTACGTAACTCTGAAAATACTTTTCATAATCACTGAAGTGCTCATTGTATCATTGAAACCTTGTATTAATCTTAGTTTGTTGGTACAACATTCGAGCTTTTAATAGTCGCTACCACTAATGAAACTAATTTGTGGAGTGAATCAATTATTTTCTAATAGAAAGCTAAACTAGCTCATTAACGCTTATTATCAATGTTTGCAAAATACACTAGACGAAAGTTAGATTAAACTGAACTACAAATTATGTATATGTTTGCTTGTTACGTTCATTAAAATTTTGTTTCAAATAATGTTTTGTAGGTAAATATGCATTGGCGCGACTGGATAAACTAAATGAACCTGTACGTAATTATTATTAACATAGTGCATTGTCGTGTTGTAGAACTATTTCAATAACTTAATAGCCAACTATGATTAATCAAGCAAGCAAACAAACTGTTATTAATCCTAGGCGAACACTGCGGTAAGCCACAATTTCGCTTTAAAAACGAATAATTTCCCAGAAAATAATTTATTTTTCAGCAGAAAAAGGAAATCCAAGAAAATATTTGCTGAAAATCGTAACTTTGCTACTGGACAACTGTGTTCAGCCTGGCTGATAGCTAGTGTACATTCGTACGCTGTTTTATTTTGGTGGTGGGGGGAGGAGTTCTCTGGTCGCCGACGTTGGGATCATTACAGGCAGAAGAAGACTGCTGGAAAGGAACAAGAAGAAATTGTGATCCGATGAAACAATCGTAATCTGGATGGCTGCACTTGGAGGTCGAAGCAGTTTCCTTATAAATGCTGGGCTCAATTCTAATCTTCAATATTATGTTGTGCCGACACTAGATCAACACTTTTTGCTAATATGTGAGTAACTAACTGACTGTATGTAGGTACTAGCACCTATACATGTCTTACAATTCACTAGTCTAAAGAGCAAAACACAGACTTCTCAAACACACTTTCGCTGCATCATATTTATGAACATTTTTCTTTTCTTATTGGTTTATTACTTCTTTTAAGATTTCTCAAATCTACTCTCTACAACTCTCAACAATTTTACGAATTCTAGTTATTCCGAAATATTTCAATGTGTTTTTGCTGTTTTGTTATAAAGACCTTCGAGGTAATGTAATCTGAACCTAATATTTGTGTCCTAACCTGATGAAAGGTACTGAACAAACATTTAGTAACTTTAAAAGAACTCTGTTGCTGTGTGGACTGAAAAATACAAGCCTGGCGGGACATTGGGCATTACCATTCTGCAGAATGCGTGTTCTGTTCCCCAAGACGCCATCCATATTCTGGTGTTCTGTGATTCCCGAAATAACTCCAAGTTAACACCTGGATAGCCTCCATAGCAGATTAGTTTCTCGCTTTATTTGTCACCAGTTTCCTAAAGACTTCATACTCGGCAATTAGTAAAGTAGTAATTAAGATAAGAAAAGTATTTACTTTCGAGTGATGGAAGAATGTGAGGGAATAGAAATTTTTACCGTCATTTAAACACATATTACGTAATTAACAGCTAGATAATATTTGTAGGAGTTTCATAACCCTATATAAGCATATCCGATCCTAAGAAGGAGCGACGTTGAGTTACTTGATAGTAGTGTCCGGTTTATCGTTCATTTAACAGGTAATATTTTACTGAACAGTTCATTAGATGTTGCAAATATACTTACTTCCTTGGCCATTATTCTTCCTTATCGGGACTGTAAATGGTGCGCTAAACCAGAACATTTTTTGGGGAGGAACGTGCAAACTGTTTGCGAGATTATGTAAAGGAGGTGCTGCACGTACCGTGTAATCTGTTTTGTTAGCAGCATATTACTTAGAGAACGCCGTCGGCCGTTTCAGAAGACAAAACTCGTTCCTGGAGGTAAGGAGGTGCACCGTAAGAAAGCTCTTCCTTTTTCCTGTTCCCGCGTTCGCCACGTTTTTTGCGTTATCTTGAGTTAGCAGCAACTGGCGGCTGTTTGCAAGTGCGCCCCGCACTCGAGCACGTATTCGCGTCTAATCTAAAAGCAAAGTGAATTTAGGGTCCGCGCTGCGCCCAGGCTGTGCGTAATCTGCGCCGAACTAAACGACTGCGAACAGAGGCCGTTATTACGATCGTCAGAGGCGCCTGGGCAGATGAGGAAGGTAATCCTCGCAAATTTATAATAATTAGTCGCAGTTATTCAACTACCTTTTCAACTTGAAGGTTTAAAGAATTTACTTAAGTTCGACCTGATTATGTACTAGAACATTTATTTACCCTTGCAAAATTAGGGTTGTCCAGCCCTCTCGTAAATCATACAGTACAGTACATGCGTTACAGCTTTCGAAAACTAGTAATAAGCCAATTAATAACTGAAATATTATCTAATTCATGATCAAACTGGTGCCAAAATATAGTACTGTGAGCGGAACACTTTACCATTGCATACTTACTTGTTCACGTCTTATAACTTCACAAATAAAAAAAAAAAAATCTTTTGAAACTTATATTAATGTAATATTACCAGTAACGTATTTCATAGTCAGTGGAATAACTTTCCTGCTTCTAAATGAAATAATCAACACAGCTAATTTCAGCGTGGACCTCAACACGAATGTTTGTTGGACTGTCCCGAACGATGCATACTAGACCCGGTATTACACGTAGGACGGCCAATTTCTTTTCTCCTTACCGTATCTAATCCGGTAATCCTACCGGGTATAGCGCACCAACAGTTTAACGTGGAATCCAAGCCACATTAAGGCGTAATTCACAATGTACAGTAAGTTGTGCCAGAGGGGAAGGGCTTATGAAAATCCTCGTCGAGACAGAGATTCGAATCGCGGACCTTCCGATTTCCAGTCAAACGCCTTAACAACTAAGCCATCAGACCGCTCAATCAATACAGAAAAAATAATACTTTATTTCTATACTCGTCGAAAGGTTACCAGCAAAGTTCAATGAACTGAATGAATTTTCTTCCGGCTGGTATGCAGAGAAAAATGGGGTTTATTTAGTATAGTAGGCGTTATGGTGGAGAAAACCACCCTATACCGTATACAGCGATGTTTACATACCGTTGTCTTCTATCGTGTTTAATGCGGTTGATTTCGATTTACAGATTTATAGAATAATGTGTGATCTTGCGCCTAGAACTTGGCGGCTCTTAGTGGAGACTATGGGTCAGCGCATCTAGACCATGATCGCATAGTCTACCCGCTGCTATTGTTTTATTAGAAGAAAATTACCAGCCCTCTAAACAGATCGGAAATAGGATCAATAAATTAATGTTCATGCTGAGCTGTTGCCTTTTATAGCAAAAACAGCACGTTTTCATCTATCTGCCCTCGCAATGTGAGCATTCAGTGTGAACTTAAAAATGAATAAAGCTGTTAAGGTCAAACTCAAGTACATGCAAAAATCTCAGTCTAGATTGAGATTCGAAATCAAAACTTTTAATATGTAAAATGGATGGTTTAACACAGATTGAACTGGACGACTAAGCATAAACATCATTTTAAAAAGTGGTAACAAAATAAAGACTTGGTGCAAGCGATAAATGTAGAAAGATAAACTATTAAAAATCATAATTAAAATAAAAGTTTTCATGGTACATGCAATTGCTCCACAGACAAATGTGTTACTGCAATATCTCTGATAACTTGTTGTTAATTCGTTGATGAGCTCTGCAGTTAATGAAACATATGATGTAAAATGTGAGTGAATCAGCCAAACCAGGTATTTATCAGACGAAAGTAAACCAGGTTTGATAGTTGAGTCGTCTGCGAGGCATAAACAATATCCAAGTAAAAATTTCAAGGTAGCTGCATCTTTCGGGCATATGAGAGATCTGCCAGTTAAAAATGGTTCTGTTGATCCAGATAATGATTTTGCCATAGAGTATGAGATTATTGAGAAGTCAGAAAAATATATAAAAGAGCTAGGAAAGGAAGCAAGTAAAACATCAGACCTACTAGTATACCTTACAACAGACCCAGATAGAGGAGAGGTAATAGCTTGGAATATGGGATAGGCGCTAAAGGAAGGAAGGCAATCATTGATAAGAATCACCTTTTTAGAGTAGTCTCTAATGAGATAGCAAGAAGGAGAGTGCAAGAGGCTATAAAAAAATCCCTATGGAAATTAATAATAATATCAGATGATTATGGCAAAATATCCCAATATTTCAATCGTCACTATGTTAATTCTGAAAATGTAGAGATACCACACAGAAGCCAATAATTGAGCAGAGAGGCAGCAGTGTTACCATGCTGTTCCTGTGTGGTCTGAAGGGTGCTTTTATGACAGATAATTAAATGAATCGGATCCCCGGGACCTCTGATACCAAGATCAATGGGTCGCTCTCTCTACTGTGCAAAGTAGAACCCGGGCTAAGTATTTAGCGGGCTGCGTTCTCTTTGATGTCGGCTGGCGGCTAGAATATCGGACAGGTCAGCTAATCGGATATTGGCAGACAACGCAGGACGAGGCAATGCGATAGCCGCACGGACTGACTGTACAGCGTGTCCTTAGTCCGAGGACATCAATACACCACCACCAAACACAAAACTGTCGTTTGATACAGTTCTTTATGCGTAAATAAAGTAATTTTAAGAAAGTTTCATAAGCTTCTATAATAGTTTCTGCTTATATTTCAGTCTACTCTTGTTGCATTATGGAATTATTTATGCTGTAGGTTCTGTGCGCTACAAAACATAAAATTAACAGCATCGAGATGGGAACATGGAATTTGTCCCAAACTGGAAGTGTGGATTGGATATTGTAGGAAACGTCACACGGTTTCTTTTAACACGCTAAATTAGAGCGGGTTTATCAGGGATCTTCGAAAACATATTTGCCCGTCGATTGGATTGCACTTTAAAACGTAGTGCAACTTACTAGAAGAATTTATCAAGTGGGATTGACCAATAATCAATACTAATATTATAAATGCGAAAGTAACTCTGTCTGTATGTTTGTTACGTTTTCAGGGTTGAACGACTAATCCGATCGTGATGGAATTTGACAAGAAGATGCTATTTATCTTAAGGAAGGACACAGGATACTATTTTCCGTATAGATAGTACATATGTGAAAGACAGACGCATAGCATGTATACGTCTCTGTAATGTTTACCAAAAGAGTGGGTTGGTAGCGCAGTGGATAAGGTTAAGTTATCCATGTAGGCTCAGGTTGGAATCACGCTGGGAGCTAAATTTTTTAAAGAATTGTTTATCATTGTATGAGCCAAGCCTGGGAGTTCCGTCGTAAGTATTTCATGTGTGAAATGTTGGTTCTGTAAATTCAGGGGTGAAATGCGTGGCAAATCGTAGGCGGCCGAACAGTGCCGTAAGCGTTTACTTTATTTATGCTATACTGGTCCCACATGCTTTATTTCTCTCGAAGGCAGTTTGTGTGTGATCTACACTAATAATGTTATAAATGCGAATGTAAGTCTCTGCTTTTTTTTTTACGCTTTTACAACAAAATGGCACAGATATTGATTGAATTTGACAGTGAAATACTTCATATCTTCAGAAAGGACACAGGATACTTTTTTCGGTATGAATAACAATTTTAGTCAAGAAGTTTTGACAACTTATCGAATTGTGAGATGCTGATGGATGCGTGTGTCTGTCGTGATAAATCGGTCGCTCATACTGGGCTTCTCTCGAAGTCATTTAGTGTATGATCTGTTAAGAAATTTCATTTGCAGACAATACTTAGTATTCAGTATAGATGTGGATTTGCGTTGCACTGTACAGGGTGTCCACAAATGAATATCGGGTTTTAATGCTTTATAAGATTTATTACATTATCCTTACAGTTATAAATGATATGTCAAATGAAAGAGCAACTCAAACAGTTTTATATACAAGCTTACAAGTGTTCTATGTGGGCACCATTTGTCACACGGCACACATCAAGTCTGTAGCCGACTTCTTCCCAAACGTTGAGCAGTGTTTCTTCAGTAACTGTTGCAAGAGCTGCTTCAATCCTCTGTCGTAATTCAAGGAGGTCGGCTGGTAACGGAGGCACATACACACGATCCTTGATGAAACCCCAAAGGTAGAAATCGCATGGCGTTAGGTCAGGTGAACGTGGAGGCCACGCATAGCAAGCTCTGTCATTGGGCCCCTTGCGGCCAATCCAGCGGTAGGGTACAGTTACGTTCGACCAACCGCGTACTTCGTTATGCCAGTGAGGTGGCGCAACATCTTGCTGGAAAATGAAGTTCTCTGGTTCATATTGTTCCAACTGAGGGAAGAGCCATTGCTCTAGTGTATCAAGGTAAGAAGTACCAGTTACAGTCGGTTCATCAAAAAAGAAATGTCCGTAAACTTTCCGCTGGGATACGTCACAAAAAACATTGATTTTAGGGGAGTCTCGTTGCACTTGTACGATCTCTTGAGGATTTTCTGAGCCCCAGATACGCACATTATGAGTGTTAACATGTCAACTGAGGTGAAAGGTCGATTCATCACTGAAGACAACATGATGTAGAAAATCTTCATCGTCATGTAACAACATTTCGTTAGCGAATTTGGCACGTAAACCATGGTCTGCAGGCTTTAGAGCCTGTAACAACTGTAAACGGTAAGGACGTAGTTGCAACCGTTTCCTTAAAACTTTCCAAACAGTCGACTTAGAAATTTCTAATTCATGACTAGCCTTCCGCACAGATTTCTTTGGGCTACGAATGAACGACTCTCTCACTCGCTCAACAGTCTCTTTGCTAACTCTTCGTCGTCCCGCGCTCTTCCCTTTACAAAGGATTATCTTCAAACTGATGATACCATCTACGGATGTTATTGTCACTTGGAGGATCACGCCCGAACTTAATGCGGAACGCACGCTGCACAGTAACTACAGATTCAGTCTTTGCAAACTGTAAACACAAAACGCTTTCTCTTCACTAGTCGCCATCTTTGCTACTACCGCATTCTAGCGGATCGCAGCGGAAACATTTCACGCACAAGCGCACTAGTGCCAACGAACAAAACTGTATGAGTTGCTCTTTCATTTGACATATCATTTATAACTGTAAGGATAATGTAATAAATCTTATAAAGCATTAAAACCCCGATATTCATTTGTGGACACCCTGTACTATTACTTTCTGTCTGTCTAAAAGTTTCTGGCATCAGTTTATTTTTTTTTATTTTTTATTTTTGACAGGCCTCGCAGGCGTAAACCAGACCTAAGATCTAGTTCTATCAGAAGACGGGAAGCTTATGTTATTAGAACCTAAGAACATGATGCGTATGCTGAAGATAGAAGAGAAGAAAATACAAAGCTGAAATTGATGCTGCCCTCAGTTAACCACCCCCCTCCCCAACTACCACCACCCCGCACATTTTTTCTTTCTGTTTTTAAACATGGAAATTAATTCTCTTTATGAGACAAGTTCGACGGTAGAATGGCACAGTGATTGCTTTCACGTCATTTGTTTGAGACAAATCTTACGTAACTTACGGCTTTCTATGTCCAATTCTAGCAATGAAATACTAAGTTCATGCGTACGAAGTCGCGGGTAACCTCTAGTTCAACATAAAAGCAAACCTGGATTTTACTTGACTTAAGAATCTTGGTCTGTTTGCTATTATATGAAATTAATACTAATTAAGATGAGACAATATCAATAGTATATAAAAGATATACCAAAGAAAGAGGCTTGAAAGTATCCACGCCACTGTGTAGTGTAGCTTAGGGGTCTTCATTTTCCATATTGTTTTTACTTATAACATTTAGTATTAAAAGTTTGAGGTGTTGATCACGGGAACAACAGAGTAGCTAGAGATTAGTAAGTACTCCCTGTTACAGAGAAGGCAGTGGTGCCGTGGCAGTTTTCCACTCCAGGTACTTTTTAGATGTTGGTAATCCGACTTTTCCGTCATTACCGCCAAGACAGAGGCAGTCAGCAGACGGAGCAGAAAACGCGTTGTGAGGGTTCGTCTCGCCAATTAGGCTGCGGGCGCGTGCTCGAGTGAGAGGGTGCGCGCGACGGGGTGGAACGCACGCGCCAGCCCGTCTCGCCCTCGTCCCCCCCGTTATTTCCGCTGTAAAGCAACCAGAATTATTTACAGTCCGTGCGTGCTCTCCTTGACCCTTTATATTAGTTGCTGCTTGCTTACTGCCCGGCACAGAAAAAAAGGGACGTTCACTTCATCGCTGCTGCTTTGCGCTTGAATAAACTTCACTTTTTTCACAAATATTTTTTCTGAAAACGATGACATCGCTCAACATAAGTTCCTCCAAAATTACTAAAGCATAGGACGTTTCTCCAACACAGGGAGCAATACTAATTATCAAAACGAGTAGCGCCCTTGGTATCTAATGTAAAGTTTTCAATGAAAGGATTTTTTTTGTTTTGTTTTGTTTCGTTTTAACCTTTGTATCTGATATGGAGAGTCTGTTTGCTTTACAATTCAAATCACCTCATGAGACGGAATAAAATATATTCACTAACACCGGAACGAAAAAAAATAAATAAAAAATAAAAGGGAATTATTCGGAAAAAACAACACATATGTAATTATAAATCAATCAGTAAGCAATCCCGAAAACTTTAATTCACTTTCGTAGTAGAAAATACAATGAGATCAAGAGAAGGGAAAGAAGCAAATGGATTGTAGGAACAAACATAATATTTTTCAAGAATAATGAAGGAGCAAATTTTATTGAAAGTTTTAAGAGTTGCACAGATTATCTGACTGTAAAAAAATCAGAATTATTACTTCATTAGAGGTGGGACAAGGAACAGGAAGGAATTTATTTGGCCACGATCTTTCGAAGAAACCATCCCAGCATCTTCCCTGAGTGATTGCTGAAACCATGGAAACTGCAATCTCGATGACCGGACGGGGACTCGAACCCGCTAGAGATCAGGTAAGGGGTGTCGGTAGTAAGTCGCGTGGTACCATCTGATGTATCTCCAGTTTAGATACTCTATTTACTTTCATAGCACTCACATACGTTATTCTATTTACAAATTTTCCATCCTTCTTTGTTTGTCAACATTATTTCTGAGGATTGTTGAATTTTTGTCAGCAATCAGCGTTAGATTTATCGCAACATTATTGTGAAAGGAATGTGGCGTTTATCAACGTGTAAACAATCGATATTCTGTCAATGAGACGTGCGTCAAGTATTCACTCTTAATCGAAAGCAGAATCAGCGAGCGCCCATGATGCTCAGTGGTAAAATGTTTGACTGCAGATAAGGAGATCATGTGTTCCAATGCTTTTTCCGCTGTCTTTCATGTAAGATCTGTAAATAACTTCTGCCGAAGTTTGATTAGTGTATTTAAAAGTTCCTAGAATTATTCTCTGGTTCATGCGTAGGGCTCCCCTAACAAATTTATTCTTTCCGTTCTCAAAATATAGAAACTCTGTCGCCATGTCGGTTTCATGCCTATTCCCTGTGCCTGTTTCATACTGTAAAACTCTCACATAACTTCCATGTCTCGTAGAATTAATTAACTACGCAGTTAATGGCGGAGAAGTCTCGACCAAACATAAAAAAAGAGTCCGGATACAACAGGCATTGTAGTGTTTCCTATCATCAACTAAACAATTTCGCTGAAATTTCATAGATGATGGATATGAATTTTTAGGGGTAGAGTTCTGGAAAAATACCAAAGAGAAAAAATCAGAGAACAAAGTGAAGCCTTCGGGGTTAAACTAAAAGCATACTCTGAGTTCACAGAAAACAATGGAACAGAGATAAAACGGCGGGAATTAAATATAGTTGTTTCGTACTGGGCTGGAAATGACAATAATACAAACGAATGGAGATATGCAAATGGACATACGAAATGGAGGAACAAGAAAGCACCAACAAAACAATTTGTTAGAAATTTTAGTAATAGAGCCTTATGATATCTGCGCCGGCGTAATTTAAAGAAAGAATCTGTTGTGATTAATACAAGATGGTTCAATAAACATTGACTACAAATCGAGGTGGGTGTACTTATAATTGTAACATATTCCGAAATAAAGAACAGTTTAGAGAAAGAGGAAACAACTCAAAAGGACTACAGGAAAATGGGAAGAAATTTTTATTCTCAAACAAAAAATTTAAGGAAAGTACTGAACCTACATAATACAAAATAGTAGTGAAGAGACTGATGGGGTTGGTGTAAGTAATATAGCAAGGAAGCACCTAGACAGCAGGGAACACTTGGATCAATTAAAACAGAAGTTCCAGCAACCGTCGAGTCAAGGGCCGCCTTTTCTGTGTATTTTATTTTAAAGTGTTGTAGTTAGATTTTATCTTTGAATATCTTCTGTCGTCGCAGAGGAGGGGCTAGTTGAGTTCCAGCAACCGTCGAGTCAAGTGCCGCATTTTCTGTGTATTTTATTTTAAAGTGTTGTAGTTAGATTTTATCTTTGAATATCTTCTGTCGTCGCAGAGGAGGGGCTAGTTGAGTTCCAGCAACCGTCGAGTCAAGTGCCGCCTTTCTGAGTATTTTATTTTAAAGTGTTGTAGGTAGATTTTATCTTTGAATATCCTCTGTCGTCGCTGAGCAGTAGCTAGTTGGTCCCCAGCAACCGTCGTGACGAGTATCGCCATCTGTTTACATAATTTAAAGTGTTGTGGTAGCGTTTGATTTATTTGCGTTAATTGAATTATAACAGCGTGCTCCAATCGTGATCGCATTTATTTGCGTTTTCTATAGGGAAGTATATAGAGCTTATTTGTTTTTTATTTAGTACATTGGTTGGCTAACACCGTTCATCAGTACGTCCTATTAACTACTAAGTGCAGTCGTCTGGTCTAAATTCAATTCCTCAGGAGGTTCTCTTTAGGTCGTGTAGCGGTTGGTAGTAAAGTGTGAACAGTTTATTTGGATTACTCAGTTAGTTAACTTTTATCCTCTCCGTAGTTTTTGCTTTAAAAGTAATATGTGTAGGGACTGTGAGTGCTGTGTGCAGACGCGGGTTCAGGTGGCTGACCTTCGCGCTCAGCTTGCAGCTTTGCTAACGAAAGTTACGAGGCTGGAAGCTGCCGTAGGTGACTGCAGCAGATGTGGAAGGGGTGACCCTGACGAAGCAGGTGTTGTCACAGGTTCTCCCCTACCAAATATCGTACCTGCAGTCCAGGCTGAGACTTCGGGGCCTGTGCGGCAGTCACCTGATGGTGTCTGGCTCGTGGTTTCCGGACGTCGACGCCGCATGCGGAGGCAGGAGTACAGGTCTGAATACCAGGAGGGCAAGCCTGTACCACTGTCCAATAGGTTTGATGTGTTGTCTGGATCTGATTCAGATCCACAATCGTCAATCAGCGAGTTGCCAGCCCCCCCGCCCGCTAGGTCTGGGCGATCACAGAAGGGAATTCTGGTGATAGGTAGCTCCAACGTTAGGCGTTTCATTGAGCCCCTTAGGGACATAGCGAACAGGTCTGGGATGAAACCCAATGTCCATTCTTTGTGCATTCCGGGCGGTCTGATCCATGATGTAGAACAGGCCATCCCGGATGCCATTGAGCGGACGAGGTGTAGCCAGCTGCGGATTGTAGCTCATGTCGGCACCAATGATGCTTGCCGCCTTGGATCGGAGGGTATCCTCTCTTCCTTCCGGCGGCTTGCACATACGGTGAGCTCTGTGGTTGATGACCGCAAGATTTCGGCTGAGCTAACCATCTGCAGTATTGACGATAGAACTGACTGTGGACCTCTGGTTCAGAGCCGAGTCGAGGGTCTGAACCAGAGACTGCGTCGTTTCTGCGATAATCATGGCTGCAGATTCCTTGATCTTCGCCCTGGGGTCGAATCGTGTAGGGTTCCCTTGGATAGATCAGGTGTGCACTACACACGTGAATCGGCTACACGGGTGGCAGGGGCCGTGTGGAGTGCATTGGGGGATTTTTTAGGCTGAGGGAGGAAGACCCGAAACTGGGATTACAGTCACGGGCAGCCCAATTAAATTCGGCACCATATGTTAGGAGTAGCGAAAATCAATCTCGATCGTTAAAAGTACTCGTTATAAACTGTAGAAGTGTTTGTAATAAGCAGCCTGAGCTTGAAAGCGTTATTAGTAGCACAGAAGCTGATATAGTATTAGGTACTGAAAGCTGGTTAAAACCGGATATAAGTTCAGCAGAAATTTTTAACCATAGCATGAATGTTTTCCGTAAGGATAGGTTACATTCAAATGGAGGTGGTGTATTTATAGCTGTTCGTAAACACCTGTCGTGTAACGAAATAAATATTGATACGGTCTGTGAAATCCTATGGATTAGACTAATAGTAGCTAGGACAAAACTTGTAATAGGGTCTTTCTATCGTCCACCAGATGCAGATGTAGGTGTTGCTGAGGCCTTAAGAAATAACGTAAGTAATATAGCTCGTCAATTTCCGGATCATGGAATAATACTAGGAAGCGACTTCAACTTGCCATATATTGACTGGAGTAATTACGCCCACGTTACTGGTGGCAGGGATAAAATATCCTGTGAGATTATTCTCGACCTTTTATCAGATCTTAATCTTGAGCAGCTCGTCACTGAACCAACGCGGTGCGACAACGAAAACGAAAACATTTTAGATATTCTCGTTACAAATAGGCCTGAATTATTTACGGACATTTCTACCACCACGGGAATAAGTGATCATAAAGCTGTAATTGCTACAGTAAAATTAACAGTCGAGCGCAAAAAGAAAAAAGAAAGGGTCGTTTACAGGTTCGAAAAGGCCCCAAAGGAGAGTTTAAGAACGTTTTTGAGGGATAAATACATTGCCTTTGTAGAAGGAAGAGGCTCGGTTGAAGAGATGTGGCTACGATTCATAAATATAGTCAGGGAAGGTATGGACTTACATATACCGAAAAGGACAATCAGGGACGGGAACGATCCCCCGTGGTATACGCGTGAAGTTAAAAGGTTACTTAAAAAGCAAAGGAAGATTCATGCACGCTCAAGAAGGACGATGTATAGGAGTGATTTAGAAAAACTAGCTGAGACAAGAGGACAGGTCAAGAATGCGATGCGCGAAGCCTTCAATGACTTTCGATGCAACTCACTTTCCAAGAGCCTTATTGAAAATCCAAAGAAATTTTGGTCGTATGTAAAAAAAATAGGTGGTTGTGACAACAATATGCCAGTTCTACTAAAAGACGGTCGGGAAGTTGATGACAGCCGCGACAAGGCTACCGTATTTAACGCCGAATTTAAAAATTCCTTCACTGACGAAAACATGGAAAACATTCCCGTTTTTCCACGGCGTGTTGAATTTGAAATGGATCCAGTACAAATTGATAGTGTAGGTATCATAAAACAATTAAAGCTCCTGAAGTGGGGGAAAGCGCCGGGTCCCGATGGTGTACCAGTAAGAGTATTTTCGGAATACGCGGAAGAAATAGAACCATTTCTGTCAGATATATTTCATAAATCTTTAGAGGAAAGAAAAGTACCTTCTGACTGGAAAATTGCGCAGGTGATTCCCGTTTTCAAGAAAGGAGATCGGAGAAATCCTAGGAATTATCGTCCGATATCGCTAACATTCTGGAGCATGTCATATGCTCTAACGTTATGAAGTTTCTAGATGAAAACGAGCTACTTACAGCATACCAACACGGATTTCGGAAGAACCGATCATGTGAAACGCAACTGGGTCTATTTTCGCATGATGTAATGAAAGTTATTGATGCGGGATCACAAGTTGATGCTATTTTCTTGGATTTTCAGAAAGCTTTTGACTCTGTACCACACAACCGACTCTTAGCGAAGATCCGAGCGTACGGTATATCTGATCAGATTTGCGAATGGATACGCGATTTTCTAACTGGTCGGTCACAGTATGTCGTTGTAGACGGGGAAGCCTCTTCTAAACTAGATGTTACTTCGGGCGTTCCTCAAGGAAGTGTAATAGGACCACTTCTTTTCTTAATTTTTATAAACGATCTCGGTGACAACGTTAATTGCAGGATGCGATTGTTTGCTGATAATGCACTTATCTATAGGGATGTAAGGTGCTCTGACGATTGCTTAGAATTTCAGCGTGATCTGGATGTTATTTCGGAATGTTGCCATAAATGGCAGCTTACACTTAACTGCAAAAACTGCAAGGTAATGCAAAAGTGATAAAAAGACCCAGTTTGCTCACTAGTACAAAGTTAACAATTCAGTTGTTGACACTGTAGATTCCCTGAAGTATCTAGGCGTAATAGTACAAAGCAACATGAAATGGGACTTGCACATAACTTCCGTTGTAGGAAAAGCTAATTCCAAACTACGATTCATAGGACGTATTTTGAGAAGTTGTAATGCTCATACAAAGGAAATAGCGTACAAAACACTAGTGCGTCCGCATTTGGAATACTGTTGTGGAATTTGGGATCCGTATCGCAGGGGATTGATTGACACATTAGAGAAAGTACAGAGAAGAGCAGCTCGATTCGTGACTGCTAGTTACAGTCCTTACGTAAGTGTCACAGAGCTAATTCGTGGGCTGGGCTGGGATTGTTTGGTGGACAGACGACGTCATTTTCGTTTGAATTTGCTGGAGAATATGCGAAAATCTTTAAGTTACGAGTGCAACGAAATACTTCTTCCGCCAACCTATTTAGGTCGCAATGACAGGAGGGATAAGATTAGAGAAATAAGATGCCGTACTGATGCATTTATGTATTCCTTCTTTCCTCGATCTGTTCGGGATTGGAATGCGCAGAATTAGGATTGGTGCTTAGCTCCCTCTGCCACCCACAGTATTTGTGATTTGCAGAGTATAGATGTAGATGTAGATGTAGAAGTTAATGGCAGCGGAGAGGAAAAGCACGTATGCATTCATAAAGAATATTATGGGTGGAAGGGAAAAAAGCAACTTGAAATTTCTCTGGATATGGGATGGAAATGTTAGAATACTTACTGAAAAAATAAAATGTAAATATCCTGGCATATTGTTTAATAAGAAATTGACAGGTGAAAGATAGGCGAAAGAGAAAGTACTGCGTGATTTGAAGAGGATGCTTAACGGATGTTCATTGAAGTGCACAAAATGATACATAAAACGTTGGCCAGTTAGTGTGTCGAGCACTATTTGATTTGTTTGTGGAAATCATCGTCCACAAAATCGATAACTCATACGATACGAAAGATTCAATGGGATTAATTAGAACAAAAAAGCTAGATGAAGAAACTGTTGGGTATAATTAAGGCATGCTTTATTTGAGACCAATTAGGTGTAGTATGTGGAAAGAAAAATAAAATTGTCACCAAACTTCTGGCACAAGAAAGCTGAACAGTATTCACTGGAAAGGAAAGGGATCCAGGGACAGGAATTAATTAACAGGGGAGAGGTGCTGAACAATTCATCTTTAACAATGAAAAATTAGGCAAGTGTGTGTGTAAACTGTCATCGCTATTAATAAATTACCATCAAATAAAAATGTTTGAAGGCTATAGAATAACAAAAGAGTTACAATCAATATTCCAGTTGGTAATTATTTCAACACATACACCCCGTATTGTCTGTATTAAAACTGATATAATGGCTGATAAGCAGATTCTGACAATGAGTTCATCTTGTCAGCAGTGATGGTTATTAACAGTTCCAAAAATTTATCTGCCGTCTACCAATAGTTTTAAACGGTATTGTTCTGTTGCCTTTCACAGTAAATGTTCATCTGATTCAACTTCAGTGGACTCATTGATGGTGCAAAGAAGGAAACTAAACAGGTGTTTCATAAAGAATGCTGTTCTATGTTTTTACAGTTACCAAACGCACCACAGAGTAACGACAGGAAACAGAAAGATTGTAGATAAACATATACCAAGCTCTGATACTGTTTGAAAAATCTAATCAATGGATTTTTTCATTCTTAATCAGAAATTACGTCCAATTCCATAGAAGCAAAAATCAGTGTGAGTTAATGCATTAGCGGGCATAACATGTAATTAGTCTCCGGTGTTCAATAGTAAAGAAACAAAGTAGGCTCAATGGTTTATCAAGATAATCCTACCGCCTAATGTAATTACAAGATCACAGCAAGGTTAAATCAGAGCGGATTGGCAATAGTAAAATCAAAAAGGGAAATATCTGATTATAACAGATAACAAAAAATCATTTGTATGTTACTTTTAATTGCATTCAGGCAAGTTGATAGATATGGCATATTCGTCCCTGGAGAAAGATTAATTAGTTCCAATATCAATTTTATTTAATTTAACTCGATTTACGCGGCAAAGCTTTGCTGTGGCTCTGTTTAGTTTAATGGAAAAGGATGAGAAGAGCAATTATACGTTTCTAATATGTTTAATTTCTCTTAGCTTGTTGATACATAAATAAGGGGGTTGGGGCATAAGTCATGGCAACTATTTTTTTTTTTTCTGGAAGATACAAGTCCGGCTGGAAAATGTGACAATACAGATGAAAGGACAAGGTGTTAACTACATGTGTGGATAATGAATAGCACTGAAATATCGTAACACACTAATTTATTACGGTAGTATACAGCGCAATATGGCCTTCACGGTGCAAAAGAATTACAACACAGTACACATAAAGTAGACATGACAAACCTGGGCCTAAAGACCCTCAAAGTAGGCCTCTGCTACTGTCACCATACGCTGCCAACGATGTGGGAGGCACTAAATACCATCAGCCTCACTAAGTGCCGCTCCAAGTGTGAATCGGGCCACGTGTCCTTTCGTGTTGCAAATCGCGTACCGCGTAGTGGTTCCTTAATCTCGCGAATGAGATCAAAGTCACAGGGCGAAATGTCCGGAGAGTACGGTGGTTGTTCCAATTCTTCCCATCTCGCACGACACTCACTAACTGACTGATTTCACAGCCCTCGCTGCGCTACTACCAGCCAGCACAGAGATATCTGTTGTTCTGCATACACGCTATGCCTGCAGAACTGCCACAGGAGACATGTACGTTTGTGATCCGTTCACATATCTCCAAGAAAAAAATGGTTGCCATTACTTATGTCCCAACACCCGTATATATATATATATATATTGTTCCACAGTCTATGCAAATGTAGGCATTGTCTGGTTTTCCGACACTAGAAAACGCAACATATAATTGTCCATGTGAGAAGCAAGATCTAATCCGCACAATTCTAACGAATGGTCCTGAGCTTTGTTGATGTTGATTGCAAATGCCAATCGAATTGGAAATTCCAATCTCTTAAACTGAAATTGCTTATCATTTGGAATAATAGGAGCAAGGAATCAGAACATCATCGCATTTGAAAGCTCCTGTCAAGATTGTTGCTTCTACGACGTTGCTCATTAATTTTTTTTTTAACTGCAAGCAGCGTCCCACTGTATAGCTCTTATCTTCTACTGTTCCCTCCACCAGCAAATTAACCAATCCAGCCAGCATGTCTCAAAATATGACCTACAAGCCTGTCTCTTCTTTCTGTAAGCTTCTTCCACAAACTTCTTTCCTCACCCATCATTTCCAAAACTCGTTCGTTTCGTACTTTGTCTGACCACATAATTTTCAGCATTCTTCTGTAGCACATTTCAAATGCTTCAATTTTATTTATTTCTGGTTTTCGTAAAGTCCATGTTTCGCTACCACAAAGTGCTGTGCTCGACACGTAGAGTTTTAAGAAGTTCTTTCTAATTCCTAGATCAATATTTTAAACTAAAATATTATCTTTTTCATTAAGGCTCTTTTTGCTAGCGCTATTCTGCTTTTAACATCATTACTGCTTCGGCCATTGGTTGTAAGTTTGCTTCCCAAGTAGCAGAATTCACTTACTTCTCCTATTGCATCCTATCCTATTTTTATATTTAATCTACTAGTATTTGTATCATTTCTGATACATTTCATCACTTTTGTCTTGCTTCGATTTAAATTCAGTCCAAAATGTTCCTTCATTATTTTGATCTTGCCATTCTGTAACTCCTCAGCTTGTTCTGCTAACAAGACTATGTCATCACAAAATCGTAGCATACTGATTTTTTCTCCCTGAACATTTATGCCACATGAAATTTTTTTATTTTATTTACTTTATTGCTTCTTCCACATACAAGTCGAATATTAGCGGGGATAGATTACAACCTTATCTTACACTCTTTAAAACTGATGCATGTCTGCCATGGGTCTCTACTTTTATTATAGTCACTATATTCTTACATGATTTATAAAGTATTCTCCTATCTTGATATTTAAGACCTGACTTCTTTAAAATTTTGAACATCTTGTCTCATTTAACACAATCAAAAGCTTTTTCTAAATCAACAAATGCCATAAAAGTATCTTTGTTTTTCTTGATTAACCCTTCAAATATTAATCTTAAAGCCAGAATTGCTTCCCTCGTACCACAATTTTTCCTAAATCCAAACTAATCTTCACCTACTATGTCTTCTACTACCCTTTCCATTCTTCTGTATATTATTATGGTCAGTAATTTTGAAGCATGTGATGTTAGACTAATGGTGCGATAATTCTCACATTTGTCGGCTTGTGCTTTCTTCGAAAGTCTGTAGATGATATTTTTATCAAAATCTGTTAGAATTTCTCCTGTTTCATAACTCTTCGATACAAGTTAGAATAATCTTTTGATTCCTTCTTCTCCTAGGGATTTAAGAAGTTCTGCAGGGATTTCATCCATACCAACTGACTTATTTGCTTTTAAGTCATTCAGAGCTCTATTAAATTCTGTCTTCAAAACAGGATCTCCTAAGTCATCAATGTTGACATCGCCTTCCTTTTCTATTATACTATTCTTCAAATCGTCCCCATCATAAGGTTTCTCAATTTATTTCTTCCATTGGTTAGCTCTATCGTCTGAACTAAAAAGAAGTTTTCCATCGGCAGCTTTGGTTGGAAAATACTAATATAGTCTTTCCCAAACCCTTACAACCCCCTTTGTTCTTGGTGACAAGAATAGCTGGTGCACACAGCCAATCGAGATTCTTATAATTGATTTGATTACAGGTAAATACTCTTTCAACCAGTTCTTCTTTTGAAGTTACTACATTGCAGATCAACCAGCACCTTTCAGTTCCCAGCATTTGATGTGAGAACATCTCAGCTGATTGATTGTTTTACAGCTGAACACGCATATTTGTACTTAATTTAAATGTCATCACGTGTCGCTACAAAGTAGAGTATTTGATGGAATTATTTATTTCATCTGCTTGTGTCGATCGAGGAATTATGTTTTCTTGAAATATAAAACAATATTAATGTGTTCGCAAATGGTATGATGTTTCCATGCAAATCTTGCAATGATCGATCAGGAGCCTCGAGCCATTTTTGTGCACCATTTTGCATTCATCCCAAACAACAAATTAACATTTCTGTAATACTTTCCCATGCCGGATGTTCTGGAAATTGTCAGGGTGCCGAGCGGCCATGGCTAGTGGGCGTGAGTGGATGTGTTCTGTGAGCTGATGAACTGACCTTATGGAATTCCAGCACTGCTCGAAAGTCTTCTGTTCTCCACGCAGCTAGACTAGAACCTTACCGTTGTGCTATTTGAGGATAAGTTTTGACATCACTTTGGTTTGCGGACACAGGCCGAAAGCAAGAAATGGATTCAAGTTCTAACTACATGAAGGAAGGCGAGACATGGAATGGAACCTATTTATTGGCCTCAAAGACTGAGCAATACAGTTGATAACGTGCCGCAAAGTGGAATCCACCTGTCGCCGTATTATATAAGCCCCAATACGGTAGTTAGTGGCTCCATGAGTGCATACGGGAATAGTCAGCTGCAGGCAAATGGTTGCCCCGCATGGGAGGTGAACGGGAGTGTGGCAGGCTCCTAACCGGTGGCTACTCTAACTGTACCGCCTGTGCTCTGTGACTTCATAGCTTGTACTACTCAGGCTGCCTCGGTCTGAGAAGTCAACAATAAAGCGCTCGACTGCAAGCTGAGCAAATTCCAACACCTGCCACGCTCAGCGGGCCAGCGATCGGCGATTGCCGATAACTCGTCAGTGGAATATTTCTGTAATTTCTCAGACAATAATGGTATTAAAAGCGATCTTTCACAAAATGTTGCACGTTGGAGTTTCAATAAATTGCATGTTCCATGGTAATTTCAAAGCGGAATGAGCAGTTATTCCTCCTGGTAGCGATGTCGCAGCTATTCCGGATGACGCAAGAGCTAAGGCTATGTGTGTTTGATATGGAATTTCTGCCTGAAACAATGTAATTAGGAACCATTTATCAGTTCCTCCTGATGTATCTAAGAAGAAGATTTCTCCAGTCCAGTTTATTTACAGTTTGCAATATTTGATCATAAATGCCTTTTTGCTCAAGCGCTAGCTTAGGAATATTTGATCCCATATACAATATACGATAAAAAAAATTGTAGTTTTGTTCGACGCAATTCTACATCGGACAAAGCAGCAACAGATCGCGATTTGTAAATCACTAAAAAGAAAAATCAAATAAATGAAAAAAGAAAAAAATTACAATTCAAATCAAAGCGAAAATAAGAAAACAATCACTCCAAATTACTGAAAAAAAGAAAACAAAATAAAAAATTTGAATGTAACGTTGTGTCAAAATTTCATATCAATCGCAGAAGAACTTGAGGAGACTTAAGATTCTGAACAAACGAACGTATACATTTTTACTTAATATAATTACAATAAAACACACGCCCCGACGGCAATTTCTTAGAAGTACACTTACCCACTCCATGAAGTTTTTGTCTTGAACTTTTTCAGTGTAATTTTTTGAGCTGCCTACTTTTCCGCTTTAAGAATTTCGGTTCCAAATCCTTTCATGGTTTCTGGTAAATTGTTCATCATTTCTCTTGGCAGTTTATTCCAGCTTCTGATTCCTTTACCTATCCTATAAGTTACGAAGTGGGTTCTGCGGTAATACAAACAAGCATTCTGGCCTCGCATTCGGGAGGACGGCGGTTCGAATCCCCGTCCGGGCATCCAGATTTGGGTTTTCCATGGTTTCCCAAGTCACTCCAGGCAAATGCCGGGATGCTTCCTTCAAAAGACCGTGGCCGAATTCCTTCCCATTCCTTGCCCCCCATCCTTTCCCGTCTCTAAAGACCTCGCTGTTAGAGAGATGTTAAGCAGTTAAACATTTTTTTAAAAAATACAAAAAAATCTACGTTACATCCCATCCAAGAACTGAATTTGGCATAAAAAATGTGGATTCAAAACTACTGGCCATATGAAGTAACGGTCTGTCCAATGTTTTGTAATCCAATTCTTTCACCTATCTGATACATCGCATCATCCCTCTCTTCGATAAATGAATGATTTTAAAATTTCTTCCTACCATCTGCCAGCTATTTCCTGTGCTTTTAAGTTTACTATAAAATGTAATGCCCAGGTATATGTACTTAAGGTGTTTTTTTTTTTTTTTTTTTTTTTTTTAAATGGTATTTGGCTATGTTAGTTATACAGCCAGCTAAACGTGTGGGTTTCTCTTACAATGTATACGGTTCATTTCAGTGTGATTACTTTCCATCTACTGTAAGGACGCCACAAGACATACACAACATTTAATTAAAACCACCCTTGCTCTCTGCAGGACTCGAACCGGCGACCCATGCAACGCGAAACAAGCTCGCTATCACTACGCTGCCGGGGTCGGCGCACTTCAGATCTTAATAAGCAATTCCTCACTTAACTTATAATTAAAGAAAACCTTAATTCGTTTATCAATGTAACAAAAATGCTGATTCTTCTTGGAATTTATTTTTGCTCCATGTTGACCTACCCAATTAGATATGCTTTTCAGATCCTTTTGTATGTTTTATGTGCTGACGAATCGGGCTGGAGAAAGAGCACCATTCCTTAGAGAGGGAGTTGAGCTGGAGGCATGCTTGCCCTGCTGGTGGGACGATGTTTACCTGGAGCCACGACGGACCACAACTCCGCTACCCGTAACAAGTGGTCCAATCTGCGCTACCGGCAAGAGGGTCAACACAACACGACATCGTCTACGACAACTCGTCTCGTCACATCGTATTGTGATAAACACAACTCCTACACGATTGCTACCAACAGACAGACAACCTCCTGGTTTATTAACCCAGAACAATAAATTCATTGTCTACAACGAATCAAATAATGGTCCATTAAATGCGTTATTATTATGATTATTAATTTAATTGCGAAGGAGCTAACAATCCGGTGGTAATTCTACCAGTCATCCATTTATCACTTTTTTATATACATATATTTTTTTTAAAAAAAAATCTTTTACCATTGGAATGTTAAATTCCTTCCCCTTTTACTATTATGATTTGCAAATTTTAATTCTAAATTCCTTTAGCGTTACTGGAAAATTATTCATCACTACACTTGGTGATTTGTTCCAATCCCGGACACCCTTACCAACAAAAGAAAAATTTTCCCACTCCCTTATGCACGAAATCGAGCGCAAGCTTGTGGTCATGGTCGCCTTTCCCCTTCCAACCCCTATTCCTAATTCTTTGACCAATATTCCTCCAAGTTCCATCACCAACATATGCCCTGAACCGAGCGTGGTGTAGCGGTTAGCGTTCTGGCCTCGCATTCGGGAGAACGGTGGTTCGAATCCCCGTCCGGGCATCCAGATTTGGGCTTACCATGGTTTCCCAAATCACTCCAGGTAAATGCCGGGATGCGTCCTTCAAAAGGCCGTGGCCGAATTCCTTCCCGTTCCTTGCCCCCCATCCTTTCCCATCTCTAAAGATCTCGCTGTTAAGAGAAGTTAAGCAGTAAAAAAAACAACAACAACATATGCCCTGTACATTCCCAGCACTCTCTCCACCATCCTCCTTTCCTCCAATGACTCCCAATCCAGCTCCTTTATCATATCAGTTACTGATTGGGTCCTGCGATAATTTCCACAAACGAATCTAGCTTCTCTTCTTTCCACTCCTTCCAACTTCTCTATTTGATAACCAAAATGTGGGTCCCAAACTACACCACCATATTCAATCAATGGTCTGACCAAAGTTTTGTAACCCAACTCCCTAACTTCTCAGGAACATCCTCTCCAGTAATGAAGGATTTTGTAACCTTTTCCTACAACCTGCCTAATGTGCTCTGCCCAATTGAGTTTGTAATCAAACGTTATGCCAAGATATTTACACTTCAAGCTTTCAACAAACAATTCTGACCCCACCGTATAATAGTAATTAACCTTTTGTTTTTATCTGTGTACCTAATAAGCTGACTTTTCTTGGCATTTATCTTCATTCCATGTTGACAAATCCATTTAGATTCCGTTAATAATGTAATGATTTCAGATTTATGATAAAGTAAGTGAATTTCACAGATGGTTTGTTATTCATGTTTCGCTTTGTCATTCATCACATTCAGTTTTACATGTATGACCATTCAGGCCTAAGAACCTTGTCCACAGTTATTTTATTAATTAATTAGGTGTGCTCATTTCAAGAGGTACCCTTTGGGTCACTTCAATGGTTTCAGACAGACTGTCATAAATCGAGCTATATCGCATTCACTATCTACATAAGAGATTTTTTACTCTATATGCGCTAACTGTTACAGCCCTGAGACCCAGCTCATTACTAATTTAAATCTTGTGAACTACGCACATTGTTGTTGGAGAGCGATAAACAATGATTGATTGTAAATTTATATTTTTTTTATATGAATGAGTATTGTAATGATGTATGTAAATTATTTACATGAATTTTAACAAGATCAAAGCAGTATAATGTTTGAAACGTTACTTAAAAGAGTGTTTTAAGTATGACTTTCGGCTATATGGAATTGTCTAAATTTGTCAGTTTCATATTTGATTGCCTGTAGTTGTTGTTGTTTTTCGTGCTTTAGGGCGCGTCAACATCGGGGTTATTAGTGCCCGAATGCCTGTAAATAGCCTCTAATTTCATTTAATAAGGTTTCTTTATTATTTATTATAAGTAATTTTGTATAGGTATTGATTTTGTTTAAACTGTTTCCATTGTTTAGAGTGACGAATCCATGACTGCGTAATTAACTTACAGCCAGTAACCTATTATAACGTTGTTGCTTTTTGATGATACAGGATGCTGAACTGAATTCACTTTATCTAGAAAAGTCACTGGTATATACTCACGATCTGACAGGAAATTAGGTGATCTCTTGATTTTTTTAGGAAGCAACTGAAGGTATATCGTATATGCATGTGTGGAATAGTCTCATTTGTATCTAGCGCGTGGGCGTGTACAGTTATGATAGAAGGTACAGCGGAATGGACGTTTAGTTTGGTTTCCATCAGAGCTGGAGCTGCAATAGCCGGGATGCCCCGTTTGCACGTCGGCGCGGGCCGACCACGTGCGAAAGCCGTTCCCCCTAACTGACACAACAAATGTTAGAGTGCTTACCCGTCCTCGGAGCGCAAACACAGAGAGAACGCGCTCCCCGGCATTTTACGCTACGACAGGCTCGCGCAATTACAGTCTTTGCTGCGCACAGTGGCTTTCCAACTGACTTACCGCAGCAATGTCGCTACAGAAAGCTTTGCGAAGAAATGCAAATAGACTCTGTGGAAACAAGCAACAAGCCCTGTCTCTGCACTCTGCGGTAGAGTATGTGACTGAGGGTGTGTCTACCAACTGTGTGCCCAATTCACTGAGTTATATTTTTGGCTTGTACCAAAACTTTACAGTTGTACTTATTTGTAAGAAATTTATATACTTTTTGTTTTTTTTAGTATTTATATTTTGCAGTAAATTTATCATTTCCTCCTAGAAATTTTTGGTAGTTTTCTTTGTCTGTTATTTCGGCTATTATACAGCAAGTAAACTTTTATCATTTGTTTCTGAGTAATGCTTATTTGTGAGAAATGATTACCGCTAAATTATTTTACCATTAGATACGGTACAGATTTTTTTACCATTATATACGATACAGATTTTTCGGTGAAGCGAAATTCTCTGTTACTGCTAGAATTTATTTCCCGATCTTCTCAAGTGATAACAGCCTTCCGTTTTATATTACACTTGTGTAACGAAATTATTGTCCACATTGAGGTGTTTTGGCCTAATGATTCGGTTATTTCGGTGAAATTTTAGCTCACAGCTTCACCTGTACCTCTGAGTGAAATCTGAATACGGTATTAGTTTCAATGAAATTCTTACGAATCTTTTCACGAGTTTTCTTCTTCGAAGTTAATCCGTCGTGTTCAAATTCAGATTATCATCAGAGTTTTTAGACTTTACCAGAATGACCAAAGTGGATCATCACGTACAATTTTCAACTATGACCATACTTGCAATGGACAAGTAATATATTGTTTTTTTTTTTCCTTGTGTTAAGTTCAGAGCCTGTAGCTAGCGGAACTTGGGAACAGATGCTCAGGCAATCCCCTAACGGGACTCCCTAGCTGCCGACTCCAGACAGTGGGTGATCGATCAGTCCCGAGCGGACAATAGGCGACCGCTTGTATCGCAGAGCGTTGCTATAATCCCACAGGAGTGTCGCCGGTCGACGGGAATAACAAGATGGAGTCCTTGACTGGGACATTGCCTTCCAGTCAGATACGGAAAATTCCTAACGGATAGTCACCGAACTTTTACGATGTGTAGCGATTCCTTCCGAAACTCCATGAAACAACTCCATCCAGTAGAATTGCGATTGAAAAAGAGAGTTTCTTAGAGAACCAATCGGCGATGTAAAAAATATCCACATGATATTAATTTATATGAATTTTGTTCGCATGTCTTGAACAAATCTTATGTGCACTGACTTCAGAGAGTGAAGGCGTAAGTGTTCTTACGTACTACGCATTCTTGGAGCTGGGATCGTACGTAAGAAAGGTCGTATCATACGATCTTACTGTCTGCTGATGAGCTCGAGTGAATGGTAACTTGAGTGTTGGTGTAAGGAAATGCTACATCATTATCGCTATTGCAGTAATCACATCACGTGGCAATTTTTTTCTACGAAGAAACAGTGTGTACATCGTTAATTCATTGAGATCTGCCCTCTAACGGACCGTTAGAGGGCAGATCTCAATGAATTATTAACGATGTACACACTGTTTCTGTCAGGACCTGTCAGGGAAACCTGTATGGCTAAGAGCTTCTCCTCCGACTGAATAACTGAGCTATATTTTGTTAAAAAGCCGAGAGCATTATTAGTTTTGAAAGGCGAAATAATTTTGATGTTCTTTTGATTACCATATTTTTTGGATGTATATTTGGAAGCATCCTGGGTCCCAGATATTTCATGCTAGTGTAATTTGCTTAAAATAGCGCCATTTTGAAAATATAGTTGATTGTTAAAGATTAAATTAGACCAGTTACTTCGAGGAATCGTTATCATCATCGTAACATGTTCAGTATGCTTATTTTTTTATCCATGTTTTGTGTTTTGTTAGATGTTTTGATTTTTCGACTCATGATAAGACGAAGCAGTACTTTATTTAAATTTGATATTCGTTGAATTCATATTACTGGTAAATGCACCTCCGTCTGTAAACCTTAAGAGTACGTTATAAATGTTAGCTTATGGCAATGATAGTTTCACCCTTTATCCTGGAAGCTTTAATAATGATATTTTAAAATCCACTGTGAATGTTAAGATTAAATGTGCAAGGTAATATTTTCATGAATTCCATGACCAGTGAAGATAGCGCGGGGAAGCTTGGTGATTTATGAAAAATGCGTAATTAGAGTAAATAATTACCATACACATAATACTTCGTTACCACATTTAAACTTAAAATAATATTTTGCCGTCTGTACTCAAATGCGTTTGTAATTGGTCTATGTACGCTTCCACCATTCTGACAGGCACACACGAGGTTCATAGTTAGGTAGTCTGTGTGTAGTCACTTCAGATAACATCGGGCACTTCACTTCCGTGTACTCTGTTATTATTTATTCTTTCCAGACATATTAAAACCAACTAAGATATAATTTTGGAAATAATTTAAACAACTTAATCAGGTTCTTTTAAGTCACTGTTTACAATGGAATAAATACGAAACTTTGAGTGCAGTCTGAATATAAGGAAGTGAATGATTTTTCTCAGAAGCAACCCACGTGTGTTTCATTTACATTCTGAGGCAGTTATAAGCAAATTTTCAGTGAATCACTCATTTCTACCATTTTGCAGCTGCAGTTTAAAAAATGGTGGCAACTGGAATTTGGGAGCATGTGTTACCGACTCTAAAGATAAGACTTTTCAACAGAACCGGTGTACACGACATCCGTTCCTAAACAAAGCTGCCTCTCGTCTGAACTACCTATAGAGCTACTACTGTCAGCCAGACAATGAACAAAGAGCCGAGTCGATCGGGCCTACAGGAAGCTGATCAAGCCCCAGAGGTTGCCTCAAACAAAGCAAACCGAGCCCCCAAGGTACGCTCAAGCAAGAAGAAGACGGCGGCAGTCATACAGTGTTATCGCTGGCAAGGTTTTCTACATCGAAGGACTGCACATCAAAGTTTCGATGCGTCCACTCCGGTGATGGGCACAGCGTATGCACGAAGTCACCCCGACCTGTGACAACTGTGGCGGTGATCACGTCGCCTGCTATGGTGCCTGCCCTGTTAAGAAGATGATTCAATATTCCATTATCAGGTGCCATCCATCAACCAGAAACACTCGACCAACAGAAGGTAAGACGCACCCAGGGAAACGGGCAACTGATCATCCAAGTACCCAGTGAACTAGAGCTACTAGGTACCAACCAATGAAGATTACCAAATACACCGCAGGAAAAAAATGACAACAGAGCAAACACAAACTTATCGATGCTATATCCACGACTGCCGAGGAGAGCTGCGTCGAGAAGACCAGATGGGAAAAAATCGTTCAACTGCTCATCTCGACGATGGCATGCTGCAGCTAGTCTCCACAACTCTGACTGAGGCACTGACTATTTCTAAAGTAAAACCTGCGTCAAACACCTCCCACTACGATATAAGAAGTATAACCAAAATGAAGATATACGGACAGCGAAGTTATGTCTTATCAGAACTGATGATGGAGTAAATATCGAAAGACAAACACTCGCCCTTACTCTGCTCAAATCAGCAGTAACTGGCTATCGTGTGTGTACGTTTGGCTTTATCCGTGGTGATTCCTCCTGTTTAAACAACAGTTAGTATCCGGAATTAAGGTCAAAACGTAAGTGGAATGTAGCTCCGCCTAACTTAGCATCAATTACTTGTAAATCGGCTATAGAGATACAAGCTCACGGTTACAGTGGTCAGTATCGATCCGATACACCAACTTCCGGATATCCAAGCATTCGGCTTCTGTTTTTCACAGTTTCATAGTTTACTTTTAATATGAAACTCTTAGTTCTATTATCCTTAGTTCAAAAGTTTATTGTCTACATCTACATATATACTCTGCAATTCACAAAATTGTGGGTGGCAGAGGATGCTCAGCACCAAGGCTAATCTCTTTGCTGTGCATTCCAATCCTTAATGGTACGAGGGAAAAAAGAATTCATATAAGAATCAGTCCGCACCTTATTTCTCTAATTTTATCTTTTCTCTCCTTCCGACTTAAATAGGTTGGTGGAAGAAGTATTTCACTACACTCAAAGTGAATGTGGGAGTACGCATGTTTTCCAATAAGTTTAAACGAAACGTGTGTCGTCTATCTACCAGAGACTCCCAAACCCAATCTACTAATCAGTTCTGTGACGCTTTCATAAGGACTGTAGCAAGCAGTCACGAATCGAGCGGCTCTTCTCTGTACTTTCTCTATACTTTCGATCAATCCCTTACGAAACGGGTCCCAAATGGCACAACAATAATCCAAATGTGGACGCACAAGAGATTTGTACGCTATCTCCTTTGTTTGTTCATTACAATTTTTTCAAGATTCGATCTATGAATCGCAGCCTAGAATTTGCTCTAACTACTAACGAATTAATATGTATGTCCCATTTCATGTTCCGTTGTACTGTTACTCCCAAATATTTCATAGAATCGACCATATCAATAACTGAACTGTTTACCTCGTATTTCTGAACAATCGGATTCTTTTGGTTAGTTATGCTCATTGTCTTGCACTTTTTACAATTTAGAGTAAGTTGCCACTCAGCGCACCAAGCCAAAATAACATCCAGATCGCGCTGAATTTCTAAGCAATAGGCCAAATTTCTTACTTCCCTATAAATAACCGCATCATCAGCAAACAATCTAAAAAGGCTTTTCACTTTGTCTCCGAGATCGTTTATAAAAATTAAGAAAAGAAGTGGTCCTATTACAATTCCTTGAGGTACACCCGATGTAATATCTAGATTAGAAGAACTTTCTCCTTCATCGACAACATACTGCGACCGACCAGTTAGAAAATTCTTTATCCATTCACAAAGCTGATCCGATATACCGTACGCTCGAAGCTTCGCTAAAAGGAGGTTGTGTGGCACAGAGTCAAAGGCTTTCTGGAAATCTAAAAAAATTGAATCTACTTGTGAACCTGCATCGATAACTTTCATTACGTCGTGTGTAAATAGGGCCAGCTTTGTTTCACATGATCTTTTCTTCCGAAATCCGTGTTGATTTGTTGTAAGCAAATTATTATCATCTAGAAAATTCATAATGTTCGAGCATATAATATGCTCCATAACTCTACTACAAACAGATGTTATAGAAATGGGACGATAGTTCCCAGGATAACTTCGATCACCTTTTTTGAAAATCGGAGTTACTTGCGCGATTTTCCATTCTGAAGGTACTTTTCGCTCTTCTAATAATTTACTGAATATATCAGACAGAAATGGCCCGATTTCCACCGCATACTCTGAAAATACTCTTACTGGAATTCCATCCGGGCCCGGAGCTTTCCCCCACTTCAGGAGCTCTAATTGCTTAACGATACCTGCAGTATCTATTCGTAATGATTCCATCACCGACTCGGCACGGCGTGGGAAAACGGGAATACTATCCTTATGTTCATTTGTAAATGAATTTTTGAATACAGTATTTAGTACGTTAGCTTTATCGCGGCTTTCATTAACCTCGGAACCTTCACGAATTAGTGCTGGAATATTGCTGTTGGTACAATTAACTTTTCGTACATACGACCAAAATTTCTTTTGGTTTTCTGTGAGACTCTTAGAGAGAGAGTTGGAGTGAAAATCGTTAAAGGCCTTGCGCATTACATTCTTAATACATCCTCTTAAATCAGCTAAGGTTTCTAAATCGCTGCGACACCCCTTCCTTCTTGAGCGTGCGTGTATTTTCCTTCGTTTTTGAGTAATATTTTGACTTCGCATGTGTACCATGGTGGATCATTCTCCCCCTTTATTGTCCGCTTTGGAATATGTATTTCCATTCCTTCCCTGACTATATGTATAAAACGATGCCACATCTCTTCAACGGTGTCCTTTGTTGACTTGAAGTTATGGTATTTATTCCTCAGGTAGGTTCTAAAACACTCCTTTGAGGCCTTACTGAATCTGTATACAATCCGCCCTTTTTTCCTTTTTTGCTTGGTCATTAATTTGATAGTCGCAATTACCGCTTTGTGATCGCTTATTCTTGTGCTCGTTGAAATGTCGGTGAATAAATCTGGCCTGTTGGTAACCAGCAAGTCTAAAATGTTTTCGGTACCGTTATGACACCGCGTAAGTTCATTAACTAGCTGCTCGAGATGATTATCTGACAAAAACTCTAGAATTACTTCACAAGCTGCCTTATCCCTGCTACCTGTGATGTGAACGTAATTACGCCAGTCAATATAAGGCAGATTGAAGTCGCCTCCTAGAATCATAGCATGATCTTTAAAACGGCTAGCTATACTATTTACATTATTTCCTAACTCCTCGACGATAGCTATGTCGGAATCGGGTGGACGGTAGAAGGCGCCTATGATGAGTTTTGACCCAGCAACGTTGAGTTTAATCCATATGATTTCACAGATCGTATCGACGTCTATTTCATTACATGGGAGAAATTTACTCACAGCTATAAATACCCCACCTCCATGAGAATGTAATCTGTCTTTACGAAAAACGTTCATGCTATCTTTAAGAGTTTCGGCGGAACTTATTTCCGGTTTCAACCAACTTTCTGTACCGATAACGATATCCGCTTCTGTACTACAAATAACGCTTTCAAGTTCCGGTTGTTTGTTACAAACGCTTCTACAGTTAATTACGAGAACTTTTAACTGACGAGATTCTTTTACGTTGCTCCTACATACCGGTGTTGCATCTGATTGGGTTGCCCGTAACTGAATTTCGTGTTTCGGGTCTTCCTCCCTCAGCCTAAAAAACCACCCAGTGCATTCCACACGGCCCCTGCCACCCGTGTAGCCGATTCACGTGTGTAGTGCACACCTGACCTATTAAGGGGAACCCTGCAAGACTCGACCCCATGGCGAAGATCGAGAAATTTGCAGCCAATGTCATCACCGAAACGTCGTAGTCTCTGGTTCAGCCCCTCAATACGGCTCTGAACCAGAGGTCCACAATTAACTCTGTCTACGATGCTACAGATTGTTAGCTCTGCCGATATCTTGCGGTCACTGGCCACATAGTTCACCCTTTCAGCCAGCCGCCGGAAGGAAGAGAGGATAACCTCCGACCCAAGGCGACAAGCATCATTGGTGCCGACATGAGCCACAATCTGTAGTTGGCTACACCACGTCCCTTCTATGGCATCCGGGATGGCCTGTTCCACATCTCGGATCAGGCCATCAGGAATTGTGGTTCGTAGTACATTAATTTTAACTATACGTTATTTGGTTGGTTTTTTTTTTTCGTCTATTTACTGTCCGTGTGCTTTATTTTCGGTCACTATTTTGCTTCTTCTAAGTGACAGATAATGTCGGTAAAAATTTTATTGAAGCGTTCAACATTTTCAGACCAATGCCATTTAAATTTATTTTAAATTTTCATAAATAACTCCTGCCTTACTTCCTGTATTGTATTTAGTACAAAAGTTACCATTTCTGTATTTTAAAATTTTTACAAGGATGATGTTTTATACATTTCACAAACAAATTTATATACTTACCATACAGCACAATAGATCACATAAACACTTCAGTTTCTTCCTTAGAATAATAACCGACACGGACGGAAGACGCGAGTGATTAAAACTATGCGAGTTAAAATATTAAATGATAAATAATTCTGGTCTTTTTCCTCATTTTAAAACACAAATCCTTCCCTACTTTCTACAAAAGTAATTGAGTCAAGTTACCTAAAAAAAGAGTTCTAACTATAATTTCTCAAATTCTACTATCTATTCCCGTCCTGTACATGCAGGAAACTGTGGATTCAACCACCCTGGCCTCGGTTAGTGGGTCACGATGACGTCAGAGCGTGTTTACAATATCCGCTGACTCGTCACTCCCGCTGCCTATGGGCCTGACACACTCTTCCGCTGATGTATCACCGCACTTTGATATACGTCGGCGCTCAACAATCCATCAGTGAGGATATCTTTTTCGTATTGTCTAGTTTTCTTTCCACGCTGTACTAAACATCAAGGCGAGATTCATCAGTTACTACCTGAATCTTTCAAGTTGTATTCGCTATTGGTTAGTCCTGGCATAGAAAACCGAAATTTTTCGAAACTTACAAGTTCGCCTGAACCGTTTGAATGAAACACTTCCAAATCCTGAAACATGGTGATGACATAACTTCTTCAGCTTACTCACCCATGCCGTTAGCATCATGCCACAGACAATTTCGAACATTTAAAACATAACTCGTAACAACTTCACGAATAACTGCTAGTGCAGCAACTTTGTCTTCTTCTTCTCCACCTTCTACCAACCATTTGGGTCGGTGGTTGAGTTTTACTCGTCTTTGGCATCGTTAAATATGGAGCTTTGATTTATCTACGGATGCCTGGCTGACGCTAAGCATTTTATACCTACTGCCAGGCCGTATTATGCCTGTAGGATGGGAAAAAGGGGGAGGGGGAAGAGAAGAGCGAAGTATTGCCATCTGTCTGTTAAACGTGTAACTATGTTATATGAGTGATAAGTGTACTTTGTTTTGTGATATGCATAGTTTATGAGGCGTATATTGGGGACCGTCTCGGCATTCGCTTTGTTGGTTGTGGAAAACTGCGTCAGGACGGACAGTGCGTGTGTCCGGTCGTGTTATATCCCCCTGATCCAGTGTTTAACAGGTTTTCAGTGCAACGACTTGAGTAAGTTAAATACTTTCACTGTTGGTGCCAAGAATGCAAATCAAAAGGCTGCAAGGGACATACATCTTTCAAAAATGTTTGGAATGTTTTTCATCAGAACGAGTCTAAATTATTGATGAGTATCATGACTACACCACCACTCTACTATCGCAGTGTGTAAGCCGAGTATAGTACGGCCTGCAATGAAGGAACAACTTCACAGAATGTGAAATCTCGTTTGCCTGTTGGCAAGGTGCAGAAGAGCGTCTTCTGGGATGCTGAAGGTATAGCGTAGGTCAATATGCTACTTGAGAGACTAACTGTTGACGCTGCATGCAGCTGTCCACTGCTGGAGAAACTCAGAGATAACGATCAATAGTGTCCTAATTCATCACTTTTTTTTTTTTTTTTTTTTTTTACATCACCCTCACAACGCAGCTGTTATACGTGGGATATTGAAAAAAGGAACGTTATGGTCTGTATTGTTCGTCATATGGCTACCATGTTTTTTAATTTTACGATCACTCAAAAATGATTTTGGTGCAAACAATTCCGGGGAAGAGGTTCAGGCTTGTCGACGAGCACGCTTAGAAATAAAAAAAATCTGCTAGTATGACTTAATACGATGTGAAAAATAACTGTGGACGCTATTGCAAGTTATATAGAAAAATAGTTTTATATTTATTTTGCAATATATTAACACAAAGGTGATTTTGTAACAAAAATATCGGTCTTCTTTGATAGACCGTCGTAATACTCATCGAAAGAATGTAAACTCTAACTATCAAGGATCAAACATATAGCACCATAAGGAATACATAATCACTCTAGATTCCGAGTACGCTGCTGCAATGTCCGTGTAACCATTATCAATGTCATTTGTTTCTGTTCACTGGTAACAGGTCACGTGTTCTCTGTTTTTCGAGATCTAGTTATTACTGAGGCGTTAAGTGTGGGAAGCGCACTTCCAAACTTTTTAATGTGCTTGGAAGGCTTTGTTTTGTACCCTCGATTTGTGTTTATAGCTCGGGTCCTGCTCTGAAACAAAATATGTAATTATTTTCATCGGAAATAATGCTTTTGTACAAAAGCAATTTTTACCGCTGCACTATTACCACATTACTGTCTTTAAAGCGACGTTTATTGCTAACTACGCTTCGCACATGCATGAAAGAGCTCCGATTTTGCCAATACCGAAATTTGCTGCGTTTTCCTAAACGATATATACACAGAAATGTGAAAATGGCTGCAGCAACGAGCAGCAATAAACGGTCTGGGTGGAATGTGTCCACGGCTGCACTGCAGAGCGTCATGTGTACGCTGCCTGCATTCGTAATACGCAGCGCAAAGTAGGGCCTTTGTGCGAGGAACAAAGCAGCCCATTTGGTGTCGTACTAAACCAACTATTACCTCCTTTAATGACATCGCTACCTGCACTTCAGATTTATTATTTATGTTAGCATCTGAAGAGGTGTTTTCAATACACCTTCATTTCATTTGCTGCTGTATATTTGTTAGTTTGAACTTAATAAAATAACTCTTATATACAAATAGTTTTAATTAAAACCGAGTCATTAACAAAATATCCGTTAAATCACTCGCATCCTTTCTAATAAGGTAAATAAGTCACCATTAAACCCGCCAGTGTGGCTCAGTGCTCTGAGGCACCGTACACTGGATCGTGGAAATACAACGGGGCAGGGTACGAGCCCAGCCTTGCCGACTGCGGTTTTTAAGCGTTTTCCGCATCCGTCAGATTTAATGTCGGGACGGTCCCCAATCTCGAGCTCAGAAACTACACATTTCACAAATAAAAGTTACACTTAACACAGACTGAAAATTTCGCAGAAAGATGGCAGTACTTCATTTCATCCGTCGCGACGTACTACGACGTTGCAGTAGGTATATAATACTTGTCGTCATCAAGGGTATGCGGTCGTCATATCAGTGCTCCAAATTTGTCCATGGCACTGACGAGTAAAACTCATCAAAGGCAGCCGATCCCCAATGCTTGGAAAAGTGGGGAAGAAAGAGAAGAAGAAAATGACTGTTAATGGCGTGTCCATTAATTATGTGCGGTATTTTTTCGGAAATCCGAACCTTCACCTCCCCCGTGATGAGATTTGTGAGATCTGGTTGGACCCCCCTCCCACCTTTGGTGACATGAGATCTTGAGGGACCCCATCCCCTTGTCGACGACCTCGTAGGTTTTCGAAACTTTTTTTTATTTAGCTTTCCAGTTTTAAAGGGTGCTTATGGTGGTTATAGTGGTTATACTCCCCCCCCCCTCCCGTAACGTAGGGATTGGTGGTTTTTTTTTTAGATTTTTTTTAGCTCTACTATTCTTCAAGGAATTAAAAAGATGACGTAAGATTCTTGTGGGTATTTTTAGGCATTTTTTCAAAATTTTTTTATTGGGGCTTTATGACTTGGTTACGTCATCATCAGATGTAGGAAAAGATTTTTTTTTTGTTTTATATATATATATATATATATATATATATATGCTTATGATCTTACGCCTCGTCGACATCGAGGTCATTAGAGGCAGCGAAGAACTGGGGACAAGGAACGGAAAGGAATTGGGCCATGGTTTTTTGAAGGAAGCATCCTGGCATTCGGCTGGAGTCATTTGGGGAAATCATGAAAAACTCAAATCTGGCTGCTCGGACGAGGATTCGAACCTTCGTCCTTACGCTGGGAAAAGGGTGTGGGGAAGAATAAGATACCACACCGCAATTGTCGCGGATAGATTTGGAAAACCGAGGGAAGGCAAATTCGGGTGGCCATATGGGGGATAAGACGCTGGCACTCACCCGGCGTATACAGTTTTAACACAGTGAATGGAGTTTATTGTCTTCAACAATCAATTTATTTTATTAATATCCTCCAAATCACTTCGTGGGTAACTTAAGGTTGTGAATTAATTTCTAAAACAAAGCAAGGTCACACGCGGCGGGCTAATGAACAGCCTCGGCGCCGAGGGAGCGGTGGTTCTGATTTATGGCTGTTTCCGCTCGGCTGCAGAGCTCTGGCACTGCCAACTTTAAATCCGGATTAACGCCGGCCCGCGCGCCTCGCTGGAAAGGTGCGCCCGTCCATCAGCGGCCTTCATTACGTCATCAGCCTTTGACAGGTGCCGCGGCCATTACGCGAATGAGCACGCCCCTCCTGACGGCAGTTTGTCACCCCTCGCTTCCCGAATACATCACGCTTCACTCTGCAAACACAAACGAAGCGACGCAACTACGTCGATTTGTGTTTCATCAGCCATGTAATCTATTGGCGAAGCAGAAGTGAGTAGATTTTAAGTCGGTAACTTAAATCGAATTTTGATTTTTCTGAAGTACTGTGACAGCGTGCATTGTTGTCAGTTCGTGAGTTAAAGTGTGATTGAACTATTCCAGCGGCTCTCCACATTATACTGACGAAACATTGTTCCATATCTACTAAACATTGAAGTAGAAAAGCTTCTATTATAACCATATTTACCTCCAACAATCTAATGAAATGAGTATTTCATACATAAGCCTGAGGATATAAAATTACAACATTCGTGGTTTTAATGTTGGTATGTTGTTTTATGGTAATCTGTTTAAATATCTACGTTAAAGTACGACATCAATAAAGGGTTA
>JARYHS010008075.1:81628287-81726511 GCA_031002005.1 Vandiemenella viatica
TGGTTGAAAAGGATTATCTGGATCCTCGAACAGCATTGGTCTGGATGCTTGGCGGTTACAAAGGTTGTAAACGATAATTTTTCATCGATTTTGATGACTTTAGATGAAATTAAAACTAACATTTAATGGTGACGATGTCGCTAAGAGTGTCGGCATTAAAATACATATTGAATTTGGAATTCTGAATGGCCATGGTTGTGGCCAAAAAAAATCTTATCCATGCTTAAGACTGCAGACACAAAGCCCGAAGCGCAGGATTGAAAGACGCCATAACAATCGTAAAGTGCGTCCAAAATAAAAAAACTGAGATCAGATGAAATGTATCATCAAATTTTGGAAAAAAGCTAGTTCTATGACAAGCAGCAATTTCGAAATAGGACCCAGATCCAGGAGAGGCTCAAGAGGCAAGTCAAAAACTCAAATCGGATGGATGATTACTTGATGTTGGCCCTTCCTGTTCCTCCGCGAGACAAGAATATAGAAGACCAGGACGCTTAGCCATTTAAATCTGATTATTTCGAAATGTTGAACATACTTATTGCTGAGTTACAAAAAAGATTTTCGAACGACGATCTACTAAATTAATTAGCGTGACTCGATGAGTTGGATGTAAACAAACTGGTACCGTTGAAAAAATTGAGGTAAGTGTGAGAAAATTAAACAAACTTTGTTGCTGCTTTAAAATACGAGTGTTGTTTGTTTACGTCCAGTTCACAATTTCAACTTTGAATATATGTTTTATGCCGCTTGGTGTTGAAACTTTTGATCCATAGGTTCCATGTTCAAAGAAATTTTTAAAACACCTTACCCCAAAATTAGTAGACGCTGCTGGTGAGAAAAGAGCTGGAACATTCCTCGTACAGAAAGTTTCGTTAGCAATTCAACTGGGAATGCAACTAGCGTACTTGATACCTTGCTATAGGGGCACCATCTTTTTATGATTTTCACGTTTTAAGTAGTTTGTATAAGCAGATAGATGTTTAAGTTATTTTATTATTTTCTTTATTGAATGTTATCTGTAAGTTTATAAATAAATTAGATTTTTCAGTTTCAACTGATTTTTTTTTTTTTTTTTTTCGGTGTAATAATTCCATCAAGGGAAGAGGCTACCGTGGTCAAAGCTTATTTCAGTCATTGCGAGGGTAAAACGGAAGACACAATGCACGTTTTGTATAGGTAACGAGAGGCGTTCAAATATACACATGAACTTTTGCATCTATGGTGACCGTAGGATGTAGTACTATTTGAGTCATTGAGAGGGTAAAACGGAAAACACAATGCACGTTTTGTATAGGCAACGAGAGGCATTCAAATATACACATGAACTTTTTGCATCTGTGGCGACCGTAGGATGTAGTACTGTTGTGTGCGAATCTATGTTTTCAACTTTGACTGCAATCAACAGGTCTTAGAGGCTTTCAATGGATCATGAAAGAATGGAAGGCATGGTATTTCTGGCCTTTGAAAAGAAAAGAAGGAAATCAGTTGATCTGAATGAGATCCTTTGCATTTTTAATTATATGGCAAATCGAAGAATTCAAGCCTTTTAAGAAAGGAATTTTTTATTATGATATTGAGTATAATGTGTTTGTGAAAATAATATAAACCTGAATAAATGAATGTTTTTCTCTTATCTATCTATCAATGTATCTAACTCCTGAGAATTAAGAACTACCTCACTCACAAGTAATACAAAAATCGATTCACCAGATTAGATCAAGAAAAATTTAACTTCCACGCTACCTGTAACCATCACTGCCCTACCTTAAATTCAATTATAGCTACCGTCCAGCTCGGACACCTCAGCCCCTTCCACGTTGCCCAACACAGCTTTCTTCCCTATCACCCCCTCTCCCTCCCCAGATCTAGCACATAGTTAATAAACGCACCTTAATGAAATAATATCTACTTCGAGCAGATGAAAATTGCAATAAACACGTCAAACCGCAACTTATAATAATGAACAAAATGTATATCGATTAGTAAAAGATTTTGAAAGATATATTAAACAGCACCAGACTTTAGCTGTGTTTCATAACAGTAATGGAATCATGGCCGAATGGCAGTTCTCTTACATACCTTCTTAAGAATTATGCTGTTTTCATTGTTCTTATGTTGTTTGAAGTAAACTGTTTAGGACTTGCTTCAGCTTATTTCAGTTCTTATCTACAAACGAAACTTACTAGATTTCATCTGAAGTCACATACAAAATTTCATTTTCATATACTACTTACATTAATCTTCACCAATCTCCATGTTTTCTTTATCGCCAATGTTTATCTTATCCACAGTGCTCACAACCAATCCATCATTTACAACGGTAATTTCCGCAAACAATACGAACTCCTCTCCTTTACTCTCACCCAAACTTTTATATTTGATACCCATAATTTGGTTCCATATCATCCAAATTTACTCCAACAGGGATGAACGAATGTTTTGTTTCCCAGCTTTGTCTTAATAGATACAAGACTTCGAATCACCTTCCTACAACTTGTCCAATGTGCCTTGCCAAATCAAATTTTCTACAACACGAAACTCCAAAATACAAAGGGGCCAAGCACATTGGATATCCCCCTAATAAAGCTTCATTATAACGTTGTGGTGTCTCATGTAACTAACGGAATAAATGATCACGAAGTCGTTCGGATGAATATTGAAGGGTTTAGTAAACCAGTTACCAAAACTGAAGGCATTTATATGCACTGTTACAGAAAGGCGCTGTTTTAAAAGAAAGCTTTAGTACAGTGAAGTCCAAATGGGGACAGTTCTAAGAGATAATAAGAACGGGGGAACAAAATTTTATTCGTAAACAGAAAGTAAAGAAACTTGTGGAACCTGCATATAGTAATAGGGACGTGAGGAGAATAAAGAGTATGATAAAAAGAGGAGAGAACAGAGCTATAGAGAGCAACGCAATACAGAGCACTTGAAACAACTAAATAATGAATTAATAGTAGTAAAGATGTTATCTCAAGATTGGTTTGTAAAGGCGGCCAATTGAGGTGTTTAGTTTCAAAACCAGGTCGATCCATGTTCATAATTCTACAGGAGACACAAAAAACGTTCCTCATCTAGAGATTCAAAACTGGGTAAATATTTTTGGTGGTTTTGTAAAAAACCGCCGTTCGTGATTGTCTTAAGATAGATTTTAACATAAACAATATTTTAGTTTCTTATGTAATTCTCGATCGAGATGGGTGTGTTTCCATTAATTTTTGTAGAAAGACCAATGCTAACTGCCTTATTTTGTTGTTAGGCTGTGTAATAAAACAGAAATTCACTTAGCTAATGGCATTTATTCACAAGACGAAAACAAAATACATTAAAATTTAATAATTTAAAAATTTAACTTTATTACTAAAATAAGTTTACAGTTTTAAATTGAAAATAATAATATGATATAGTAAAAGCGTAATAAAAGGTATAAATATATAATTAGATAAAAGCGTTTTCATGTGAGGTGGCATTTTCACAAACGTCTAGCATCTCTTCGACTGTACCATCTTGATATTGTTCAATCACTTCTTTATAATATGTTAAACATTCAAGTACCCTTCAATCATTCCCTTAATGTTTTTTTAATAAATTCTCAACGTCTGATATTTTAGCTAGTGCTACATACACTCCTATCCTGATTTTTTTTCGTACCCCCATGCTTGAGTTGTAGAGATCTTCTCCTTTTAGCTCAACATCTTTTGACTGGTGCCTCAGGAATAACCGTTTAGTTGGTGAAAATTTAAAATGCAACTGACCAGGAGCCTGCAAAACCAAAGTGACAGCAGTTTTGAAGCCATTACCTTCCCAGTGAGATTAATAGGAGTGCCTCGCTTCTCAAAAATCTCTGTGCATTCGTTTAGATTAATTATTGTGATTTTCCTCCTGATGTCTTTTTCAATTCGGCAAATATCCAATCTCAAGGGAGCAAAGAAAGGCCAAACATTGGAAGAATTAATTCTATCTCTTTAATTCGCCTTGGTGCTATTTTGAGGAGTCAAGAACTAAAATACGTATTAAAGTTGATTTTTATTTTCTCCTCCGCAGGATCACAACAAATTCTTACCTTCTCAGTTTCGTTAGATATTTTGCAAAGTTGACCAGGAAATCACAAATACCTGATGACATCTCGTTTGATCCTGTTTTTTGTTCATTCTCACACCAGTGATAAATGAAAACGTTGTTCGGTGTTTGACTGGCTTTAGAACCATGGAGGAAGGAATACATGGAGACGAAATAACGCTAAATCCGTGAAACCTCATGAAAAACCTGCTCTCCTACTGCGCATGTGCGGCGGTCATACGGATCCCCCCAAAACATTGGGCACAAGTAAACGCCACGAGAACAAGATACTTTATTTTTTGGTAACTGCACAGACCATAAAGTGAGTGATTGTTATATTATATTTTTGCAACATATAAAGTGCCGGGTTCTTTCAGATGGCGACTCTGCCAGGATTATTTAACAATATATGTAACTAATTATTTACATTGAGTTTTAGAATCCAGTGATCGAACTACACAACAGAATATTTTAAGATTCTGCAGTAAGAATTCTTACGACGCGAAAGGCTCCAGCTGTGTTTCGGGTTCACCGACCTGGAGAGGTGGCAGAAAAAATTGGGCGGATGTCCCAGGAGGGTGTGACTGAGGAGTGGCTGTACAAACACAAGGGGTTCTGTGACCTTCTTCCACACGCCAAGGAATTTCAAACAAACAAATAAGCAGGTTCTGTATTTGTGCTACGAAAGTAAAACTGGGAAAATATGCAGGTAATAGTGCTTCGAAAACAAAAATAAATTATTGAAGAGGACTCTAAAGGTACGTTAAAAAATCCAGTGCCGCCTCGTGGCGGGGAAAAGTGCTTCTTTTGGGGGAAATTAATTTGTGTATTGTTTTTTGTTTGTTTGTTGCCTCAAATATAATTCATGATGGAGGTTTGAGTATGCAATAGATGTTCAAAAAATAATGGAAAGACACATAGAAGCTACCAAACTTTGAGTAAAATTTGAGTCAAAAGATAGATAATCAGGCGGGGAGTTGAAAGAAAAAATTGAACAGAGTCAAATTGACTGTGAGAACAGGTTGAAGAATTGAAATTGAATTTTGTGGAATTCCGGTCCGAGCAGGCTGAATGGAAAGTAGATATTGGACAGAAGCTTTCTGAATTTGACGACGATTTTTGTGGTAATTTGAGGAATTCAAAAATAGTCAAACTATATCTTTGGTGAAGGCTACGGAAAATTTTGAAACTAAACTCAGGGACCATGTTGAAAGGATAGAGAACAACCAAACAGGGTTAGTTTCTAGTTTGGATACTAAGATCGGGGCAATTATGATAGAAGTGGAGGATGTTTTGGAAAAGAAATTGGGAGTTACTAAATCAGGGTTACAAGATGAAATTCAGAAAGGATTTTGGAGGTAAAGGAAGTTATATAATGATAATGAGAGTCTTACCCAAGAGATTGATGAGTGTAAACAAGGGATTCAAGAATAAGGCAGGATTTGACTTCCTGTAGGAACCAATCATGATCAAATGGGACATGAAATTGAAAAGATAAAGGGGAATTTGGCATTTACCAGGAAAACGGTAACTGAGGATATTAAGATTCTAAATAAAGAGTATAAGAAATTGGGGAAAGATTTGGTACAGACTGCCATTAATGTTAACCAAGTAAGTAATGATTTGGCTGATGTAAGGAGGAACATAAGAATCCTGTTGAAACAGATAAGAGAATTGAAACAGAGGCACAGTACTCTGAAAGTGAATCAGAAGGGGTTAGAGTTGATGTAGTTTCTGATAAGAACATTGGAGCTGAAATACATGTTGTTGCAGTAGAGTCAAAAGTAACTTCTGTAACTGAAATAGTTGAGGTAGTGTAGTTCTTGGTCAGAATACTAAAAAGACTACTGAAGCACTATCAGGGATAAATTCTGAAATTGAAAGGGAGATTTCTGACGAGGAGAAGTGTTGAAAGGATTACCGGGATAGATTCAGAGTCGAATTTTGAAATTGTAGGGGATAATATAAATTCAAGTCAGTTCAATTCTCCAGCCAGTAGTGAAGGGAGTAGACAGAATTTGAAACTTGTTTTCAGGGGGTTGAATACATGTAAATTAATGATGGGGAAAGGGACAAAGTGTTACTACTTGTGTACACCTAATCAGATGTATTTTGATCGGGGTTTTGCTAGGTTAGGAGAGGACGGACCGACTTTTTGTTGCTCGTATTGTGACGGAGGAAGCGAGAAGGTACAGCGGGTAAAATCGATTGTTGACAGAAGTCGACCAGTCGGCCGCTGCGTCAATTGCTCCGCGGAGGAAATGTCCCCGCGTAGTATTTGAAATGGGATTTGAGTATTTAAATTCATTTGGTTCTGAAACAATGAAATATTGTAAGGGTTTAGATGACTGTAAAAATGTCATGCTGAATATACGAGCTTTGCAGCTGAATGCCTCAGAACATCACAGTTCATTGTGTGACCACTTGGAGGTCACAATCATTGTAAAGCTTTCTGCATTTCGGGTAAAGGTGAAATGGAAAGCCACAGATATGTCTATCTGTTATTCCAAAATCATTCATCTTGGTTTAGCATGATGATTACCGGGAATTGGTCAAAATTCTACCAGTTCGCCGAAGAAATTTAATAATGTTCTCTATGAAAAAAATGTATACTTTTTTAAATTATCAATAAGAATTGTCGTTTTTTGGTGAATGTGAGAGATAATTGGTTATTATAGGATTGATTGAGGACACTTGTAATCGTTTGAAGATCTTGTTTGCAGATGTCAAACGCTAGGTTTCTGATGATCCTCAGAGACATAAATAGAAAAATGTTTCTGGAAGTGTGGAAGCGTGATGCATGGATGAGGTAAAAATAGGATGTAATGAGGATTTTTTTTTTGGTAAAAAGGAGAATTCCCTATGACGTCGAATGACTGATGATTTTGAATTTTTCCAACAAAAATGTAATTTTAAATTTTTGATAGGATATTGTAATGGTTTAGATTACTTCTCATTTGACCAAATGGTATGGTCAGTGAAATATTTACAGTTCAGGGGATATGTATCCCAAAATTATTATGAATTAATTGGTTCTTTTTCATTAATAAAGTATTGAGAAGAAGGCTGAAAATTTTTTTGTCTATAAATAATTCCAAGTCTTGAAAGCATAAATTAATAAGACTTTGTAACATATTTAGATGATACCTTTGGTATTTGAAAATTTTCAAGCAGTAGTAAATCTTGAAATACTATGTACAGTTAATGTAAAAATTTAAAATGTTTGGAAGGTTATTTAAAGGCATAACCTGATATCATTGTTTCATAAACGCTTAGCAACATTGTTTGAGCATGCGTTTTAGGGTCTGCGAACCCAAATTTAAATTTTTGATTTTTTTTGGTAAGTGATGGTATTATTACCAGAATTTCTTGAATTTATCAGTTAATTGAAAAGATACATTTATACATTAAGATTATTTATGTAAGACCACCACCGAAATTTTTTTTCAGAATATTGGAAAAAATATTTTCTTTAAATTTTTTTTCTAAACTTAATTTTTAACTAAATCACCAAGGTCAATTTAGTAAAAAATTGGAGGGGGCTGTGACGGTTCTAGGGCTTTACAGAGTGTATTCTAAGACATTTGTCTGAGTTTTATTATAAAAATTATGAATTGCGAGCGTGGTGTAATATTAGGATCCATGCATAGCCACAGGTATTGCGACACAATCCTGGCGTCTTGGTAAGTGTTGCATCAAGAACCAGCGTCAGTATAAAAAGACGAGACGCCACCTAGCGTGGCTTTTTCGTCACCAGTCTTCATCGCAGTCGGACCTTCGGTCCAGAGCAGAGTTTAAATTTGTGTGGCAGTGGGTGACTTCTAGGTGTTTGCGTTAACCGTCTGAGTTGGTCTTTTGGTTTTGTTCGGGGAGTAAGTGAGTCGTCTGGTATTTTATTGTTGTTATTCATCGAAAGTGAGGATTTTAGTATAATCACTCAAGTTAGGTTTTTTCGTCGAAACTAGCAAGAGCTAAGTTTACATAAAGTGTGTCAGGTTAGGGAAGCAATATTAATACCAGCGAAATTTCTTATTAGTCGACACTTAGCGGTTGCGCAATTGTTAAAATTTGTAACGTCTATTCCACTGTTTTAAATTCTGTTCCAGTTTAGAAGATGTATGTCAGCCATCAAGTATTGATTTTATAATTTATAATTGTGCAACAAGTGTGCAAGAAATTGATAGGAACTTTAGAAATTGGAAATCGTAAATTTCCAATGTTGTGCAATTGGTGTGATGTTCAAAGAAATAGTTAGGGATTGTTAGCGGAAAGTATTAAGAAATTCAAGGGATTATTTGCGGTCGTAGCAGAACTGTCTTCTGATTTTTTTTTGGAGAAGAAGAAATTGTTTACCTGGTGAAAAATCTGTTGTGTAAGGAATCTTCTGATAGAATTTAAATAATATACCGGTCGGTTGGTCTATCAAAATTTAAGGAAAGCTGTGCATTAAAGACTTGAAAGAAAATCATTTAATCTATGATTTAGTAGTTTTGAGATACCCTTCTAACCTTTTATATATTTCAGAGAAGGTTTGAAGTGACCACCGCCGAAGAGAAAGAACATTGTATGTTATTAATTACTTGATGCTTTCCAGGTAGGCACAAGTAAACGCCACGAGAACAAGAAACTTTATTTTTTGGGTAACTGCACAGACCATAAAGTGAGTGATTGTTACATTATATTTTAACAACATATAAAGTGCCGGGTTCTTTCAGAGCCTGTAGGACGAAGCAAGTGCGGGGTCTTTGCCCTGTTTCAGGATAGGTACTACTCTTACGCGCTTCATCTCTGGTACACTCACGCGTTTGCTCCACACAGCGTTAATCAATCTTAAGAATATATTCTTCCCTCGCCTTGGGAGGAATGAGATCATGCTGTAGTGGATGTTGTCTGGGCCTGGGGCACTGTTGTTATTACGTTTAAGTGATGCTTCGAGTTCCTCTTCTGTAAAAGGCGCTAACAGAGGGTCATATTGCCTCCCATCTTCTGTGATCTCCACCTTCTCCGAGGCTGTGGCTGGGGTAAGGTTGCCCAAGATGTCCTCCGCAACGTTTTTAGTTGGAGCCGTATTAAGTGTAGTTCCTGTCGAGTTCTGAAAGCCTTTTATTTTCTTCCATATATCTTTTACTGGAGCAGTTCTGTTGAGAGAGTTACAAAAGTCAGTCCAGCCCTGGCGTTTTTTCTTCTTTAGGACTCTTTTGGTCCTTGCTACTGTTCTCTGAAGATACAGGTAGTTTTCTTCTGTCGCCAAGACTTTGTATTTTCGAAGGGCCATCTGTCTTTCTTTTATTGCTAGTTGACACTCTTTATCCCACCAAGGAGGTGATTTCTTATGGCAGGTGCGTGGTTTAATCTCGGGGATAGCTTTTATTGCCGCCTTTTCAATGACTGTCATAAGGCCTTGGTAGTCAGCTACTACGTCGTCCGAGAGTTCGAAGCTCTCAAGGTTTCTTGTGACTTCCTTCTCATACTGCGACCAGTCCGCGTTAGTTATCTTCCAGCGGTATGGCGATCGTGTCGGTGTTATTCTTTGTCTAGTCACAGGGAAGGTGATCATTATTGGTAAGTGATCTGATCCGGATGGGTCTTGGATGACCTGCCATGTGGCTGCCAGAGAAATGGCTGGTGATGCTAGCGTTATGTCCACTGCTGATTTTTGGTGTGCTGGCCCAACTATCCTTGTTTCAGTGCCATCATTTAAAATTATTATATCTGTGTCGTCCAACGCATCTAGCAACAGTCTTCCGGCGCGGTCTGTTCTTCCACATCCCCATGTGCTATGGTGTGCGTTTAGGTCAGCCATTATCAGGGCAGGTTGCATGACATACTTCAGGATATTTGAAAATGCTTGTTTATCGAACTGAGTGTTTGGAGGCCGGTAGAGAGCCATGACCGTTGTTTCTGTCCCCATAATTTTGAGACGTATCGCGCAAGCCTCGATATTCGGAGCAGTGCTCCGGATTTTTATTTCAGAAAATTGTATGTTCTTCTTTATTAGTAGAGCCGCTCCCCCGTAGCCGCCTGGACGGTCGGCACGCACTATTCTGTAGCCCGCGCACTTAAATTCCTCTTCGGGTTTCAGCCAAGTTTCTAATATGGCGGCTATGCTAATGTTATTTGATTTCAGCAAGTGTTCTAAGGATTCCTTGTTTGAGCGGATAGACCTGCAGTTCCACTGTAAGATATTGGGGCCGTGGTTACCCATCAGTACAGTTATAACGAGATGCGATATTGTCGTTGTTTGCCATGATTGGTTGTGTATTCCACATAAGATCTGTTCCATTGTCTCGTGCGTTTGTCTCTGCTTCTTCCTGTGGACCGTCCGAGTTTAGGAATGCGGCTATGTGTTCCCTCAAGTTGTGTGGGAGGTTTCCTGTGTTGGCCATACTGAAAAGTGAGGTCACAAGTCTGCATACTCTATCAATTGCTTCCTCGTTCGCTACTGTATTACTAGCACCGTGTGGGTTATTCTGTATGGGAGGTCCACTGGCCTGTGCATATGCGTCGTAATACAACTCCGCGGGGGGCAGGTTGGTTCTTCTTCGGGGCTGGAGGTTTTCTGCGTCATGTGTTGCCTGTTTCCTGTCTATTCTGTCTTGTTGCCGAAGCCCATGAGGAATGGCGGGTTGTTCTGTACGGTTGTATACAGACTGTGGGTGTCGTGGTTTTATGGTGTAGTGATTTCTCGTGGCCCTGGCTTGTGGTATGAGTGGAGTAGTACCGGCTATTTGAGCAACTGGCGACGGTGTGGAGTATTCCACATTATTACGTAGCGGCAAGGGGGGGTATTCCTTGTTGCTTCTGGGTGGGGGTGGTGGAGCTGTGCGTTTTGCATAAGTTGACGTATTTTCTAAGGTCAGAGCCTGTTCCAGAGTCATGTTATGGAGGATGATGTTCTCCTTAATCCTCTTTTGTTTTTTGAATTCTGGGCAATTGAAATTAGTGGCCAAGTGGTTGCCTTCACAATAGATACAGATGACTGGGCCCTGAAAGTCGCAGCTAGTTGTAACATGTTTACCCATGCACTTGGCACAGCGGGATGTGCTGCGGCACTGCTTGCTCAGGTGTCCAAAACGTAAACAGTTAAAACATTGAGTTACACGGGGTATATATGGCTCTACACTACATCTTGTGCAAAAGATGCTAATATATTCAGGTAGTCGCTGTCCTCCAAACGTTAGGCGGACCGATTGAGTCGGAACGTATTCAACCCCTCCGTCTTTTACAACTTTCCTCATTATACGTCGCACTTCCAAAACTTCTATAGCGGATTCCACTTCCTGCAAGATTTCTGAGTCAGTAAGCCCTGGGTCCACATTCCTAACCACGCCCTCCTTAACAGTAAAGAAACGAGGGATATAATATTGTATATGCTTTGGCTGGTTGTTGGAATTCGCCAAAAGGTTTGCCCACTTAGCAGATTTAAGCTCAATTTGAACTTTGTTTCTCCCTTTGTTTCTTATGTCTAAGATAAAGTTTCTTATGCCGGGCACAGCGTCACGTATTAATTTCCCTACCGCCATTGGGTGCAGACGGCCTAGGTTTGTTTTGTGCTGCTCCACATAACTTGCTTCATATTCTGCATGTACAACAAATGGACCGCAATCTGTTTCTTTATAGAAATGGGGCTGCCTCAGCACTGCGTTAGGATCACTGGCTTGCAAAGCGTCTTCACTTACCAGTCCAGCTGAGTGTGCGGGGATTGTTGACTGTATGCTGTAGGCTGGAGTTGACAGCGACGTGCTTGGAGGAGCTGTTGGCGGCGTGCTTGCTGCAGCTGGCAGCAGCATGTTGACTTCCTCTCCCAGTGCTGTTACGTTGTTCTCCTCTCGGCGTGGTCTTTTCTTGGACTGCTTTTGGAGTATAGGGGCACCGTCGGCGTAGTCCATTGCTAATGTTTCCAGCGCCTCGCCCACTACGGAACTGGTGCACGTGTTACCCGACGGCGCACTGTCAGTATGTGGCTGTATGCCACCTTCACCATACTCGCCACCCTCCATGGTGGCGAGGTACACACACTCTCCTAAACAAAACTTTTTAGTTGGTTTATTGACTGCTATTCACTGTATAATAGTATACACAACTAGTGCTTGCACTGTCCTAGTTCACGCGTTATTCGTCACAAGGAAAACTCGGAGTGTAGCTCTCTAAGCGCCGATGTTACCTCTACGGCGATCAGGAAGCGACTGGTTCTCTTCCTTCTTGTCTGGTTAAGTAAACGTTTACGACCACAGGTGGTTCATGGATGTTATAAACGAAACGCACACATATTTCTTTCGAGATTGATTCTAGTATGTTGCTGATAAGTGTACAACACTGTTCAACATGCTGAAAACTATTTATGTTATGAAAACAAATATTTGTAACAATTAGTTATTATTGGTTATATCAAAATTAAAGTGGTTTAGTAATACTGCAATGAGTTTATGACTCTGCCTGTTGGTAGTTGGTTGGCATCTGACAGTATTAACAGGCTGACGAGGAATCCAATTGCAGTTTCGTATATAAGAAGACACAATCATTCTCAACACTAAACGTTATTATACTCAAAACATCTGCTAATAGTAGATTATATTAGCACCCATCACACAATGTTAATCAAGTTTTTCGTTTCTTTGTGAAAGCTACATTAATTTTAAAGCTTTATATCAACTAGATGTTACACTTTAGGTGTTACATGCGTTGGGTTACAAAAAACTGCAAATCCTCCTTGCAGAACCATTGTTTGCCGTTGGCATATTTGTAAGAGGGATGGGGAGTGGTGAATGACACCATTCTACCTTAAGGCCGGAAACATTATCTACTGGTAGCTAAGCCATAAATCATAGACGGCATATAGGTTCAAAATACTATTAAAAACTGTTGCGCTAAAGGTACTCCAACCGTACCAAGAACATACGAAATCACCTAGAACCACATTACCACAGGTCTCTAAGTAGTAACTACTCAGGAGAGTATGAAGGATGTGAAAGGTTTGTTTACTGTAGTTCCTCTTAGTATTCTGCACGTTGTTTACCAAATCAGTTCATTCATTAGATTGCAGAACAGAAATTTCAACATTTCCTTGTGATAGTACAAGCTTGAATCTGATTAAATGGTTATGGTACTAATGGTAGTTCTCACTGATTGGATCAAGCACTTTATAACACGTTTAACCAACTCAAATACACAGGTCGACAGTTAACCGCTACATACAGCTTCTCTTCGGCATGAGAAACTAAACAGTCTGCTTCGACCACGTCACGCGAGTGAGTCCGCCGCTACAATGTCCGGCCATTTTCTACCGACTACTGCGCAGCCAAGAATCCCTTCTCGCTGTCGAGCGGGGCCAGGCCACCGACCCAGCTGTCCTCCCCGCTCAGCCGAGTGGCTCTGGCACTGACGACACTTATTATCAAATCAACTAAACAAACTACTCCGATCCTGTAACCTTTAAAATGATACAAGTTTTAACATAAATTTTAATTATATAGCAATCTCACAAAGGATAAAAATGGAGAAAACACTTGTCGATTGTTTGAAATTGAACTATGGCTGATACACAATAGAATTTATGTATGATGATACACCAACTGCAGCAAGATAAGTCAATTGGCAGATTTCTGGTCAAGAAACACAATAAACAGCTCTCAAATTTAAGATAAATTTATACCGTATGAATGAGATTTATAGTGAAAACAATAAATACGTCTGAACTGTTATAAACAATTTAGTTCATAAAATATTAGCGGTAGCATGAATTAAATTTTTAACAAGTATCTTATTACAAGCTTGCATACAAGGAGTTTATGAAGAAAATCATGAAATAAGTATCATAAAATGAGAAAATACGGTAAAAGTAGACGACAGAGGTGGGAGAAGGAAACGGCTCAAAATATATATATATATTATAAAATTCAGTAACTCAAGAAAATAAGAGGTTGCCAAAACTAGTTGTCAGTTAGGAAGAAAGAGGCGATACACGGATAGCCCATTGAAATTTTGTTTTATGAGGATTTTATTTATCTACAGGGCGTTCGCCGGAAAACGCTAACCTCCCAGTCTGTTGCCGTCGGCAACTTGCTCGGTCAGTGGAGCCAGCAGTTTCCGCCAACCGCCACCGTGAATCACCGCACTGTTTAACACCTCCGCTGCCCCAACAGTGCATTGCAGTGACCCTTACATTGTTAAGAACGGTTTCTTTGCATTGTAGATAGTTTGTGACTTCAGTCTCTTATTAATCAGTGTTGTGAATAAACGTTTCTTTGCGGTTTGGCTGGTTTGGGGCTTCATTAATCTGTACCGTGTTTGAGTGTGAGTATAATTATGGTACGTTACAGTTTGCAACAAAGAATATTTCTCTACGATACATATGTGAAGAAGAAGTCGTTTAAAAAGTGTCGCAGTAAATTTCGTCGCGAATTTCCTGGCGCTTTACTGCCAGCTAAATCAACAATTCTGCGTCTGGTTAAAAAAGTAAGAGAAACGGGTTCATTTTTTAACAAAAAGAGACTGTCGGTCAACCGTATTCTCACAGAGGAGAAAATTAACGATATCGCTTTTCGACTAGAACAGTCACCCAAAAAATCATTTAGTCAGTTGGGGAAGCGTGTGTCTCGAAATATGTTCAGAAGATGTGAAATGTGCATTACACAAGAGGGTCAACACTTCCAGCATCTTTTATAAGGTAAGCTAATGAATTACGCCACATTTAAATGCTTAGCACACAAGTTTATGAAGTTTATGAAGCGTAATTATTATGAAATAGTCCGCGGCCGACGGTCGAACAATGCCGGAAACTGAGCGCTCGCTCGCCGGGAGCAGTTTCTTCCTTGTAGCGCTAACAGTGGGTTGCGTTTCCCGGCGAACGCCCTGTATTTGTCTTATGGCCATAACTGGAAATCAATTCCACTAATAAAATATTACATTAAATTATAGTTGAAATTCAAAATCGACATAGCGTAGCCAATATTACGTTTTCTTTGAAATATCTATGAAGTCTTTCGGTGATCCCCTGAACGCTCGAAGTTGGTCAAAGGTCACTTGACGGATGGTTTGTTTTACCTTACCACAGTAGCATATCGATGACTCTCTCATTCCCCACGTGTAAACAGCTGAAGGAGATCTGCCATAGTTTCATTGCGGTAAAATAACTGAAAGAAGCTGATACGGATTAAGCAGACTATCCTCTTTGGGCACAAAGTTTGACCATTGCTTTGAAACACCTTAACTCAACGCAGTTGAGGCAGAAGAGATTTCATCGGTCATAATCAAAATCTTGGAGATCAAACATAACAGAATCTAAAATAAGGGATCTACTAAGCAGTAGATATACTGACAGCTTCAAACATAACCACCGTATTCAAATTTCGTAAAAGCACACATTGATAAAATTAATTTTAAATCAAATGTTACGAAACTATTAATCGACACTATATAATGAAATTGGAGAAAAGTCGTATCTGCACGTTAAATTTATTTCAAAAAGAGTAATTGATGATAGGAATGCCAAATTAAAAAAAAAAAAAAAAATTGTCTGTCTATCTGTATGTATATTTGCACATCATGCGGAAAATGGAAAAAAATGGAAGGATTTTAACTAAACTGCACGTAGTGATAGCGTAAGTCGTCGGCCAGTATACAGGGTACAGTTTGATCCCTATACCTTACAAATTACCGATGACACAGAATCGAAAACCACAAATTAAGAGGAAAATTCTTCCTGTCCGCACGGCTTGCAGAAAATTAATGAATGGATTTTAACGAAACTTCACAAATTAATAACTTACGTCACTGTTTAGACGAAAGAATACTTTCTATCCTGATTAGATCATAATTCTCGACGATACAGAATTCACAACCATAAATTTTAATCTATGTACACTTCTTGCAATTTTTAATGTACGAATTTCAGTGAAATATCATAGCGATCGCTTATGTGATCAATTAACGTATAGGATACCATTTATCCAATTAGTGCCGTATTCCGTCCATGGCACCGAGCGAAAAAAATCGTAAAATTGAGAATTTGTGTATATCCATTTAGTGTTGTCTGACTAAAGGTCTGTTGGCTCAGTTGGTTAAAGGTGGCGTGCAGGTTCCTGTTTTGAATTTTGGTCTCGGTTGGAGTTTTTACTGGATTTAAAATCAGACCTTCACCGCTGCTAATGTGAAGCTGCTAAAACATTCTGTGGTTCACATTACGTGCCAAACTGCATATCCCTTGTGACCGGTACGATTACTAGGTTAAGTAAAGCCGCTAGACAGAGTTGTACTGCACAGGCGGCAAGAAACTGTGACCAGGTCTTTGAGAGCACGCGATGTTAAATATATTTTTTCGTGGAGATTTCTCGCAGTCGAGATGAAATGATAAATGTTATAAATTTAGCAATGTGCACTTATAGTAGGTGAATGCTGGGATGGTTCCCTACAAGACCACGGCCGACCTTCCATCCCCCTTCCCTCCCCGTAGTAGTAGTTTGGCTGAAAAGAGTCTCCTGTGACTCTCCAGGAGCCCGCCTCCCAGCCTTCAGCTGGAAGGAATGAAATGAAAAAAAAAAAAAAAACAATTATAGTGGAACACCGAGGCTTGGGCAGTGCGATTTCGAACTGCCACTTGCCATTCGGGAGGACCGGGGTTAAACTCGGTTCGGCCATCCTGTCTGAGGTTTTCCGTGGTTTCCCTCAGACACTCTAGGCGAATGCTGGGATGGTTCCCTACAAGGCCACGGCCGACCTTCCATCCCCCCTCCCTCCCCGTAGTATAGTTAGGCTGAAAAGAGTCTCCTGTGACTCTCCAGCAGCCCGCCTCCCAGCCATTAAAGCTATGATTAGCAATTTGTTGTTATATATACTATCTTCGATCCCTTAAATGATGGTTTAAACGTAATATTCTGGCAGGTTTTTTTTTTTTTTTGCAGTTGGTTAATTGTACGCTACTGTTACTATATAATTCTGATTACCTTGATTTTGTAATGTTCTACATATTTCATTTGCAGTTAACATGGCAGTACACTAGTAACTTCTACTGAATTTGACGACGGAATTTTGGAACATGTGATTTTTTTTTTTTTTTTTTTTTTTTTTTTTAGAAGTTGGGTTCCCAAAAACTTTTGCTATCCACGTAATATCAGTTTTATTCCTGGCCCAGGCACTTTGACAGAGTGAGCCATAAAATGGCAGTAAATATGTCAAAAACTATTGGAGTGAATGAGAAAGTGATTTTCTGGGTAGAAGAATTTTTAAAAGGTAGAAAACAGAAAGTTGGGGTAGGAAATGCAGTAACAAAAGAAGTGGAAGTAAAAATGGGAGTGCCGCAGGGTAGCGTATTGGGACTATTGCTATTCATTATTCAAAAGAATAATTGTGTTTATTGTTTAATATCTGAAATTAGATTGTTTGCAGATGACATAATGCTACGTAAAAGGTTCAAAACGGTAGAGGACTGTAAACAGTTACAGGGTGATCTGGACAGGATATCTAGTTGGGTTGGTAAACATGGGATGAAGATAAATGCAAAGAAGGGTCAGCTTATTAGATACACAAATAAAAACAAAAGGTTAATTATGATTATAAAGTGGGGAAAGAATTGGTTGCTGAAGACTAGAAATGTAAATATATTGGCATAACATTTGATAACAAGCTTAACTGGGCAGGACACATTGGGCAGGTGGTAGGAAAAGGTTTCAAAACTCTGCACTTGTTGGAGCGAGTGATGAGGGGATGTACGAGAGAAGTCAAGGAATTGTGTTACAAAACTTTGGTCATCCATTGCTCGAATATGGTAGTGTAGTATGGGATCCTCATTTTACGTATCAAATACAGGCGTTGGAAAGGGCGCAAAAAAAGGATGCTAGATTTGTTTCTGAAAATTATCGCAGAATGCAATCAGTAACTGATATGATAGAAGAGGTGGAATGCTATTCATTGCAAGGCAGGAGGAGGGTGAAGAGGATCATGGGAGTGTACAAGGCGTATACTGGTGATGAGGCATGGAAAGATGTTGCAGGTGGTATGAAAAATAATGCAAGGTAGGGAAATGACCACAAGCTGACACTGGATTTCAGACACAAGGGTGTGGGAAGATTCTCTTTTTTTGGTAAGGGTGTCAGGGATTGCAATAAATTACCAAGGGAAATGAATAATTTACCAAAAACGTTGAAAGAATTTAAAGTTAATTTTTGTAGAGGGCAAATGTAGTTGGGTTAGGCTGATTCAGGAAAAGGGGAAGATGGGTGTTTATGAAAATTGCCACCGGAGCATATGCTCCATTGCTGTTTAATTAAATTAAATTCAGCACGTTAAATATGGAACTTCTTAACGCATTAATTAATACCTTTAGTAACATGGCACTTATGAAAGCAGTTTAAATGGTTTGTAAACCTTATTTCAGAATGAATTATGCTGTAACTAAATGTGTCAGTTGCGATTCTGTTCAACTTAACCACAACCTCCACTGATATTGCATTCGAAAATCATAGCTTCTATTACCCTCATATGAATAACGACGGGCATCACCTATGGTTGTAGTAGGAATTTATTCTGGAAAACCTTGTAAAGAAAAACTAATAACAATCGGATCAACTGGAGATCGCGATTCCGACATAATAACGTTCAGTAATGACGTCATAATACTGTTGTAGTCAATCGCAAGACATATAATTTTCTAGCAGTAATTCTGTTGTAGTACAGCCTGGACCAATATTTTCAAGCAAGAAATAGGTTGTAATACAGCCTGAACCGGCATAACACAGTTAAATGTACTTCGGAAAGTATTTCTATAGGAGTCGTGTGTTTGACCACGGCAGTGTTATTGCGCCAATTCCTGGCGGAGTCGCGATCTCCAGTAATCCCGATTTGTTTAAATAAATGCATTTTATTTTAAATGAAGGAAAGTATAATATCAGAAACGGATAACAGTTATTTATTTGACTGATTCATTTCACAATTACGTACGTTTCGTGTAAACTTTCTCTGAGTTTTGAATAAACTTCATTCTTTCTTATCTTCTGTCAAAAAATTATTAGTTTATGCTGTAACGTAGTTCTTATAACTACTAATAATATAGCGAAAATATCGAATACCATTCTCCTTACATGAGTTTCTGCATTCAGTTGTAAATAATCAAAAAGCAACATGAAGGAACGACTGTAATATGGTGGCTGTTGATTCACGAGTGACAGCTGCCATGTGACCGTTCTCTAGCCAATAGCTATAGACGACCTGCGCAGTCTCCAGATCACGCATTTTATGTAAGAGGATTACAAATTGTGTATGTATTAATCAGGGGAAAAGGGGGGAGGGGGGCTATTGGCATACGCAGACCGAACTTACATTCCTAGCTCTACGGGTGACGTCACCATAGGAGCGTCCAAGTCTGTGGGCGCTTGCCGTATAGCGGATTTGATTTGGATTAAACATTGTGTAAACTGTACTAAAATGCATCGATGTGTTATCGCTGACTGAACACCTCACATCAGAGAAAACATAATCTAATTGTGCCACGTGTCATTAATTTCCGAAACAGCTACAAAAGAAAATACACTTACATGTTATCGTAAGGACGATTCCAGTATAAAAGTAGCTGTGTCCTCTCATCATTTTGTGCCAAAGATTATGTTAGTTATTTACAAGAGAAATTTACCTCCCAAAAAGGTACTTTAAACAGGTTTCGTGCCAAATGTTATTCTCCTATGAATGATTTTTAAAGTCCCTGGCACATCTGCAGCCATTCGTAGTTCATCAACAAACATCGTATGTCAAAATCATAGTTGCGGAACTATTTGCAGTCATTCATATTTCACCAACCAACATCGTTAGTCAGAAGCAATCTAGCAGAAGTGACAGATATTTAACCAGACAAATGAAAAAAAGTTTTTTTGTAAATGTTATTCGTATACTGCCTGAAAGAAATTGGACCAATGCTCTTTTACCATAATGACTGATACTTCAGAAGTCATTATTATTATTATTTAATTAATTACGATGGAGCTCGTGAACTGGTGGCAGTTTCCCTACGCAACCATTTAAAATTCATACGTATCTTTAACTTAAACTCCTCCACAGCATATGGTTCATTGCCACCTTAGGTAAATTGTTCCAGTTCCTTACTTCTCTCCCTACAAATGAATGCTTCCTCACTCCCTTACGCCAGAACTTGTTCGGCAATTTATTACCATGGTCTTCTCTTCCCTTTGAACAGCTACTCAATCCGTACATTTACCATGCGCATCCATTGCTCCTACAGCGATGTCATTCTCAATAACTGTTCGTTTCCCTTCTACAATAACCTCGGTACAGTAATTTGTAAGTGTGCATGCCAGGCGCTACGATTTTAAACATTGCTTGCAGGAAAGCCACCTGAACAGTACTGAAGTGTTCCTGTGAGTCATCAACAAACATCAGCTTTCCTAAATAGTGGTAGATACGGGGAGAGGTAAAACAAATGATGCCTTCAAACATGTTTAAGCATACAATATTAACTCAGAAGGAAATGAGAAGATGGTAGAAACCAGGATTTCTCCGCTGATTTTATCGACTCAGCTAATATTCCTCTCATAGTCTACCTGTGAATTAACAACAAAAATCTCAAATACCACTTGACGAAGTCGCGGGCACAACACGTTTATGAGAATTTGATCAATACAATAGCTGGACGGGATTGGAAGACTAATTTAATCATAATTAGAGTTTATGGAAAACCTGGATGTAAGTAAAAAATTGAATTACAAATAACGTAAGAAGGCTGGATCGATGGAAAGAACAATATATTCCGAAAATGCTTTTAGTGATATTAAATGTTACTAGAAACAAATTTTTATATTAAAAAAATCTGTTCTTGAGAACCGTTAAATGGGGAAATAATTTCTTGAGGAATCAGGTGCCGTAACTTCTATTTACCTTAAATTTATGCAGTTTAGTAGAAGTCAATAAAAAATTGAAGTTCAGACCCTAAGGATTAGACGAGAGTAACCATCCTAGTCTGCACACGAAAATGGTATTATAACTCAGTCGAAGACACTCGTTCTCCTAACCTTCGCTCGTTTGTAAATTTTAGCTTAACATAGCAGCTAGAAGTTACGGTTGGTGTAGTAAATGCGGCAAATCATTGGAAAAAGTGTCTGAGTATAGGGATAGTGAAAGCCAGTTACGAACTACATTGATAATCAACCTACAGGGAAGAAATGAAGGAAGTAGAAGAAAAGACTGAGTTGCTAAGGAAATTTCTAAACAAAATAATTAGCATGGTATGGTTCGCTTGGTAATAGTTTACAATTCTCCAGGTGAAACTGAATATATGCGAATTAGATATTTGTATAAACAACATATGAAGAGAGAAATTTAGGGTGAACATAATCAAAATGCAAACAAAATGTGTATAATGAATCTGGTAAATTGATGATAAAATTTGATCCAATATCACTGCATTGAAAGAAGTAATAGCAGAAGTAAACGCATTACAATTGATGGCCAAAATTCGGATGGTATGGGAAGCAGAATACTACTTGCAAAAAGAATTTCTTGCAATCGAAAGTTTTTACTACGAAACGTCGATTAGGACACGCAAAATGCTTCTAAATTATGAACGCAGAGCAAACCTCTGTTCAAGTAAGCTAGGCTCTGAAGAGAACGTCAAATATTTAAAACATATTACTTCAGAAAGAGGTAAGAATTTAAGAGGTCAGATACAATATGAATTACGTAGTTCCTATAATATTGGGAAAAATGATGACTATTGCTTGAAGGTTAGAATGGAATGTGCTTGATTGTGTTCATATTTACATTGCTAAGGTATTCATTACATTGAAACTTGAAATGTTATTTCCCCTTAATAATGTTTTATGTAGAGATGTATTAATAATTAAGGTTAAAGATGATATCATTTGTGAAGTGAACTACACTTAATGGTTCCTTGAGGTTTATTACTATGTACACAAAACACTGGTAAACAATAACAAATGTGGTACAGTTAGCGGATGACCGTCGAGAAATTTAGCCCTGGTCCTGATCCGGGGTAGAGAGACGGCTTCTACTTCTCGCGAAACTTCCGGTGGTCTTCTGTAGTTGAAGCTTGTTCCGCGGTCAGGCCGGAACTGGCGGTGGAGCGGCCGGCTACGCTTATATAGGCGGCCTGGCGCAGGAATTCCGTTGTGTGGTAGTACGGCGACCTCTGTAAGAATAGTCCCACTTAGCTTCTAGATGATTCTATTTGTTTTCCTGGTATGTTTTGATGTCTCTGCGCCTGTTTGGAGTCGTATATGTATCCCGGCGTGCAGGCGCGTTGTGTGTGAGGTCTGCCTGGCAGGGGCCTTTACTGGCAGACTGAACATACCTCCCTCCCGGGGGTGGAGGGGGGGGAAGCGATGTCTGCGACGTCTGCGAGGTCGTCTGCCGCGGCGCCCTGGAGCAGACTATGAAGGCTACCTCCAGGGGAGTACGGAGCTGTTCCCCTGGCGATGCGTGCCGACCTGCGTCGTGGTGCAGGTTGTGGTGGAGGTACTTGTGGAGCTAACGGCATCGGTTCGTCGGCGTCGATGGCCGGGGGCTGTACGGGGGGCGCTGAAGATGGTCCCCGCAGGTGGTCGAGAGGCTGCGGCTGAAGGGTGTCGGAGCGACCGACAGGTTGTGGCGTCGTTGGTGGCGCTGTAACTGTCCCTGAGCAACGGTTAGACGGCATGAGTGGTGGAGGTGGCAGGGAAGGAGAGGAAGAAGTGGATGGCCGTGCCGTGGTGGAAGAGGACGGTGCCGTGGGGTAGCGGGGACGTAGTTGGTTTCGATGGCGTCGCACTATCCGGCCATCCAGGCTGACGTCGAACAGTTGGCGGCCCCCGGGGCCGCTGGATGACCCCCGGAAGCCAACCGGCCCGGGAGCCAAACCCGCGGGCCCAGACTAGGGAGCCCGGGGTGAAACGGAATGGGCCCGAAGGTACCTGTACTTTGGGCGGGGGTAAGAGGAGATGGAGGAGAGTGCGAGGTTGGCGGCCATGTAGCAATTCCGCCGGGCTTTTGGCCCCCACTGGAGTGGTTCGATAGGAACTGAGGAAGAGTGTCAATGCCTCTTCGAGTTTGTGACTTGTGGTGTATTTAGTCATTTGGGTTTTGAATGTTTCTGACTAGCCGTTCCGCCTCCCCGTTAGATTGGGGGTGGAAGGCGGGGTGAGGAGGTGTTGGATATTGTTGGCGGTACAGAACGATAGGAATTCCCGACTTCGAAATTGCGTCCGTTATCTGTGACGATAGCGTATGGTAATCCTTCGATGGAAAAGATCTTCGTGAGGGCTGAAATGGTGACCTCTGTGGTGATTGTGGAGCAACGGACGACATATGGGAAGTGGGAAAAGGCATCCGTCACTAGGAGCCACTGGTGGCCTAGGAATGGGCCAGCGAAGTCGAGGTGAATGCGTTCCCAGGGTCCGGACGGTGCCGGCCAGGAAAGGAACTTTTGAGGGGGGCGGGGCAGTTCTGTCTCATAAATTACCAGATGGCACGGAACGCCCCGTAGCCTACATCTCCAAAGCCCTATCGGCTGCTCAGCTTAAATATTCTCAAATCGAGAAAGAGGCGCTAGCTATTGTTTTTGCCTGCTCCAAATTCTATTCCCTTTTATATGGGATTTCTTTTCATCTCATTACCGACCACAAGCCACTCCTATCACTATTTGATCCGTCCACACGTCTGCCTACCAAAACATCCCACCGCATCCAGCGTTGGGCACTATTCCTGTCCCAGTTCAGATATACCATGCATTTCCGTACCACCTCCAGGCATGCCAATGCAGACGCCTTATCCAGACTACCGCAGGGACCAGACCTTGCCTTCGACAAGTCGGAACTTCTGGTGTTCCAGATCGACGATGACATACAAGAAGCACTGAAGACATTTCCAGTCACGGCCTCAAAAGTCGCGGCAGCCACAGGGGAGGACCCCCTCCTCCGTGTCATCCGACACCACATCCAACACGGGTGGCAAAACACGTTCCCCTCCACGCCATCATCAAGACCTCAAGTTCTACTACTCCATCCGCCACCAGCTCTCAGTAGTAGAGGGAGTGCTCCTCCGCACAGAACCAAATTCCACCCCGAGGGTCGTCGTTCCGAGATCCCTACAACCGACAATCCTCCAAACTCTCCACCAAGGACACTGGGGAATTGCCCGCACCAAATCCCTTGCCAGACGCCATGTATTCTGGATCGGCCTTACCACGGATGTCACGAAGATGGTGCGGCGCTGTACCATCTGTGCCCAACAATTTGAATCACATAATTTTTTATTTTTAAATGAATGGTTGGGATCGTAAGTGAATAAGACAGTATGAAATTACAATAACTTATATCTTGATTTAATGTTACATTTTAATAACTTCAAAAACCAGTTTTTGATAGAAATTCAGATAAACTAACAAATCAATTTCTTAGAATTTAAAATTCAGAAGACGAGAATCTTGTGTCGCTTTTCATCGAAGAGCTACTTATGAGTCTGTTCGTTAAGGAGATTCATCCAGTGTTGAGTTTGCCACGTGTTTATAATGAATCACGTTACCTATTGGCACAAAACATTACCTCAGTAAGCAGTTTTTTTTGTGATGTAAACGGAATGATTGGAATTGCTGCATCTCGAAACAAGACTGAAGTGATTTCATCTCCCAGAGGCAGGAGAGTAAATGATTCTGAAGTCAAATAGACGGAAATCGAGCGAGTGATTCGGATGCTGAGGGTGCGATAAAAGCCAGTGATTCTGGTGAATCACAGCTCGAACACGGCTTCGTGATTGATGGAGTTTTCGTGTACCGTGAAAAGTCGTCAGCGACACGCGATTAGCAGTGCGGCAGCGAGCAACAGAGATCAGCTGGTAACCAGCGGCCGTGCGCTCATTAGAGACAGCAGGACAGCTGCCAGCTCGATAGCTCACTCAACAGAACTGGATCAACACAGCGCACGTACACTAGGCAACCTGGTTACCTCGGGGAGATATTATGCTTCGTGCTGTAGAGCTATTTGCTGTAATCAATCAGATGCATGGTGATAATAGAACTGTAAGACATCAGTAAAAAAAATGGACATGCAGTATTTTCTGTCATTAGACTCTACATCAGTTGATTGCAATACCCCATCGCTTCCAATCCTCAGCTAATATCTCCACCTCTTTATATGTTTATTTTATTGTAAACCTCGTGTTTCTTTACAGTTCTTATCATGGAAAATACCTTCCATTAACAATTTAACAAATCATTGATTCCTTAACAGGTGACCACTATCTACCTTTTTCTTTCTTTGTGACTCTTCCACCAACGACTTTTCTCGTATTTTCCTAACGATAATTTTTGCACCAACGAATTTAAAATGCATCCATTTTATTTATTTCGTTATTACTATAATGGAAGCTTCACTTCCAGAATGTGCTATGCTTCATAAGTACGGCATTAGAAAGAATTATGTAAGATTTAAGTCAATTTTTAGACTAAAAATTTTTTTAATAAAACTTCTTTGGTAGCGTAAATCTGATTCTTATATCGCAATTGCTATCAGCTGTATTAAGTCCCTAAATAATACAAATATCTTATGTCATCCACTACAATCATTGCATTTCAACTGACGCTTTTCTCTTTAAGTTTATTACTGTCAACAGTTTTTTACATAAATCGAAAATTATTCTTCTATCTCAACATTTTAGACCAAGCTTTTTTAAAAATTTTGAACATGTAGTCCTATCTAATTATCAAAGCTTCTTCTTGAAAACCAAAAATTTATTCCGTTTATTACAGGCTAAAAGCCTCTACGACAGACCGATGAAAGGACAGGCGGGCAGAAGGATACAAGCGGATTAACAGCAGAGTATTTATTTCCCTCGCGGTACGGTGCTTTTTAAAAAAATTAAAAAACTGACCGATATTAAGTAGTGTGTCTTGTGCATTCGCACGTTGTTAAATAGAACCAAAAGCCGTTCTTGAATGGAACTGACATGGAGCGACAAGGGGAAAGTGTAGCCAGGAATAGTTACAATTCACGGCTGCGACTATATTTATTTTGTTTCGTAGCCATGAGTGGCAACTTCATATGTTTTACTAACAAAAAAGTATCAATACATTGGGACACAGATATTTCTATAAGTCCCTCACCTAATTTAAAGCAGATATTCGGTAGACGAAGCAATATACACGGCGAATGATTTAAGAATATTGGAAGTAAAAACAGACAGGTACAAGGGGAAAACATCTGAAATGAGTAAACAGTAATATGTATCAACTAATCATGTAAAGAAATTCGGAGGGAGATTGCACTTTCTCTGGTGTGCTGGTCGTTTGTACATTTTTTGAGCGAGACGAAGTGTTCTCATTCATCACACACTGCCTGTTAACATATGGCGAGGAAACTTTCCCTCGAGGAGGCTTGCAGATGACAAGTTGGGTCCTCAAGAGCACAGCGGGTAATTTGCATTGAAGTGCGGTTGGCCTGGTATTGGCTGACGCCAGGCCGACCCCATCTCGTTCAGCCACCCTCCACGCCCTCGGCTCAATTTGGCGGCCTATCACTCAGGCGGGAGGGCAAACAGGGCACCCAGCTGACACCAACAAACTTCCCACTGCGGACACGCTTCTTTCTGCAGCCCACTGGAAGATTGCGTTTCTGATGTCTGTGGGAGAGTCAAAGAAACATTAGATAATTGTGCACCTCAGCTTCTAAACACAGATAAAAGATTTTGTCTTACTTTTTCTGTAGAAACCAGGTGATTCCACAGTTTAGCGCTAATGGTTGTAACTTTCTAGTGAATATTAATAGGCTTCAAAATTGTATATATCATTTTTTGCTACGTCGTGCATCTCCTATAAAGTGTCCAGTTTAATTTTTGGTAGGAATGACGAAGTAGTAATGCTTTCCTTTAGAGACAGTTATTAATTACAAGGGAGTGAATGGCTGTATCGCATCTTAGTACCCAAGCTTCATTTTACTGCCGTCACGATATTATAGATCACTCGTTATGAAACGGCACTGCAGTTCGAATTGAAAGTAGAGACTCACATGTTAGGCAGTACTGGCTACTTTCTAGTCTAAACTTGAGTCTACAGCATAAGAAACGACTTCATACGAGCTATGGCTGTCAGTAACTGTTTTCTTTGTTCCCAGTTGTTAAAATTAGTTAACCACAAAGACACATAGCAAGGTGTTTTAGCAGCTATTTCCTTCGTACTACATTTAGAGTCTTTCAGACTACATCCTAAAAATTGCATTCTTTAATTGCTCTCCATACTACGTAATTTAAATTTTGATTCAGTTCAATTTTATTTTGAATCATTAATATCCAGGTGTTTAACTGAAAGCATTACATAACTAGTCCATGTTTATATGTTACTGTTTTTCTGTTGTCTTATACAATTTTTTTCCCCCTCGGATTTGGCCAGCATGGACCACAGATGACTAGTGCGAATCGTGAGAGGAGTGGGGAGGGGGGGCAAGTAATTGAACCCGAAGTCTAACCGGGCCTGTTAGTCCCGGAGTTTGTAATCTATCTGTGGAAAGTCAATTATTGTGTTGTCATTTGTATGTGAAACTTGTAACTTTGTGTGTTCTGTAGGGGTAGTGTAGTTTTTGTTGGTTTATGAGTTGGAGATGGAGGACTACACAGCATTCGCCTAGATGATTGCAGGAACCACCTAAAAACCGAAATTAGGGAGGCTGGTAAGCCGTGGCTGCGGCTCGTGCCAGGTCCCGTTGTGCATCCATGGTTCACAGTGCACTGAGCCACGCTTGCGGTTTCTTATACTATTTGTTCATTAACTTTTGCGATTCCTTTAGATTGCCATTCTTCGAACATCGTTGTAAGCAAATGAAAATCTCTTATAATGTAATGCTTCCGCTGCGTTCGTTACATTTTTTTCTCAGTATTACTGCTTCATTAATGAACTATAGCAATATTTTAAGGACGCCTCCAAGATTAGTATAAAAATCAGTATAATAATTGCTCCTGGTATAATTTCCTGAAGGAGTACCTGATAAAATATTCACACTGCGAGAAAATTCATTATATTAAAAATCTGTTAGGATCTTCGATTTAACGTGTAGTGTATACACTAGCAAATTATTTCTATTATTTCGCTTACACGTATCTGTATTGAGGGACAACTATGTAGTCCAGCGTCAAATACCTGGTGGATATTCAGAAGCATAGCCTCAACCAATGATTTGATGTCTATGGCACTCACGTTACCAATAAATGGAGCTGTCTGAATTCCGTACAATTTATTATTGTAAAAACAAAAACACAAACGGTAATTCGTCGTTCGGTATTATTAAAAGTCCATCTTCTCTTTGCTGCCGTCTACCTTCCAGTGGATCACAAACCAGCTAACTAATTATTTAGATCACTGGTTGTGTTTAGCGATAACTTTAAAAAAGTAAATATATCTCCCTCTTTTGTGCGTAATTTTTGTTATTGAGCTCTGAGAACTACTTTGCAATCCAGATACCTCACTGCCCCGATACATTACATTCCTTCATCACTCTCTCTAATAAATGAGGAGATTTGAACTCTTTCTCTACCACTTTACTAATATGTCCTACCAAGTAGATTTTACTATCAGAGAATATGTCTGCAACCAGGATATCCATCTCCTCAGTATAATCACAAATACCTTTATTTTATTAGTTGTGTAATCCGTTTTCGTTCCCCACGCTGACAAGTATCCTGTCCTTTCCAGCTATTCAGAACCCACTTTCGTTTTAATCCTGCCACTCACCATTCTTTAAAATAAGGAACAGCAATGGTCAAAATCGTAATTCTTACTTCTGTTTTTGTCTTTGTAAAGGTTTGCGTACTTAGCAGGCCTGGTATGTGGTGGTAATTTGTTGTTTTTATAATTAAAGAAGTTAAATTTTGATTATCATGTTTGTTAAAATGTTAAAGAACAACGTGTTTCAGCAGTGTAAGTAATAATAATTATCATTTTAATCAGTAAAAATTCTGTAAATTGTAAATTTAGTGCTAAGGGTTGATTGTTTATTTTTCGATATTAGGCCGAATCGTGTATTTGTTGTATATAGCGCCACTATATCTCATTGAAATTTTATTTTAATATCATTAGTGTTATTTGAAGTAGAGTGTGTTGTTCTTAACCTTTTTATTTATTACAAATAAATAAATAATGATCCTTTTTCATGCTTACATATCGAAGTTAGGCCTAAATAATTGTTTTATCTAGCGCGAATACATTTCATTGCCATCTTTTAAAAAGTTTTTTAATACCATTTGTAGTTATTAAAGTTTTTTTAGAATGTTAAGTGTTAAATTTAGTTCACATTTCAGAACCGTAGGGTGTTTGATATAAGTTGTAGCATTTTTAGATTGCGCCTTGTTAGGGTTCTGCTGTGGTTTAATTACTGATTAATTAATTAAAAAGTCCACCAAAAAACAATGTTATGTTGATGTTCGTTTATTTTTATCAAATCAACAAGTCAGCGATATTCACTAGTATAGGTACAATACAGAGATGCACAGTCGCAAAGAAACTCTCTGTGAACTCAACTGAATGATTGAAACTCTCTGTAACACTGAATACTGTCAACTAAACTGACTTACTAACTGAATGAATTTCTCTGTCCAGGCGATCTGTTTATATAGTCTTTATCGAAATTACGAGAATTCTTCAAAGGCATCCGCCCGATATTTCTCGATCATTAACAATCACTCAAACAATCTAACATATTAAAAACAATCGGAATTAATACAAAATTAATTAACAACATTACAAAATGATCAGAAATGGTAATTATAGATACTTAAATACAAAATTATTTACAGAAATCCTTTCAAACGGTAGAAAATTGTCCTGTAGACATCGTAACTTACATTAATACATGGAATTACAAACATTTAAGAAATTCTCTTGCATCATTCGGTTCTTAAACATATTAAATGGCCTTTGAATAATTTTCTTACCTAAAACAAAGTCTATATACACTGATTTACAATAAATTACAAAACAAACACATCAAATCACTTTCAAGCAAACTTTAGCTAATTACAAATACTTCATACAGTACAATGCTATTCAAAATTCAGGTATTAGGGCTGTTACAGCCTACTTTTGCGTTTCTCGGGCAAGTAGTTGATTCAAAAATAAATTATTTAAAGTTGTTACCCTTTTAAATTTTAAAGATTTTTTTAGGTATAAAAATGTACACTAGGTGTGGAAATTGGCGTAGAATACGAAGGAAAGAGTGAGGCTCCGAGACTGCGGAAGATAGCTTCACTGAGGCAGCAGCGATGTTGCGAGTGGTTACTAGGTATGGCTTGTAACTGTCATGCCTGCGGAATAAATGACCAGGAGGAGCGGATTCTAAAACTCCACTCAGATGTGGCGTCTGCGGAAGAGGATCTGAAGGCCTTCAAAGCAGAAAACTTTGTTCTTGAGTTTAGGCAGAGTAATGAATGGAAAGAAATGAGCTCTGTAAAACGAAAGGAGACACTGTCTGTCTGATGGTTTCCAGATGGAGGTTACCCGACTGTAGTAGAATCCATACTGTGACTCTGAGGATTATAAAATAGAACTGGATGATCTGGTCTCTATTAATCTAAAAAAATTTATTCAGAGTCAATCAAAAAGTAAAGGCAGCGAAGTACTGTTACTTGGAAGCAATCGTGAGAGGGGAATTAGAGAGAGGAGTCCATCTTGGGTTATTATTATTATGAATTCTGTAGTGTTCTCAAACAGAAATCAAACCTTGAATATGTATTAGCCAATCGGAAAGATTTGGAGAAAGACTTCTCAAAGGAAGCTAATATTGAAATTGTGGAAGGACCAGGAAATACTCTTGGCACAGACATCAATTATTCAGTTACATTTCCAGAAACACACGTCATTAAAATGTGGGTATGACGAACCCTGGATGTGGCATCATATTAGACATACAAATACTTAGGCGAAAAGGATTTTTTGTAGCCTGCAAATTCTCATATTGGTTTGATTGATGTGTCCTGCATTGAGATGTGTAATTATACTCGCCATGGACTCCATCTGAATTTCATTTGTTATTGGCGATGAGATAGTAGAAAGTATCTGGTATCATTTTTAAATGGAAAACTAACTAAATGTATCAAGTTTTCTCTAACAAAATGAACGCCTATCGAAATTAGAAATTGTAACTAACATGGATATATAATCTAATAAACAAAACTAATCGAAATGATTCAATCAACGTCTTCAGACTACTATTTAATACCAAAATATAACGGTAAATTTTAGTACAATCAATGTACTTTATACTCGAATTTTAAAAATTCGAGAATGTTCGATCTCAATTTTTTGTGCTTCTCTGATCATCATGAGATGGACTCAGGAATGACTCAGCTGTCATTATCGAAATATAAATTAATCTGATATTATTTTAGATGTAATATTTAGAAAGGTACAATAGCTATTGTTGTCAGAAATAAGATTCAACGTAGCATTGGAGCTGTGAGCACTGTATAGAACCACACTTTCTATGGTAAAGAGCAACTCATTGTTGTAAAATTCTACAGGGTTTCTTCCGTACATTTCAATTTGTTTTTATCATAATTAGATTCATTGTTTCTCGTTTAGCAAATAACAAACTAATAGTGTCATCTGGATATGGAAGCCTTGTGATGTCTTTTAAATCAACTGCAGTATAAATTTTCCTACAAGAGTATAAAATAAAAGCAGAACTGGCATTGATGATATTATTGTGGACAGCTCTTAGTACGAAAATTACACTGATTAATTTAAGTGTAATAATATTTTCCAACGAAATTAATTATATATCTTTTCAATATGAAATAATGCTCTTTAGCTGCGAGCTCCGAAAAATTATATTATTAAAATAAAAAGTACTTACAATAATTTTTTCTCATGTGCTTTGAATATTTCGATTTTAAATTGCGGTAAAGTGTAACATGATGACTAAGGCTCGAAAAATTTGTCACACGCTTTTACTCACGGCTAACACCTATCAAGTGTTACTTAAAGCTCGAGTTCCATTCCTTATCTTGCCGAATTGATTTGTGCTCCCCATGGTTTCCCAAATCATTACACTGGAATGTTGGTGTTTTTCCGTAATTACTACCACTGTCGGTCTCCAGCTCTTGCAGCTAGTCGTCTCGTAGCTGTGTGTGGGCCGCTGCGCCCCAGCGAGGTGTCGGCGGCGCGTGCTGGGTGTGGCGGGTGGCCTAGCAATCTGGCGGAGTGCGGGTCCGACATACAGCAGGCCGGCCACACCCGGTAAGAAATTGACCGCCGCCACCCGGCGGGAATTTGTTGCGCTGACAGGGCGAGGTCGGGAGGCAACGCAGAGGAACGCCTCCGGCAGGCCAAACGTGGCCGCCCATCTCCCCAACAAACGGCCCACTGCTGAACGTGGTGCCTGTTTCACTTTTACATGTAAAAACAGTCATCTATTTCTAATAATCGTTAAATTAAGTCAAAATACATTAGAAAACTATTAACATGGATACATATAAGAAACATAGACACCAGTTTGGAAAAATAAGTCTGACGAAAGAAGATAATATTTGAGAACGTTATTTCAAAATGAACGGATACATGTTGCCAGTGACCAGTTAAGCATACGCTCTATAAACAAGCGCTTATGGCGACAGTCGCGGCCGATAGATTCATAAGTCTCTTTTGGATCTTGTTACATAGCACTCTACTCGTTAAGCTTATTTAGTTTCACACTTCCACGCTAGATGAACGCGATATGCGATTCGGACAGATCAAACGTTAGTTTAGTGTAATGAGGTGCACAGACAATTTCACAATGGTTTCCTAACACCTAAATTCAGGCCGCGGTTAGAATAAAACTAATACATTTGAGTTAAAATTTTCGAAACAACGGCAAAAAAATAACTTAAACTGGTACTAATTCAACTGGCTGGTAGCTCAGTGTTAAGTCGCTTGATTTCGAAAGTTCGAAGCCCAGTATGTTTGATATTTATGCTTGATCATATGAGCTATGCCAGGACATTCCGTGGTTCAGATTCCCCGTTGAACTGTAGGTCCCAGAGGAAAGGAACTGGCTGTCCTTACCTCTGACACAATAGGTTAGTACGCCTCCTTCGGGAGGAGCCAACGAACCTTAGGTTAGGGATCAAATTAGTTTTTAATGGTTATACGGAAGGAGATGGACACAAAATTGTGTCACTTGTTGAGCCTGAAAAATGAAAGGCCGAGTTGGGCTGCTGAAAAATCTAAATGCTAATCGCCAACCAAGCGAATATAAGAAAATCCACAATTGCTGCTATTTGTGAATTGCTATATGTACTAGCAAACGTATCGAATATCTGTCAGGGTACCTGAGGTCACAGCCCTATCACATTATCTTTGAGAGGACCAGAAATACAAAATTTGATCCTGTATATAACCAAAGATCATGAATAATACAGTGTTTGTAAACGCTTCATTCTTGAGAAAGTCTCACCAAGGTGACCGACAAGTATGTAATGCACCTAGTAAACATTCTAACTACGAGTCAGTCACCAATAACGGAGTACGCACCCTATACAAAACAATATATTTTAAGACCTGGCCAATTTTGCCGTATCGGAAGACGAATGGTTTAATGTATCTACCAAATCCACCAGGTTTGGTGTAGTTAGATCCAGGCAGTGAAAGTCTCACCGCGCCGATAGTACCCTTTTCTCGGCCACTGTTGATTCCTAGAGGGCAACTATGGAGTCGTAGGTCAATGAATCAATGTTTCTGAAATAGTAAATTTGCTGTTTGAGTGACTGAATAACTACTGAAAATATAAACATTTAAAAAATATATCATGCGTAAACCACTGTATCTAAATGTATATGTGTGCAATCGACTGAAACACAGATTGCTGGCGTATACAGTAATATCAAGTTTATGCGTGCTGCATGCGTTCAAAATCAATACCAGAGTACGAGATACGTGCAGTTAGTTACAAATGACGAAAGGACCTCCTTTTATAATGCTGAGATTAAACTGTGGATGTTGATCCAGGAATTGAAATTCTGGCTCTCAGACCCCATAGAGTTTTTTTTTTTTTTCGATGAATAACGTAATGGAAATCAAAACACAGCGCTAGCCGATATAATCTACAAGTACAATGAATAGCACTATCGCTGTGAATGTAATATTGCAGCGTTCGAAACAACGTAGCACAGAAATATTTGTTACTTCTTACACTACAGCAAACGAGAAAGATTAGATTAGACATATCATTGCATCATGTGAGGTACATGGTCAAGAAAATACTAAATTTACGTTTGATTGGCGGTATACGATATAAAATAAATTTCCCTTATTCAGCAATCACAATTCAGATTTTTTTTTTTTTTTTAAACATACATTCATATAATATTTTTGTCGATGTTAACGTTGCAGCCAACTCCAAGTTTTTACTCTCTTCCTAATAATAATGGCTTGGCAACTTGTCGTTAACATTAGTACATTAGTGTTCTTCTAGAGTGATGTGTCACCTGACATAGTCCCATACTTTTTTGATGTAGCCTATGATTTAATTTCATCTACATCTACATATATACTCTGCAATTCACAAAATTGTGGGTGGCAGAGGGTACTCATCATCAAAGCTAATCTCTTTGTTGTGCATTCCAATCCCTAAAGATATGAGGGAAAAATGAAATCATAAAGTAATCAGTGCGGCACCTTATTTCTCTAATTTTGTCTTTCCTGTCATTTCGACTAAAATAGGTTGGTGGACGAAGTATTTCACTACACTCGTAAGTGAAAGTGGGAGTACGCATGTTTACCAATAAGTTTAAACGAAACGTGTGTCGTCTATCTACCAGAGACTCCCAGCCTAGTCTACTAATCAGTTCTGTGACGCTTTCATAAGGACTGTAGCAAGCGGTCACGAATCGAGCCGATCTTCTCTGTACTTTCTCTATACTGTCAATCAACCCCTTACGAAACGGATACCAAATGGCACAACAATAATCCAAATATGGACGCACAAGAGATTTGTACGCTATCTCCTTTGTTTGTTAATTAGAATTTTTCAAGATTCGACCTAGGAATCGCAGCCTAGAATTAGCTCTACCTACTAACGAATTAATTTGTAAGTCCCATTTCATGTTCCGTTGTGCTGTTACTCCCAAATATTTCATAGAATCGACCATATCAATAACTGAACTGTTTACCTCATATTTCTGAACAATCTGATTCTTTTTGTTAGTTATAGTCATTGTCTTGCACTTTTTACAGTTTAGAGTAAGTTGCCACTCAGCGCACCAAGCCAAAATAACATCCAGATCGCGCTGAATTTCTACGCAATCGGCCAAATTCCTTACTTCCCTATAAATAACTGCATCATCGGCAAACAATCTAAAAATGCTTTTCACTTTGTCTCCGAGATCGTTTATAAAAATTAAGAAAAGAAGAGGTCCTATTACACTCCCTTGAGGTACACCCGGTGTAACATCTAGATTAGAAGAACATTTTCTTTCAACGACATGTTGTTAAATGAAACATCAGGTATGCTCTAAATAGTATAGAAGTCTAAATCACTGAAACAATCAATTGCTAATGTGTATTCAAATGTACTTTGCTTATGTTATAGACTTTGTCGATGCAAATGTAACAACGTAGTGATGCATCCAGAGTTAACTAATCTTATCGTTAGGCAGACTGCTATATAGAGCAGGCAAGATATTCCAATTACTGTTACAGTGCTCGTACATTTAGGCCACTATTATGTGCACAAATATCTACCGATTTCCCCGAGAGAATACGACGTAAGGATCAAAAGATTGACTCTAATTTCCTCGAACTGAATAAACCCAGTGCAAGGCACAAAGATATCGGCAAGGGTAGTGGATTACCAGCCACGTGCAGGTTTAAAAAAGCAGGGTGTAACCAGATTCAGTAAAACTCACAAACCAGATGAATGTTTAACGCGCTACATAAAAGTCATCGTCAATACTTCGTACGTAAATTCGTGAAACCTAGCAGGGATTATTTTACCCACAAATCCGTTGCTTGCGAAAATGAAAACAACACATCGTTACAATAATTCAGTGCGTCATTAATTATATGTCATTCAGAAATGCTGAAAAGCAATGTAAATAAATAGCTTGTTTTTATACTGTTATCGTACTAGATAAAAGAAACGTTCTAACTGATAAGCAATTTTGTACTACGAACAATCTTCCAACATTTGTTACACTAGAAAAATTGACGTGGTTCCAACCAGATACCCAAGAAATCATTTACAGCGACCACGGAAGTCTAAGCAGTCACCTTTCCAGACCCAGCGAAAAAACACATCGCAGAAATATTCTGTTGCTATCAGTAACTATGAAATAGTTGAACAGCAGAGGACAGTTATACTTGATCATAATTTCACATTCAAATTCAAAGTTTACCTTTCCTAAGCCGTTCAGACTGAAATTCCATACAGCTTTCATTCCCGCAACACATATTCGTTTTTTTTTTTTTACAAACAACACGCTCAAGGCTGACTTCAAGACTTGCAACTGCACCTGAAGATGGCGACGGAGTTTAAAGTCGCCGAAATATTGTGCATTAATAACAATATTACTCGGTTTGTTTCCCGAGAAACGTTTATAAATAAACAACGCCGAGAAAAATTACATTCATTTATATTAGTTTTTGTTGAAAACCTATTAACCGTAAAGCTTTATATAATGAGATTGAGACTGAAGTATTGATTACAAAATCTCTTTGCTAAGCAATGAAATGCCAAATGCTGGAAATCTCAAATTCTCAATTTACCTGCATTTTTCTTTAATATTTTCAGGACTAAATTTGAACGCAAAATCTTAACTTCATGAACTACCATATTTTGCTTCTATTCATAAACAGTTTATATTTACTTCATTAAAATTGTTTGAATTTAATTGATTATAAGTAAATTATCTTAATTTTTCTACCTCTAATAATAACGCTCAAATGTTGCTAGGCATGAATTCAGGTGAGTTTCTTCAATGGTTAAAAATAATTTTAAACCATTTGTATTAATTTGATTGATTCCCAGTTGAACTTGAGAATAAGGATAGCATGGTGACCATTATTTTTTTTTTTTTTTTTCGTGGCGATTCTCTATGCTGTTGGAATACTATTCTGAATATTACAAGTAAAACAATTAATTCTCAGGCATATCACTGGAGGCTATTGGCGATTTCGCCTCTATTTTATGTCTGACGGAAGAATTTCCTATTCTCAAATTTAAATTGTCTTACATTTTGCGTTAGAAAAATCTAGGTTTCTCTGAATTTGACATACCGTTCTTTTTATAGCAATTTCTTTACCCTGAGAAGAGCACAACAGAGCTGATACGCTATTATTGTCTCACCCTCCAAACCCTCAGTTTACGTCTCTCCCCTGGATTTTCTACTTTCTGAATGGACTGTTTCAAAATTCTTCTTCCTTATATGATTACCATCCTTTAGAGCTGTAAAAGTAACGATGTATTAGTTACTGAGTAACGGGTTCATCGCCTGACTAGAAGTACCGAATCGTTACTCACAAATTCATTTCGTTACTCGCATTTGTCGTATAGATACGAACACGTTACAGCTCTCGCAGCTAACTAATTTTGACAACGTAAGGACTAATTTTAGTTTATTTTTATTTTATTTAACATTAAAATTTGCAGTGCATAATTTGTAAATAGAAAATTTGTATGGATAATTTGAGATAGTTACTGTTTTATCACTGATCGTTTATTAGTGAGGTTTATTGATTTCAAATATTTATTAAATTTGTTTATTTTAAGATTTGATACCTTCCATTTTGTTTTATAGTGTAATTTACAATATAAAAGAGATGTTTAATAGTTTGTGATATACATCTCTGCACTTGTTATGTACTAATAATACTTCATTAAATTTCAATGGAGCGCACGCGCCCTGACACCCTTATCAAAAAAAAAAAAAAAAAAAAAAAAAAAACAGAAAGAAAGAATTTTCCTACACCCTTGTGACAGCTTGTGGTCATGGTCATCTTTTCCCTTGCAAGCATTACATTTAATTCTTACACCAATATCTTTTCATGCCTCATCATCAATATACGCTTTGCACACTGCCATGACCCTCTTCACCCTCCTCCTGTCTTCCAATGAATCCCATTGCAGCTCTTTTATTATATCTGTTACTGATTGCATTCTGCGATAATTTACAGACACAAATGTAGCAGCCCTTTTTTGCAGTTCCAGAATTCCATACCCAAAGAACAAGGTACAATGACTTTATTCATTTTGCCTGGTGTTATTGTATTATTAACGCAGGATCCATGTGATCAATTCGGTACTGGCTCTGATGTTGAATGTTTGTTGCAAGCGCAACGCAACAACAATTAAGAATCTAATCGCCTGTTTGTCATGTAACTTTATTATTGATTTAAAAGTTTTGAATATTGATATTTCTAAATGAAACAAAACGGGAGTCATTAGCATTCTGCCTGCAGGCCCGATTTAATGGTATATCCACATTTATTTTAACAAATCTATCACAAAAGGATGAAGAAATCACAAAAATAAACGAAAACAGTAAAGGAAGACAGTGGTGAAACCTCCTATTTAAAAAACGAAATACTTTGATGAGATTATAATATTTCTTAAATACATGTCCCATTTTTATTTCAGGCTTGTATGCAGGGTTTTGAGTATACTACTTTAAAAAATAACCGTCATTAGTTTTTGTCACTAGATATGCCATAGTCAGGTGAAAGGTCGGGGTTTTGTGTGTGTGTGTGTGTGTGTGTGTGTGTGTGTGTGTGTGTGCAAACAGGTGTTTGTTTTGAAATTAGATTATTCTTTCGAATATAAAATTGATTACAGCAAATCAAGTGTACATTTAGAGGTTTTCCGTAATATCCATGTGCTAATTACTTTATTTTAAGTTTTATCCAAACAAACAACTTACCTTCACTTATTGTACTAAATAAACAATTTACTTAAACTTTACCAAGTAGTCCCGCATGCGATGCGATGCTTCATGCTAGTGCTCAATTGTGCCGAAAGTAACGAGTAACGAAACGATACAAGAGTAACGAAGTTAACCCGTACGCGGGGCGACTCGGTACAATGCTTCATGCTAGTGCTCGATTGTGCCGAAAGTAACGGGTATTGATTGGTTTTGTAACGAATACATACGGGTACAGAATTTCTCGTTACTTTTACAGCTCTACCATCCTTTCATTGGGTGGAAATCTAGTGTTACTGCGTGTCACAGTTGCTCTCACACACGAAATTACCGCAAGAATCTCTGCCAGCATGGTGAATGTCACGCGACAAGAAGTTCCATGCCATAATGTGACTTAAAGTATTTGACTTTCACTAATATTCCCGCTAACGCGATTAGAAAACTTCTTTCCACAGTTCGCATTGACTTCCGCAGGTTTCGTACCAGTAACGATGTACTTCCATTACTTTATTATTTGAAAATAATAAAACATTAATATTGAGTAGTTTGTCTAAGTATATAACAGCATTGCAGATCGGATATCCGATTGAGATTGCATGGACAAAATGTTAATTACTTCTTATAATGTAAAAAGTCACTTTTATTCAATTTCAGTTTAAGTTTTTCATCACTATTGTTATTACGGTTACCGAGATTTTGAATTGTTGCGAATGCATCCGAAGTGTAAAAAAAATTTCAGTGGTTATATGAAAAGCTGCTTTATGATGGAATTGCCTACTCGTCATCATGTATAATTGTTAGCATTCTTTGCCATGTCATATCAGTTCATGGTTGTATTCAGAGTTTAAAACCGAGCCCGGTTGGCGAGGGGTAATGCTAGAGCATTCACTATCCCGATTTCTGTTTTCCATGGCTTTGCGAAATCAACCTAGGCGAATGCAAGTATGATTCTTTCAAAATGCAATGATCGGAATCCGTACACTACCTTGCCCCCTACCTCCCTGTCATCTCCTGGCTCTGATCATCAAAACGTTGACCAACTGTAAAGCCTGAAGCAAATAAATAAAAATATGTTCTCCTATCGATCTCTTTATTGGGTTGTTGAAGAAGGTTAGGTGTTCGAAGATAAAGGGTACAATCAAGAATAAGACGAGAAACACGTCAACATTATTTGACACACATTTCAACAACATCATATCACGTAGTAACAGTAAAAAAAAAAAAAAGGGATAATAAGAAACAAAAGAAGAAAAAAACAAAAAACAGAAAAAACCGAAAAACATAAATACTTTTTAGTGAAGCAACAGTAATAGTTGTTTCGGGTGACTCGTTGTGTGAAGGCGCATTGATTGTAGTATCGCAACTTATAGAAACCGCAGAGTTTTTGTTAGTAGCGTATCGGACATTTAGAAATTAGAAATACATAACTTTACTGAACCAAGGGTCAAATAATTTACTTCTTGATCAGCAACCGTTCCTTTCATCGGAAAAAGGAAATAATCTCGTGGCTGACTCATGATATTGATTTTTCTACGCCATTAGTAATTATGACAGAAGATGGTGACAGATTTTTCGACAGCCGAAATTTCGTGTATAAACACGTTGTTCACTCAGCTATTCACCCGATAACCTTATATTCATTATCCACGCCGAGCAAAACTTCGTTCTTATACTAATTGTTCTGTTACTTTTATTTCAAATATTTTACTCTACTCACTTGTACACTACACTATATCCTTCAGTCAGTTCTCTGGTCAATAGCTGGGGTATGATTTTGCTGATGGTTCGGAATTTCCGCAGCAGAAGCTTGAAAACAGTGCAATAATTTGTGAGAATGAATTAATATAAAGTACTGGCCGGTGAGATGAGCGGCGTGTGAAGAGATTTTGTGCGTGAGGGGCGGCGCAGCCCTTGTCACCGCTGTCGTGGCTTGCGCTAAGTGTGTGGCCGCGGGCGGACATCCGTCAGCGGCACAAAGCGACTTCCCGCGCACCAGTCTGGACAATGAGTGGCCGCCGGGCCGCCACCCGCCGGGCTACCTGGCCTAAACACCTCGCTGTGCACGCCTTGCTTTTGAATTATAGCCCCGTGTCGCCAAAGTTGCGGGTTCATTTGTGTGACAACTCTGCTGTGCTTTCTGCAATCTACACCATATGCAGCAGCTCTGAAATACCTCTGCTTAAAATTAGTAAGGTACTTTGCAATATGTTAACACCACTAGTTTTAACGTCGGTTAAAAACGACGGGTATTACCTTTGGTGGCAGTAGGAATTTATTCTGGAAAAACTAGTAAGGAAAAAATTAATGTGGATCATTTTTAATGGTATTTTTCGTGATATGAGTACCTTATCGGAATATTGGATTTTTAAAAATAGATGAATTTTGCTTATATGACGGAAAGTATAATATCAAAAACGGATAACTGTTATTTATTTGACTGATACATTTAAGTACGTTTCATGTAAATTTTCTATGAGCTTTTAATAAACTTACTTGTTTCTTATCTTCTGCCAAAAATAAATCTTAGGGTGAAAAAATCTCTGAGCTTGAAGACCTTAGAAATATTATTAATAGACGTATTAAAATCTCCGCCACTGCCGGTTGCAAGCCCGGGGCCTCAATATGCAAGTGGTGAGGAAGGAGAAGCAGGAGGAGTATTAACCTCGTTAAAAAACCAGGGTCCATCTGACTCCTCCGGATGGTAGCACCTTGTTGTAGGGTCCCTACCTAGGGTAACTAGGCGAAGATGGTCAACGGTCTCAAGGGCGGAAGAGGAAGTGTTTCCCAACGGATTAGAGGGTGGAAGAACCTAGCAGAATAAACCCCGAAAAAAGATAATATATTAAATCCAGGCGCGTCTGTACCCGCATCGGGTGGCTTTCTGATCGGCGTCTGCTTCCATGTTAGGAACGGCTGCTCATATAAACTCCAGGTCTTACAAACTTGGTTTTATTCTCGAATGCAGCTCAACTCTATCCCAACAACCAAGCTTCACGCAACTATCGTGACGGCAAAACATGCGGAAAATACTACCCCAGCCGGTTCAATCCGTGGCCAGTTCTCTGGTCCAAGTAGCGCAAAGGATTCTGGGGGTCCTAAACCATTATGTTTGGATCAGTTGGAGGATTCATTACCCCGCAAACTCAGAACAAAACAAAAATACTTTTTTGGTACACTGAATATAAACATCCTTTTGAAAACCGTTAAACAAATGGAACTAATCAAACCACTGGATAAATATATGATCAAACTACTGGCTGCGCAAGAAACAATGTATACTTGTATGTCAGATGAATTTCAGCAGCAGGCGACTACAGAATACTAAAGTTTAGGAAGTCTGATGAAACAAAGAATACCATGATAAAAGTTGGGACAGCTTTCTTTGTCCATAATTCAATAACAGAATCAATAGTAGACTTCAGATCCCCTTCTTCCAGGCTGAAGTGAACTACACTTAATGGTTCCTTGAGGTTTATTACTATGTACACAAAACACTGGTAAACAATAACAAATGTGGTACAGTTAGCGGATGACCGTCGAGAAATTTAGCCTGGTCCTGATCCGGGGTAGAGAGAGACGGCTTCTACTTCTCGCGAACTTCCGGTGGTCTTCTGTAGTTGAAGCTGGTTCCGCGGTCAGGCCGGAACTGGCGGTGGAGCGGCCGGCTACGCTTATATAGGCGGCCTGGCGCAGGAATTCCGTTGTGTGGTAGTACGGCGACCTCTGTAAGAAATAGTCCCACTTAGCTTCTAGACGATTCTATTTGTTTTCCTGGTTTGTTTTGATGTCTTGCGCCTGTTTGGAGTCGTATATGTATCCCGGCGTGCAGGCGCGTTGTGTGTGAGGTCTGCCTGGAAGGGGCCTTTACTGGCAGACTGAACATACCTCCCTCCCGGGGGGGGGAGGGGGGGAAGCGATGTCTGCGACGTCGTCTGCCGCGGCGCCCTGGAGCAGACTATGAAGGCTACCTCCAGGGGAGTACGGAGCTGTTCCCCTGGCGATGCGAGCCGACCTGCGTCGTGGTGCAGGTTGTGGTGGAGGTACTTGTGGAGCTAACGGCATCGGTTCGTCGGCGTCGATGGCCGGGGGCTGTACGGGGGGCGCTGAAGATGGTCCCCGCAGGTGGTCGAGAGGCTGCGGCTGAAGGGTGTCGGAGCGACCGACAGGTTGTGGCGTCGTTGGTGGCGCTGTAACTGTCCCTGAGCAACGGTTAGACGGCAGGAGTGGTGGAGGTGGCAGGGAAGGAGAGGAAGAAGTGGATGGCCGTGCCGTGGTGGAAGAGGACGGTGCCGTGGGGTAGCGGGGACGTAGTTGGTTTCGATGGCGTCGCACTATCCGGCCATCCAGGCTGACGTCGAACAGTTGGCGGCCCCGGGGCCGCTGGATGACCCCCGGAAGCCAACCGGCCCGGGAGCCAAACCCGCGGGCCCAGACTAGGGAGCCCGGAGTGAAACGGAATGGGCCCGAAGGTACCTGTACTTTGGGCGGGGGTAAGAGGAGATGGAGGAGAGTGCGAGGTTGGCGGCCATGCAGCAATTCCGCCGGGCTTTTGGCCCCCACTGGAGTGGTTCGATAGGAACTGAGGAAGAGTGTCAATGCCTCTTCGAGTTTGTGACTTGTGGTGTATTTGGTCATTTGGGTTTTGAATGTTCTGACTAGCCGTTCCGCCTCCCCGTTAGATTGGGGGTGGAAGGGCGGGGTGAGGAGGTGTTGGATATTGTTGGCGGTACAGAAGGATAGGAATTCCCGACTTCGAAATTGCGGTCCGTTATCTGTGACGATAGCGTATGGTAATCCTTCGATGGAAAAGATCTTCGTGAGGGCTGAAATGGTGACCTCTGTGGTGATTGTGGAGCAACGGACGACATATGGGAAGTGGGAAAAGGCATCCGTCACTAGGAGCCACTGGTGGCCTAGGAATGGGCCAGCGAAGTCGAGGTGAATGCGTTCCCAGGGTCCGGACGGTGCCGGCCAGGAAAGGAACTTTTGAGGGGGGCGGGGCAGTTGTTGGGCACAGATGGTACAGCGCCGCACCATCTTCGTGACATCCGTGGTAAGGCCGATCCAGAATACATGGCGTCTGGCAAGGGATTTGGTGCGGGCAATTCCCCAGTGTCCTTGGTGGAGAGTTTGGAGGATTGTCGGTTGTAGGGATCTCGGAACGACGACCCTCGGGGTGGAATTTGGTTCTGTGCGGAGGAGCACTCCCTCTACTACTGAGAGCTGGTGGCGGATGGAGTAGTAGAACTTGAGGTCTTGATGATGGCGTGGAGGGGAACGTGTTTGCCACCCGTGTTGGATGTGGTGTCGGATGACACGGAGGAGGGGGTCCTCCCCTGTGGCTGCCGCGACTTTTGAGGCCGTGACTGGAAATGTCTTCAGTGCTTCTTGTATGTCATCGTCGATCTGGAACACCAGAAGTTCCGACTTGTCGAAGGCAAGGTCTGGTCCCTGCGGTAGTCTGGATAAGGCGTCTGCATTGGCATGCCTGGAGGTGGTACGGAAATGCATGGTATATCTGAACTGGGACAGGAATAGTGCCCAACGCTGGATGCGGTGGGATGTTTTGGTAGGCAGACGTGTGGACGGATCAAATAGTGATAGGAGTGGCTTGTGGTCGGTAATGAGATGAAAAGAAATCCCATATAAAAGGGAATAGAATTTGGAGCAGGCAAAAACAATAGCTAGCGCCTCTTTCTCGATTTGAGAATATTTAAGCTGAGCAGCCGATAGGGCTTTGGAGATGTAGGCTACGGGGCGTTCCGTGCCATCTGGTAATTTATGAGACAGAACTGCCCCCACACCGTAATCGGATGCATCTGTGGCAAGTATCAAGGGGAGGTTTGGAGTGTATGGCATGAGGCATGCTGCGGACTTGAGCTGCTGTTTAAGGGTGTGGAATGCGGTCTCGCAAGCTGGGGTCCAACGGAACGGGACATTCTTGCGACAGAGGTGGTACAGGGGTGCTGCCACTTGTGCTGCTGAGGGTATAAATTTTCTGTAGTATGAAATTTTGCCTAAAAAAGATTTCAACTGATGTAGATCCTGAGGCCGAGGTAAGTTGGAAATAGCGTCCACATAGGAAAATGCTGGGGAGATGCCTTCCTGAGCGATGATGTGACCCAGGTAGGAAATGGATTGTTGAAAAAATTGACACTTGGAAAGGTTGCATTTTAATCCTGCTGCACGGAGGCGGAGGAAGAGTAGGCGGAGGTTGGTCATGTGTTCGGCAGCGGAGGGTCCCGTGACGACTATGTCGTCGAGATAGTTGATGCATCCCGGAATATCCTGGAGAAGTTGTTCGAGATACCGTTGAAAAATCGCTGGAGCACTGGCCAAGCCGAACATGAGCCGGTTGAGTTGGAAGAGGCCAGAGGGAGTGTTGATGACTGTGTATTGTCGGGACTGGATATCCAAAGGGATTTGAAGGTATGCTTCTGCCAGGTCAATTTTTGTAAAGTAGGTACCTCCTGCTAGTTTACGGAAGAGGTCGTCCGGTCTCGGAAGTGGATAGTCGTCTACCAGCAGATGCGGGTTGACGGTGGTCTTAAAGTCACCACAGAGACGTAAGCGGCGTCCTGGCTTCTGAACTATGACCAACGGCGTGGCCCAGGGGCTGAACCGCACCGGCTGGAGGATCCCTTCGTCTTGGAGACGTTGAAGTTCTTCCTGAAGTGGTTGTTGAAGCGCTACGGGTACCTGGCGTGCCCGGAAGTATCGAGGCCGTACGTCCGGCCGGAGTTGGAGTGATGCTTCGAAGTCCTTTGCACAGCCGACGCCTGGTGAGAACAGGTCCTGAAACTCGGTGCAAAGGGCGTCCACTTCAGGAAAAGGAACATGCTGAGATACGAGGTGTATGTTATCCTCAATTGAAAATCCGAATAAGCGGAAAGCGTCCAGTCCAAATAAGTCTGCTGTGAGAGAACTGTTAACTACTAAAAAGGGGACTGAACGATGTACAGACTTATACATGACGTTTGCTGTGAACTGTCCCAGGAGTGCTATTTCCTGTTTGTTGTATGTCAGGAGGCGCTTGGGGGCCGGCGAGAGGGGGGGCGAGCCAATTTGCACATAAGTAGTATAATTAAGCAATGAGACTGCTGCTCCTGTGTCGACTTGTAGGCGCAGGGGCTTGCCATTGACCGTAACGTCAATAAAAAGTTTGGATGCTGTGGAAGTGTCTACCTGATTGATATCCATAGGTGCGCCGCTCAACCTGTCTTGGTAAGACCCTGGGCGGCGAGAGCCGGGATTGGCATTGGTGGTGTTGGTGCGGCAGACGGACGCCAGGTGTCCTTCCTTGCCGCAACGTGAGCATTCAGCCCAACGATCCGGACAATTTTCCCTCTCATGTGCTGAATAACAGGCGGGGCAGGAGGGTAGGCGGAGCGGGCTGCGGCGTCGGCGCTGCGGGATCCGCTGCTGCTGCCGAGACTTGGTGCCCCTGCCGGAACGGGCCGGTTCGATGTCCTTCTGAGGAAGCGGTCCCCGGTTGTGGTGTCGGGAGGAGCGCGACTGGGAGCTCTGGATGGCGGCGACGTCCTGTGTGTCCTCTACGTCGGTTCGGATTGCGGCCACATCCGCCCAGGACTCCAGGCGGCGATCTGCGGCCGTAGATATTTCGAATTTGTAGGCAAGTTCGATGACCTGCTCCAGGGATGGGTCCTCTAACTTGAGGGCGTCATGCCGGAGTGCGGCATCTGGTGCAGCCTGTATGATGTGATCACGCACCATGTCGTCGGCGTAGGATTCGTGGGAACAACGAGTTTGAAACTTACATTTTCTGCTAAGGCCTTGGAGTTCGGCCGCCCACTGGCGATACGTCTGATCGGGCTTCTTCCGGCATTGATAGAATTCGACGCGGGCCGCGACGACATGGTACCGGCGTCTGTAGTATGCATTCAGTGTCGTACAGATGGTCGTGAAGGTGAGGGTGTCGGGGTCTTGTGGCTGAAGTTTGGTGAGCAAGACATACATCTTTGATTGGTTCCAGGAAAGGAAATATGCACGCTGGTCTTCTTCTTTGGATATGTGATGAATTGCGAAGTGTTGTTTTATGCGCTTCTCGTAGGTCTCCCATTCTTCGACGTCGTCGTTGAATGCTGGGAACGGAGGCGGGGCCGTGGGTTGGCGGAGATTCCTGACTTCCGCAATCAGTTGTCTCTGAGATTCGAAGAACTGATGTAGAAGTCCTTGGAGGAACTGTTGCCATTCCGTAGGTGCTGCTGGCGTAGCCATGATGGTCGAGAGTTCTTATCCCAACCTTGTCGCCACTGAAGTGAACTACACTTAATGGTTCCTTGAGGTTTATTACTATGTACACAAAACACTGGTAAACAATAACAAATGTGGTACAGTTAGCGGATGACCGTCGAGAAATTTAGCCTGGTCCTGATCCGGGGTAGAGAGAGACGGCTTCTACTTCTCGCGAACTTCCGGTGGTCTTCTGTAGTTGAAGCTGGTTCCGCGGTCAGGCCGGAACTGGCGGTGGAGCGGCCGGCTACGCTTATATAGGCGGCCTGGCGCAGGAATTCCGTTGTGTGGTAGTACGGCGACCTCTGTAAGAAATAGTCCCACTTAGCTTCTAGATGATTCTATTTGTTTTCCTGGTTTGTTTTGATGTCTCTGCGCCTGTTTGGAGTCGTATATGTATCCCGGCGTGCAGGCGCGTTGTGTGTGAGGTCTGCCTGGCAGGGGCCTTTACTGGCAGACTGAACACAGGCTATCTATTTTAACATTAAGAAGTGGAAACAAATTCTACACTGTTTTCATTGCCCACGCTCCGATTAATGAAGACAATAGGAAGAACCCAGATAAGGTAGAAGAATTTCGGTCTAAGATTGAAGAGTACCTGTACAAAACCCCAGAAAAACATGTTAAAATTCTAATGCGAGACTTCAATGCCCAAATTGGAAAGGAAAGCCAATTTAAGAAAGTGGTTGGGATAATACACAGTTCACAAAAGGACCAACAGAAATGGTTGAAGACTGATAGATATCGGTGAATCATTTCGCATGAAAGTGATGTGCACTCATTTCAAGAAGACGGCGAAGCAGATGAAGACTTGGCAATCTCCCAATCCAATGTTAGGAGAATTTCAAATTGATCATGTTGCTACTATCAGTCCAAGAGAAGTAATGACTTCAGAGTATAGAGAGGAGCTAACATTGACTCAGATCACTATCTGATGAGGGTTAAAGTGACATTAATCCCCAACAATACAACTAAGAGAGCTCCCAGGATTCAGAAATATAGAATAGAAGAACTGAAAATCAACAAAGAAATAATTGAAATGTATCAGAAAGAACTTGATACGTTGAACTCATATGAATGGGACAAAAATAGTCCAGAGAATACAGGAAGCAGCAAAACAAACGATTTTCCAAGCCAAGAAGAAGAAACAGTTATGGTGGAACGATGAATGTGAAGATGCTCTTCAAAGGCGTACTGTAGCTTGGAACAGATGGAACTCTACGAAAGTAAGTTTAAAGTCGAAAGGACAAGAACAGCTAAGATCATCAGAAAAGTGAAACTAAAATTTGAGAAGGAGTAACTAAAAGAGACAGAAGAAAAATTTAATAGAAACAACACCAGAGATTTCTATCGAACCTTTAAGTAAAAATTCAAGGTTACTCTCCGCATAATCTTTGCTTCAGGAATGATCACGGTAAATTGATTCTAAACAATAAAGAAAACTGCGAAAATTTGGCTAAGTACTTTAAGCAACTACGTAACTGTGAACCCCCTCAGAATAAAACGACATTTTATGAAACAAGCACTAAACTTCCAGACTCAGCTCCGCCAGATAAGAAGGAAATAAGAGCCTTAAGAACAACAAGACATCTGGAAAAGACTCCATTGTTGCTGAGCTTATTAACCTTGCTGGAGAGAAGGTAATAGACCAACTTTAGAAACTCTTCCAACAAATCTGGCTTAAAGAAGAGATACCAGAAGAGTGGAGGGACGCTGTCATCCACACGTTACACAAAAAGGGAGACAAATCAAGTGTGAATAACTACAGAGGTATATCACTACTACCTGTGACATACAAGATACTCTCCAAATCACTGCAGCGAAGAATAGAGAACCACATTGATCGAAAACTAGGATAATATCAGGAAGGGTTTAGGAAAGGACGATCATGTGCCGAACAGATCTTCACTATCAATACCTTGATGAAAACGAAGGCCTTAACAGGGGATAAAAAGGTGATCATGACTTTTGTGGACTTCAAGAAAGCGTATGATTCTGTAGACGGGGATGTACTGATAAAGGTTTTGAAAGAATTTGGAATATGCAATAGGGCAACATCACTAATACAGCAAACTTTAAAGAACACCCGATCCCAAGTTAAATTTTTAGGAGAAGTATCAGATCCCTTTGAAATAAAAAGTGGTGTAAGGCAAGGTGATGGACTATCTCCGCTATTGTTCAACTGCGTCTTGGAAAAGGTCATCACGGAATGGCGAAAGTGATGTGTCACTCAAACATCCTAAACGGAATTAGACTAGGACACCAGAAGAAGGGCTTGACATTTGAATGTATCGCTTTTGCGGATGATATGGTGTTCTTTGCAAGAGATCTGGAGACTGCAATCAAACAGATAGAAATCTTTAAGGAAACAGCTGAGAAAGCAGGACTACAAATATCGTTTGAAGAAACGGAATACATGAATATAGACGCAAAAGACCAGACATGGACAGTAAAAACTAAATATGGCGATATTAAAAGAACACAGAAGTTCAAAAAATACCTTTGTGAAATTTTGACTCCCAATGTTAATGAAAAGACTGAAGTTGAATTCAGGGCGAGAAAGGTTGAAACAGCTTTCAGGATTTGTCAAAAGACATACAAATCAAAATTACACTGCCATAAGGTGAAATACAAGCACTATAGTATGGCAGTGAAGCCGGAATGTTTATAGGCAGCAGAAACACTGGCCAGAAATGGATTGACGGAAATAGAAAAGAAAGAAAGAAAGTTTCAAAGGAAAATATTGTGACCAAAAAAAGTGACATATAGTTTCCGTTTGAGATCGAACCAAGAATTATATGACAAGTTTAAAAAGGTATCAAACGCAATTGAGAAAAGGAGATTAGCTTTCTAGGGACACATCAAGCGAATGGAACCAGAATGAATGGAAAGAAAAGAAAATACTCAACTTTCAAGAGAACAGGAAGACTCAAGATCCATAGGTGAAGGAGGTCCATCAGGATATGAAAAGATGTGGGTGGGATCAGCATGGTAGACATGACAGGGAATTATTCAGAGGAAAAATTGTGGTGGTAAAGGACCTGACTGAAGAAAAACCAATCAGGAAGAAGAGGGCATTTTCAGAGGAAGAAAAATCAAGAGTGAGCCATATAATGAAAGAGTACTGGCAACGGAGGAAGGAAACTCAGAAGAGAAAATAAAGTTGCGTACTTGTAGTCCGTAGATGGCTAAAAAAAATTAAAAAATTAAAAAAACGGACAGGGACAATAGCGCTATCATTTAGTTGTTTCAAAAACTGTAGACTCGAGCTGCATGGAATACAAACTTGACTAAATTTGAAGACTTCCTGTTTGCTTCGAAAGCATCACCTTGCTTTTATATATATATTTTTTTAATTTAGTATCAAAAAAAAAAATTCATAATGTAATCTTTGCATACAGTTTCTGTGACTGCCGGAGAAATTATACGCATTCCAGATAAATAAATAACTGAACAACTCCGAGTAAATGAATTGTCATAACAATGGATTCGGTAACGTTTTTGGCGTGATATCCAATTTAAATAAACTAATAACTCAAGTACAGCCAGCGTGAACAAAGACCACTAACGAAAGTGGTCAGTAAAATATGTAAAAATCATATAGACCATAACATATAAACTTTGATCAAGTAGCAACATTAGTGAAAGTTTTAATTAAATCGAAATTTAGCCTAGGCCGGAACGGCATTTGGGATTCGTGGTTCTAGCAGAGACCATTAGAAATCCGAGTTTCTTAACTGTTACTATCATTGGTGACATGTTACTGAAAATTTCTCGTATTTCCACGGTTTTTCAGCCAAAATGTTTTTCCGCCTTTCTTTTGAGAATAAAATTCTACAAAAAGCAAACTTTATGACTCTATTATGGTAATTACTTTCATAGCATTAGCGTATGTATTAAACTGTGCACATAATCTCAAATTTCTCATATCTCCGATCGTTGTTATTTTACGGCAAGAATATTGTTGTTGAATTTCAAAGTTGTTTGTTGTGATTTAAATTGATAAAATAAAGTAGGTGCTCTATTTTTTAAAAAATAAGAAGAAGAAATACTAAATGCTGTAGCTGAAAGTAAAAATCAAGTGAAGTAATGAGTTTCACATCGCGTATACAAAGTCGTATCCTTGATGATTTAAATCTACATAAAAAGGCAAGCTTAAAGCTCATTTATAGCTAACTTGTGTACAAACTTTGGTCATAAAATTTAGCCTAGGCGCGAATGACAACTGGTATTCTCAGTTTAATTTAAGTTTATTAAAGTCGACACATGTTTTTGAAAAGTAGTTCCACATTTTTTCAGCCGTAAAGTATTTCAATAGTTTTTTTACTATGAAATACTATTAAAAACATAATTAATGACTGTATTATGGCAATTAATTTCATAGCAGTTGCTTAGCTATTAAACTGTACACTTAACCTCTAATTGCTAATGACTGTGGTCACTTTTAAATCGCGAGCAACGGCTGGCACGTGACATCACCGTTCTCTAGCCAATAGCTATCGAGGAACGCGCAGTCTCCAGATAACGCATTTTATTAAAGAGGACAGGGGACTGCATGACTTTCTAAACCTATCTAAAAATGGTACTAACCTGTTGAATTTGGATTAACTGCTTCGTTATGAAGCCCCCTTCACAATTCCCACTTTCATTTTACAGAAAAGCCACCAGAAATTAAAAAAGAAAGTGATGCACTGCTATCAGATGTGTATATCCGCAGTGTTTTAAGGCAACATCAGCAATGTTATATCGATACATGTCTCTTATTACCGGCTAAATGATGGGCAGCAAAATCCATTACGAAGATGATGAAGACTTAATCTAATCAAATAACAAAAACTTACAGTCTACGAGCAAATCAAAATATTTCACTCTTTTAGAAAAGATGTATATAATTTTCAGCGTACGTGGACGGCATCAGAAAAAATAAAGTCAAAGTTTATGCCGATTCAGCTTCCCCAAACTTTATTAGTTTCACGTTCAATGTAAATGGCATCAATTTAAATAAAATTGCTGCAAAATCAGAAATAATTAACGGAGTTGTTTCATTATGAAAAAAAAAACGACATTCATTGAAGCTACTCAGTAAGTTATATATAACTTCAACAGGAAGTAGAAATGTCGTAGCTCACAAGCCACATAATTTGGATACGAATACCACAGACAGTGAGTATTAAATACGCAGACATGTTGTCAAGCATACTATGACGGTACCACTACTTTTCCGCTTACCATATTTCTGTTTGAAACATTTAAGACCTAATAAAAGGACACCAACATAACGTGATTAATATTACTTTATACACATTTCATATATTTATCGCCTTGAAATTAATACCATAATGTTATAATGTTCTGACTGATTTTTGTACAATTTCAATCAGTACTAGAATATTTTCAAACAAACTGAATTGTTAAATTGGCCCTTCATTTATGTTTAGATTTCTAAAGCTTTCTGGTTGACTGGTATCCCCGATGGCCATTTGAAATCCTTCAGTGGCATCCCAGCGGTTCTCTGGCTGGGTTTATAAATTCGAGCGGTGGTTTCTCCGTGAAACCCGCTCATCCAAAAAGACAGACAAACGGAATTGTGGTGAACTAAATCTAGGTTGCTTCTCGCAGCAGAAGTGTTCATGAATGATTATATTAAGAAGATTATTATTATGACCGGGTCTAGGGTAGTGGGAATTTGTATTGCTACTTGACATTCGGCAGGCCGGGGTCGAACCCGTCCGGCCATCCTGACTGAGGTTTTCCGTGATTTTCCCCAGACACTAAAGGTGAATGCTGGGATGGTTCCCTATAAGGCCACGGCCGACTTCCATCCTTCCTTCTTCCCATTAGGTTAGTCAGCTGAAAAGGGTCCTCGAGACCCTCCAGCAGCCCGCCTCTGGGAGAAATGAAATTTGTAAAAATTAGTTATAATAAAATTGTTATATTGAAATTGAAATACTGGTATGTTACAAACTAACAACACTTTTATCAATACATACTAGCCAGATTAATTGCTAGAGTAGGATAAGTTCAGTGTTTCACAATCTGTGGTCCGCGAATCACTATTGGTCCACGAAGCTGAACAGGTGGTCTGTAGGAAGAATATTAAAGATTTAGAAACTGTACTAGTACTGTATTAGGCCCTAAAGGCGGGTTTAAACGACGCACTTTTCGTAATCACTCGCAGTGAAAGGGAAGGTGAATTCACTATCCGTTTACACGTATCATCACAAATGAACCATTCAATTCACTTCAAGATGGCAACAAACAAACTTGTGGTGCTGGAATGCATTTAATTTTCAGATACCTGGCCTAAAGAATTAAAAGTTACATCGTGAAGAAAGTTAATTGATAAAACAGATGTTGGTGCACCAGAAATTGGATCTTGCGACGTGCTAGAAAGAGTATTGGAGGACAAAATAGCATTTAAAAATCATCTTCGAATATATAATCACACAGATTTGCTATAAAAAAATACCACTAATTACAAAACAGGACACTAATGAGAAAATATCTTACAGCTAAACTGAAGCTAGATATTAATCTTACTTTTCTTGCAACTTTGAAACACATTCACTTTACCTACAAGCATAATTTACACCACATTTGTCTGATTTTTAGTTAATTTACTAGAACAACTGGTTCAGAGAGTTTTAATTTTGCGCTTGATGTCTTCTGTCGTCAAGAGTGGGAGATTGAGTTCTTTAATCATGTCCTTTTGGACCACTACCCCTTATTTTTTTATTTTTGTAAGTTTCAAATTTTGTGTTCTATAAACACTCGTTATTATGTAAAGAACTTAAAAATCTTATACATATATAAAAATAGACGTGTTTTATCCTATATTTCACTTTTCAGCCACCACTACATAGCACAGATCACTGATGTTTGTGGGTGAAAGTAGCATGGAGTTTTCTGTCGTGCACAACGTTGGCCGAATGCCGATAGCTGTGGGGATGTGGGAGATATAATGATTAAAGTTGGTCAGTGCAGGGCGTTTTCATATTTCGACCAAATATTCGTATCTCCGTATACTTCTCTTTCCTGTCACAACTACATAACATAGACTTTTGGTGTTTGTGTGTGGTAGTAGAATCATCTTTCCTGTCGTGCACTATGGTTGTTAGATGTCGGTAGCTATGGGGATGTGGGAGATATGGGGGTTGAAAGTGGTCGACCTGTGGCAGTTTCATACTTCTGCCAAAGACAAAAGTGTCATGGTGTATCACTTTTCAGCGAAAACTACAGATCACAGATAACTGGCGTTTGTGTGTAGTAGTAGCACAGAGTCACCTTTCGATCACAACAGCGGCCGAATTTCAGAAACTGTGGTACTGTGGTAGATATGGTGGTTGTAAGTGGCCAACCAAGGATATTTTCGTATTTCGACTGTCTCCGCTTATGTCACTTTTCTGCCACAACTACATAGCATAGAGCATTGGTGTTTGTGTTTGGTAGTAGAATCGTATCTCATGTAGTGCACTATGGTTGTTAAATGTCAGTAGCTATGGGGGTGTGGGACAAAAGGAGGTTGAAAGTGGTCGACCTGTGGCAGTTTCATACTTCTGCCAATGACAAAAGTGTCATGGTGTATCACTTTTCAGCGAAAACTACAGAACACAGATAACTGGCGTTTGTGTGTAGTAGTAGCACAGAGTCACATTTCGATCACAACAGCGGCCGAATTTCAGAAACTGTGGTACTGTGGTAGATATGGTGGTTGTAAGTGGCCGACCAAGGATATTTTCGTATTTCGACTGTCTCGGCATATGTCACTTTTCTGCCACAACTACATAGGATAGAGCATTGGTGTTTGTGTTTGGTAGTAGAATCGTATCTCATGTAGTGCACTATGGTTGTTAGATGTCGGTAGCTATGGGGGTGTGGGAGAAATGAGGGTTGAAAGTGGTCGACCTGTGGCAGTTTCATACTTCTGCCAAAGACAAAAGTGTCATGGTGTATCACTTTTCAGCGAAAACTATAGATCAGAGATAACTGGCGTTTGTGTGTAGTAGTAGCACAGAGTCACCTTTCGATCACAACAGCGGCCGAATTTCAGAAACTGTGGTAGATATGGTGGTTGTAAGTGGCCGACCAAGGATATTTTCGTATTTCAACGAAAGGCATGTGTCTCCGCAGATTTCACTTTTCTACCACGACTACATAGCATAGAGCATTGGTGTTTATGTGTGGTAGTAGAATCGTGTCTGTTGTCGTGCACTATGGTTGTTAGATGTCTGTAGCTATGGGGGTGTGGAAGATATGGGGGGATGGAAATGGTCGACCTGCGGCAATTTCATATTTCTGCCAAAGACGCATGTGTCACGGTGTATCACATTTAAGTGAAAACTATTAATCGCAGATCACTGGCGTTTGTGTGTGGTAGTAACACAGAGTCTCCCATCGATCACAACGTTGGCCGAAATTCGGTAACTGTGGAAGTGTGTGAGATATGGTGTTTGAAATTGGTCGATCATGAATATTTTCGTGTTTCATCCAAAGACTTGTGTGTATCCGTAAATTTTACCTTGCTGCCGGAACTACATAGCGCAGAAGACTGGTACTTGTGTGTGGTAATAGTATCGAGTCTCCCATCGTGCACTAGGGTGGTTAGATGTCTATAGCTGTAAATATGAATTCTTTACAATCGCGAACGAGGTCGTGGGTACCAGCTAGTAAACAAATATTTCTACTTTCAATTTAAAAATAATTATGTGTTCAAAACAACAACATTCAGAAACAAATAATTGAGACCGATCCAGGAGTATGTTTCACCTCGATATTTTGACTGTTTACACTCGTCGCTCTTGATGATTGATCCGAGTGAAACGCTGACAGTGAACGAAAAGTTGAGCCAGAGCCAACTTTTTTCATCCTTCATCTTGGACGAGGATTCCCTTTTTACATAGTTCACTTTCCTTTCACTGCGAGTGATTCATCCGGTGTGATTACGAGAAGTTAACCGCGTAAACCCGCCTTAAGCGAGCATTAGCTCTAAGCACAACTTTTTAAAAGCCATGAATATTTCAACAATCGGACAAAAGTCTAGCATTTACAGGATATGAGGATTCTTCCTACAATAGCCTATTCTTTAAATACGTTTCCTGTCGACATAAAAGAAAGCGCCGTTCATTCAAGAATTAGAGTGACGACTGTTTTCTGAGGTTCTTGTAGTAGCATACGTGAGAGGAGCCGCAGAAGGTGGTAGGATTGGTAACATAAGACTCTTGAAGTTAACAACAATAAAAGGGATCGGGTCTCGTTTCTTTTATTTTGTTCATGTGGGTCGATTGTATGGTGTAGCATCCAGCTTATATTATTATTATTAATCTACTTATTAGAAATTAAGAATCTGGTCAATAAGTAATCAACTTTTAATAGTTCACTACCATTTTCATAACTGTGTTTCGGTGGAATTCAAAATAAGCGTGCAGATTTATTATATTATAATAGTATAAAACTATATGTCACAAATGTTTATAAGATACACATAGCTAAAAAAAAAGAATAAGGTCCACCTAAGTTATTGCTACTCAGTATTATTTCTGTCTGTTTACTGGTCCTCGCATTGAAAAATGTTGAGAAACGTTGCTATAATGCATTCCCCGAGAAAAAATGACACTCAAGGCCAAACTGCGTTTGTTATTCGTTTGAACATTTCACAACTAGCCAGCAACCGAAGGGAAAAGATATACGTTCTTTACAAAACAGATTTTTTAAGTGGAAATAAAAAAAAAACAGAAGCATAAATAACCACACGGTCACTCGTAGTTTTGTTTCGGTATTGGTACCCGTCTCAGTGAATAATCGTAGTTTTATATGTTCTTTGAAACACTTCTTCATTCCGGCGTGGTGGGTGAGCGGCTAACGCTCTGGCCCCGTATTCGGGAGGAAGCCGGTTCGAATCCCATCCGATCATTTGGATTTGGGTTTTTCATGGTTTCCCCAGATAACTCCAAACGAATGCCGGAATGATTCCTTCAAAGGCCATGGCCGAATTCTTCCCCGTTCCTTGTACCCAGTTCCATCCCGTCTCTTATGATGTCGACGAGGTGTAAAGCCATAAGTAGAAAAAAGGTCCTCGAATCTTTCAGAAACAATCTTCCTTAAATGAACAGTTAATATTGGACCTCTAACAGGAAACATTACACAACTTTCGGGCGCGACAGCCTGTCATGCTCCGCGTAGACACTCTGACCGCCGTGAATTGCGTGCGAGAAGTGGAGGGGTCAGGATTTTGAAGTTATTATAGGAAACAAAATCCTCTCTTAATGCTCGCAAATGCAGTCAGTACTATATTAAATGATGTATAAGTGAGTTAGTAGAGCTTGTGCCCACGAATAATATGGTTCGACGGTAGAATGATACAGTGATAGATTTCCTGTCATATTATGCCGACTCGGTGTTGTTTGGGACCAATCATTCGTTACCAACAACTTTCTATATTCAATTCTGGCAAAGAAATTCTTAATCCACGCGTACGAACTCGCGGGTATCAGCTATTAATGTTATAAATTTGAATGTAAGTCTCTGTCTTTTAGTTACGGTTCGAAAACTGAATGGCAACACCAATATTGATTGAATTTGACAACGAAATACTTTGTATTCTTAGGACGAACACAGGATACATTTTTTCCGGTGTGAATAACAGTTTTAGTCATATTGTTTTCATAGTTCATCGGATGATGACATGCAGACGGATGCGTAGTGATAAATCGGTCACTCAGGCTGTGCTTCTCTTACAGTCAGTTAGTGTATGATCTGTTAAGAAATTTCATTTACAGACAGAACTTATTATTTAGTACAGATGACGATTTGCGCTGCACTGTAGACTATTACTGTCTGTCTTCCTAAAAGTTTCTGACATCAGTTTACTTTGTCTTCTTTTTTGACAGGTTTCGCAGGCGTAAACTAGACCTAAGATGTTTGATAGTTGATAGTCACCAGCAGCTTGAATTTATTAGAACCCAGGAATCTGATTCTCATGCTGAAGAAAGAAGAAACTACATAGCTGAAATTGAAACTGCTCTTAGTTAACCCCCCCCCCCTCCCCCTCCCACTCCCTTCCCCCCCCCCACACACACACACCTCGCCGCATCTTCGTATTTTTCTGTTTTTTAAACATTTTGAAAACTGATTCTCTTCATGAGACAGGTTCGTAGGTAGAATAATATGGTGATGGCTTTCCAGTCATATTATGCCGACTCGGTGTTCTCTGGCACAAATCTTACGTAACTTACAACTTTCTTATTCAATTCTAGCAATGAAATTCTGAGTCCACGCGTACGAAATCGCGGATCACAGCTCGTATACATATAAAGTAGAGCCGTGAAATTTACGAGAAATTGTGTATTCGTATGTATTCTTTACTAAGCCAATCAATACTCGTTACTATTGAATCGTTAGTCGTTACATTTGGTACAGTCGAGCGCTAGCTTGAAGCATCGAGTATTTCCACTTCGTTACTATCGTATCGTTTCGTTACTTTTTACTTTTGACACAATCGAGCAGTAGTATGAAGCATCTCATCGCGTCGCGTCGCGTATGGGTAACGGGGTGACTTTATTCGTAGTTTTAGTAAAGTAAGTTTAGGTAAAATTTGCACTGTAAAATAAATTAGAAATTGGAATATCGCATTTTAGAATCAACGCATTTCATAAATTTTTGAAATTGCTAAAATTTACGTAAGGTATGATCATTAAAAAATCAATAACCATCTCAAATTATCTATCCACATTTTATGTTTACAAATTATGTTCTGTAAAACAAACTCATAACTACAAAATAAGTTTTTATGTTGTCAAAATTATTTTGTTAAAAATATCAACACTTAACAGTAAATAATATTAATTATATTAAAATAATGTACGCGCAACATGTTTGTACTTGCACATTTTGGTAACTCAGTTACGAATACATACGGTTTGCTACAGTTCTAATATAAAGGCAAAAAAAAAAAAAAAAAAAAAAATAGGCCCATATAAATTAAGGGTCAATAATTTATCTCATTTTACTGGTGCTCTGGTTAAAAAAGGTTGTGAAAAGCTCACCTCCACTATTTTACCGGCATATTCGGAGGACATTTAAATTTCTTGTGCCCTCGTCGGAGAGCTGGAACAGGATGAAATGCGTGAATGAGCTGAGGTCAGTGAGGCCAAAGTAGCAGCAGTCCGCCTGCGCTCCATTACCGCACAGCCGACGGATTCATTAATTCGCTGGATGCGAGTCGGTGCCAAATGAGTTTCCAAACAAGAGGAAAGGAAGGCGCGTCTGACCGACTGCACGGAGCTCTGCTGCTATAATTAATGAGCAGCCTCGCCTCATCAGCGCCGCGCCAGGTGTGATTGATTGTCCCGGAATCGATTTGGGCCGCAGTTACCGATTTCTTTAGCGCCGGCAGAAAGAATCATTTGTTGATCGACTTGGCATGACCTGGCGAAGCCCGTATTCACCGCGCTGCTAACGCTATTCTTCGCTTTTCACGGCTCCCTGATGAATTGACTCACTGTTTACACCTGTCTGGTAGCCAAACTATGCCGCGAATACAGAATTTGATATATATTTTTAAATTATTTATAGTAGCCTTGAAAGTTGTTTTGTCCCAAATGATTAAAGGCTTTAACGGATTTTTTTTTTTAGTTTAACTATATTTTTGCAGGAAGATCTGGATGAATTTCTTTTTGTTTATTTTTCAATAATTCACGAGAAAATTAGTTTCAGAGTTGTCTGAAAAGAACTAAGGACAGCTGATTAAAGATGCGAAAATTCATCATAGATAGTCAAATAAGATCAGCAAAGTTTATAAGCTAAGCGCCAATGAAAGCAAAGACTATATTTACCATCAGTAAAAATGCACGTGGTTTAAAAGGCTGAAATGAACATATTATCAGAGAGAAAATATTTTTATTCTTCCCACATCTTACCAAACTATACATTTTCTGTTTCGATTGTGAAGTTGTTGAAATTTCACTGATAAGTTGTTTTTGTAATGCCCATGTTCTAAATTTTGACTGAGTGCTTGTTATTGAACATTAAACTTCTCGTTATAACAACCAAAATGTACTCAAACGTTTAGTTGAAGAAAATTATTCGGATATTGCGTACCTTGATATCACGTAAATTTCATTAAATTACATTTTTACGGTAGTCATAGAGTTATTACTATAATACATTAGCCTCCATGAAGATCAGTAATCCCGTGTAAATAAATCAGCTTCATCTAAAGTCATTGAGTAATATGACTCATAATGTCACTGAAACTTTAGGAACTAAAATAAATAGTAAATCCAATGACCTAGTCAGTGAGACAACATAAGAGTATTGTGCAGAAAACGGAATATCATTAAAATCAAATAATTATTTCGTCATATCTGGAAATAGTAACTAAAACGCCTTGTAGCAGACTGCAACATTGTTTATTGTTACTAAATACACTCTAGTTATTAGACACAATACAAATTTTCGCAAAATCACAAAATTAAATTTTTAAACAACGACACAGATTGATGCTTTCAGACTTTTTAAACGCAAATAAAACTCTGGCCACATGATGCGGAAGAGTGAATATTTGAACGAGATTTTATAGAAGTCAGTTAAATATTACAAAAACAAAAGTCTAAAAGAGAAGTAATTTCAACAGACGGATAGCATAAAGCTGCATGTGCAAATACATGGAAATCCAAAACATTGTAATCTTGAAATTGAATTCCTCTACGCTGTATTGCAGACGACAGAAGCTCAAAATATAGGGACTTTTTTGGTAATCATATTGTTTTAGTTCTTGATTCACTGAACAGAGATTGTCGATGGCGCAATAGCGATCGTTGCAGCGTGCACAAGGAAATAAAAAAAATAACACTGAAATGAGTTAAGAATTTTTATTGATTTGAAAAAGTGTGATTTTATGTTATACTATTAAAGGAGCCAATTTCATGAATGTACAATTGCAAATATACTAGCTATGTAGGAAACGCCTCTAATGGTTGGAATTAAAATCACTCGTTAAGGTTTCTTTGCTTCAAGTAATTGATTTGTTATTGTATCATCTTACGAAAAAATTCTTGTTTAGGTATTTATAATGGTTTTGTATCTCAATACTGAGAAAGAGAGATCTGCCTGTCTATTATGAATCTAGCTGCAAGCCCGTGAAAGAGTTTTAGGTGTGGTAATGAGTGTAAAATAACAGTAAAAAATATTTTTTAGGCCAAAAATATTTCTAGACACACAAAAATGTGTTTTTAGGGTTTCGAGTATCTGATATTATTTGCTTCTTAGTATAATAATTTTTGATTTAAGGTCGATTTACAACAAATATGTACTGCACAGAGTCTAAAACTGAGTCATGACGATGTGACATAGTTGGACACAGTGATGTCGATTTAAATCAAAACTACATTTTGCAGAGTCCAAAAGCGACAAAAAAAATGAGTTTTTAGACACAAAATATGAATTTGTTAGGTCAAAGGTCGTCGACGTATTAGATCTATCTGAAATATGAACGTGAGGCGTATTTTTCTAATGTTATTAGCTCTGCAAATTAAGATTTTCTGTTGAGTCTGAAGTAAATTAAAAGAATTAAAAAGATATAAAAATGATCTCTATAATAAAAAAATATGTAGGTAAAAGGAGATTAACTAAACATGAGCATTCAGTAAGGTCAACTGCTAGGCAACAGGTGTCAGATTTCCTGTTTCATACAGCCAAAGATATTACAATTCGATTACTACAAATAACTTTCGACATAATCCAGATCGTAATCAGAAATGTAATCATAATTTACTGCTAAAGTAAGATGTGTTCTTATAATCGCTTTACGTTTTAGCGATTGAAATCAATGATATAAATATTGATATGTACACTCTTGAATGTTATTTCCATGAATTTTTATCACCGTTCATAGCGTGTAAATGATATTTATCTAATTGATTCTTGGCTGTCCGGGTGGCGCAGCGTCATATTCATTGTAGCCGACGATATTTATCTAGTTTTTTTATAGCCATCATCCACTGTAGGAAGAATTTCACAAAAATAAATAAATAAATGGAGAAATTAAATGTTTCTATGGGAATTATATGGCAAACTTGTAATAAAATGGAGTTATGTAAATTAACGCACCTAACTCTTTAGTAAATATTTTTAAATGAATAAAGATACCTCAAAATCAACAACCATACGCTTTTATACATTTTTCTGCCAGTAGTAAACGATAGATATTTATCATGAGAAGATTTATACTGCAATGCCAACGAGTGATTAAAAATGAAACTATATTTAGTGGGAAGTGCCCAAGTGTAAATAGTATTCACAATTTTTATTTTAGTGATAAAATGATTTATAAGAGTTTAATTAACTAAGCTCTTGTGAAGAACTGTTCATTGATCAGTTATTATTTTTAGGTTATCCTAGATATCGGACTTATTCTAATACAAAAATGCATGACAATATTATAGAACGGAAAACTCGCGTTAAATTGCTAACGAAAGTTTTTATATTTTACCCTATTTACTTTAAAAGATTCCGTTCATTTACTCATACAGGGTATGTCTTACATATTAATAATTCATATGGTATCAACTAGAATAACAATAGAAATTACACTGTCTGACAAAAAAGAAAGGGAGGCAACCAGAAAGAGAGGAGAAAAGAAATGAAACTTTATGGGTTAGGGTGGTATATGATGTTATTTCAGTGATTTCAAAATAGAGTACATTTACAAGCAACTGGGCTGTATGAGCCACTTATCAGTATGATGTTGCAGACCACCTGGCCTCCGTGAATGCACTGGTTCGGTTGGGCAGGGTGACATAAAGCAGCTGAACCCTCTTCTGAAGCAAGCTGGCCTATACCTGTTGCAGCTGGTGTTCTGTCTGTGGCACAGAGCTCACCTCCTAGCAGGTCCCACGTATGGGGACAGATCGGAGGACGGGGTTACATCAACATCACGCAAACAGTTCATAGAGATACGTACCGTGTATGAAAAATGGTACCACGATGCTGCCGCGTGAGAGGTAACGTACGAGCATGCAGGATGTCCGTGACGCACCGCTGTGCCGTGAAGGTTCCCTCAATCACTACCAGCCGTGACCTGAAGAGATACCTTATGAGGTACCGCACCATAAAGCCAGGAGTAATACGGTTGTACCCCTCCAAAACATTAGAAGATTGGGACTCCTTTGGTACTTCTTCTCAGTTAGCGGGCATACTCGTCAACGATGGTCATCCGACCTAGTGCAGAACCTCTAAATACAATGAATGGCGTCGTACTGCGGTCAGTGATGAATCTTAGCAATTATGAAAAAAAAAAATCCTTACAACATCAAAGCACACAAGTAAAAAAGAAATGGTCCACACGTATGAAAATAGACCAGTGGTTAAATTATCTCACAAAGTGTAGTGGCCCGTATCGCACGGTTAACATGATACGTTCTCATGCTATAAGTCTACAGTTGCTAGGCCATGAACGGTTAAGTTCTATGGAAGCCTTATGTTTTGAAGGTATTAAATACCTTGCAACAGTTGGAAAATACAGTATGAGCAAATCAATGAAATTATCTGTATGAGATAATAATCCGGATGTGAATGTGCTAGAATTGAATTAGTTCAAGTTTGAAGTCATTTCAGAAAGAGGAAATTCGTAGTAAAACGTTGAATTTTTGGATTCAAAGTCTTTAGTGAATATTGTTATTAATCACAAACATTGACTATTCTTCTAACATGTTGCAATAATTCATATCAATTACTTCTTGATCAGGACTCATGTACACTAGTTACATGTTAACGCAGTGTTAAATGAAGAAGCGGTACTACACCCTATTAGGATTTATTACACAAACATCTGAAAAAGTTTGAAAGCTTTATAGATAATTACTAACTTGGTACATACTTTTAGTCCAGTTACACAATCAGAAAATTCTTTTTACAAGCTAATTCAAACGGATGCATCATTCATAAAGTTTTGAATTCCAATGGCGCCAAAGCATAAACGTAAAAATGAAGGGCGCTAACAGAATTTCAGTTCGGTTCAGTATTTTGCATGTAATACCGAATAGCAAGGATACAACTAACGTCAAAACAGTGTGCTCCAGTGTCATACCATTTATTCACATTTTGTAGGACCACATTAACGGGCACAAAGATGATTATTATTTGAACTATCGTCTTTTTAAGTACAAACATCGGAAAAATACCCTAGCATCACCAATTACTGCACTGTCGGTGACTTAATTCAAGATTTTATTGTTTCGCATATATTTATAAAAGAGAAGACTTGCAGAGCCATAAGCGAGATGGTACGTAGCTCTGCAGCCGAGTCAACAGCAGTTAACGAAGAAATGAGGAGAAAGTGCGGGCGTGTCCGAGATCGCCACTGTCCGGGCAGTCTCTGTTTCAAAGTCGGCGTTGGAAGTGGGCCAAGAGTAAGAGGGACGAAAGTTAGGCCGCCCGCCGGGCAGGCGGACAAGAAGCGGCGGAGCCGTGCGTGGACAATCAGCGGCGCTCTTCATTTGTCATCGCCGGGGGACAGCCACAGCGCAGGCAGCGCTCCGTCCCGAGTTTCACTAATTACGAACGTGATCGAACGGGTGATTAACTGTGAAACGCGGAGATAAAAATCGAAATATAGCGCCCGTGTCGATTAATCATCCCAAACAGATTGCGTCTGCCGTTGCGATTCCAAATAGACAGTGGAGCAGCGGGACGCGTAAATACGCTGATTTAGACGTCAGCGCAGAACTCTAGTCGCAGTCCTCATCAACTATTTTTAACAAAAAAGAAATGGCGAGGCAGCTAATGTTCCTCGCAGTATTCTTCAGTGACGCAAAACTTAAACAGGGCGCACGTAACGATTTATTTCATTCAAATGTAGATAGTGACAACCGATTCATCACATCACTGATACAGCATTCAGCTACAAGCTCCGTGAACATCTTACTCGAATATTCTTCAATTGGTCTTCTTGTTCAAACACACGCTGTATAATTGATGTCTTAATTTCGTATATTTATTGGATTATTACTAGTCACTTTACTATTTTTTTACTTAAAGCACTTGTTTCTAAAATTATTATATAAATGTTATTCTCTTGTAGAACATCGATAGCATATGGAAAGAATTTTCTCCATCTCACCATATTACTGATTATTATTATTTTCTACCCATTTCTAAACAGCCGAAAACTACTGTAAAACTAAGGAATCGTATCTCAGTTATACAGACATTGTAAGTAAGGCATCAAATGCTCACTTCAATTTCAAGTAACAATTCTAGTAATATGCTCTGATGTTGAATTAAAACCTGATGGATGACTGGAGACATTTAAATATTGTTGATCTGAAACTGTATAACCTTAGTGCGAAAACAAAATTGACCGTATGAGGTGACTTGTTACTATGGCACTGCATACCCTCTGGCCTGTATACATACACTGACTCAGTTAGGAATGTTGTCATGAAGCCGTTTCGTCCTATCTTGAGGCAGCGCTGGTCCTTGATATCCTGGACTCTGGCACTGGCAGACTTGACGTCTGAGTTGGTCCACTGCGAATAAAATAGAAATACGATCTGATTAAAGAATAAAAATGATTTGTCGCAGTTGTGGTAAAATTAGGTAAAATTCTATCCAACGTGTACAAATGATTCAATTAATTAATCAGAAATACCTAGTTGCACTGAAAATTAGCGAAAGTATTAGAACACAGTTAATGTATGTCATAAGAATATTTGTAAAATTTCACGTTATTAACACAATTAATCATTGGATAGGAAACCACAATGATGGTGAATAGAGGAGAGGGTCTTGAGCTTAGCGTGTCCCCTTGCGGGTAGTGCGCGCTTATTTATTTCTCCTCGCCGAGCCCTCGCAGGACGCAGCCTGAATGTGTTAGTGTCCTTGCAGAAGACGAGCGGCCAGTAACGAGGTTAGCGCGGTCTGTGTGAGCGACCTCCATATTCATGAGCCTAATGAGATTTAGCCACCTTGCCGGCCGACCAGGTGAGAACGCGCCCTCCCTCACAGGTTCGGCCTTGTTTTAATATTGTAGCCACAAGCTGCTCAGCATGTGCTCAGTCTGACGAGGATATCAACTTAACGAGGTTCTAGTCATTGCATTTCAGAAGAGTCGAGCTGACGGACAGTGGCTATATAAATTTCAACATACCATGAACAGTAAGGTTTCAATATTCACCGTGTCGATGATAAACAAAAATCTATAGTCCCTATATGAATAGCTTCTTTATGTTAGTGTATTTCATTACCATTTTCACTCGACCTAAGGATATTTACTTTGTTCCGTGGTAGATACTATACAGGGTGATTCCAGGAGGAATGGTAAATATTGAATGAGATATGAACAATATTGAATAAAAAAGTTCACTTAAAGATGCGTGCGATTTCCATTCATTTAGTAGATACCACATAGGTGCTGGAATGCTATGCATAAAATAAACCTCAGAGAATGGTAAAGAGCACACAAATGACTTATTGAAGTACTTTATTCATGCAAAAACACACAAATATTTTACAAAAGTTTAAATCAAATTTTAGAAAATTTCACCATCGCCTTCAATACACTTTACAGCTCTCTTCGCAGGAGTACGTATAACTCAGTGCTTCAATTTAGGTATTGAACTCTACGGAGGGACCTTCGAACATTTAATTTCAACTTTTGTTAAATATGTGTGTGTTTTTGCATGAATAAAGAACTTCAATAAGTTATTGGTGCGTTCTTGATCATTTTCTGAGGTTTATCTTATGCATAACATTCACCACCTATATACCCACAAGGAATGGTAATCGGACACATGTTTATACAAAATATTTTGCTCAGACTACCACCTCCGTTAATATTTACCATTCTTCCTGAATCATCCTGTAGAAATATTAGAAAATGATGACTCGGTTTAAATCCAGTATCCCTCTGGCTCCTTGTTACAATCCATTCAATCCTTCCTAACACACTTGACACTAATGAAATTTAGATTGAGAAAATATATCTACTCAAATTCAATGCACCTACCAATTATGGAAACATGCTTCATCACAGATGAAGTAGACGCAATGGCTGAAAGAGGCGTACTTCTCCCAAAACAGGCATAATGCCTTTATAGTAATTTTATTTAAGGTAATAGAATTTACATCTATGGATACGTTGGTTATGTAAGCTCTCTGAAGTACAGATATAGTAGGATTATCGCTGATGAGGCATGGCGTGTTGATTGTAGTTAAATGTTGATCCGCTTTAGACGTGATATCTTAAGTGTTAATCTTTATTAAATGTATTGTAATTATAAACAATTTTCCTACCTTATAAAATAAATAAACCTGCAATCTTCGGATCTACCAAATGTCTGGTAGTTAATTTCTTCGTCGAGATATAAGAACATGATACAAGAAGATAATAAATTTTAGAATAGCTACATGGCAATACCGCGACAGGACAGTGTGTTTGGAAGTGGGATTAATTAAAAGCATAATTAACCACGGACACACACTGAAACAAAAGGTAGGAAAAGTGAATTACATAAAGTAACAATATTTAACAAGCGAGCAGCCATTACCACCGGAACGCGACAACCGAATTGAGCCGACGATTCCCGAGGAGTATTATCCAGAACGGCGCATAGGTAACACCAGCAGCGGGAGCGATACGACCGACGCGGAGAACCAACTTCATTTACGAGAGACTGTAAGGGGCGGCATTGCAGAGCGGGACGCAGTCCTAGAAGCTAGCAGTTCTTCTCTTCAAAAGGAAAGTGCCAATTTTTTTATCTTTGTAAGAAACACAAGCTGACATGAGAGAATTTTCATATGATCATTTGCATTGAAAAAAAAATAATTAATTTTCATAAAGAAAAAAAATTAAATTATTTTCTTCCCGAGTAAAAGTCAGTTTGAGTTAATATTGAAAAAAAAATTAGTTTCTACTTTCCTGGGGAATTTTATTAATTAATAGTTGTTACCTTGTTTGCATTTCATTGCATGCAATAGCGTACACCTTGTTTAACAATAACTGTGATTAGTGTTGGAGCAGAATTTATCTGTTTTAATTTTAATTTTTTGTTTGCTTGCTGGTTCGGTGGATATTTTTTTCTTTGCGATCAAAATATTGTGCGATTGTATTGAGAGTGTTGACAACATGGCTACAGAAGAGAGTGAAATGGTGGAGGGGATGGCAGCAATAGGAAGTGAGTCCTTGAATGACTCAGGTCCTGAGTTCACAGATGGGTCAGTTCGTGCTATCTTGGTACAGTTGAAATCGTTCCAAAATAGTATGCAGTCAATGAATTACAACTTGAGGGCTGATTTGAAATCAGTAGAAAGTAATTTGAAGGCTGAGCTTGGGGGTCGATTGCAATCACTTGAGAGTACAGTGTGGAATTTAAATACGATGCTAGGAGACAATGTCCGACAATTAGAGAATGTCAAATTAGAATTAAGACAACATAATGTTGATTGTAAGGAACAAGCTGAACGGCTAGCGGAACGGCTAACTAGGTTAGAGCATAGTGTGAGTAGGGAGACAATACTGTTACGACAGGATAACGAAGTACTCAGTAAACAGTTAGTTGTCGGGGAAGAAGTCAATGTAAGTCACGGGAGGCGACTGGAGGCGGTAGAGGATCACTGTATCCTTTTGGGGAAACACATCAAAGAAGATAAAGAAAAGGTAAACAGTGTGGTCGCAAATGTCGAGTTGATTTCACAGAACTTGGGTAAGTACCAATTATCCACAGCAGCGTTGATAGAAGATGTTACTAGAGTGAAAGTTCCGGCAGTAGAAAGGGAGGATGTATCCAATGTCAGGGGCCATCATTCGACTTCAACAGCAGCGTGGGTCGAAGAGAAAATTGAATGGGAACAATTTGATGGTGATGGGCATATGCACCCCATTGAATTCATTCGGGACTTTGAGGACTTTGCACCTTTCTCCGTTGCTTCTGAAAAACAGCGGATCGAGATGGTTCGTTGGTACTTGGCCGGAGGAGCGAGGCGATGGGCCGACTGGTTTGCTGGCAATTGTAACACATTTAATGAATTCAAGAGGGAGTTTCTACAACATTATTGGTCGGTGGATAGGCAGATAGGCGTACATAGAGAATTGTTAAGGGAAGAAACTTATGTGGCCGCTAAGGGGACGCAGAAAGACTTTTTCATGATGTGTGCGGTCTCATGCAAATACCGCGATTGGAGTGAAGTGCCAGAGCATAAAAAGATAAGAGTGATATCATGGGGAGACGCAAGAACTGTGCGACATAGGAAGGAATGCTGGGCAGCCTTGGTGGGAATGACTAGTGTGTGTGAGAACCACACCGGGAATTCGAGGGGAACGCCAGTAGGTGTGAAAGAAGAGGATGTTGTAGAAGAGTACCCGAATGATGGAATAAGAGGAGTTTTCAAGGTGGTTTCTCGAAAATCTTATAAAAGTGTAAAATTGAATGGGTGTGTGGGGTCAAGCACTGGTTTAAAGTGCATTTGTACACAGTCAAATCCTCCACGTTTCTCACTTTTCCGAGCTCATTAGAGTCCAAATGGTGGTATTTTTTTTTTTTTTTAACTTACAAACAGAAGTTAAGATTCGACATAGGCAAAAGTAATAGGACCAATTGGAAGAAAATAATAACAATAACTCATGTCATGTTGTGTTTCGTAAGTGAAGTGTTAACCGTTGTAGCCCTGTGGCAAGGTGTGCATTTCGGTTTTGGGGGACAGTGAAAAGAAAAAAGAAAAAAAAAAAAAAAAGACTACGAAGATCAATATCGACCTTTGTTCAAAGATTGGTATTTGATTGTCTTCTTCTTTGTTTTTTTTTTTTTTTTTGTTTGTTTTAATGTTCCATTGTATTTCTCTCTCCATTTGTATGTGACTTCAAGGTTTGTGCAATAATGTTAAAAAAAATTATTGTTATTAACATAAGAATAGTCGAGCGGCTGCCAGACAAAACTTTTGTATTTCATGTTATTTAATATTATCTGATATATATAATCATGTCAATCATAGTTTAAGGGTTACCTGGCGACGGAAGTCGGGGCTTTGTCAATGCCAACTTCCGCCTGGTTCCATCGGTGGGAGTGTAACAGAACAGGCATAATGCCTTTATAGTAATTTTATTTAAGGTAATAGAATTCACATCTATGGATACGTTGGTTATGTAAGCTCTCTGAAGTACAGATATAGTAGGATTATCGCTGATGAGGCATGGCGTGTTGATTGTAGTTAAATGTTGATCCGCTTTAGACGTGATATCTTAAGTGTTAATCTTTATTAAATGTATTGTAATTATAAACAATTTTCCTACCTTATCAAATAAATAAACCTGCAATCTTCGGATCTACCAAATGTCTGGTAGTTAATTTCTTCGTCGAGATATAAGAATACATGATACAAGAAGATAATAAATTTTAAAATAGCTACAACATGTTTATACAAAATGTTTTGCTCAGACTACCACCTCCGTTAATATTTACCATTCTTCCTGAATCATCCTGTAGAAATATTAGAAAATGATGACTCGGTTTAAATCCAGTATCCCTCTGGCTCCTTGTTACAATCCATTCAATCCTTCCTAACACACTTGACACTAATGAAATTTAGATTGAGAAAATATATCTACTCAAATTCAATGCACCTACCAATTATGGAAACATGCTTCATCACAGATGAAGTAGACGCAATGGCTGAAAGAGGCGTACTTCTCCCAAAACGCTTGGTTTACCAAGAAATCTATCTAAGTCAAAAGGTTAGACTAATCTGTTATATAAGTTTGCGGTTTATGCTGCTCACTGATGTCGAAATTATTAGGCCCACGAAAGGATGTAAGGGTGGGGAATGGGAAAGACTCATCCATAAACTTTTAAAGGAACTGTTCCCTATTTTTCGGGAATGAATTCGGAAAACCGAAATCTGGATGGGCGAACATCATGAATACGAGGCCAGAGCGTTCACACTTCCCTCTCATCTCGAAATAATGATTGCAATAGTCTTCAGTTTGGTTAAAATTTTCTACATACCGTTATTTGTATACGGCTCCAACATTATGAAGCAGTGTTTCTCAACTAGTGATCCACGAAAATGATTCAGGTGGTCCACAGGCAGAATACTATAAATTAAGACACAGCATTTGTACAAGGCTAAACCAAGTATAAACCACAAGCCCAGTATTTTAAAAGAAGCCCAGTATTTTAAAAGCCACCAATGTCTCAATGAACATGCAAAAATCTGGCTTTTCTATTATGATGATAGGACAGCATTGTTCGTACAATAGTTTACAGTGGTCATTAAAAAGAACGCCTTTCACTAAAGGATTAAGTAAATGACCTGTTTATGAGGGTCTTGTTGAAGTGTGAGGAATCGCGGTACGGTGTAGGGTTGGTAACATAAGAGTGGCGAAATAAACAAAAATAAATATTCAAGGTCCTCACCTACATCTACATCTATACTCTACAATTCACAAATACTGTGGAAGGCAGAGGGTGCTAAGCACCAATCCTAATTCAGTGCATTCCAATCCCGAACAGAACGAGGAAAGAAAGAATACACAAATGTATCAGTACGGTAACTTATTTCTCGAATCTTATCCCTCCTGTCATTGCGACCTAAATAGGTTGGTTGAAGAAGTATTTAGTTGCACTCGTAAATTAAAGGTTTTCGCATATTCTCCAACAAATTCAAATGAAAACGACATCGTCTGTCCACCAAATAATCCCAGCACATCCCACGTATCAGCTCTGTGACACTTACGTGAGGACTGTAAATAGCAGTCACGAATCCTTTATTTTATTTTGTGGATGTAGATTGATGGTAGCATTCAGCCTATACTAACAATATTATTCATTTGGTTACTAAATATTAAGAGTATGGTCAATATGAATTAATTTTTCATAGTTCACTTCCAGTTTTATAAGTGTGTTTCCATAGGAACTTAAAAAAACGCTTTGAGATTTTTCATGTCATAATGGTACGGAAAAATACGTACCACATTTTAATAATATACACATAGGTATAAAGATGGGGCCGTGCAAGTTAGTGGCCTGCAGCATTACTTTCGACAATTTACTGGCCCTCGGGTTGAAAGATGTTCAGCAACGCTGGTTTAAGGTATTAACAAAACAAGAGGAATTATCTGATGACACATAAGAAAGGCTTTTGCTCTAGTATAAATGTTAAATTGAATCTTTACTACTTGCTGTGAAATTCTACATATACAGGAAGTATAATCTAAACACGATACTCTCTGGCAGAATACAATTTATTTCCGTGCCCAGGAAGTTTCTTGAAAATAGTGGATCTTCGAACGAGAAAATGCCATTCAGACACAATATATTATTTTACCTTGAATTCAGATGTATGTGCCAGATGTTTGTTGAATAATGCGAGAAAGTTCCAAAATTAAAGTTTTATGTAGTCATATTTTTATTACATTAACTATACGGCAGGAAAATATAAAACTGACTATTAGTGTGAACAGAATCCACATTCATCGACTCGTAGTTGAAAGTTAACTGAATCTGGTCTCCCGGTTGTAAACACACTTCTGAAACGGACGGTGACAATTAAACACCTAATTCTCACGGTTCCTCTCCATCTTCGTTCAAGTATCATTGTCTTTTGTAAGGTGACAAAGTCCCTTACACTTTAATTTTTGTGAATAAATTTTGTTAAAAGTTAATTAAATATTAGTTGTGTTGTGTTGTGAGTACAAATGTGTTAAATTGTTATGAAAAAATGATAAAGATAAACGTATATTTAAGTGCCAGAATATCTATGGACAATGATTATCTAGGATAATGTATATCTTTGGAGGAGAAGACAAAGAAAATATGGCAAGGGTATGGATGAGAATAAAATATATCTGGTAAGTTGTTGAGTAAAAAGGAATGTAAGAAGTGTGTTTTGACCCTTGTGAATATAAATAAAAGTGTTTTTTCGAGTGTTACTGCAAAGAATTCGTTGTCTAGATATTTATTATTTGTTTGTTTCTGAACTGTGAATGGAAATAATCAGCCGGTTTCAGCAGCTTAGATTACAGCTTGAAGACGGGCAGATTACATTTACCTAAACCTAAATACACGAAGAGGGGATCTTACAAGTGGCTGACCGTAAAAAAGGACACAGAACTAAAAAAAAAACTTTAGTTCGGTAAGGAAAGAGCCTGGCAAATCTTCGGAGAAGAGAAAGAAGAAAGGTAAGACAGAAAATACATTTTAATAACGTGAAGTGGACGATAAATAAATGCAGATGTAAATCTGAGAAGCTATTTGAAGAGATATGGTAATTGTTTAAAAATTTGAAGATACTCATAGCCGCGTAAATTACTGAAAATAGTAAGAGTAAACTTCAAGATATGGTAATGAACGTTTTGGTTAAGTGTTAACGAACTAGATATTATCTGTGACTGTTTGCCGAAAGGAACTTGCTTTAAATAAAAATAATAGTAAAAGTAAATTGCAGTAGAGGGAATAATACTGTATAGTAGTAAAATAACAAGCAGTAATATAACAGTTAAAATGCTGGGAAAGAAATTCATCTCAATGTATAATGCATGCACGAGAAGTTAACGAGCAAGAATAGTATCTTTGACAAATTGTGGAAGTAAATTTGCTGTAGTTAAAAACTGATATTTTGAATGTGTTTTTGTGAAAATAATTTTTGTAAAGATAATATGTATGTTGATGAAAGTTTTTTTTGTGTCTCTAATTCTGAGTCAAACTACTGCGTTGTAAAATTCATTGTCACCTCGTTGAAGACTTTCTTTTCTCCAGTCTGTATTTACTCTCGTAAATTTTTTTATGGGGTTGAAATTATTGGTGTGAGGATTTATCCTTGTGTGAAATATTGTGTGTAAAATGGAAAACAAAAATTTAGTGGTAGATTCCGAGAGTTCATTTAATGGGACGGGAGGCGAAAATATTGAGCAGGTTAAGGTTTCTGGAAATTTAAATAACAGTTTGGATTCGGGTTGCGCGTATTCAGATCAGTCAGTGTGTGATGTTAGTATTCAAAAAGTTCATGAGTTATCTCCAGCTAGCGTAACTCAAAAGAAATTTGACCGAGAAGAAGATAATTCTTTGGAAATGATACTAGCAAAAATATTACAGAGCCAACAGGAATTAAAGCAGAGTCACCAGAGATCTGAAGAAACAAATCAACAGCAGATAATGAATATGCAAGAATTAAAACAAACCCTGCTACAGAACCAACAAGATTTAAGACGAGAATTACAAAAAAATCAACAGAAGTTTGAAAAGTTAACACTAAGACAGATGGAGAAAATGCAAGAATTAATTACACAAAACCGACAAAGAATGGAACAAGAATTTAATCAATGGAAAAATGAAAATGAAAATATCTATATTAAGCTAGACAATGTGGAGGAGCGCATTGTTAAGGAAGAAGAGAATCGTGAAGAGGCAATGAGGCTGGTATGCGATGAGCAAAATAAGTTGAAGAATGAATTTTCAGGGATTAAACAGGAATTTTGGCAAGTGCAAGGTGAGGTCATATGTTGCAAAAAGACAGTTGAACAACAATGGATAGAGGTGAATCAGCGAGTTGATGTGGTGCAAAACAAAATCGAATGCTGTGCCGGCAACAATTTAGTACCGTCCGGTCAAATAAAACTACCTGAAGTAAGTTTTGTTCCAGGGGGCGAGATTCATCCGCACATTTTTGTAGAGATTTACAGAAACGCACTACCGAAACACTGGAGTGATGAGGAAAAAATTAGATATGTAAAGATGATGATGAAAGACGAAGCATTGGAATGGTCGTGTGGAGTAGCCGAGAGCAGTATTAGCTACGAAGAATTTCTGCGAAGTTTTTTGAAGAGGTACTGGTCGGAGGAAAGGCAGAGACGTGTGAAACAAGAATTTAGGAACAGCTGTCCATACAAAAGGCAATTTGGTAGCCTTCGCGAATATTGCGAAAAATTGATGAAAGGACTGAAATACTTGTCAAACCCAATAGAAGAAGACGAGAAAATAGAAATTTTGGAGAGAAAGATGCCGCGTTGGGTGCAGGAAAGGATGTTGCTTACGCGATGGAATAATCTCCAAGAATTTTTAGAAGGAGTGGACAAGATAGACAAATGGGACGATAGGAGTGTGAGAGATCAAAATTTTACCGGAAGTTCGTATGGTGGAAATGAGCAATCGGGACAAGTATATCGGGAAAAGGATGGAAAGAGAGATGATAGAGAAGCGAGACCGGCACAAGAATGGAAAGAAAGCCTACACAATATAAACAATGGAGCGATCGAAACGCTAGAGCAGGTATGGGCAACCTTTGCTTAACTGCGGGCCTAATTTCGGGACTTAATCAGGTCGCGGGCCGTAGGTAAGAAAGAAGTAGAAAGTAGTGAATAAAAAGACGATAAAAATTCACACATTTTTTTATTTTCTAGAATTACGATAGGATAATCAAACATACAAAAAGCAAATTAACAAAAACAGATAAAAAAAATTAAATGAAAATTAATGGGAGACTTGAGTTTGAAGCGTTATTTGAAATTTCTGAATCTCTCGCGGGCCGGACTGAAGTTATTGGAGGGCCGGATCCGGCCCGGGGGCCGGGGGTTGCCCATATATGCGCTAGAGAATGGAAAGCTTTCAACAATGGAAGTAGAGGGATGGAGCGAGTCGAAAGCGGAAAGCAGAGTGACGAAAAATGCAACCAGGAAAATTAGAAAGGGCTTGTGAAGAGGTCCGTTCCCAGGCCGATGAAAGAAGAGGACCAAGAAATTTTAAAGAATATAGATGTATGTTCATGAGAGTAAACAAAGAAGAAGCAGTAAAACATAGGAAGACCGTTCTAGAAGATGTTGCAAAACATTTCCAAAGAATAGAGAGAGAGGAGAGCAATCAGAAAACGTCAGTAGAGAGTGACAATCAAATCAGAAATAATGAAGAAAGGAAGCCATTAATGGATAAAACACTGATGATTGATGAAGTAGATGGTTAGGTAAACCAAGCAAGAAGAGCTTGTAAGGAAAAATTAGGAGTGGAAACGGTAGAAGAAGAAGATGAGGAAGACCTCGAAAAACGGTTAGAAGTGGGAAAAGAGCAAGAAGTAACGGTGGAAGACAAAGGTCCGTTAAAATGATGGAAATGCTTGGAACAAATTGTGGACAATAAACGAGTTAACTATGCCGAGGAGAAAATAGTGGAAGACAATGAGGCGATTGGTTTGGCCAGAATGATGTGCTGGGAGGACAAGGATCAGGAGAGTAATGGAGAAATGATAGGAAATGAAGAATCTGGTATCTCTTTCTGGCGAAATGAGGAAGAAAATTACGATGTGAAAAGAGAAGAGGAAGACGGGGAAACAGACAATAGGGAAAAGGAAGAGAATTCTGTAGAAGAAGAAGAAATCGAGGAAGAATATAGTGCAGAAGAGGAAGAAAAATGTAACGGAACTTTGACAAAGAAATACGTAACTGATACTGAGAATGAAGAAGAAAAGGAGGTGAAATGTTTACTGATAAGGAAGGAAGGATCAGGAAGCGGCAAAGATAGTGAAGCAATCAAATTGATGAGGAAGAACAAAGAGCTAAGTTACCGAAAGGTGGAAGAAGAGGAAGCAACAAGAGGAAAAGTAAAGATGAAGGACAAAGGATCGACATACAGAGAAGAAGAGGACGCAACAAGAGGAAAAGTGAAGATGAAGGACCGCCGTTCTAGGAAGATTGAGTTCGGAATAGGGGAACTAGTATTGGTGAGAACTCATGAACGATCCAGCAGCATAAATGCGGAGATCAAAAAGTTCATTGATATATATGAAGGACCATATAAAATTGTAGGTAGGCCACATCCACATGCATATTATCTGCAACTACCAAAGTCTGGAAAAATGTTAGGGTTAAGCAATGTGCAAGATTTGAAATTGTATATAGAATGATTGTACCAATTATAATGTAAGATAGATGATCATCAAAATTTCTGGGGAGTAATTTTGATGACAAGTAGCGGGGGGGATATGTAAGGTGACAAAGTCCCTTACACTTTAATTTTTGTGAATAAATTTTGTTAAAAGTTAATTAAATATTAGTTGTGTTGAGTTGTGAGTACAAATGTGTTAAATTGTTATGAAAAAATGATAAAGATAAACGCATATTTAAGTGCCAGAATATCTATGGACAATGATTATCTAGGATAATGTATATCTTTGGAGGAGAAGACAAAGAAAATATGGCAAGGGTATGGATGAGAATAAAATATATCTGGTAAGTTGTTGAGTAAAAAGGAATGTAAGAAGTGTGTTTTGACCCTTGTGAATATAAATAAAAGTGTTTTTTCGAGTGTTACTTCAAAGAATTCGTTGTCTAGATATTTATTATTTGTTTGTTTCTGAACTGTGAATGGAAATAATCAGCCGGTTTCAGCAGCTGAGATTACAGCTTGAAGACGGGCAGATTACATTTACCTAAACCTAAATACAGGAAGAGGGGATCTTACACTTTGTATTAAGCAACGACTGAAATCTGCTGAAAGAGGCACGTCACTCGAGTTGATATCGGATGTCCGTCCTAAATGAACAGTTTATTTACTTTTTTTAAATTATGTCTTTACGCCTCATTGACGTCGTGGTCATTAGAGGCGGGATGGGACCGGGAACAAGGAACGGGAAGGAATTTGTCCATAGCCTTTTGAAGGAAGAATCCCGGCATTCGCCTGGGGTGGTTTGGGGAAACCATGGAAAAAACAAATCTGGATGCCCGTACGGTGATTCGAACCGGCATCTTCCCGAATACGAGGCCTCAACGAACAGGATTTCGTAGCATGTTGCGGTGTGGACGTAGCATGTTGCGATGTGGACGTAGCATGTTGCGATGTGGACGTAGCATGTTGCGATGTGGACGTGTCATTATTCCGTTAGTCTTTGAACGTTTTGTTTCAGTGAGTAATTTACAAAATTTGTCCAGGATGTTCACTTCCACTTTCGAACGATTGCTCTTTGTTCAAGTAGAAATTACTAGCCCACGCGCCTAATGATTTTGCTTTTCCTGTTAAAGGAAATATTTGTGAAACTCTTCCTTTGTGATGCAGTGAATTTTCCTTAATGGTTTCAACACTATAGCCTTTCATAATGTATTTTAGTATAGCGAACAACAACAAAAAAATTGCATTATGTAAAGGCGGAAACAATCGGCTTCACGGTACTGACCACAGACATTTCTGAAAGGAGTCATGAATTTTTGGACGGACCATAGTAATGAAATCTCCAGAACTGTTGTTTCCCAGTTAGCCACCAGATCTTCCCATTGATTCTGAAAGAAGTACGGGCATTTGTGGCAAACCGTCGTTATGACTGCACTCTAATGGGAAACAAATCATGTTCAATGTTTGTTATTGTAGCAAAAAAGTCCTACATAACACTCGAATTCGACTGAAAGTCACCCCTTGAGAAATTTGAGAAAGGTGTGTATAATGATATATAGAAATATACTTTACATCTTGGCCCATAAACTAAAACATATCGAAAAAGCCACATCATGCTCGAATGTTATTCCACTGAAAAGGATCCTTTTCGAGAAATACGATGGCGTTTGAAAGTTTCTAAAGACGTGCTGAGCCGTTAGTGGAAATACAGGGAAGACAATCTGTAGCTGATATGATGAAGGAATTGGTGTGCGAAATTCCTGGATTCCAAGTGGATTCAGGAGACAGCTTCTTAGAAAGTTGTTGGTAGAACTGTTCCGTAAGAAATTCCAAAAAGCACTCCACTTTCGCTCCTGCCCTACAAGGAAGAAAATGAAAGATATGAAGTGTTAGATCATAGGAAATTACATGGTCCTTCAGCCCATCCAACCATACTGAGTAATGTGTTGTATGAGATTATTGCAGGTAAATGTATATACGGATCTTCAGAAATACTCGGGGAGGCTTTCGTCCAAAAAATCCTCACCAATAAACTAAATAGGCCAATTCTGGTGCACGGAAAGTAAAAATCACAGAAAAATTCTAATAGAATACTGTCTTTTGTAGTAGAATATCCTAAACATTTCAATTTTAAAACATAGCTGCAAAACTAGGAACCAATGTAACATCCAGAAAGATTATTGTACATCGTCATTTCTACAGAAAAATATAATAATATTTGTAGTTATTCAGTGGGCTATCATCTCAAATCAAGCTGCATTTAATAATACTAACAACTTTAAAACCAAACTGTAAGAATTTTGGGGTTGTTCAGAAGATGTTTGCATAAAACAAAAAGAGTTTCTTTCTATTTGATCATGTTACTGGTCTTAAACTTGGATAACTGTAAATTAAATCTCAAGTGCACCTGCCCATCGACACACTTATTATCTTATATGTTCTTTAACATCCAGCATCCTCTCTTGTCCTTGTCGATTCAGTCTCTGAATCATATAATCTTTGGCTTGAAATCACGTTATAGTGTCTGAGTTTGGCTGCAATACGCATACTCTTCTTGTTATATAATTTCGCGCGGAGGAATTAATTTTCAAATTTGAACATTACGTGTTTCCCCTGCAAGTTCATTCTGCTTAAATCACCTCACCCACATATTTATATTCTTTGACGCACCCAATTTTCTCATATTAAAGAACATCCAATAATTTCCATCACTTATTTTGGTCGTAGCATTATTTTTGGAGTAAACATGTTGTTCAACTCTCTCAGCTATTTAGTCAGCTGGGTGAAGGGTTTTTGCTATGGGTGAGGTGATGTTTTTGGTAAAAATGGCGAATATGTTTAAGGCCTGATAGTTGTGATATGTAAACCTGGGAAATAAGTCTGTTTGTAAACTGTTTAAATGACTGTTGAGATGTTAATTGAGTCGCGTCAGTTAGTATATTCCTATTCAGTGGTTCCTAGTTCGCAATAGTTCTACTCTCATATATAACAATTGATGTGATCGGTAGCGTGGTTAGAATTAAGGTAACCTCGCCTGACACACAGGAAGAAGTGAGTTTTTGCTGGAAAATAATCCCAAATGGGCAGTAATAGTGGAATTTATGAGTTGGTAATGAGAGTATATACTCGCTTAATACCTACAGAAACCGGCTGCAGTGTGAACTGAATATAAAAGCGTGAAGTTAGGAGATTGTTGCTAAAGGCACAGCCACAATTCATGTATAACTGTAATGGAAGTAAAGAATCGTTGCGTCAGTTAAGAAAAAAAAGTATCTACAGACCAGCCCAGTAGGTTGCGGGATAAAAATCAGTGTCCCCTTAAATAGTTTCTAGAAGCAATACATTTTTTATTAACTTAAACGGAGTGAACCCAAACAAAAGTAGCATTATTTGATGTATCGAAAATTATCTTTCAAGTTTAATGGCAGAAAGGCAGTTATTTTTAGCAGTTCTTTATTTCATAAGAACTTACAAAAAGCTGCACATATAATCAGCAGTCGCCTTGTGCGTTGCTGTAGTTTGCAGAAGGGCCGGCAAACTAAATCCCCGCACACTGTCCACACTAAGCCCTTTGAATCTGGAGCATAATTTGAAGCGTTCTCGTTTCACTTCTTTTTGACTCAGCGTATTCCTATATTCTATAGTGATACAAGTTGTAATGGAAGAAGAGTGGAAAAAGTGATTGCCTTCTATGATGTCCGTTTTGATATTAAATGGTTCTGAAATTTCATTCATGAATTTCACATTTCATGTTTACTTAAGAGCCGCTTTAATCAGATTTCTGGATGATTTCATGAACTTGGATTAGGACTAAATCATTCTTCGATGTGATTGGTCTCCAGAATGGGTAATACCTTCCATTAGAACGTCGAGCTACAGATCGATTCCTTCACTCCAAACATTAATGCTGTTCTCAATAACCCGTGTGTCTCAGTGAAAGATTTTTTTTATTTATCCGCTGCAACTCAGAACTTCTCATCGTACCGGCAGAAATTCGAGGCGTATAATGAATACGCTGCCTCACAAATAACGCGAATACAAAAAGACACACACGCACACAAAGCATCTGAATGCGGCAGATGTTGCAGAAGACTTAGTGTAATACCGCAGTTTATGCTGCGTTCAATTGTTGCGTTGCTTAAAAGGTTTATGAAGTTGGTGTATTCAGTTACCACTTTAAGTCTGTTTTGTTATAGCACACCGTTTCATTCGCAGCACACAGCGACCCGAGGTTCGTCTGTACTTCACGGTATCTTCACATCTTACATTACAAAGGGGCGTATATTCCACAAGAGCTCGTAGGATTTTCGTCTGTTTCAGTTTATTTGTGCCCACTTTTAAGAATTCACCCTCACTCTTGCACAGTCGTGAAGAATAATAGCTTTTCATTGTTTAAGGCATTTTAACATCTCAGTCTTTTTCCCGCACAGGTTTGTCATGTCGAAAATGTCTGGTTTATGGCTTAAAAGACTCAATTGTTTTGGTTTAATTTGTTCTTTGACTTCACTTATTGTCTGCAGAAAGTAAAGAGGTAAAACCTTATAACATTGTATCTCTCATTTCTTAAAAGTGATATACGCTCATTACATATCGAATAATCTGAATACCTTTTACGTCTGCAGTTTCATGTTCATTACATTGTTACATTTGAACATAAGATTGATTTCTATTTTGGCATATGATGTAGCAACAACAAATCACAAAATGAATTATAACATTGACACATTATCTTAGCACATGCAGGTATATTATTCTTACTGTTTGTAATAGAAAGTTTAAGGGCGACAATAATAAACATTTTCACTTGGAGTGAGTCTAGACATTCACTTAATAATCTGGAATTCTCTAGATATGTTCTCTTCTTTACCTCATCAGTTCAGATGGTACCTGTCTTCTGATTTGACGGTTTTTCTGGTGCACTTCACGTCTCATAATCTTTTTGGGCTGTCAGAGTTGTCTTACTTAATTTCGTTTTGTTCACAGTTTCACCTTTAATCGCGTCTATTAGTCATAATATCTTAATATTCCTGACCTATCAAAAGGTTAATTACACACTAATTGTGACTTTGAATTAATCAAAATTTGAAAAAAAAATCCATGTGCCCTGCAAGTTACGTATTCCAATTGTGGTGGGGGTTGTAATTGTTTGGTGTGTGTGGGTTTTCCCCTACGATGTCCTATGACTTGCGCCGACTATCTTCATGTACTCTACCATCTGCTCTTAAGTTCTCGTTCTTCGGACTGTTCCTCTTCTTCTCTTGTACTACTAAATAAACATGAGCGTCGAGGGTTAAGCTTGCATGTAGGAGAGGGAGCGGACAGCTAAGGGTTACTTGAATCAAACAATCTCTTCAGGAAACATAGTTTAACCTGTAATAAACCGTAAACCATCTACAGCTGATGATGTACAGGATAGAGAGGTATTCCGTAACCCGTGCAACTGAACATAGGGATGAGACTTAGCCCTACAGTATACAACTAATTGTCAGCTGGTGCAGCGACTAACTATTCTGAAGTCTAGCTGATAACTTGTCGCTCGTCAGTGAAGAAGTGAGAGTTAGTACTTCCAAACAATACGTAACAGGTCCTAAACAAAACCTATATGTACAATTAAAAACGTTTATTAACGAACAGATGTTGTTATTATTGTTAATAAAGGGCGAAATAATGATTACGCAGAGAGCTAACAAAAGAAATAAACAGCACTGTTTAACTATGTTGAAGGGCTCGAGGGCAAAACCGATGTGAGGTTGGTGTCCACATTTTGGAGCATGCATTGCTTAGCCTAGCCGCATATCCTTGCTTCAAAGCTAATTATTTTAGCTATAAATGGACGTTTTAATTCGTTTATTTGTGTCCACATACGTAACATGTTATTCATCTAAATACCTTTAACTTCCCAGTGTTATAACTGTAAAACGAAAAATATAGAATACAACTTTCTGAAAAATGTCTGTAGCTACTCACCGTAAATGCAGTAAAAAGCAATTGAGTAGGTTTTAAAAACAATCCTCTTTAATTTTAATACCTTTAACATTAAAAGCTAATTAATGTTTGTATAATTGGTGCCCTTCTGTAAAAGCAAGGAATACCCTTCCAGAGAATTCATGGTATACCTCACGCAATGATGTTTTGAAAATAAATTTAACTTAATTACAGATTTTAATTGTTTAGTGAATGTTTGTATCGCAACAGAGTTTGAATTTTTTTTTAACGATTACTTCACGGATTGTATACACAAGTAAAGAAGGGAAAGATTCTTACAATTTCCTGACAGTATTCCTTTACAAATATAGAAACGTATTTTTAAGCTCCTCCTGTAATTTTCATTCCACGACTTTCGTATGATCACTAAACTACTGTTACGAAGAATCTTAATCAGAACAACCTTGTGGAAGGGATTTGGGGGGGGGGGGATGCAGTGCTCCAGTGCGTTGGTGCCTCACAGCCGAAATACAGGGTCAGTGGTTTACTAACCACTAGACGAACATAAATTATTAACACCGCTAGAAAAAAGCCACGCTTTCGTAGGGAACCTCCTATTTTACGCAGTTAAGGTACAAATAACAGCAAAGGAAACTCTGAGAAACGGTTTAGTATTATTTATCTACAAATATTACCTGCACACACGTAAGCACGGACCTCCCTATCAGCTGAAGGTTAATTGATATCTCCTCCTAATAATATTATGAGTAATATTACCAGCGGCAAGAGGAAAGAAATTTGTGCATTGCCTTTTGAAGGAACCATCCTAGCATTCGCTTTGCGTAAATTCGGGAAACCATGGAAAAACCGAAATCTGGATCGTTGGACGTGGTCACGTACCTGCGTCATCCCAAATGCAAGACCACCCAAAACGCTCGATGCATGGTCTTTCGTCATTTCCTACATATCCGGAATGACGTTATTAGTTTACTAGACGGGAACAGTTACTAGTCATAATTTTTTAAAAAAAAATCGCTACATGTAATAAGAAAAGAAAATTATTTCAACTTATTCATTGTTCTCTCTCTAATTAAACTTTTAAAACTAAGCCAGGACTGCATTTGTATAGTAAAGCGACAAACTAGACGTCTGTAAAAATCTGAACGGTAATGGACAACGAATCGTTACATGGAATAACAATTTAATCCCAGTGTAATATTGATTATTAAAGCTAACCATTAAGAAGAGTCACTGTAAGCACTAAAAAACCCACACTAAGGACGACTTCAACAAATTTCGATCCATAAAAGAGAGCGAGATGTTTGAAAGGGTAAGTTGCGAAAATTTTAAAAAAATATATATTCTACCATCTATTGTTTATTCTAGCCTCGAACAATATGAGACAATAATTTGTGCAAAAATCACTTGCCATGAATAAATAAGCATATTATTCTGAAAGAAATTAGTTTACTCGTTCAGATATTTCGTATGTCTCACACTAAACTTCAGAAAAACTTGCTAAAAATAATTTTGTGGTGTAATGTAACAAGAAAAATAAATTAATATTTTGTAAAACATTACCAGTAAACATTAAAGAGACTGAAACACGTAATAATTTAATTTTATAAGTGATAATTTTAATGTATTCATTACCATTTATATCTTAAGTATCAAAGAGAAAGGCGCTTAATTTGTTATTAACAAATTATAGTAGGTGAACTACAAAAAATGTCACGTATATAGTGTATTCTTTCCTAATAGATTTCATTTCCTAGTAACATGATGATGATTTCAGTACTAAATATCAGAAAAAATCTGTTGACAATCGAAATTCATGTAACAAATCTAGTTGCTAAAATTATCAGTTATTAATATTTTATCTAAAAATCTAGCATGATTAAAATGTATCTACGACAACGTTACCAGACAGAAAGACAAAATCAGCCCAGTTGAAAATTTGTGTGGATACTGGACTAAAGATGCTTCCGAGAACATTCAGGCAACCAGGATTATTTTTATCGGTACGCATCATCTGTAGAGGCTTAGGGATATCATTAATTATAATCAACTTAAAAATGGACAGTTATATTTTATTGAAAGTCATTTGCTTCATTGTCTTAAAATATCCAACGAGCCGAAATCGCGTCTTTCTGATCAAACCCTTTGCTGCTCAAACGGTGGAAGGACGAGTGGCTGTCAACTCGGTCATGAGTATTAAAACAAAATGTTCAGTATTTAAAGCAATCTGTTAGAGTCAAATTATATCTAAAGAGTTCAAATAGTTTCCTTGAATAGTTAATTCACTTTTTTCATTTTTGCAAAAGTTGATTTTTTTATTATTATTTCTAAGTTTTCGAAGTGGGTAATGACAATGCAGAACAGTGAAGTTTGTATACAAGAGATTGTTTGATTTCTCCAAATTTGAGTAGAAAGTTTAACTATGATAGGATGTGTTCCATTAGCATTCGATCGCAAATAACTCCACAAATGCCACGTTACACAAGCTCAGAATGTTTGGCTCATTTTCAATATGAGACCTGCATTCTTATTTAATTATTATTTCTTCCCCTTTTACGGATTATAATTTTAAATTCTTTCCTGATTTCTAGTAAACTGCTCACCGTATCCCTTGATAATTTTTTCCCATTCCTCACCTACAAAAGGTAATTTTCGTACCACCTGCCAGTATCCATCCAAACCCTATCATAATACGCACCTTATTCATTTCCAAAAATCTCTACAATTGTCTCCATCTCAATCAGGCTTCCGTATCTTATCAGTTATTGACTGTATTCTGTGGCAGCTTCCAAAACCTAATGTAGCAGCCCTTCTTTGTAATTCCAACTTGATACCCAAATTTTATATCGCATTCTACATCGCCGTATTCAAGCAATGGTTCTACCAATGTTTTGTAAGCCAATACCCCTACTTCTCTTCCATATCCCCTCTTAACCTTTTCCAATCAAATAACGCATTTGGAAACTTGCAACCTGCCCAGTGTGATCTGCCAAACGTTTACTATCAAATTTTATGCAAACATATTTACATTCTAGTTCCTCAACGAACCATTACTGCCGCTTCCTTTAGTTTTTATATGTATAGTCAGCTGAATCTTCTCGGAATTTTCCTTCATGTCATGATGACTTACCCTGCATCTGTTCACAGTCCTCATCCGTTGGATTCAAATTACGTAACATAATGTCATCAGCAAACAAAATTCACTTTTGGCTGTAAGCTACCGACACAATCAAACTTCGAAATAATGAATAAAAATTGTCCCAATATTCCACTTTATGGCTCCTTTCATTTCAGTTCCGTCATTTTTGATCCTGCATTTCGTACCTTAACTGCACTTTCTACCTATTACGAATTCCCGCACCCATCCACTCCAACAGTTTTTTCGATATTAGTAACCATCTGGTGGCTCATTCGGTCAAACGTCTTCGAGGTATAGAGCGCTAGACTATCAAATGTACTCCCCTTTTCCGTTTCATCTTAAATCGTATTTTGCACCTACCTCACAAACTGAGATTCACAAAAAATATCCGTTCGTGGATCCATGTTGACCATCTTCTTCCTTTACAGACATTTCCTGTGCGGTTTCATATCAATCTTTTCGTCAACCTACCTACTACTGATATCAAATTAATAGGCCTGCACGTCTCAACACTATTTGTATCACCTTGTTAATGGGCTGGTGCTACTAAGGTATTTTATCAGTCCTCTGGAAAACAGCAATCCTGAACCCATTAAATAAATAATAATTCATGGTTTGGTACAATATTGTAAATACGTATATTTTCGGTAAATAAATTATCAGGAATCATATGAACTTGGGCACTAGGTCGTAAACACTTCAAAAGCAGCATACGTTTCACTGACCATGATTCACGTAGAAACTAATCCACAGATTGTTTCACTGATTTTGAACAGCATGCAGCGCAAAGTCGCAGTGATAAAATAACCAAAGTTTCATTTTTTCTTTATCTAGAGGAAGATGGTCGCTGGAGTAAAAAATGGTATGACTGACATAGCGGAATGCTGAGAAATTAACAAAAAAGTGTGCGCAAATTAATGTCCATGTTTCGTTGAAAACAGTTTGACGCAAAAACTACTGCCCGGATATAGTGAAGTTTCAATCCATGTGTAGCGCAGGGGTGGCCAACCCGCCGCCTGCCTTGAACATTTTTCCGACCCGCGTGATTAATCACACTATTACAAAAAAAAAAAAAAAAAAAAAAGTATATATATATTCCATTTTTAGTGTTATATATTTATTTACAATGTGCGTTTAGTATCATTATTATTGTATTATCTATGTTTACATGTAAGAATAATAGTAAACACAATAATAACTCATGTTTCAATTTTTCACTTCAAAAAAATGTCTCTAGTTGGGCATAAATAATTTTATATGCGGCCGGCGGAGTTATGATGCTCTTCCAAAGTGGTTCGCCAGACCATTTGGGTTGGCCACCCCTGGTGTAGCGCATCGTCTGTAAAATAAAATATGTCTTAGTTTAACGTAATCTCGTAAGGCTGACAAATTAGGATGTGTGGATCTGCATCTGTGTTTGTGTGTGTGAGTGCTACCAAATTTTGAATCGTGTAGAGCAAAAACAGCATTGAATAATATATAATTTATGTACCCATGGAAAGAAGTTTTGGAACTATATCAAAATTTAGTTTGTATAGTGTTTACAGACACTTTCAAAATCCTGAGTATAGAACTACATAAGGTCAGTAGCCACGGTAAGTGGCAAATAAAAAAAAAATATTATCACTTAGTTGCGGGTTCTAATGGAAGAGTACCTTGTAAAATATCAAACTATGAAACTAACGTAACTATATTCTTCGATATAAATTCGGTGCAAGCTGATTCAGCAGTACTAGTGACGCTGCTGGAGTACAAACCTAACCGTGTCCGCTCCGTTTGCAGAGACTCATAATTCTAAAACCCGGCGACTGAATCAGACACAGGGTAGATGTAAAATCCAGTGCGGTGTTGGGGAAACATGTGCGCGGCCCGTATTTACTTTTTGCGGGCGTTTCCATTTTTTGCGATCTACTTGCCGGATGTGTGGAACGCATGCTCTCCGGAGGGAGCTTCAATTTGCGGCCGCTCGATTTTCAATTGACCAGTCCACGGTTGTCAACAGGACGGTAGCTGCGCACCGCACAATGCATTTGTGACGAGGTGTGTCCGCGCACAACCCGTGTGCACATCAATTACTCCAATAGCCTGGCGCGTAACAACGCTCAAATGCCCTGCATTTTAATGGCGGCGCAGGTGCCAATTCCTCATTGCAGGAGTTCCGCGAATCCCGAAATAGCTGTCGCCTATTGTAGCATTTATGTTAGCGGATGCAGAAATCGATAATTGTACGAAGTAATAAAACATTAAAAACTGTGAAAAGAGAAACACGTGCTACTGAGGGAGCTTCTCAAGATTATAACAAGGATTATTAGCCAAAGGTTATTAGTTTTATGGAGCATAGTTAATCTTTCACCCAACTCAGTGGTGTGTGAATAGTTTTGAATAGATTATAATTTACTTTTTTAGAATACAAAAGAGATATACATCGAAATATAAAAGAAATAGTTTTAGATTGATTCGGAATTATTGACTCCAGTTGTAGGTAAACACGTGAAGAAGTAGCAGAATTGTAGATGGAATAGGCCCTTAACAGAAAAGGCGTCATAATATAACAGTGCCACTACAGGCTACAAGAACTAAAATTACTGAAGCTACAGTTCATGTTTTAATGAATACTAGCTAAGCGGTCAGGTGGCTCAATGGTTAACGCGTCTGACTGGCGATAAAAAGGTTCCCTGTTCGAATCCCTGTCACCGCCGGGATTTTCAAAGGCGCTTAACCCGACCTTCACCTCTGGCCCATCTTTCTGTGTAATGTGAAATACGCCAGAAAGTTTCCGTGGTTCGGATTCCACGATAAACTGTAGGTTGCCTGTACCCGGTAGGATTACCGGGTTAGGTTAAGGCGGCTATGGCAAGGGTGGAATGCGCAGCCAATTGAAACCCTGTCACCAGGTATTTACGACCACACGGGAAAAAAATGACTACTAGCTTGTCGGCAGATTAATTTCAATTGATTGGAGAGAAAATTACAAAGTTTAATCTAAAAGAATAAATAAATCGCTCATTTTGAGGGTGGGGCCATTTGTACAGGGACGTGAACTCCAATCAAGGAGGATGAACGGAGAATTGTGGTGAAGGACACAAAATATCACTGGATGACCAAAGTAAAGAATCAGACGCTTCTGATGTGAGTTTGTGAGAGCAGAAATGTTTTCAAGTGAATCAAACACATGAAAATAAATTGATTAGGGCATACAATAAGACATCAGATCATTATTGTGAATGCCTTGGAAGGTACCATAAAAGTTAAAGGACACAGAGGAACTAGTATATTACGAATGGTGTACAGATCAGCTACATAAGGATAAAGAGAAGGATGGTGAAACAGACAGGAAAGCAAAAGTTTTAGAGAAAACAATTCGTGTTAAGACGTGGCATATGCCAGAACAATTATTATTACAAAAGTAAACCTTTCGGACAGCAAGTAAAACAAATAACCACACATTAGGCATTTTAGACGATGCAACTAGTCACCTGTAAGTACTCTGAATTAAATCATTCCGTTTGTGAAAGAAAATTTCACAATTGACGAGTCAGTACACATATAAGGGACTAGATTCGAATTCCCTACTCAAAGTTTAGCCATCTCACAATTTGCGTGATGAAAATTGTGTATACAGGAAAAGTAAGTTTCAAATTACAGCTTCCTATTACTTCTGCTGGGAACCCATGTACAGCTCTAATTCCGCTGTCCATAAAGACAAACGACATTGAATTAGTTACCGTATGTATTCATGTCACATAGAACGCCATTTCAGATAGAGCAATACCCCTTCCCTAATTTACCTCCACGGCTAGTTTTTTCTCGGTATTCATTGCACAGAAGATTGATTACCCTAGGCAATCTACAGCACTGTTTTACTAATTCACAGGGCTCGTGTAGTCATTTCAAACGGACGACGATCAAAGAACAATTTCGGTGACAGATGAAGTGATACCTCCGAAGTATAAATTCCATCTGACCATAATGGCTTCACATACTGCCGAAAGTTAACTTAAAAAAAAGAAATAAATTCAGTACCAAATATTGCATGGTAAAATATGTAAACAAAAATACAGGGTTGTTTAAAAAGATGGATTAGATTTTGCGTTTTTATTTCTCACGAACTAGAGAAGATAAAATTACGTGTTACTCATCACTGGATATGTGAAGGCTCAAAGTTTTATTGTGTAAATTCGGCATCAACACCATTTGTTGCGTTTCCGAGGGTTCCAGAAGAAACCACTTTGGATACGCTCTACATCTTCATTTGTCCTTGGAGGACGACCTTTGCTATGCGCTCATCATCTACGAATTCCTTATGCCAATAGTAAATCTGTTAATGACGAGGTGAAAACTTAACCCACAACTGCACATCAATAATGGATTCATTTATTGCATACTGTAGCAAACAAAATGATATCCTCTGTCGCGTCACCATTTCCCCGTAAACAGACAACGGCGTAAATGAAGGCAGCGGATGGATCTAACAGGACGGGGATATAAACTTTGGACCTTCCTCGATCCAGTGTTTGTGGCACGTATTTGTATATTTTATAGTTTGTGACAAATAGAGATGCAAAATTCTTGTTTTTGAATATTGGTATACAATGACGTTAACTGATTTATAAATGCATAGTCACAGCATCGTACCACCGATATCAAATAACAACTATCACAATTAATGAGGAGTAGTGGTATATTTATTTTATTACATCAACAACAGTACGGTGCACAAACACAAAGCAGAGATGAAAAATGTAAGAGGTAATTTTTATGCAAACAAAGATTACTTTTATTGGAATTCAAGGTATGTATATTTTTTCAAAGTATAATAAAATGAAGATAGCAATATTTTTTCTGTGGCACTTTCGACCTACTGACAGATTTACAATGCTCCTCTGCTGTTGCTAAAATAATAATTCCACAACGAAGAGGTACTCTGGGGGTTTACGTAGAATCCGAACTAAAGAAGCTCCAGTTAATGTTTAATTTGAATTTATTAATAATTCTGTATGTTGTTCAATTAGTACGATTTATATAAAATGACTTGACTTTCTGTGAACTCATAATATTACTAAAGGGCCATCTATAGCCTTGATATCAATAATGATCTTGTGATTAAAGTTGTGTTATATCGATATACATTTGCGGGACCAGCCGATTCAAATTCTAATATACGAGAGCTAGAACCGTAATAAGGATGCCAATAAAATTCTTTATGTATAACTGTTGTCCTGAGAGATTATACAGCACCCTATATAACGGACTCCGGCATATTTTAAGAACTTTGTGCAGTCACACATCAAGACTTAGGATCTTATTTAGAGAACCAGAGTGAGTTATCTATATATATATATAAATATTAATGTATGTATGTTTGTTTGTTAGTTTGTTTGCTCTTCATACAAGTCCACAGTTTTCATTCGATTTCGATGAAACAAGGAAAAAAATACTGTCTACATTTGGTTGAAAAATTTTCTGTATAAATAATACATGGTTGTCTAATAATTTCGAAAAATTACTGATCGGCCCTAGACAGACGCGTGGGATGTGTAGGTCTCTGTACTGTTTTTCCGTGTAGCGGTCAGGTAGCTTGCTTACTGCTATTTGGATCAAATCTCCATGGAGGCAAAGATTTTTAAAAATTGTTTTTGATCGTAACAGTCACGCCTGGACCGTTGGTTATTCGTATTGAATGTTAAACTGTAGATATCACAAATTTAGGCGTGCAATGCGAGGCAAATCGTAGGTAGTCTTGCAATACTGTAAGTGTACACGTTTTTACGTTATATTGCTCCCTTAGGGGTTGTTCGCAGTCAGTGTGTGTGTGTATGTGATCTGGAGTAATAATACTATAAATGCGGAAGTAAGTCTCTGTATTTTTGTTAAGTTTTGACGACTAAATGGCTATACCGATATTGACGGAATTTGACAAGATAATCTGCAGGAAGGACACAGGACATTTTTTTCGGTGTGATTAACAGTTGTAATCATGAAGTTTTGAGAACTTATCGAATGGTGACAGAGAGACGGATGTGTGTGTTAGTCTGTAATGTTACGTTGGTTACCCCAGCTGTGCTTTTCGCGTATTATGTAGTGTATAATTTGTTAATACATTTCGATTAGAGAAAATATGTATTATTCAATGTAGATGTCAATTTTCTCTTTCCTATTACTTTGTGTCTGCTTAAATGTTTCTGGCACCAGTTTATTTTGCCTTCTTTTTTGCATGCCTTGCGGGCGTAAACTGGTGTAATTACTAACAACTTTCTATATTCAATTCTGGCAGAGAAATTCTTAATGCACGCGTAAGAAGTTGCGGGTATCAGCTAGTTACTATAAAGAGGGCAGTTTTTAACGGGTACTATTTTGTAAGCACAAAATCTCCACCTGAACGAAAGAGCATATTTAAAAAATAATAAAGTGTGAAAATGAGTAAAGAAGCTTCAATAGGAAGAAGAAAGTGGGCTAGGTCGACAGTAATCATACTAAGAGCAAGAAGGCCCAGTGGGTCATGCTGTGTGATGCTCCATACCGGAACAGCCTACCTCTCACAATTAGCCGTCTGGCTGGGTTTGAGTGTCTGCAATCCGGCGAATGGAGCCGGAGGAATTTTGTTAATATTCTTCGGCTAATTACTTAATTACGCGCGCACCTCGCCGCTCCCCGCCACTCATTAGGTCTGATCGCTCGACGCCTCCCCGTGTGGCCTACCTCACGGCGCCAACAGGCGACCTCAGCCGCGCACGCCTCTTCCGTCTGCAAATTTAATTAACGCGGCTGTACTCCTCGAGGAGCCAGCCCACTCATAGGTGTAGCTATCTATATGCCTACGCAATATTATATACAGTAACAATGGTAGCGATGATAACCTCACCCTAGCAACTCAGTACAGTAAGACGCCTACTTCTTGTCAGCGTTTTTCAATTAATAAAGGACAGAATGAACTAGTCTCAAAAGGCGGATGAATGTGAAATGGGATTTTCACACAAAAGGAAAGCAACAAAACATTGCAGTTTTATGATGGAATGGTTATTGAGTGAAATGTTTTGATTGTAAAACAATCTCGAAATCAGATAAGATGGTGGACACTGCTGACCTATCTAAAAGAAACTGCTGATCAACATTTCTCAGTCACATTTGTCAGTGTCAGAAATTTTCTAGAAAATTCCACCGCGAACATAACTGAACTGAATTTATATCAAGGAACATCTGATCCAGACGGCATTCATAATCAGTTCCCATTTCAGGTTTACAGATGAGGTTACAAACGGGTTATCCGCAATAAGAATGCGTACCCAGGCTAATAAACCGGTTTTTAACAGCTGGACCAATAATGATTCGCAGGCTTGTAAATCGAGTTCATTAAACGCAGTATTTTGTGTAGTTTTACAAACATAATATGTATTATCGAATTTGCATACTAATGGAGAATTGGGCGCTATGCTGCGAGACACCAATAGTCCTCATAACACACAAAGTTTTTAATACAACAAGTAATCATTTCCTAGTCAAAGGTTTTTTTTTTTTTTCGTAGGTTTTCTACATATATGTAATTGGATCATCAACATTTTGGATGTCAAACCACAATATGCATGAAGGTGAATCCAGGTGGTCAAAAGAAATTGTGTTAATAATTTTTTTTAGATTTTGATTGTACCATTGCTTCTTCTAATAAATAGACTTATACACTATCTTTGCAGCGTGCTGAAATGCGAAATAAGCTCATTAAAAATCAAAGTACTTGTTTCAAATAATGGCTTCCAGCAAGGAGCGACCGAAGATCAGTGTGGCTTCAACAGTTTTGAGCCATTTGGGTCAGAACCATCTACACTATTTTTTTTTTAATGGCCTTTGGCAACGGAGGCCATACAGCCAGCTCGATGTAATTATTATGGCTTTCAGTGTATATGTCGTCATCCAGTATGTGTATTGTATTTTTCCAATGTATGGACGCCACAGGACGGACAGGAAATTTACACAGACACACAACACTTAAACATCCATGCCAGCGGCCGGATTCGAACCGGCGGCCTTCGGTCATCTACACTATTATCTTTATGTAAGCGAGCTGCGTGAGTCTGGGAATTTGTTTGGCCTCCACATAATAAAACCGAATTCGATGATATTTCCATAGTTTGAGATCTTACGATTAAGCTTAAAATCTGTGGTATATCTTATGACTCCACATGACTGCAGTATGGAGCAATAAATTATAATGGGGACAGAAATGTGTCACAGATCACTCAGCGTTTTAGATGAGCACTCCTATCCTCCTTTCAACAAATACAAAAGATCACTCTACTGTTTTTTTTCTATTTCGGCTAATTATTTCATTCGTTTTGTGAAATTAAAATTAAAGTAAAACATTAATTAAACCTAATAAGCGTAAATAATGTTTAATTTGCGTAAACTTCTTTGTGCTTAAAGAGAAACCAAAGATCACATTTCTATACTATTCTTCCGATTCTGTTAAAATAGTTTTTTGACTTTGGTTATATATTTCTTAAGTTTTCTGAAATACAGTACATCGTAATAAACGGAATACGTGCTTAATGTCGATACGGGTAGACACAAAAGTTCCACGAATTATAACTTTATTTTGGTATCAATGGAAAGGGACCGTGCACAAACTACGTGGCTTGGTCCAGGGGGAGGGGGGGGAGGGGTTAGCTGGAAGGCTACGCTGGGCTACGTGAGGGGAGGGAGGGGTTCCGAGCCAGGCCACGTATCTTTCCTTTCATAACATTTTTCACAGTTAAAATGGGGAACAGTACTCACAACAGCATGTGAATATTTATTTCCCTCAGTTAATTATCTCCGCATGTAATTTACAGTAGTCTGACAAGAGAAAACAGTAAAAAATGTCTTCTGGAATCAAAACGGAAACAAGCTACGTGCTACGGGGAGGGGGGGGGGTTCAAAAGACCAAAATGGAGCTACGTGGCTTATGCACGCTCCCAAAGCGAAAAGACGCCCAGAAAATATTTTTTTTTTTTTAAAAAAAATTTTGAATAACCGTCCATAAATGGAATAAGTAGACGTAAGTTTTACGAATTATATTTAGTGCAGCGCAGTCATTTTCGTGGGTAATTCAACTCGCTAGTGGTGCCGATAATAGTTGTATTTGTTTGCGTGTAAACCGAAATGCAGTAAGGGCACTTAAAAACTTGACTGTAGCACATAGCACATAATATTTCGTATGCCGTATTTTGATTCCCTATGTGTTACAATTACCGCGGTCCAGGCTGCATTCCGACCGAAACACAAACGAATTACGTTTAGGTTACCATCCTGTGAGGAGTGGTATTAGCACGGGACCATTCGTGCAAAATTAACGAACCGTCGTATGAGTAATTGTATCACCTCTGTACCAACTGCACATGAAATAACTACAAGGCCCGCATTACAACCTAGCTACAGAGCCCTACAGTAGGAAATTATATTTTATACGTAATGGTCCAGGGGTCATTAAAGCCTAAACACACAGTTGTTTAGAATGAATTGTATTTGATACGTAATGCTTAGGGTGCATTACAGCCTAAGCACATAACTCTTTGGGATGAATTATATTTTATACATAATGAGTGGTTCAGGGTCACTACAACCTAAGAACAGAATCCTTTAGTACGAAATTATGTTTCATTTCCTATGCATGACGTTAGAAGCAATTCTCGTAACACGAGGAAATACAGTAAAACATTATCAATTATAATACAAACTATCAGGAGAACAATTTCTTCAAATTATCGCCTCTAATTATTTGCCTTTTCCAACCAATTTCATTAACCAGTCAACGACTCGCAAATTATAATGCAGATTAGTAAATAAAACAGGTACGGACTCGCAGTTTTTACCAATCAGTAGGACTATGCCAGCCTAATAGTGTAAACTAGGTTTATTGGATGACGCATACAAAATAAAAAACATATCGCTTGAATAATGATTGCTTTCAACTACCTCCAAAATAAAATATTTATTGTTGCGCCCATCAATATTTACTTCACCGTGAACCTGAATTAGTTTTTTTCCATTTCTTTGCGTGTTTCTTGCAATAATAAAAAAAAATTCTATCTGCGATCTTTAAATAAGTAGCCTTCAGCTGCACGGAACTGTGATATTTATTTTCCCTAAATACTTAACCTGAACAGATAGGCGCTCAAGGTTAAATAATAATTCTGGGCCAGAGACTGCTTACTATTCGTTGAATGAAGCATTTAATGTAATTTACACTGTTTTCAAGTTATGGATGTGGTCTAAATTGTGCTGCGGTAATTTTTTAATTATATTTTTGGGTAACTGGAGATCACAATTTCGCTTTACCTACATTCCTCTTACAACTGCGACATTATTTTCAATCAGTACTTATACTTTAATACACCCAGTATTGCTAGAATAGTCCAGAGTGGATTACAGCCTATTTAATATCACATGCCATTCTGGTTAAGGGTGTATTACAACAGAAATTAAAGAGCATTACGGAACGTCAGAGAGCAAAATGATTGGAAGTGTACAAATTAATGGTCGTGTTACTAAAGAGACGTTTGCGAAAATTATTAAACACTGGGCTAAGCTAGTACAGTAACTCTTTATTCAATGTGAAACCTGGTCTTGAATGAAAGATTCCTATTCGAATGTAATTCCACATTTCTGTAAATATTTTCGATGATGGGTTGCTGCGAAAATTGACTCAACAATGCTCATGGGTTTCTCATAGACTGCAAATGATTCCTTGTCAACATATTCCATGTAGAGGCATTTGATCGTAAAATTCTGAAAGTGGAAAGCGGAAAATTCAAAGCTAACACTGTTCCCTTGAAGTTATATACAGGATTGGAACATTTACTGACATATAGCAAATTAGAATGTAAGATTGATTCCATCTACGTTAGCTAATACATGAGTGGCCTACTAACTTAACGGTTAAACTTTGGGTTCCCACTGTCGTCCGGTGGGACTGTGGGAGTACGGGTTAGGTTAGCTAAGGAAGAAAGGAACTGACAATCCTACCACCAATAAAAAACTTAATATACCTGCTTCGAGAGGATCTAACCAGTTCCGGATTAAATAACTAGCTCAGTTTTATATCTGATACGTTGTGTTTGTAACAGTGATTTTTGGTAATTTAGTTTATTTCCTTACGGCTTTACGTATCGTCGAGGTCATTAGAGGCGGGTAAGGACTGGGGACAAGGAACGGGAAGGAATTTGGCCGTGGCCTTTTTGAAGAAAGCATCTGGCATTCGCTTGAAGTAATTTGAGGAAACCGTGGAAAACCCAAATCTGGATGCGCGGAGGGGGATTTGAACCGACGTCCTCCCAAACAGCTCGTCCACCACGCTCGGTTTTTTGGAAGTAAAGTAACTTCATATATAAAATAAGAAAGAGAGAGAAGGTACCGTTAGCTCATTTTTTTAAATTTTTACATACTTTCACGTAGTAGTTATCAGTATGGTAATTAAATGTGAATGTTAGTCTCTTGAATTAAAATTATTTCAGATTAATTAATTCCGTTTTCCCTCGGCACCGTCCCTTACCTTCTTTTTGAACACCACCGCCAGATATTTTGTTGGAGATGAGATGTTATCAGTGTAGTCGCTGCAGGAGTTCGAGCGGGTGCAGGTTAGGAATTAGTATTCGCCGCCCGACTTGCGGTCATTTATCAGTCCCCGTATCGCTGTGTAAATCTGTTCTCTTCTTTTTGCAGCTCGTAAACGCAGAGCTCTGGCGTTAAGATAGGAGTGCGGCCTGGAGGAGCTATTCAGCGTGTCGCGGGCAGCAGACATAAAGAGCCCATTAGTGTAATTGGGCGGCAAGGCGCTATTTTATCGGCGGGCGCCTGGGCCAGCTGGAAGCGACTTGCCAGCGATCGCTTTCCCATTGCCTGCACATCTGTTCCACTCAGGCCATTTCCGAGTCCCGGCTCAACCGTCTTATCCCGTAACATGTGACATCTCGTTCCTGTAAAATCAGAGAGGAGTGTATGCACACTGCCATGAGGCAATATTACCAGCAGGTAGCTGTCCAGATGATCCAAGTTAAGCACTCCAAATTATTATTGCATTAAAACTGAGGCTGTAAAATAAAATCTCTGAGCCTATAAATAGCTTCCGAAGTGCGCG
>JARYHS010008075.1:81727511-82033168 GCA_031002005.1 Vandiemenella viatica
AATAAGGGAATAGGTTACGAAACGTTGGTCAGACGATTGCTTGAATTTGGTAGTGTAGTATGGGACCCACATTTTTGGTATCAAATACAGGAGATGGAGGGGCGCAAAGAAGGGCTGCTAGATTTGTTACTGGAAATTACCGCAGAACACAAGCAGTAAGTGCTACCATAAAGGACTTGGAATGGGATTGGTTGGAATACAGGAGGAGAATGAATAGTTTCATGGGAGTATACAAGGGTATGTTGGTGATTAGGCGCGAAAAAATATTGGTAGAAGAATTATGAGAGGTGCGTAGAAGGGAAAAGGCGACTATGATCACATGCTGGCACTCGATTTCAGGAATAGAGTGCAATAAGATTTTCTTTCGTAACTAAGAGCGTGAGAGGCTGGGACAAATTACCAAGAGAAATGATGAAAAAATTACCAAAACGCTAAAATAATTTAAAGCTGAAATTAGTAGAGGGAAAAAGGAAATGTGAAAATTGTATGTGTATGGAAATTGCCACAGGAGTAGCTACATATCAATTAAATCAAAATTAGTGGTAAGGAGTCTTTTCAAGATCATGTAGTTAGATTTCAGTCAGTTTTTTATTTTATACAGTGGATCGTGAGCATGTGGTAATTGCTGTGGATTTGTTGACAATGTCAATCAGTTCCAATTTCGGTAGTCATTTGCACCGCAAATTACATTTTTTTTTTTTTTTTTTTTTTTTTTTTTTTTTTTTTTTTTTTTTTTTTTTTTTTTTAGCGAGATTTGTTACCTTTCATTTCTTTTCCATTAAAGTAAAATATTTTTTTAATTATATTTTCTTCAGTAGATTGCTCAAAGAATTTTTTTAGTTTTTCGGGAAATTAAAATAAAAAATATTGGTCAAGATATGTTTATACATAAACGTAATGATGTTTAGTTAACACACGTGATGTTCTAATTATTAATTAAACAAAACAATAACCTGAAAACTGCTTAATCATTGGAACTAGCTATTCCGAATAAAGTAATGCATCCTGAATAAGACGTGTTTTTTGGTGCCAACTACCTGTAGGTTCCCACAGTGGTTCCACAGAAGACCGTTACTCAGAAGGAATCGATCCCTGGGGGACCACAGGAAGTGTAACAGGCTTCTAAATCAAGTCTCACTACGTTACTACTTAAGTAAGTGGCGGAAGTGTTTATTTGAATTATAGAAAGTGCTTAAAATCTTTTTATTGCTGAGTGCTGGAAAATAATTCTGTCTGGAGATTTATGTTAGTAAATATAGCGAGATGTTGGTTTTTAATTACGGCAGAAGCAGGAAAACACTGAGATAATAATGTAGGAAGTATACGGTGTGATCTAAATAAACATAATCTTTTTCCATTAGCAGGTATTACTTGGCTTTGTTTTTGTTTCTTATAGTTGGACATTCAGGCAGGCAATTATTGTAGGACGCTTAACCTTAAATATACTATCGTGAAATGTAAGATAAAATTAGCTAGATATTGAAAACGTGTTAGCTATAGAATAGTTAGCTTAAATGGTGGTAAAACATTTGGAGAATGTAACTATTGAGGATTAAAACATGACATCTAAGTAAATCAAATGATTGCTTTAATCGTTTATCTGTTCTCAACACCAAAAAAATCACAAATAGGCTGTTTGACAGTATTGAAATATATTACAAATTGTAGTCATTCGCTTTGAATAATGCTTAAGGAAGCTATTTTTGTTAAATTTGAAAAGAAATGTGGATTACTTTTAGTAAAAAAGCAAAATAAACAGCATATTTTTCTTACCCTTTGTCATGACAGAAAACGTCGGATTGGCGATCGCTTTAGTGGCGTCACCTGAATGTAGGCGCTACGGCTGCGAATGGAGCGTTTCCTATTATCCAAGTTTTCAACCATTCTTATTATTTTTTGCTGGTTATCTCTAGTTACTAATGAGATTTTGTGTTGAATATAAAATGAAGAACAAATTATAGAAGCCTACAGCGGAAAAGTACCGAAATTTGTCAGGCTAGCCATAGAAACAACCCCTGACGTTTATTCTATACTTCAATTCGAGAATCATTTATATTTAAACTGGAAGTTAGAGATTAACAGAAATCCTTCGTAAGAATGACTAAAATTTTAAATTAAGTTAGTTGTTTTAGAAGATATTTACGAGAAAAATGCGTGTAGCCTAAGGTAAGCATTGGGTGTTGTCGACAATTTTTCTTAACTGCAGATAAATAATTATAGATAAATGATAATTTTTTCCAACGAAACTGAATTTATACAAACATCAGAGAAACAAACCAGACCTTAATTATGTAGAGTGAGGGCTTGCTGGCACGTGACGTCACGAGTGTCGTGCGCCGGCGCCAGGCAGCACAGGAGCGTTTTGGCGGGCTTTCAAATACTCTAAATTTTAACGTTGAATTTTACGTAAAATAAGCATTTTCATCAAAAAATAAATAGTACCCGGTAAATAACGTGTATCAATAAACTATTTAAAACCATTTTCAAAAAAAAATAGTCAAATAGCGTATTGCACCAAAGTATAACGTGTTTATCGGTTCAAATAATATCCCGATTAGTTTAGAGGAGATGGATCACTCTTATAGAAGTTATTCGTGACCAGTATTACCGTTATCTGTCATAACTAAAGAAAAATACCTTCATGAAATCCTTATCAGGTCCCTTAATCTGTGACCTACCGTGTCGAGCAACAACAGGCACATGACCTGGATCAGCTGTTCTATACAGGAAGACTGGTTCTATGTGGCTTTAATGCATGCCATAGAATTTTTTTCTTTTTTTGTCATCTGTCTTTCGATTGGTTTGATGCAATCTTACATCCCTTCCTATCTTGTGCTAATCTCTTCATCTCTACATATCCCCTACAACCCACGTCCTCAATTATCTGCTTCATATATTCTAATCTCTGTCTTCCTTTACACTTCTTACCTTCGAAAGTTCAATCCACCAGCAAATTAACTAATCCAGCATGTCTCAAATATGACCTACCTGCCTGTCTCTTCTTCTATAAGCTACTTCCACAAACTTTTTTCCTCATCCATCATTTCCAAAACTCGTTCATTTCTTACTTTGTCTGTCCACTTAATTTTCAGCATTCTTCTGTAGCACCACAATTCAAATGCTTCAATTATCCTTCTTTCCTGTATTCCTCAAGTCCATGTTTCGCTACCATAAAGTGCTATGCTCCACACATAGAGTTTTAAATTTTTTTCTAATTCCTCGATCAATATTTGAAACTAAAAGATTTCTCTTTTTCATGAAGGCTCTTCTTGCTATCGCTGTTCTGCTTTTAACATCATTCCTGCTTCGGCCATCGGTTGTAATTTTGCTTCCTAAGTAACAGAATTCACTTACTTATCCTATTGCATCCGATCCTATTTTTATATTTAATCTACTAGTATTGGTATAATTTATGCTACATTTCACTTTAGTCTTGCTTTGATTTAAATTTAGTCCAAAATCTTCATTAGTATTTTGTTCATGCCATTTAGTAATTTCTCAATGCACACAGCTCTTTCTGCTAACAAGACAGTCATCACCAAATCGTAGCATACTGATTTTTTCTCCCAGGACACCCATGCCACATGGAAATTTTTCTTTTACTTTCTTTATTGCTTCCTCTACATACAAGTTGGATATTAACGGATATAGACTATCACCTTGTCTCACGCCCTTTTTAACTGATGCTTGTCTCTCATGATTCTCTACTTTTACTACAGCCACTTGATTCCTGTATAGTTTATAAAGTATTCTTCTATCTCGATACTTTAGACCTGGCTTCTTTAAAATTTTGAACATCTTGTCCCACCTAACATTATCAAAACTTTTTCTAAATCAACAAATGCCATAAAAGTATCTTTATTTTTCTTGATCCGCCCTTCAAGTATTAATCATAAAGCCAGAATTGCTTCCCTTGTACCGCGATTTTTCCTAAACCCAAACTGATCTTCACCTACTATGTCTTCTACTACACTTTCCATTGTTCTGTATATTATTCCGGTCAGTAATTTTGAAGCATATGATGTTAGACTAATTGTGCGATAATTCTCACATTTGTCGGCTTGTGTTGTTGTTGTTGTTGTGATTTAAGGGCGCGTCGACGGCGGGGTCATTAGCGCCCTCGGTTTGTGCTTTCTTCCGAAGTGTGAAGATGATATTTTTATTAAAATCAGTAGGAATTTCTCCTGTTTCATAACTTTTTGATATCAGCTTGCATAATCATTCAATTCTTTCTTCTCCTAGGGATTTAAGAAGTTCTGCAGGGATCTCATCAATTCTAACTGTCTTATTTGCTTTCAAGTCATTCAGAGTTCTATTAAAGTCTGTCCTGTAAACAGGATATCCTAAGTCATGAATGTTGACATCGCCTTCCTTTTCCATTACACTATTGTTCAAGACGTCCCCATCATACAGTTCCTCAATGTATTCCTTCCATCGGTTAGCTCTATCGTCTGAGTCTAAAAGAGGTTCCCATCGGCGGCTTTAATGTTCATACCTCTTTTCTTCATTTCTCCAAAATTCTGCTTGGTCTTCCTATATGCAACATCTACTTTACCTACGACCATTTCCTTTTCTACTTCTTCACACTTTTGTTGTAACCATTTTTCTTTTGCTTTTTTGCATTTCCTGTTTATTTTATTTGTAAACTGCCTGTATTGATCTCTACCTGCTTCATCCTGAGCATTTTTGTACCTTCTGCTCTGATCCATTAGTTCCAAAATATCTTCTGTGTCCAAGGTTTTCGGACGCTTGTTCCCTAAAGCCATTTTTTTTTTTTTTTTTTTTTACCAGCTTTCATTATTTCGGTCTTTAATGCATTCCATTCGACCTCGGCTGAGCTCCTTTCAGAGTTACTTCTTAGAACCTAAGTCTACCATTTCTGTAAATTTTTCTCCCGTACTAGATTGTTTCAGTTTATTCACTTCCAGTCTGTGCTGCTTATACTGCTTCCTTATTCGCTTGAATTTTAGCCTGCACTTCATCACTATCAAATTAAGGTCAAAGTATATGTCCTCTCTTGAGTATGCCTTACGGTCTAGAACTTGATTCCTGAATCTCTGTTTGACCATGATATAATCTAGCTGATATATGCCTGTATCTCAGGACGTTTCCAGGTGTACATCCGTCTTGCATGTTTCTTAAGTAGTGTGTTCGTCACTACTAGCTTATATCTTTCACAAAATTCTAACAACCTGCTTCCTCGCTCATTTCTTTCTCCTAGACCAAAAGTTCCTACAGTATTCCCCTCTTTTCCTTCTCCCACTGTCGCATTCCAATCACCCATGATTATTAGATTTTCCTCCTCCTTCACATATTGGATTAATTCTACAATTTTGGTGTACATTTTTTCTATTTCTTCGTGACGTTGGCATGTACACTTGTACTAATGTGGTTGGGACGGGCTTAGCTTCTAACCTCATCAAAATAATCCTGTCACTAAATTGTTTATAATAACTCACCCGTTTCCCTACTCACTTATTCTTTACAAATCCTACACTAGTGACGCCATTCAAAGTTTGTGTGCTAATTATCCTGTGTTCCCCAGACCAGAAATCATGTGCGATTATTTTTAATTATTGTATATTGAAATTTTAACTGGAGGTTTGAAATGTGGACTAACATTGTACTGGGAAAATTGATGTGTGAGTGGAGACTTTCCCGGCGTATCGATGCAACAAAATCTTCTCGGGTGTCCAGCCGGATGGTGGTGTAAAAACACGATGTTTCGACAGCTGACTCTGCTGTCTTCATCAGGTATCTGTAGTTGTTCTCAGCTGACTGTCTCTGTTTCTTATTCTAATAAATTAATGTGTTGATTATTTACGGTCAGGTTATTTGATGATATAATAATGCTAAGTAAAGTGTCAATACGGTTAATTGTTGTGTACAGTTACAGGGTGATATGAACAAGTTCTATTATTTGATATGTCAACTTCGAAAGAAGACAAGTGCCAAAAAGGGTCAGATTATTTGGTGTACATACATAAAATTAATATTATGCATGATTATAAGATAGAGGAGAACTTTCTGGTTGTTGCCATAAGGTACAAAAATCTTTGGAACTCACACATTTACTGGAACCGGTACTAAGGGAATGTACCAGAGACGAGAGTGAATTATTTTTTGATAAGATCGTCGGACTGTTGCTTGATTTCGTTACTAAAAAGACTTAAATGGGGAACCTATTGTTGACAAGCAAAGCAGTTGGAAAGATGGTCAGAACACTACACCAACCTTTACTCCAGGGCAGTCAGCATAAGCCTGAAGCACTGGACAGTTTACCTATTTATCCTACTGCATTAGAACTTGTTGATGTACCTTCACAGGACGAACTTAATTTTTCTAAACAAGCCATCCTCATAGTTATCCACTGGCTCCAGCAACAGAATTCTCGACTAGCAAATCCACTGCTGTCATATTTAGAAGAAGAATGCACCCCCCGATCTACAATCTAGTTTTGGGTACATGCAGCGTACTGGTCAAATCGAATGTCAAATTCCTCGGCCTAGTCTACGACTCACGATTAACCTGGGCAGCACACGCTCACCAACTCATTCCTAAACTAGAACAAGGACTCAACATTTTACGAACCCTGACACGAGTATGGTGGGGAGCCCACCCATCGATATTACTAATATTGTACCGCGCTATAATCCGATCTAAAATTGAATACGGGAGCATGTTCTATTTCAGTGGCAACAAAAGGAACATAGATAAAGTGGAGAGCATACAGAATCAATGTCTCCGCACATGTCTGGGGCTATGAAATCAACTCCGATAAATGCCCTCTACCTGGAAGCCGGAGAAAATGACCCTGAAATTCCGAACCCAGTTACTAGCTAACAAATTTTTATTAGCTCGAATACAAGATAAAAATTCAACTACTCTTCAACAAATCACCAACCTTCAGCATCTGGTGGAAGAACAAGGACCTCGCTCTTACAAACCAAAGATACCCACTGCTACAAAAGCCTCGTTCTTCTGACAACTATACTCTCCGAACGGCCATTGCAGGAAGCAGCAACAATACGCGACATTCCCTACCAAGAATGCGTGAGGCCAATGTCGGTAAGCTGTATTCCGGCACATCCGAGATCCGGCCAGCCAATTCAGCAATTTTGTCAGGGGTATTTAACAGAGCATTGGCCAACTTCAATGCATATCTACACTGATGGATCGAAGATACCCTCACAGGGAATAGGGTGCGCCATCTACTGTCCTGAGACGCTGCACGAGCAAAAATTCAGGCTACCTAATCATCTTCCAGTTTATGCAGCTGAAGCGGTTGATATTATTCAAGCACTTTAATATGCGAGAGAGTTTCCTGGGCGAAATGTCTTCATCTTAACGGACTCTCTCAGCGTACTTCGTACTTTAACAACTCCGGCCATCCTACACCGCTCCAATGTATACCACATTAGCATAATACAGAAAACCTACGAACTTGCGCAAGTGGTTTCCTCTGTGAACTATATATGGATCCCTGCCCATACTGGTATAATATTTAATGAACATGCAGATCAGTTAGCCAAGGAAGCATGTAATTCGGGCCAAGTTCTCATCCTTCCACTCAACACCAAAGATTACCACGCAGCAATATCCAATCACATACATCAACAATGGGCCATGCTCTGGGAGGAAACAAAAAGACTCAAAGGACGGCAATACGCAAAGATACGGCCACAACCACCTCGTCGACCTTGGTTTACAAACTGGAACACGCAACGCAACTTCATAACATCCATCACACGTATGAGGTTTAACCATGGTGCGTTTCGGGAACATCTATATCGCATCCACGCAGCAGATACACCGCTCTGCCAATGTGATGGGCAATCAACGCAAGATCTCAACCATATGTTCTTCAGGTGCCCCCTATACCGACAGCAGCAGCAATCATTCTTCAACTCCCTAGTGAGAGCAGGACAGCCGCTCCAAACAAGTATCACCGGACTACTTGCATCTAACAACAGGAAAAGATACACTATTATTAGAGACATTATAAAAATGCAGAAATATACATTTAATGTAATAACACATGTAATATACACGTAATGTAATGTAATGTAATGAAACAAACGAGCAGTTATGTATATTAAGCTGGCTGTATGGTATATCAAATCCTAAAGCCAATAAAAAAAAAAAAAATAAGATTATTGAAGGTGGCGCAGGACATCAAAGCAGCATTGAAGGTACAAAACTGACTTTAAGGAAATCAAAAAATTGCACCACTGTTTGTATTCACATTTTTGGAAACAGGCTAGCATTGGTGACCATGTAACTAATCACATCCTGGAATAAATTCTAAATAACTTAGCGTACCGCCGGAAGATGCAGTTCAGTAAAAGCCACCGTTGAAAAAATTACTGGTATCCATGTATATATAAAGTAATTGAAAATATATATCTTTTTAGTGAATTATATATTACTAATTCGCAAAAGAGCTGTCTTACATGCAACCTTAATTTAATACAATTATTTCATCACACACGGTATTACTGCCACGGTGAAAGGATCAACATTGTCTGTGTTGTTCACATAAATCAAATATCACTACTACATTTCTTTTTTTTTATTTTGGTAGCAATTCGTTTAAGTTATCGCTGAGTGTGAAAGTAAACACGACTTTGCTTGATACACGATATCTGCAATGCGCACGGGTTTTTAACAGACTGCTGCTTTATGGATCCACTGTCAGCAGCTGAGCTGCTGGGAACCTTCGTCTTAAGCTGTCGTCGTCAGTTTTAATCAGGCCGTTCCGCTCTCTTCTGCAAACGAACAGCGGTAATAAGCCCTTTGAGTGGTCATTCCATCTTCGTTCCGTTTCACTTCGCTTCCGTAAGAGCGAGGCGCAGCTTCGAGAAAACACGATACTCAGCGCAGATCAAAAATCTAAGAATCGACGAAACATGAATTCTTGATTTTTGCAATCGAATCAGTTTTCAGCACAGCACAGCACATAAAGGAACAAAAATTGAATATTCTCACCGTGAAAACGCTGACGGAAAATGGATCCAGTCTTTTACTTAGCTCGCCATGTATTATGTAGTCAATATAAATGTACCACAGGATTAAATAATCTTTATATGTGTGTTTATGAACTCATCTCTTCCTCTACTGTTAATGCTGTCTGATATTTTTCAGGTCGCTTTACCGTCATTTTAATATTAAAAAGAATCAAACAAAAAAGACAACCCATCTATTTGAAACACTTTTCTTGTTGATTGATGTTCCTAAATGGTACCCTCTCAGTAACTGACAGACAATTTTGGTAAGTGAGCTGTTTTGAAATAAAATGGTAAGAATGCACCTAAACAGGAATTCCATAAATCAAATTAACGAATAGAACACACACACACAAAACACACAAATCGTATCAATGTAAGATTGAGATAAAAATTCTGATGGAAACTAACAGTAAAAGAACAATCCTACTGTTAACTTATTCCGTATTTTAGCTTGAAAGTAATTTGAGTCTTAGAGTGATCTGTTAAAATTTTGGGAAATTTAGTTCCTCGCTAAGCACGACATTATTTGGCACTGCAAGCTCTACTTTTAGCGATTATCTTGTAGACTGTGGCAATAAATTTAAACCATTACGCGTTGTGCAGGTATATTCCCACTGGTGGCTGTCTCAATGAACGTATGGAAAGCTTATAAACGTGTCAAACCAGAAAGTATATTACGAATTTCAAGTAAACTTGTATAGGTAACTGAAAATAATTTTTATCAGGCGTAATTTCTCTGTCGTCAAACGTAAACCACAAATTCTTAATTTATTGTGTTTTGTATAAATTTTATTTAGATTCAATTAACTTATTAATTTCAGATTCATTGTTTTTTGTTGGTGAAACACAAATGGGAAATTGTAACTTTAATAACGGTTCTATAAGAAACATGATTTTCACCCATCGACCCTCTAGACCAGGGGTGGCCAACCCGCGGCCCGCCTTGAACAATTTTCCGGCCCGCGAGATTCATCACACTTTTACAAAATATTTTTTACATTCCATTTTTAGTGTTATATATTTCTTTACAGTGTGCGTTTAGTATCATTATTATTATTATTATCTGTGTTTACATGTAAAAGTAATAGTAAACACAATAATAACTCATGTTTACATTTTTCACTCCAAAAAATGTCTCTAGTGGGGATATATAATTTTATATGCTGCCCGCGGAGTTATGATTCACTTCCAAAGTGGCTCGCAAGATCATTTCGGTTGGCCACCCCTGCGTCTAGGTGTTATTGCTTTTATAATGTCACTTGGGTATTAATTTAAAAACGAAAATTTTTGAAGATAAAGACTTCGAAGTTTTCGACCTTAGTTTCGCAAAATAAGAAAAAATTAATGGTAAAAAGAACAAATAAATTTTTATTTTTGTAGCACATCATTTTTAAGTATCGCTGATAATGGTGCTGTCACCTAAGACTTTTCCTCGTGTAGCGGAGCTCAGAAGGCCAGGAATTGTGGCTCCTGTGGGTGAGTTTTGTTTTTATTTGGTCGGCAGCCTCGTTGGAGGGCTCTTGATTAGTGGTGCGAGTAGCTGGGAAGTGGCCGCAGGTGCTTGGCGACTGATGACCGCTCGGGAGGCAGAGTAGAGCCGTCTTAATCTTGTTGAAGACTCAGTGCCACTCCGACGTGCCAAGCTCTGACCTCCACTAGTAAAGAAACAATGGCACCGGATAGCAGAGGCCAGTATGGAGTGACATGACACAAAGTGGTTTCAATCCTGTTCTAACGACACAGAAAATTAATTACATAACGTTATGTACTGAACTGATTTGCATGTATTGGTTGGAGTCTAACACATATTTATGTAATATACGTATGTATAAAACGGAGAATCGGTTCTGTTTTCTGTCTCCCCCCTCCCCCTCCCTTTAGATATTCACCTTTTGATCTAAATTCAGGTTCTATGTGAAAGTTTTAAACAATTTTGAAATCAGAGAGAATATATGGTTTGAAATTTTGCTGTATGTTCGAAGAGATTATTTAAATGCTAACAAAGTACCCGACATTGCCCGGTCAAGTTGGATTGATTTACCCCTACGCTATGTTTAGCCACCTAATGGAAAACATATGTATCAAGTTTTGTTAAACTCGCGTCAGCCATTTCCGGAATTAAAGTTAACCTAGATTCACCCGCACTCTACCCAGAAAGGAGTGGGCTCTTGTTGATTTACCCCTACACGTACGGTCCGATGAGAAATATGTGTACCAACGTTCATTAAATTACCATCAGCCATTTCCATGGTTAAATTAAATGTCGATTCACCCACACAGTCTCCAGAAAAGAGTGACTTGGACACTGTGATACGGAATGTCAGTGTTTGCTTTGGTGGCTCCATTTAAACCTAATCACGACATCCGCTAATGTTGCACCGTACACGCATTAATACATATCAAATACGTAACTCCGTACCCGGGATGTGTTACGCAGAAGGTACAGCTTTTGAATGGGTTTTCTCAATACGAAAGCTTTTAATCAGAGCTAAAATCTGACTTATGCTTAAAGACGTTACGACACATTTATTTTACGAATAATCCGGTATAATCCAAAAAAATCCGAATCCTTTTTTTAATTTTTTTAGTTTTCGTAGTATCGAACATCAGGTATGTCATATTATGCTACATCGCTTGCCGCTTGAGTAGAAAATTGTCTCATTGTGATATTTCATATGGTGCTGGAGCTCAAAATTAAAATCTGTTCCACATATTTATAGTTAAATATCTGGGTAAACGGAAATATACCCACCAAGTCGAGTCAACCCGGCACTATCTATCCTTTTCTAGAAGCGGTTCGGGCCATTTTGTACCTCAATTTCTCAGGCTGTATTGATGCTACATGTTTCAAATTTCTGTTATATATAGATATCAGCAATCTTAGCAAACATACTAAATTTCATAATGTGCAATCAACTGACGAGCAACCAGACCTACTTTCGAAAATCGTGTGAACAGATGAAGCCTGTTTAAATTGTCTGCTCACGTCAACAGACATAACTGTGTGTACTGGGCCGATGAAAACCCACACGTCATTATGACTAAGCAATTGAATCAGTCAGGCGACTCAGTGTGGGGTGGCATCTCCTGCGATGATGTTGTGGGTCCTGTCTTTTTCGATGGAACTGTTGATGGCCCCAAATATCTGGACATGATGACTGAAGTTGTGGTGCCGCAACTGCAAGCACGGCTCGACTCCGCGGAATTGTTCTTTCAACAAGACGGGTCCCCACCGCATTTTTCTTTGGCGATCCGTAGATACCTAGACGAGGCATTACTGTAGCGTTAGATTGGGCGACGGGGTAGAATTGAGTGCCCGGCACGTTCCCCGGACTTAACTCGAATGGATTTTTCTTCTGGGGAGTATCAAAGGATAAAGTTTATTCCAGAAAAACCGTCACACTACTATAGTTGAAGATTTTCACCGATGATGCGTTTAAGGAGATTCTTTCTGTCGCACTGTGTGTGAGAGTGCAGGGGACAGGTTGCATCAATGCCGAATGTGGACATTTTGAGTATCTACGGATTAAATATGCTGTATATGTAACTGTATACCTACTTTTGGGCCACACTGTATACTCGTCATATTCGAAAAAGTGCGAAGGTAATCTTCACTTTTGTGTATTTGCAAGTTTAATACAGTAGTGCATTTAAGGTATTTATATAGGTTTACTAAACCATGGCATGCTCAATGGTCAGGTGATCACATTTTTTTTTTTTTTTTTTTTTTTTTTTTTATAGAAAATCTATAACACCGAGTGAAACCATTCTGTATCACAAAGTGAATATACACTGTGAAGCGTAGACTTGGTTCAGAAGAAGATCTCATAACCTTTTTTCACTACGCGAGTACGAGACTTGCCCTGTTTTTACAATAATTGTTTCTATGGGATCGTTTGTACCTCATTAGTTGTATTTCTCGATACATCTACTTTTGCCATTTACGAATTTAAATATTAAATTGCTTCAACGTTTTTTGGATAATATTCATCTCTTCGCCTGGTAATTTATTCCAGCCCCTGACACCTTTATCCACAAAAGAAATTTTTTCCATGCCCTCATGCATGAAATCGAGTGCCAGCTTGTGCTCTCGGTCATCATTTCCTTTCCACGAACTACTCCTAATTTCTCTACCAATAAACTTCTAACCCCATCACCAACATACGCCTTGTACACTCGCAGCACTCTTCATCTTTTTCCTTTTTACCAATAACTCCTTTGCTTATTCAAATATGCTCATTACGAAAGACGGCAGCCTTATAAAACATTTTTGGAGTTGTGCTTAAATTGGCAATTCTGTCCCACTAGTTTTTCCCTTTCGAGCGGTTTATCCTTCGTGAAGAAAGGAAAAATCAGTCTAAGAAATTCTTGACAATTATACGTCTCTTCTATTGTCTTTTTTTCTTTGCTATAAATAAGTGACATTTAAAATATTCTGCTTGTTGCAATACACACGAGACAAATTACTGGCATATTTTCTTCTTTCAATACATTAAAAACAAAAAGGAATTGTATCTCTATTGACGTGAAGCAGTAGCAAACTGTTGTTTTCCTTGTCAGGACATACGGGGAGGTTACATTACTCGCAGTTAGATGTGCAGTCCAACGGCAGAATCGCGCCGACCAGACCCGCGAACGGCGACCTAGAATCACCAGCAGCGGTGTACGCTCCTGGTAACGACGCGGCATTGTACTGGGGCGTGGCGGTTTATCTTCCCCTACGTCCCTGCTTGCTGGTGCTCAGATGGCGCCCTAACAACTGACTGATGGGGTCGAGCTGGATCCAACACGAGCAGACAGCCTGCACGAGTGGCTGTGCTCAGTGTTGCCAACCTCGGCGCTCGTATTTCTGAGACAAGCCATTGCAGCAATGTTTCCATTTTCTGCGCCATCCCGATTATCCAATCTTATTTTGAACTTGTCCTTAATTGGCTAACTACTTCTGCGTAACTTCTGTGCAACAATATTCTTTTATCGAAATACATCATGCATTGGGTTCGAATCCCGGTAGGCGCAAGAATTTTGTGAGTTGTGTATGATCGTTTGAGATACGCCAGGACACTCCGTGGTTCGTATTCCACGTTAAACTGTATTTACCCTCTAGGGCTAACAACCTTGTTGTACACATCTAAAGCAAAATCCAAGCTAAACAAAGGCTTAACGTGGTCCTAGTGGGCTCAAACGAGCATACAGCATACATATATTATGTAATGTAATGAAACGACATATGCTGTATCGAAAAGACATATGCCGTATCGATTACTGGCATTTATTTCTGCATAAAGTGTAAAATGTTAGAGAGCTTCGAAAGGATACTGGACAGCCTGTGACGTTTAAATGCGAACGCAGTGGAAGGCGAAGCGAGAAAGCTGTGATCCTTTTAAGCTTGAGGAAACCAGAGACTGCTTTCTTGTACGGTTCAACAACCATCGTGATTTCAGTTTGGATTGGAAAAGAGCTACAGTAATACCAATTCATAAAAGAAGAATGACAAATAAGGTTGAAAATTACAGGTCAATTAGTTTGATAAAATGATGGAGAGAATAATGTGCAACTGCATCATAAATGTCCGCGAGGAAAGAAGGTGGTTTTCAAATAGACACTGAGGCTTTAGGTAAGGATACTCATGTGAATATCAGATGGTGGGCAGTATGTAATCAAATCGATAGTGTAGCACTAAGGCATTTAACAGTGAGCCATAATATGGTACTAAATAAGGTGAAAATTGTTGGAATGGATGAAAAAATTACTTGTTGCGTTGGAGATTTCTTAAAAGATTAGAGTAGAAAATGCAGTATCAAAAGAGATGTAAGTAAGTAACAGACTGCCGCAGGGTGGTGTATTGGAATACTTACTATTTATTATTTTGATCAATGAATGTGTTATCTGTTTACAGTCAGAATTTAGGTTGTTTCCGGATGATTTCAGTTTGTGTCCCAAAAGTAATAAGAGTTATTAAAATTTTTTGCAAATACAACTATTTGCCTACAAAATTGGTTCCTTGAGCACCGATGCACCGTTTGCAGAATTTCTGACACAGTTAGAATTTTTTTTTAAACTCCCGCTCCAGAATATCATTTAAGATTCGTGTTGCAGTCGCCTGAATCTCAAAAACGGAACGTTGATACTTTCAGAGCGCTCATTATAATTGAATAATAATAAAAAAAAAACCTGGCGTAACCTTTCAGAGTTGTACGAGGGCTACGACAACGTGCCTCATTTTTCTTTGCCACGAAGTCTCTAACCACCAGAACTGTGTGAACTGGAGCGTTGTCGTGATCAAGGCGCTAGCGATCGAGAATGTCCGGACGGGACCATCGACACAGCATCAGCAATTACTTTCACACTTTCCCGTCTGTCAAATTCCAGAACCGCCTTCACATGCATCATATTTTCGTCGATTTTTAATGTTGACGGCCTCCGGGAGCGCTCGACATCTTCCACCTGTACCAGACCGTTTTTGAATGGCTTGTACCGCCTAAAATCTTTAGCACAGTACACAGTATCATTTCCGCAACCATCTGTCAACACTTTGAATGCATCCTAGCGAATTAGTCAACTCTGACGCAAAATTTGATGGCGTAACATTGCTCGAAGCTTCATTTCATTTTGAATCGTGACGCGATTAAAAGACAGCCTTCGGCGGCTTGCACACTTTCCCGATTCCCCACGAGCTCACAGGTGACTGAGCAAGGTATCACTTTATTCCTAAGACACCCCACCACCAAATACCTCCTGATTAGGATGGGTTTCGGTGCGTTGAAGCGACTACGGAAAAACAGTCTCATTGGTTTGGGGGATATCCTGTAATTTTATATAATAAGATAAAAACGGAAGAGACTGTGAAAAGCAGCAAGGTGATCTGAAAAGAATATCAACTGGATGGGTCTACATGGGAAGAAGATAAATGCCAAGAAGTGTCAGCTTATTTAAAAAAAAAAAAAGTAAATATCTTAGCATAACATTTGATAATAAACTCAACTGAGCAGAAAACACTGGACACGTGGTAGGAAAAGGTTTCCATTGTAGAGTGTCGAAAGAGGGTCCCATAGAAGTGAGGGAACTGGGTTATAAGACTTTGGTCTGACCATTGCTTGAATATGGTTGTGTTGTTTGGAAACCCCGTTTTGAGTATCAAATACGGGATCTGGAGGAAGTGCAAATGAGTTACATTTCTTTGTGGAAATTACCGAAGTATCCAGTCAGCGACTGCTATGATAAAGGAGCTGGACTGGAAGTCATTGGAAGACGACAGGAGGGTGAAAATAGTGCTGATAGTATGGAAGGGGAATGTTGACGATGAGGTTGGAATGATATTGGTCAAAAATTAGGAATAGTGCATGGCAGGGACAAGATGACAATGAGTGCAAGCTGACACTCCATTATGATGGAATATTGAGTGGAAAATTTTTGTTTTTGCTGGTACTGGTGATAGGGATTGGAATAAATTACAGCGGTAGATGATGAATAATTTACCAAAACACTGTAGGAACTTAAAATTAAAATTCGTAAATTGCAAAAGTATATCGGTGCTGAAATTTTCATCCAAACTAAAATAGTAATAGTAATAATAATAAAAACATAATAATAAGAAAGAAGTAAATAGATTGCAAGAGATGTTACCTCCGGAACATGCGATCCATCGCAATTCATTTAAAATCAATTCAACATAAACAAGGAGCTAGTAGACTAGAATGTTTTCAGGAACTAATGAAATGCGTAAAGTATAAATCAAGATGTTGACAGACTAGTGAGCTGATCTTCTGTTTCTCTTTGGCGGAACAAGGTATACTGCATAAGTATTACATGAATAGCTACTAAAAATACATTCGGTCAGAATTAGCATAAGATGAAGGCAACTTTAAGGCTAAAGATTTCGAAAAACCATATTTATCACACAGTCGTGACACTTAATTATCACAATGCATTCCAAGGCCAAAATCAAAACCCCGAACCTCGCACCGAAATGTGGTTCTGTAGCCATTACTTTGCGTAGGTCAGATTTTGTGAATCCTTTCTCCAATTACTTAAAGCTATTTTCTAATAGCTGAAAATTTACCTCTAATAAAAACCAAACAGGAACTATAAATTTCTAAGAATCAGCGGTACAGTTTGAGCTGTGTGTCATTAACTAATTGTAGCGATTTAGAGTCAACTGAAATGTTAGTTTAGAATTAAAGTTATTACTTTACTTGCTGCTATTGATGCACCCAGTTTCCCCTGTACTATCATATCTGTCGTACTGTGTGTTGCTTGTTTCCTCTGTTGGGAGCTTGTGCAGAGTCAAGACAGGTCTGTCACTGCGCACCATCAACTGCAGTTGCGTTTCCTATACTCACAGCTTACAGGTGTGTGTGGTACAGATAACGTCAGGTGCAACATATCTATAATCATGGGAGCAATATGAAGCTTCAGCGCTACATCACAGGCAGCTTGTATTAACGCGCCAACATCGACCCACCTCAGTCCATCACGTTTATGCTCTAACTGTAGCATTACAATCACTTGTCCTCCTACTGCACCATAAAGCAGTTTAGGTTTCGATAAACTACAGAACCATTTATCTGCGTCGTATGCTATAATTTTTATATTCTTCTACAGCCGTCCCTCGACTATAGATTTAACCAATCAATAACATTTTAAAACGTAGTAAACCACTATAAATTAGCTCGATTAAATTTACCATAATGTATTGGTTCTATACATTTTCTTTCCACACAATTTGTAGAATCCTTCTTGGATTATGGATCTTATATGGACATTGTAATAAGCAATATTAAGTTGTTTTTATAAATATATTTATATTTCCAGAAGTTAATCCGTTCATTCATTTTCGGATATAACTACAATCTGTGATATCTTTATAAACTTTGTATAAGAAGAGAACAGATGAAGGTGAAAAGAAGAGATGTAATAGTGTATCAAAGGCAAATATTGAAAAAGAAAAAGATGAATAAACATTCAGATTAAGTGTTCCTAATTTTTATTATTTTTTCTTGAGGCGTAAATTTTATTTCTCTTTCAGCAATCTTTATTTGTTTGTTGCCGTATCCCGTAGCGTAGTTGGGGAGCAGCGTGACTGCTATATCTTGTCGCAAATACGGTCTTCAGAGAGAGGAGAGACACAAAATGGCGCAGAGGTATTTCATAACATAAGGGAGCCTTATCCTGCTACACTGTTGTTTGAAAGGTTCCACGTGCCGTAACAAGATCCTCTGCAGACAGCTTTCTTGGGTAGGCAATGTGCACGCGGCTCTCACCTGGTATAAATGAACCAAAAAAATTATACTCAGATTACCTGCGATTATTTTGCCCATTACAAGTGATATCATACTATTTTTATATCGGCGAGTACTTATGTAGTATATTCGTATTTCGAAATGTTATTGAAATGTTATTTCCTTACGTATTTGGATTTTCTTTTTCATTTCCCAGCTATCTTTCTGAGGCCAAAGTAAGTTTCCGCCCCCGAGTATGCTGTAAACTCCGAACTGCGGTTTCTGAGTTCTTTTAATAACTGTTGCAGTTTATTTGATGAAATGGTGTAATAGCTCAATGGATAGACGTTCTTTTTTTAAATTTCGGTGGAGTTAGAACTTTATACAGGAATTACTTTGTTCCTACGAGCCACTTGTGACATAATGCACTTCTCTTTGAAGAAGATAAAACCAAATTTTGGGTTGTGGACTAACTAAGTTAAATCTAGAAGATATCTTCGTTACGCCATAATCGTTTCTTTTATGATTTCCTGATGCTACTTCACACAAAATTTAATCAACTCAGCACCAACATAATTAATTTCTTATAAAATAAAATTTCCGACATTAATGGTTCTTCCTCTCCCGTTCTCCTATTACAGAATACCATGCTTCTACCAACACACAGCTAATTAGCCTCTTAATTTCGCCGTATATTTTGTGCATTTCTTCATCGTTATCTAATCTGTTTGCCGTACACGCTTGGTTTCACGTGTTCTGGTGCAAACATTTGTGTTGGTCCAACCACTATAATTCTATCATTATACCATTATAACTAATAAGTACATATATTTTGTTAATCATCACAAAATTATCTTCCATAGGTTTCCCTTAATGACATTTCATTTCCATAAAGAAATGGTTTTATTTCTTTTATGTAATCTCGCTAATTGAAACAGTATCGAAGTTTACAAAGGTTTATAACTTTTTTTATTTCAACGGCGTATCACTAATTTGTTCAAGTTACTCAGAACTTTGATTAAATAACTGTACGCACGGAGTATATGCTAATTACCTAACATGACTCTTCAGAACATAAGACTTATTTTTCTCATCCTCATTAGCAGTCATGTAGATGCAGCAGCAAATACAGAGTGAAATACAATCAGACGGGTCGGGTTTAGAGATGTATCTGAATCGTTTCCTACCACAGTCACTGTGTGGTAGCTGTTTCTGCGAAGTCAGCGACATTAGAGAGAGGAGGCGAGCTGTATTTTACCCTCCGTATTTCACCTTGTTCTCGTGTTATCTCGCCGGAATCCCTTCATCGCGTATTTTCTCCTTGTGATTTTTCTCTCGGTTTTCTATGAAAGAGTATTTTTCTGCCCCTTTACGACACGATAGTTTCCGCGGCGAGATTGAAAAGACGCTGCCGACTCGGCTGCAGTGGGGGTAATATTTCCGTTCTGTGGCTGAGGCCGCGTTATCCCTTATCATCCCCGAGAGCTCTCACGTCGCGTTGCCTAGCAACCGGGTATGCCTGCAGCCCCCCTCGCTCCCTCATAAACTGGCAAAGTAAATATTGCGGCTTGTCGTCCTGTATCGGTTATTTACCGCCTCCGCAGCGCCACCGCACTGAATTCCGGACAATTTGCATGCGTTTATCCCAATATCCGCACCAACTGCTGCCGCCGCCACGCCGGCGCGGATAAGGCGGCGTTTTTTTCAATAAACTTATGCCGCGGCCCGGCTTGAGGTGCAGGGAACACCTGCTCCCGCACGCCACGTGCCCCGCATGCCGCTGATAACACGCACGCACACAAACTCCAATCTCACCGCCTTCCACGTGACTCCCACAAAAAACACACATTATGACTCTCAGACACTTCACCGCAATATTAAAGACTCATAGCGTTAGTCTACTTTCTTTGATCGACACATAGTAATAATTGAACATATACCTGTTGCTATGAATCTTTTTATTTTAAAATTTTCTACTATTCGAAGTAGCATAGGCTCATTATTTATTCCAGTCGCAGAGTCCCCGTGTAACGATATAAGAATATCGTTGCACTATCGATATTGGTGAGGCGAGAATATGATCGCGGGAAAGAAAAGATGGCGCCAGCAATATGCAGCTTACGTTTTGTGTGGACGCTATACGCGCGCGGGTTAAGTCTCGATGAAGCAAAGCTGCAGAAGTGTCCACCAAGCATAGAAAGTACTTTGAAATTTTTTTGTAGTGACTAAAAACGTGAAAAAAACTGTCCGTGAGCATAGACAGTCTATGAGCATAAAGTGAGTGACAAAGTTAAATTAGTTACAGTGATATGGCTCGCGCGGGTTGGACTTAGCGCTTCCCAATTTTTCGAACGGAGTCCGGTGAATTAGTCTTTAATTAACTGGTGGTCTACCTTAGCAAACTGTGTACAAGTCTACTCGTTTATATTAACAAAACTGTGTACTGTGGATGCTATAACACCTTGTTGTTGCGTTGTGCTTATGCGCTGTTAACCTTTCCCGTAGTAAACCGAGTTGGTTAGGAGAACTTTCAGTGCCATATTAGCATCTAATTTAGATATTTCATGTTCCTTGTACAGTGACGAAGGAACTGTAACTTCATTTAGTACTAGTATTAAACCAACCACCAAGTTTATTTGTATAGTTACACCCTTCTAATAAATGAGACATTTCTCAATTCCTCTTCGGTAATGCTTGTCTTTTCTCCTTCCACATACATTGCATACTATATATACTCGTACGTCACAATTGCCCCCCCCCCATTCCATTCCAATCAAAATAAGTTCGTAGTACTTGGATTGATTTGACAGAATGTCCAAGGCATTCCTAATTCTTCTCCCAATGTCCATCTATTCTAGGCAATATCACGAACTTATACCTCATATACACCCAGCATCTCTTCACAATCCTCCAGTCTCCAAATTATTCCTAACCAATCTCCTGCACATAAGTTACTCGCAGTATTCTCCTGTAAATTTAATTGCCCCTTCCTTACAAACCCACTCCAACTTTTTTCAGTCTTTAATTTGATATAAAAAATTGTAGGTACGACCAACCAACTACATTCAAGACAAGGCCTGGCCAAAGTTTTCTATTTAAGTTCCCTCATTCTTCTGGAATATCTCTTCATCACCATCTCCAGTCCGTAATGTACGCAAGGATAACATGTTTTAGGAGAATCGAAACCCCGAACTATCCCAACTATCTATGCATTACCAAATTTTGTTGTATTCACTCATATTAAACATTTCTAGGAATCTCATATATGTCTGAACAGAAATCAAAACTGCTATTATTTATTAATTATTTCTCGTCAACACGTTGGTTTAGTTATAGCACACTTGTGCATTTCATCATTGAAATTGACCGCTTGTACTTTTGCTGTAGGCGTCTAGGTGTCGATATGGTCTTAAGTATAAGTTTTGGAGTCTCCCATTCCTGGATATTACCAAAAGTAACAATACTTTTTCTGTATTATTGCTGTCGGTGTGACAGACACGTCATATAAAATCAGAAAGAGTGTTTAAGTGAATAGTACCCTTGGATATGTCCGGAGTAATCATGTTTAGCCTCCAAAACAAGTAAGTAGCAACAGTAAGTAACATCACTTGTTTTGCCTAAGCTATCGTTGTCTGTTGAGCTATTTAATTGTTAACTTCAGGGAATATTTCAACAGTGGCTTCGAGGGAAGTGAATTCGTTGGCTTCGATTGGGAGTATCGATTGTTTTTTTTACGTCTAGGGTGTAATGCTGTTTGTAATAGCGAAGGGGATTAACTTTGAAATTTCCCCACACAGTTAGCTGAAGGTCGCCTCTCTCATAAGAGGTTTGTTGCTGTGAGACCACTTTATTTAACAAACTGTTCTAAAAGACACTTATGCAACTCGAGGACAGGGCAGCACGACAGTTGGACCGTCAGCCGAGGCAGCCGCTGTCGTTGTTCAAACAGACCAAGTTCAAATTTTGGAGGTGCAAGTTGAAAGTCTGACGGTTGAATGTAGAGTTGGAAGCCGTACCTACAGGGGCGTAGCTACTATGGGGCTAGGCGGTGCAGTGCACCGGGGCCCCTACGCTCAGGGGGCCCCATTGAGAGGGCCCACGAGCCTTCATGGCAAACTGGCGATCGTTTTTTTTTAGTAGCTCTACAGTAGTCTAAGGGGGCCCCTGAGACTCAGGAAGCCCCTCACTAAGGTCCGTCACTGCTCAGGGGACCCCTAAGCACAACTGAAGGGCCCCATCCTCAGCTCAGGGGGCCCCTACCAGCAACACAAAGCAAAAAACAGGTTGCCCATCTGGCCTGAGGGCCCAAAATAAATTTTTTGCACCGGGGCCCTTGTTGACCTAGCTACTCCACTGCGTACCTACCAAAGAACTTAAGTCAATACTCAACAGTTTTAAACAATAGTTGAGTGGCCGTGGAGAAGAAAGCGAACAGCTTTGTAATCCACTTCATAAACTGTAACTACGCACCTGGGACCTGGGTCATCTATTCGCAACAACCAAAAACTTTCTGTTTTTCGCGAAATCTCACCTTAACTTTTTTTCCCGTCAGTCTCTCCGCTGTTTTGATGCAATCATCTGCCTCTTCCTATCTTGACGTAACCCCTTGATCTCAACATACCCGTTAGAACCTACGTCCTCATTTATCTGCTTCATGTATTTTAACTTTTGTCTTCCTCTACCGTTCTTACCTTTAATGATTTCTCCAATAACAAATTAACCAATCCCGCTCGTCTTAAAAATAGATCCAACATCGTGTATGTTCTTCCTATGAGGTTCTTTCCTCACCCAGTTACTTCAAAACGCGTTCATTTCGTACTTTGTCAGTCCACTTAATATTCAATATCCTAGTATACATCACATTTCTATAGCTTCAATTTTAATTCTTTTTGATGTATATAAATGTCTGTGCGCAATCTCCAAAAAGTAGTGTGCTTGACACATACCGTTTTAGATATTTCTTTCGGAGTCCTAGATCGGTGTTTAAAACTAAATCATTTCTCCTTCATAAAAAAGCTCTTTTCGCTAGTGCTGTGCTGTCGAACATGATTAGTATTATTAATTTTATCTCCCTCGATTTTTGACAGATATGTTATTAAGACTATAGGCCTAGATATTTTCAACAAATACTTACTGACATTGAATATATGGTCTAAATCAGTGGTTTCCAATTATTTTTTCCTTAGTACCACTGCAAGAAGGAGCTCAACCACGCGTACCCCTTGCAGCTGAAATGATAAATAAATGAATTCGTTCATCCCAGTAAAGTGCTTCTCACAACCACAGGATTACAATAATGTAACTGACACAAACACAGTTTATCTTAAAATATATTTGGGTGATAGTAATGTTTCTTTTGGCTGATAAAAGTGGATTTTTTTCAATTATTTTAGTGATCACCTTAGCCAAGAGACTACCGCGCGTACCCCCTGAAGAAACCTCACGTACCCCTGGGGGTACCCTTACCACTAATTGGGAACCACTGGTCTAAATGGTGGAAGGGAGGATGATGCAAGGTACGAAACAGAGATATGCGGTAGAGGAGACTAGCTTGTCGACGTTTGCTCTGAGACCAGCGTGTATTATTAAGTATTTTTTAATTATTTGGCTTAAAGTACAAAATTGTTTAGAGCCATTATGTCGGTTGTCAACGTTCGCTACGTCTGCTCCTTTGTTTCGCTCATGAGGTATTTGCTGGTGTTGACTCGCTGGAGCTAATAATTTATCTTCCGAGGGACACACGAGTATTAATCTAGGTTTCCGAAAATCATTTTGGCAACAGTGTACCTGCCGTATTTCATCCACTGGGGCTGTTTGTTTAACAGTTGTCATGCGTTTCAAACTACTACCTTGGTTGCTAGAATTAAAATAACTTCCGTCGCTTGTTATACATTTCCTACATAACATTTGTTCCGCGCAGTCGCTTCCTGATCGCCGTAGAGGCAACATCGGCGCTTAGAGAGCTATACTCCGAGTTTTCCTTGTGACGAATAACGCGTGAACTAGGACAGTGCAAGCACCAGTTGTGTATACTATTATACAGTGAATAGCAGCCAGTAAACCAACTAAAAAGTTTTGTTTAGGAGAGTGTGTGTACCTCGCCACCATGGAGGGTGGCGAGTATGGTGAAGGTGGCATACAGCCACATACGGACAGTGCGCCGTCGGGTAACACGTGCACCAGTTCCGTAGTGGGCGAGGCGCTGGAAACATTAGCAATGGACTACGCCGACGGTGCCCCTATACTCCAAAAGCAGTCCAAGAAAAGACCACGCCGAGAGGAGAACAACGTAACAGCACTGGGAGAGGAAGTCAACATGCTGCTGCCAGCTGCAGCAAGCACGCCGCCAACAGCTCCTCCAAGCACGTCGCTGTCAACTCCAGCCTACAGCATACAGTCAACAATCCCCGCACACTCAGCTGGACTGGTAAGTGAAGACGCTTTGCAAGCCAGTGATCCTAACGCAGTGCTGAGGCAGCCCCATTTCTATAAAGAAACAGATTGCGGTCCATTTGTTGTACATGCAGAATATGAAGCAAGTTATGTGGAGCAGCACAAAACAAACCTAGGCCGTCTGCACCCAATGGCGGTAGGGAAATTAATACGTGATGCTGTGCCCGGCATAAGAAACTTTATCTTAGACATAAGAAACAAAGGGAGAAACAAAGTTCAAATTGAGCTTAAATCTGCTAAGTGGGCAAACCTTTTGGCGAATTCCAACAACCAGCCAAAGCATATACAATATTATATCCCTCGTTTCTTTACTGTTAAGGAGGGCGTGGTTAGGAATGTGGACCCAGGGCTTACTGACTCAGAAATCTTGCAGGAAGTGGAATCCGCTATAGAAGTTTTGGAAGTGCGACGTATAATGAGGAAAGTTGTAAAAGACGGAGGGGTTGAATACGTTCCGACTCAATCGGTCCGCCTAACGTTTGGAGGACAGCGACTACCTGAATATATTAGCATCTTTTGCACAAGATGTAGTGTAGAGCCATATATACCCCGTGTAACTCAATGTTTTAACTGTTTACGTTTTGGACACCTGAGCAAGCAGTGCCGCAGCGCATCCCGCTGTGCCAAGTGCATGGGTAAACACGTTACAACTAGCTGCGACTTTCAGGGCCCAGTCATCTGTATCTATTGTGAAGGCAACCACTTGGCCACTAATTTCAATTGCCCAGAATTCAAAAAACAAAAGAGGATTAAGGAGAACATCATCCTCCATAACATGACTCTGGAACAGGCTCTGACCTTAGAAAATACGTCAACTTATGCAAAACGCACAGCTCCACCACCCCCACCCAGAAGCAACAAGGAATACCCCCCCTTGCCGCTACGTAATAATGTGGAATACTCCACACCGTCGCCAGTTGCCCAAATAGCCGGTACTACTCCACTCATACCACAAGCCAGGGCCACGAGAAATCACTACACCATAAAACCACGACACCCACAGTCTGTATACAACCGTACAGAACAACCCGCCATTCCTCATGGGCGTCGGCAACAAGACAGAATAGACAGGAAACAGGCAACACATGACGCAGAAAACCTCCAGCCCCGAAGAAGAACCAACCTGCCCCCCGCGGAGTTGTATTACGACGCATATGCACAGGCCAGTGGACTTCCCATACAGAATAACCCACACGGTGCTAGTAATACAGTAGCGAACGAGGAAGCAATTGATAGAGTATGTAGACTTGTGACCTCACTTTTCAGTATGGCCAACACAGGAAACCTCCCACACAACTTGAGGGAACACATAGCCGCATTCCTAAACTCGGACGGTCCACAGGAAGAAGCAGAGACAAACGCACGAGACAATGGAACAGATCTTATGTGGAATACACAACCAATCATGGCAAACAACGACAATATCGCATCTCGTTATAACTGTACTGATGGGTAACCACGGCCCCAATATCTTACAGTGGAACTGCAGGTCTATCCGCTCAAACAAGGAATCCTTAGAACACTTGCTGAAATCAAATAACATTAGCATAGCCGCCATATTAGAAACTTGGCTGAAACCCGAAGAGGAATTTAAGTGCGCGGGCTACAGAATAGTGCGTGCCGACCGTCCAGGCGGCTACGGGGGAGCGGCTCTACTAATAAAGAAGAACATACAATTTTCTGAAATAAAAATCCGGAGCACTGCTCCGAATATCGAGGCTTGCGCGATACGTCTCAAAATTATGGGGACAGAAACAACGGTCATGGCTCTCTACCGGCCTCCAAACACTCAGTTCGATAAACAAGCATTTTCAAATATCCTGAAGTATGTCATGCAACCTGCCCTGATAATGGCTGACCTAAACGCACACCATAGCACATGGGGATGTGGAAGAACAGACCGCGCCGGAAGACTGTTGCTAGATGCGTTGGACGACACAGATATAATAATTTAAATGATGGCACTGAAACAAGGATAGTTGGGCCAGCACACCAAAAATCAGCAGTGGACATAACGCTAGCATCACCAGCCATTTCTCTGGCAGCCACATGGCAGGTCATCCAAGACCCATCCGGATCAGATCACTTACCAATAATGATCACCTTCCCTGTGACTAGACAAAGAATAACACCGACACGATCGCCATACCGCTGGAAGATAACTAACGCGGACTGGTCGCAGTATGAGAAGGAAGTCACAAGAAACCTTGAGAGCTTCGAACTCTCGGACGACGTAGTAGCTGACTACCAAGGCCTTATGACAGTCATTGAAAAGGCGGCAATAAAAGCTATCCCCGAGATTAAACCACGCACCTGCCATAAGAAATCACCTCCTTGGTGGGATAAAGAGTGTCAACTAGCAATAAAAGAAAGACAGATGGCCCTCGAAAATACAAAGTCTTGGCGACAGAAGAAAACTACCTGTATCTTCAGAGAACAGTAGCAAGGACCAAAAGAGTCCTAAAGAAGAAAAAACGCCAGGGCTGGACTGACTTTTGTAACTCTCTCAACAGAACTGCTCCAGTAAAAGATATATGGAAGAAAATAAAAGGCTTTCAGAACTCGACAGGAACTACACTTAATACGGCTCCAACTAAAAACGTTGCGGAGGACATCTTGGGCAACCTTACCCCAGCCACAGCCTCGGAGAAGGTGGAGATCACAGAAGATGGGAGGCAATGACCCTCTGTTAGCGCCTTTTACAGAAGAGGAACTTGAAGCATCACTTAAACGTAATAACAACAGTGCCCCAGGCCCAGACAACATCCATTACAGCATGATCTCATTCCTCCCAAGGCGAGGGAAGAATATATTCTTAAGATTGATTAACGCTGTGTGGAGCAAACGCGTGAGTGTACCAGAGATGAAGCGCGTAAGAGTAGTACCTATCCTGAAACAGGGCAAAGACCCCGCACTTGCTTCGTCCTACAGGCCAATATCTCTTCTATCCTGTGCTCTTAAAACACTAGAACGAATGGTCAAACACCGGCTGGAGTGGCACCTAGAAAATAAAAGTAAACTACCAAGACACCAAATAGGCTTCAGGAAGGGAAAAGGCACTATAGAGGTAGTTGCTAACCTAATGACAGACATTTATGAATGCTATCGCAGTAAAGCGTATCTCATGGCCTTGTACGTGGACTTAACACATGCCTATGATAATGTGGCTCCATCGATACTCTCTAGAAAACTATTGGACTTAGGCCTACCGAGCAGATTCGTAACTAACCTCATGTCATTGCAGGCAGATAGGGCGCTAGAAATTCACATCAATGGTACAACAGTAGGCCCTCGAATTGCATCTCACGGTCTCCCTCAAGGCTCCACGCTATCACCACTGCTGTTCAACATATATACCAGCGACCTTGGAAGACTGCTAATAGGGAGGGTAATGATGCTCCAGTATGTAGACGACTTGTGCTTCTACGTAATGATGAATGAGCTAGCTGACTGCAAGAAGGTCTTGGGAGACTTTGTCAACCTTTTGCGAAAATGGCTCGTTAACAATGGCTTGGACATATCCCAAACCAAATCAGCGGTGTCAATTTATAGCAGACGCAGGATACCTGACATGGACGAGATACAGCTCGGACCCTACCGCTTCCCGTATCGACGAGTCGTCAAATACCTAGGGGTCACAATAGATAACAAACTCAGCTGGAAACCCCAAATCAAAGACATCTCAAGCAAATGTGAGGCGGCACTTAACGTCTTGAAGGCAACCACAAAACCTTGGTGGGGTACAGACCCTAAAGTTGCCATGACCTTATACCGATCGCTCATTAGACCACACCTGGATTATGCAAGCATCTTCTACGGATCAGCAGCAGAGACCACCCTAAAAACCCTTGATAGACTGCAGTACAAAGCACTAAGAATATGCACAGGTGCAATGACATCAACCCCAACCAACGCGCTATTGGTAGAAGCGCTAGAGCCACCTCTTCATATAAGACGAATGCAGCTCTGCAAACAGTTTCTACTTAAGCAAATGAAGATTACAAACAATCCCCTCATCCAGAAGATTGAGGCACTTGGAAGTCAGCTCACTAATAGAAGAAACTGGCCACGCAAAAGGACTCCAGAGCTAATTATAGCAGAAAATGAAATCAACATGTACAGCAACAACATAATGTCGACCTCCCACCTACCAGAGTTTTGTGTGCCATACGAAGCAACGATTACACCTCTCAACGTGAGAACCGACATCAAGCTGAAAGACTCCAGTCAGAACAACTCCGCTAGACTGGCAGAATTTCTCGCGCAATGGCCAAATGCTTCCCACATCTACACAGATGGGTCAAAATCAGGTTCATCAGTTGGTTGTGCATTTTTGGATCTGAAGAGGAAGTCATACGGTATGCTGAAACTACGCAAGGAAGCAACCATCTTCACTGCGGAAATGGTGGCAATTCAAAAGGCAATTGAGTATGCTGAGGATTTGGAGGACACAACATCGGTCATCATATCAGATTCCCTCTCTTCGCTGACCAGCCTGCAGGACACACGCAGACTACCAACAAAGACAACATCTTATGCAACATCTTGGAAGCAGCATACCGGGCGAAACAGAAAGGCAAAACACTTGTGTTCGTGTGGGTGAAAGCCCACATCGGTCTGCACGGTAACGAACAGGTGGACCAACTGGCGAAACGAGCTTGCGAAGAAGGTGGCGACTACCCCCTCCTAACTGCGAGGGACCTACTGGCAACTGTGAAGAAACAAACCAGAGACGCATGGAATAGAGAATGGGAAGAATCTCTATTGATCAAAGGGAAACACTATGGAAAAATCCACCCAGTCATCCCTCACCATCATTGGCACCACAAACTCAACCTACCAAGGAAAGCTATTGTAACAATCGCTAGATTAAAGTTCAACCACGGTTGTTTCCCGGCACACCTAAACAGAATCAACATTGCCCAAAGTCCGTTATGTGGATGCGACGATACGAGCATAGGGGACATGGACCACATCTTCTTCGGCTGCAAAAACAGACAGGATAGCATCACAGACCTGATAGAGGAACTAGTGAGGTTAGGTCACTCTCCACCCTCAAAAGTGTCACACCTACTGACGACCGACGATGCCAGAGTTTTCATGGTGCTGTACAGATTCCTGAAAGACGGTGGTATTGACATATAAACCCCAAAGATCTCTAAGAACATTAGTATCCACGATCCCTGATTTTACACACCTAATAACATATGGTACGTAAAATAGAGACATTAGACCCTGAACGCAAGATATGTAACACTGTGTCACTAACCATGTGAGTATGAGCGAAGCCACAAATTGTGCGATGGACACACGGGCTACATGACATTCATGACCTGTGTTTTGTGTGGAAAGTGATATAACTGTAATTACTTTATGTACCTAATAATAAAAATGTAGTACTGTAATAACGACCAAGGACTTGGGAGAGAAGTCCATATACTGTTATAGACATAATTGTTATGACTAGAGCTATGTGTGGATAGCTCAGGTAACCGTGGTGATATCAAATACCTAATATAGATATGAAACATTGTAATAACGACCAGGTATTCTTATCTTTATCCTACTCTATCTTCTCTTGTTCAGAGAAATCACAGATTGTGACACAATTATAAATGTCACATAATATCAAGGACCAGTATAATATGTATGTAGCTAGAGACGTAAGACCAACCATATTGAATTCTCATTCCTGTCATTACGCAAAGTAATAGAAACCATGTATATGTGAGAGAGCTTATAATTTGTGTTAAGGCCATAAGCGCCACATATTAATCATGACCAGGTCTTCCCGTGGAAACACAATGTACTGTAATCATAGCTTTAGGTAATTAGAGATATGAAATATTGTAACAATGTCCAAGTAATGTGTAAGAGAACTCATAATTGTGGCATGTGAGATACAATATCCACGATCAATAATACCTGTAAATAAGTGATGTAACAATTGATATGGCTATATGGCTTACCGGCCCACTGCCAATAAAAAGAAAAAAAAAAAAAAGAAAAAAAAAAAAAAAAAAAAAAAACATTTGTTCCGGCTTCATTTCATTACGGTTAAGGATTGCAATCCAGCGGGATCTCGCGAAATTGACACACAGTTTTGTAACACATATTTTTAAAACATAGTTATTTAAAGCGTTAACGAATTAAGTAGTAAACGGCTGATAATTATTTAATCAATAAATTTTAATGTTAAATGATAAAAATTAACAATATTTTAGATGGAGAAATGCTATTAATACTTTTTAGCCTCTCTTAAGCACATTTCGAGGCTTTAGATTTTTTTTAAAAAGCTAAACCAATTTTTAAATACATAATCAAAACTGGAAAATATTCAGTCTTGGGTCATATTATGTGTCTTACAATGAATCATGGTATGCATAATGGCCAAGTCACCAGAGTACTTTTTTTAAAAAAAATTTCGAAATAAACACTCTATAACACTGAGAGAAAGCATTCTATTTCACAAAGTTAAGTGAATATTCTTTGTAATATGTAGAGTTGCCTCATAACAAGATCTCTTAACTTTTTGTCACTGCACAAACACAAGACTTTTTACAAGAATTGTTTTTGTGGTATTCATTATTATATTCCTTATTTCTTGAGTGATCTTACTGTTGATTCATTGGTATTAAAAAAAAACTAATCACCAAGATGTAAACTGTCATGTATTTCAGTTTTACTTTAAGTAGCAGAATGGCTTTTTCGTGTGAAAATTAATTTATTTATGTAAAGAGACTTTCTCGACGTATAATTGCTATGAAGTCCTCACGTGTGTATCGCCGGATTGGGTTGTAAAAACACAAAATTTCACACGTGAGGAAGATGACGGAGGCAGCCGTCGAAGTATAGTGTTTTTACAACATAATTTGGCGATACACTAGTGAAGTCTATATCATTATTTTATTTGACTTTAGTCGAATTAATAATAATGAATTGAAAAGTCACATGCTATTCACTAAAGAATAATGTCTTATGGCAATTGACCAAATCATCCCAAGAGGGGTCAATCGAAAACCAGAACGATACATGTAAGCAGGCGGCTTTCGTCAAAGAACGTGTGTTTCAAAAGCATTGAGAGGGCGGCCAAAACAACTATAGTTCAAAGGATACACAATGGCCTTTTGATAGCTGCTAAATAAATAGGTATGGGATCTTTAAAATCACGATAATATTAGTTTCGTATCAATGAATAATCATATTTGCAGCCGCAAATACAAGAAGCTGTCACAATTACTTTATCTGCAAATACAGAAAATGGTTAATGAAACTGAATAAAATGCTTTAACTGTGTAGTTCAGATGACGTGTGTGACACATACAAAATACTTATTATATAGTAAGAAAATCGAATCGTACTAAGTACGCAACATAACTCAAATTATAGAAATGTGTACTCAAAACAAACATAAGTTTTAATGAATACGTATAAGTGGATCTATTTACTTACGAATGAAGAAGGTTGACAAAGACAGACGTTTGTTTACACACGTTAAATTTCAACTGAAAGGGTGCAGGCAAACAGTGCAGTACATCCCATAGACAACGACGGAGCAGCAAGTCACAGAGACTGAAACACGTTTTCGCCGCATTTTGCGGATTGAGGATCCGCTTAACTTTGTGTGGGATCCACCAGACAGTCTAATGATGCTGGCTGGATTCCGCACGCTTTGATGGATTGAAATCTCTAGTTGCGGTGTTTGGTGGTTTTTCAGTGATTTGTCCTGCAGTTCGTTTTTATTTAGTCTTCAAATACGTACACTGCTAGATAAAGGAAAGATACTTAAGTTCTCATTCAAATATTGCATCCAAATTTGCTTGGAGACCGTAGCAGATGATCGCTTAAATTAGATATCGTGCGGATGGTTTTCGACGAAGCCATTAAGCCAGGAGTCAACAAGGAACCGGAGGTAATTTGGTCACGGCCTTTATGAACAACTCGTCTCAGAGTTTACTTGAAAATATTTATGAGATCCATAGAATACTGAAATATGGACAGGAATCGAATCCATGGTTTCCCAAATCACTCCAGGCAAATGCCGGGATGCTTCCTTCAAAAGGCCATGGCCGAATTCCTTTCCAATCCTTGCCCCCCATCCTTTCCCGTCTCTAAAGACCTCGCTGTTAAGAGACGTTAAGCAGTTAAAAAAAAAAAGGAATCGAATGTGCATCCTCCAAGGTATCAGGACAGAACTTACCGCTCTCTTGCAGGCTAGGTCCACGTAACCAGTTGCGGCAGTTTTGGAAGGGTCAAAGCTGCAGCAACAACCACCATCGGCAAATCACCAATCTGCGAGTGAGCAAGTGGTTCTCCTATCAGGTAAGGTGTCTGGCATAGTACTTATATCTGCTCTCAAATCAGCATATTGGCGCAGTAGCATTGGTCAAACTGCTATGAAACCGATCTTGTTTCATTGTCTAAACGATTTGGCATGCTGCCTAAGACTGATGCAATTCAGTATGTGTCAGTAAGTACATTGGTAGTCCCGAACAAGATAAAACAGATTACCTGAGGAATGGAGTTTGATGACATCGAAACTTAGTTTTATAGATATTAGACCCTATGTTTTTCCATAATTAAATGGTGAAAAAGTCAATGGATGAACTTTAACGATCACTTATTGTAGGTTCTTGAGGCACTCATCTAAGATAACAAACCACCCGGGATGCCTCTAACAAAGAAACCACCAGGAATTGGAGCCACAATTTTTTAATTTTAGGGATGTGTAACAGATATCAAGGATAGTATTGTGGAGCACTGCTAAGGTGCAACTCTCAAACGTCCTCAATAATACCAGCTCAATGTTCTTGTAAATCTTACTCTCGTTTACATAATTGTAACGAAGTATAAACGTTCATTTGTCGCCGTTGACTCGTGGCTAGAATAATGGATCGATAATAATTTTATAAATAATTCCGTCAAAAACAACTGTTTTGGTGAATTTTGTTTTTATTTGATTCCCCAGACGCGTTTCGCCCTTGTGGTGTAAGGCATCTTCAGTGGCTGTAAAATGTTTTTACATATGTTGTTACAATAATTATCTACAGTACAAAATAAAAAAAACAATAAAATCAAACAAATACCACCTAGGATACAAGACAACAGCACACAGAACCAAACCAAAAAATAATGGTATACCATGACTTACCATAATAAACACACACACAGAATCAGCATCATATTCAAGAAACAAGGAATATAAATTGCTTTCAGGACAAATAACACACTACACAAGCATCTAAACTCCAAACTGAATGTGACTTATACCAACAAGCGGAATATACCAATTGTAATGAATTAAAAGGTACAGTGCCATTAGGCACTAAGTGATCTCACGATGTGTGTGAATATTGCCGATGCGTCGTGTCAACGAACAGAAACGTGACGGAACTAAAGCGTCCAGATTTACACGCACCTTGGGGGGTGCTTACAATGTCCTACTCAACGTGGACATAAAGCGGATTTATAACTCCCATAAATAACTGAGACCCGCTTTCTATTTTCGCACGTTTCGGAAAGTTCCCGCCGAAAACTGGCGCAGACTAGCAAAAATAAACCTTAGTGACGTTTCCTAGTAAATGAGTGCTTTATGAGAGTAGGGGAAGACGATCCAGCCAATAGAGAAGCCGCCTCAATTTATTGCCGTGTTGGTGTTTTTCTTGTCTGTTCTGGGACCAATGTGGCGCTGGTTCTTTGGCGCGGATTGCGGTGATTCGCCAAGAGCCTGACGCGACGTCGCATTACGAGAAGTACAGAGTCTTGCTGGGAGGAGAAGGACGGACGACGAGACACTCTGGTGCAGATCTTCAGGGAGTACGGCCGAAGTGACCTTCGCTGAGTACGAGTCGGCAGCTGGGGACGCTGCCATCACGCTGGGCCGGTCGAGGAAGCTGCACGACCCCATGTGGCGCGGGTCTTGCCTGGTCGCTGACCTGGGCTGTGAATAATGGTAAAAGCTACGACCCGGACGGAAACTCATGCAATCGTTCCACCCAGTAATGACCCTGAGATTTTTCTCTAGCTGTTTGATATTCAATGATATGTAATTGTTAACCTCAGAATAAAAACAAACTTCATGTTTGACTAATTTCACAATAATAAATTGTACACCCAATTTTCAGTTTTCCTATTCATTACAATAATATTTCATGTGATAAGCTGAAGATTAAGTATGACTTTTGATATTCCAAATTGATAATTTTGTTAATGATAAGACAGTGTGACCCAAATACAAACGTCCGCAAGGTAGACGTTACACAATTAACATTCTAACAGTGCCAAGCTAAATACATAGGACAGGCATCTAGGAATTTCAATATAAGGAACATATCAGAGCAATAACATGTAAAAATCATTCCACATTTGCTGAACATTTATTGGACTATAACCACCCTCCTACCAATATAAAGACAGACATGCAATTATTACAAATTAACAACCAGAAAAATCATCTGCTAACATTTCAGAAAAGCTATCATATACAAAAAACAATAGCAATGGGAAAAACAATAATAAATGAATCCAAGAATTTAACCAATAAAACACTAAAATCACAAAAAACAATCTTAAAACAAGAAAATGAATACAGTCACTCACACAATAATTACAAGCAATAACTCAAACACATAAACAGAGGGATAATTTGATAGAATGTACAACACAGATACAATAACAACAGAAACTAAGCTGGCACAACTGTAAGGATTTGGTAAACAAAACAAACCGTATGTAACACACATGTGCAAATCAACAGAAAATATTCACTACAACGACAAGAGCATAGTAAAAACAAATAATGATATAATGCTCAAATGAAACTGTAATGAATAGTGATATGAAAGTTTTTGATGTGCTGTACCAGACCGGCATGTGAGGAAAACCAATATAGCTGTGAGTACAGTGTGTACATATGTATATATATTTTTATAAAGAGTTGTACTGTAGATAATTACTGTAACAACACATGTAAAAACACTTTACATCAACTGAAGATGCCCTACACCACAAGGTCGAAACGCGTATGGGGAATCAAATAAAAACAAAGTGCACCAAAACAGTTGTTTTTGACGGAATTATTAATAAAATTATTGCTCAACAACTACCGAAATATGGCCTACCACCAGATTAATATGGATCGATAAGTTAGTTATCGAAGGTCGAATCTCCGTGGAAATTGTTTTCTTTCGTAACAGTTTTATTTCAGATACGCAGTCATCAGGGTATTAATGAGCGGTCTGCTGGCTCAGTGGTTAAAGCGTCTTACTGGATACCGACAGGTCACCCGTTTGGATCTCTATCTCATCGGGGATTTTGAAAAGTCCTTAACCCACCTTCACCTTTGGCACATCTTGCTGAGTTATGTGAAATACGCTAGAACGCTTCCATCGTTTGGATTCCACGCTAAACTGTAGGTCTCCTTGACCATGTGTGAATACCGGGTTAGGCGAGGGTAGCCACTACAGAGGGTATGCGAACTCCCGGCCAATGAGGCCATACGAATTTTTATTACAGTATAAATTAAAAATCCATATACATTTTCAAAACTCACATTTCTCCAAGTGCTTCTTACTACTGTGCTGAAATTTTTACCAGTCACGTAAACACCCGACAAATTAAAAATGAAATAAAGTTTACGAAAAACAACGAATTTTTATGTTTATTTGTGGTGGAGTGAATTCGAAGATAACCTGCTGCATGTATTCCGTGTTTGTATGTTGACAGTATGACTGTAGTTTCATTTGTGCCGTATCAGCTGTTTCCGGAACCTGGAGTAAATTGATATGTGGTAATATAAAGTGTCGCAAATATCCGTAGAAACATTACCTTACATGTTATATCCTACCCTGGCTAAAACTATGGAAGATCTCCTGCCTGTTCGGAAAGATTTAATGACCTAATCATTTATCATTAATAAAAATCAATTTCTGTACGCAGGTAGTGAAATATATTGATAGGCGACTATTACCAGGTCGTTAGAGATCATGCGAGTTCTTCGGGATGATGAGCAGGAAATAAAACTAAGTCGTTTTTCAAAAGTAATTCCAGTGAATACGAAATACTTTGGTACTTTGGTGAATTGTAATATCAGGTATCTATTAACAGGAGGTCATAGGCAGGCAAAAATCCATGACTTAATAGTATGTTGGTTAAATAAGATTGAAATTTCTATCAATGGTTTAAAAATAAACTAGCTTGTATGTTACACTTTATTTTATTTGAAACAATACCGCTTGCCTTTTCAAATTACCAGAAGAGAGCTATAGGGTGCAACATGAAATAAAAGAAATAATGTTGCAGCTGGTTTATGATAACAATTTATAGATATGCTCCGTAGTAGATTTTTATAATTAAAATCCTATCCTCCAAAAATCAGCTGTTTTAACAAAAGCATCTGGAGTTCTTTATAGACCGCATAACATTTTAGGAATGCTGCGTCACCCCTGCACTGCTAAGAAGCGGACGCAACGAGGGAGGGTGAAAAATTCCGCTCTCCGTAGTCTCAGATGTAGCGGCGTGGAAAATTAGGTACTCGGAATATGCAGTGGTGACAACCCCAGACGAAGAGGGTACGATTAGATGGAATGTTTCTTCTCCGTATCCAGAGAAAAATAAAAGCTTGTCAAGCTAGCCTTAAGTTCATACACGGCGAGTTCCCAGCATTTCTTGTGTTGTTGTCCTGCTTTGAGAGAGTTGAGCTGCAAAAACCTTCTTCTGAACTGTTAAAAGTACTTATTATCCATAAAATTTCACCTTTACAAACTCCTTGAAAGTATTATCTTAAACCGGCTGTTGCCTGTAGTTGATCCTTTGTTTATTCCTGACAAAGCTGGATTCCGCCCGGTTAAAAGTTGCACAGGACAACTACTAAATCTCACGCAGTTTATAGAAGATGGATTGGAAGCTCGTAAGGTAACAGGAGTTGTATTTCTTGATTTGCCAGCAGCGTAGGACACCGTCAACCATCAGTTACTACTAGTCAAGTTCTACAACATGACCAGGATTTTCAGTCTTAGTAAGTTCATTGCTACTCTCCTGCAGAATCGCAGATTCTTCGTTGACTTCCAAGACAGCGTAGCCGTTGGAGGTTACAGAAAAAATTGCCTACCCGAAGGAAGCGTGATAGCCCTAGTATTGTTTAACATATATACCAATGACCAGCCTATATCCCCCAAATGCACGAGTTTCCTGTACACTGATGATCTTGAACTGGCCTCTCAGAGCACAGACTTTGAATCAGTGGAGAGCACCCTTACTAACGCTCTGGGAGAGTTGTCATGGTATTATAGCAGAAAATAGCTGAAACCAAATCCTGCGAAGACACAAGTATGTGTTTTTCATTTAGGGAATAAAGTAGCCACTCGTAGGTTAAAGGTAACATGGTTGGGGCTCAACCAGGAACATTGGGACACTCCAAAATATCTAGGAGTGACCCTTGACAGATCACTTACATTCAGGAAACATTGCATGAATTCCACTAGGAACAATCTCCTAAGAAAACTGGCTGGATCACAGTGGGGTAGCCAACCTGAAACAGTTCGAACTTCTCCCTTAGTACTATGTTGTTCGGCTGCAGAATATGCCTGTCCTGTATGGTACAGCTCAACTAATGCCACTATGCACTTAACGACATTTGCAGAATCATAACTGGCTGCTTAAAATCCACTCCAGTAGAATGGCTCCACCGCCTCGTAGGAATAGCACCACCTTCCGTTCGAAAGGGAAATAGCAGTGAAGAAGGAAAGGAAGAAAGTGGACCATGAAAGATCTACGTCACAGGCAAAGACTGAAGTCTAGTAAAAGTTTCCTAAGAAATTCTCAGGAACTTACAATTGAGAAAGACAGGTTACGACTATGGGAAGCTAAGACTCCACTTCCTTATGGCTGAGGAAGATTGTCCGAATCTTACCACCTGGCTATGACAAGGGATGGTTGATATGGAAGTCTCTGAATAGGTTAAGATCAGCAGTGGGCAGGTCTAAAGTCAACATAGCAAGATGGGGCAATGCGGAGATCAGTGGTATCAAGTGATACTGCGGAGAAGACCAGACTGTTCAGCACATGCTCCAATGTCGACTGTGTCTAGCATCCTGCTCGGAATCTGATCTGTATGAGGCCTCAGAAAATGATCTGGAAGTGGCCAAGTTTTGGTCCAGTACCATTTGATGTTTGTGATAGTGTGACTGTTTGTTTCTGACACGAAATAAATAATTAAAATCCGTAAAATTACGACAACTATAGATGTTCTTATCATTCAATGTTCCTTGTATGCTCGCAACTTATTAAATTATGTAATCTTATTTTTCTAACGATCCTTAGGCTTTATGTCTGAAGTTCTGTGCGGGTTCGAAGCCTTCGTTAAACTAAGTGCTTAAAAAAATATTTTCATACTTACCTGAATGTATCACTTTAATACTATTTCAGTTGCTGTGCTAGCACAACATTGCGACATACATATTCGTATGTGTATTTTCGTAGTAAATAATTTTCAATTATTTCAGTCAATTTCGATTTGATTCTCAGTGTAAAGATTTTGCTTTTATTAAATCTTTCCGTATCTCCACAAAATTATTATTATTTGATGATATCAATTTAACAATTTTTTTTACATCTTCCTGACAAATTGTGAGTTATCAAATCTAACATAACCCCGCGGACAAATTTATTTTTCTACTAGTGTAAACCCGTGTCAGTTTTTTTTTTACTGAAACTGGGCAAACACTCGTAATCATTGGCCATAGTATCTTTAACGGCCAGTAGAACTTAATACGCTTTCCATATTATTAAACAACTAGCCACAAATCCCGTCAAAAATGACGGGTTTAACGGATTAACTGATTTCTTCTTAGTTGCTTACATAAATAGAATTGTAATAAAATAAAGCTCAATGTTCTGTAATTTCTCATCCCTTGTGACGTAGCAAAAAGTTTCATTGTCTATTTGGTCTAGGTTACGTTTCAGCCTAACAACAATCTTCGCCAATATAGCCGGTAGAAAAACAAAACTTAATTCACACGCGAATTAATATTTTCCCTGTATCGCATGTCAATGTCATCATGCATCGATACCAATCATGCATCATGCGATACAAACTTGATCCAAAATCTTCACAGTTTCATACAACTTTCTTATTTTCTATGACGAAGGTCCATGTTTTAATGCCTGAAATAATGACCCCAGTGAAAACGAAGGATGCTAAAAATAAATCTTCAAAACCTAAGCTATGTCACGTAATATTATTTTTAATTGTGGTTTAAGTAGCACACATCGCGAACAATTTGGAACTTCTTTCATTTAGACCAAGTAATGAGTTCATTAAAAAAAGCTACTGTTAATTAATTCTAGCATTACATTTCTTAGCAATTACTTAAATAAATATAATTGTTATAAAATATAGTTCAGTGCAATTCATAGTGCTTTGCTCTGTAAGAAAAGGTTTTCGTTGCTATTCTGGTCCAGGTTGTATTTCAACCTAACCTCTACTGAACTTGCGATAAATGAAACAATACTTTAATCACACGCTTGGTAATACATTACTTTATCGCATTTTAGTGGTAATAATGCATCACGATATTAACTAAACAAAAATCTTACGGGTTACGAATACTTTGACATAAAAACGAATCTATTATTAAATAAATCAAATCTACTAATACTTATTATTTCGATTTAAACTCAATACATACTTTTATTTCAGTGTTCTGACAATTCACGGCTTAGTGTAATTCCTCGTGCCTTGCGTTGTAGCAAAAGGTTGCATTTCAACCTAACCACGTTAACTTCTCGCCAGAAAAACAGTACTTCAATCTCACGCTTATTAATGCATGAACTGTTTCGCGTTTTAGTGGCAATAATGCATCGCGATATAATTTTGATCAAAAATCTTCAAGGGTTTTTGCACATTTATTTTTTGAGATTCAGACTGGTAGTAAAACGTTTGAATGGTTGGCACAATTGCTGAACTCATAGGCTCAGTAATATTAGGCAGTGAAAGCAAAGGAAATTAAAATCAACCTTATGAACTTACATTATGCCACGTATTATTGTTCTAAGTGTAGTGAAGGATTGCACAGTTCCCGGATCAATGTGCAACTATTTCGATTCAAACGAATTAATAATTTCAATAATAGGACACAGTTTAAAATATTTTGATATAAACTAAATTATTCATGCCCTCTGCGTTAACGTCAAATGAAACTTGTAATTCTAATCCATGCTAGTTATACTCTAACCAAACATTTAGCAGCACTGATGCTCGAAATACAAAGCTTTTATCTTACAATATCTATGGACAAAGAATTTAAGGAATACTTCAATATATCAAAAGAATATTACGTAAATATAAGCATCTAATGATTGATATATCGATTTTAACGCAATACATACTTTTATTTCAGTGTTCTGTGAGTTAATTTATTCACTGTTGCTTGGAAATGATATTAAATAACGCGCACTCCCACAAATAATATCGTAAAGCGTGACGTCATAGGTTTACGTCACCGCGTGACATGACGTAGGTGCGACAACGCTACATCTTGTCTATTAGTATAATAGATTGAGCAACTCCGAAGAAATGAATTGCCAGAATAGTTGATTCGCTAACATATTTGGTCTGATGTCCACTTAAAATAACCTAATAACTCACGTTCAACGAACATGAAGAAAGACCATTAACGAAAGTTGTCAGTACTTAAATACTTAAAAAGCAAATAAACCGTAATGTAAAAACTTTGGTCAAGCACAACATTAGTGAAAGCTTTAATTAAATTGAAATTTATCCTAAGCCGAAATGACAATTGGCATTCGTAGTTACAGCAGATACCATGAGTGAAAATCAGATACATGTTTTTTCAGACGTAAAGTTTATCGAAATTTTTTAACTATAAATGGTTACGAAAAGCAAACTTAATGAATTCATTATAGCAATTAATTTGGTAGCAGTTGCTTAGTTATTAAATTGTGAATATAACCACGAATTTCTTCTAATGGTAACTCTGGTCGCTGTTTTGCGACGCGACACCGTTCTCCAGCCAATAGCTACCGAGGTGAGTGATTATATAGTCGATGTTCCATATTCTTTTTTCTGTTTATTTGCTACCAGTGTATTGTAAAGAGTGTTCTTTATCCCAACCATAATATTTTTGTTTGTTACTGTCCGTTTTCTCTGTTATCCTTGTTTCTTAAGCACAATGTTTCTTTACCAGCATTAACTCTCCGTATAATGTATTATGTTCTTTTTCATTTGAAATTCCGTTACTAGTTTTGTTAATCCCTGAATTTCCTTTGAGGTATGATCTATTTTTAATTCACTTATTGGAAATTGTGTCATTCCCACGATTTCCCTGACCTCTGAAATTTGGATACACATTTCTTAATACACAAATTAATCCACTTTCTGCTCTTGATTTATGATGGAACATATTTTACCATGTAAAAAGTGGGATACAGTCTAGATTGACATGCTCGGATTTCCTAATAGTTTTCTTATAATTATTCTTTTTCATTACTCTACAATTGGGGTACGACGTGTAGATAACCTCCTTGTGGTGTACCCTGGACAACGGACTGCTGATGCAGGACGGCTGATAATTACACAATAGGCGACCGAACTAGATCCCGTATCTCTCACGGTCACACAAAGCAACATCAGAAGATGAAAAATCTGAAGATGAAATTGAACAACGGCACTTGTCAGAGCCAACTGACCAGAACGTTTGGACACAGTGCTCAGATTCTTCAAATAAATGCAGAAGGATTAACAATTGCTAAATGTGAATACCTTAGCAAACTAGCTACTGACCTCAAAATCGACATCTTAGCTGTTCAAGAGACCCACATGACTGAAAAAGATTTGGAAAGCAGGGGCAGATTGCAGGATACAGAATGATATCGAGAATTCCCTCTCCTATACACGGATCAGCCATGTATGCCAAAAGTAACATTTGCAACATTTCGGAAGTGAGGTGTCAAAAAGTCAATGAAGTGGAAATAATTACAGCCAAACTCAACAATTTAACTGTTGCATCAGTTTACAAACCACCTCTTTCCAACTGGCCAACTCCACCACTGCCCTCACTACCAAAACTTGCATAGGTATACGTAGGAGACTTTAACATCCGACATACATCCTGGGGTTACCCAAATTCTGATGAAAACGGAGAGAAACTCACTGTGTGGTGCGAAAGTCAAGACCTGTATCTCAGCTATGATGCTAAAGAAAAGAAAACATTCCACTCTGCTAGATGGCAACCTGACACCAATCCTGATCTGGTCTTTGTTTCCACAGATGAAATAAAACGTTTAGACCACACAAGGAAAGTCCTTCAGCATTTTCCCAGAAGCCAAACCAGGCCCACACTAATCAGTGTTGGTATCACAATACCTGTTATCAGATCGATTCATAAACCAAGGTGGAATTTAATGAGGGCAAACTGGGACAATTATAGCTCCGAGGTAGATAATAACCTGCGATGGATACCCCCAAAAGTGAAAAACTACAAGAGATTTGTAGGTATTGTTACTGCTGCAGCTAGACGAAACATCCCTCGAGGGTACAGGAAACAATACATTCCATGCTGGGACAAATCTACGCAAACTTTATATGAAAATTTTCAAAAAACTGGTTACCCTGAAACAGGAAAAAGAATATTAGAAAAACTGAATGAAGGGAGGAAACAGAAATGGAAAGAGCTAACTTCTCAAATGAGCTTTACTCACTCCAGTAGAAATGCATGGACTCTCCTTAGAAAACTGGGTACAGCCTCAAACATGTGCAAAGAGGAGCCAGGAATTACACCAGCTGAAATGGCATTGCACATAAAAACAAGAGCTGACAAAGTCCCAATAGATCCTGCCATGAAGAAACAGATGGAGAAAGAGATGATTGAAATGGATAACAACCTTATAAATAATTCTATCCTTTCTAATCCATTTAGTCATGAAGAAGTTGAGAAAGCCATCAGAATGCTAAAAATGAGGAAGGCTGCAGGGTTAGATGGCATATTCCCAGACTTTATAAGATATCTCGGCAAGCAGGGAAGAACTTGGCTCAAGAACTTTTTCAGTGACATCCTGGACACTGGGATAGTCCCCCCAGAATTTAAGATGGCTCACACCTTGACGATTCTCAAACCAGGCAAACCAGCAAATGATGCTTCAAGCTATCGACCTATTGCTCTACTCAGTGTTTGCTATAAGGTTCTAGAACGCCTCATCCTTAACCGCATACAAGGAATAATAAATATTATAACACCAACTTAGGAGGCAGGTTTCAGATTAAATCGGAGCTGTTGTGAGCAAGTATTAGCACTGACATCATACATTGAGGCTGGATTTCAGAAGAAGTTAAAAACATCAGTAGCCTTTGTCGATCTAACAGCGGCATATGATACAGTTTGGCTGGATGGACTGCTACTTAAACTTAAAAAACATATACCCTGCAGGAAACTAACATCACTCCTGAGGAATATGCTGACCAACCGATATTTTAAGGTCACCGTCGGACATAAGACAAGTAAGTCATTCACAATAAAAAAATGGATTACCTCAAGGGTCAGTACTAGCTCCATTGCTCTTCAACTTGTACACCAGTGACATGCCAGAAACAACCGTCAATAAATTCTGCTACGCTGACGACTTAGCTATCGCCGTCCAAACTGCCACATTAGAGGAAGGTGAGAGCATTCTTTCTAACGACTTAGAAACGTTGAACACATATTATAGAAAGTGGAGACTTTGTCCGAACCCAATTAAAACAGAAGTATGCGCATTCCACTTGAGCAATAGAATAGCACATTAGCAGCTCAAAGTAAACTTCTGCCACCAGAGGGTGAAACATAATTTCTACCCTAAGTATCTTGGCATCACCTTAGACCGCTCCTTAACATTCAAAAAACACCTCAAAAACACAAGTCAGAAACTGAAAACACGAAACAACATCATGAAGAAGCTAGCTGGTACTTCGTGGGGAGCTGATGCGAACACACTACGAACTACCACTCTCACCATGGTTTACCCTGTTGCTAAGTACTGTGCTCCAGTGTGGCAAGGTAGTACTCATACTAGAAAAATCGACGTCCACGTGAATGAGTGTATGAGAGTAATAACTGGCACCCTAAAATCCACCCCAGTCCCCTGGCTGCACATGATCAGCAAAATACCACCTCCAGAGATAAGACGCCAAGAAGCAACGGCACGTGAGTGGATAAAACTACACCATCCTGATCATCCAAAGAATCTCCCAATCCACGAGGTTCTAAATAACTTACCACCCACTCGTCTTAAATCCAGAAATCCGGTATGGCAAGATGTATTTGACTTTGATGTCTTGGAAAAATGGCGACAAAGCTGGAACTCCGCATCTGTAATACATTCAGATATTAAAGATCCCACAACTGGACTTCCAGGATTCCATCTAACTAGAGACCAGTGGGTCGAACTAAATCGCCTAACAACAGGCCATGCGAAATGCAACGCAATGCTGTATAAGTGGGGTCTTCAGGATTCTCCTGCATGTGACTGCGGTGCTCCTTCCCAGAGTGTGGAGCATATTATCAGGGAATGCCCTCTACGGAAATATGATGGACCATATGAAGATGTTTTTGGAGCTACAAGTTCCTTCTTAGAATGGCTGGAAGAATTGGACATCAGCTTGTGAACGCTACCAACGTTCTTGTCATTGTATATATTTATTATTGTATTAGTTGCTTGCCATACGACAAATACTCTACAATTTTTATTTGCAACAACCATCTTATGTTTTAAATACAATTGTACACAGCTGGGTAGAAAACCGTTAATCGTTAAATAACAAAGTTAGCAATTTTTCTTATTTTTGAACTCTTACTTCCGGAACAAACAATTTACCTTTAGCTTTCACCGCAGTTACTCTTCCTCTTAACAATATAAGAGCAAAAAAATAATTAAAAAAAAACAATCAGATTCGGTCGATGATTTGAAATCTCTCTGGTAACCAAGCAGCGCTGTGTTGGTAGTCAGTGAAACTGAAACTTCGGGCATTATCGTGACTAGCCGAAGGTGAGCTCAGTCTCCAGGCACAACGCATGTCATTTAACTGGATTACAATGTTTTAATGTTAGCTTGGTGATGGGTGGAGGAAGTTGCAGCTGTTGCGGTTCTATGGTTTTCATAACTGTTACGAACATATAATTAAATTATGCGAGTAAGAAACATATATAAACATTTAAGATTTGAATGTCTCTCATTTATTGTGTTTATTAAAAACGACAAATGCAGTTATAAATGCTATATGAGTGCATCATACATTTATTTTGAATTGGAACGATTATTCTGATTGTAAGGAGGGCGAGAGGATGACTAATACGGTCATTATCCGTAGGTTTCAGTCTAATAAGGCAACTTTTATCATATCATAACAGGTAGATAATAGTATAAATTAATAAGATTGTGTCTAAATTGGTTTTATATTTAAGTCCGTTTTGTAATTGTTTACCTTCATTAGCAAATCCACAAAAGAACTCTGTCAATTATTTGAAAACACAGAAAAAGTTAGCTATGAATTTTGACATTTGCAGCGATAGAAAGTGTCCTGTCACTATTAGATCCAATTTAGCTATTGAAACTCCGCTGGATATTGTGAATACGTACTCGAATCAAAACAAAGAAACGGTTCTTGCCAAAGGACCCTGAAATGATCGAGAAATGATATACAAACAGATCCTGCCCAGCAGGAGTCCGCTGGTTGCGTGCAGTCAGAATGCACATTGAAATACACTTCAAGTTGGTTTAACACATAGGATTTGGTTCAAAGATGGAGATACTATTTGCTTACTCAAATCGTATGCTGTGAGCAAGGATGAAACCGAAAGTACAGAATGATGTTTTTCTTCGGACCTTTCTAAGCTCTCTTGCATTTCTCACTTAGAAATAAGAAGTGGGGATTCTCAATTGTACTGTTAGTGCGGTTAAAACTGCTTCAAAACACAGTGTACGCACAAGCACCCTTTCGGAGAGGGATATGACATTGTACCTTACCTTGGAATATTACCTCTAGTAGATCTGGAAACTAGCTGCTTAGCGGGGGGCTGGAAAAGTGTGCTAGTAGTAACGGTCCATGCAGAAGGTGTGACAAATATTGTTTAAAATTACAAACCGTTTGACATGAATGATAGTAAAAATAATGACGAGATTGATATGCAACTACATCATAAACGTCTGTGAGGAAAGACAATGGTTTACATATCGACAAAATGGCTTTAGTCAAGGATATTCATGTGAATGTCAGTTAGTGGGATATGTAAGATACTGCAGATTAAAGGGACAAGCCCAAATTGTAGTAGTCTTTTAAAGGTATTTTGTACAGTGTTCCATGAAATTTTAAATAAGGCAAAAACCAGTGGAGTGGATGGAAAAGTGACTTGTTGAGCAGAGGAATTCTCAAAAATTAGAAAGCGAAGCATTAGAGTAGAAAATGCAGTATCAATAGAGGTGGAATTGAATATGGGAGTGCCACAGAGTAGTATGTTGGGATCATTCTTGTTCATCATTCTGATGAATGATTGTGTTGATGGATAACAGTCAGAATTTAGATTGTATGCAGATGGCATAATGATATTTAATAGTATCAAAATGGTAGAAGCGGTTGCTGGGTGAGCTGGACAGAATATCTAACTGTCAACAAGGAATGGAGATGAGTGCTTAGAAGTGTCAGCTTATTCGATACACATAAAAAATTATGTTTTTATTATTATTATGGAGTGGGGACAGAAATGCTTGTTAAAGACTTGAAGTGTAAATATCTTAGCATAACATTTAATATTAAACTGAAATGGGCATGACACATGGGCATTTTTTTTTTTTTTTTTTTTTTTTTTAAGGAAGAACCCACATTTTAGGTATGAATAAACAGGGTTTGGAGGGAATGGAAAGGAGGGAAGATTTTTATCTGGAAATTACTACAGAACACAAACAGTAAATGATATGATAAAGGAGCTGGATTTGGAGTCATTAGAAACTAGGAGCTGGATGAAAAATGTGCTAGGAGTGTACAAGCCGTATGTTGGCAATGAGGTTTGGAAAGATGTTGATAGAAGAATTTGGTGTATTGCATGTAAATGAAAAGATGTCCATGGCTTCAAGTTTTTACGCGAAACCAGGAATTAGCGAGTGGTGAAATTTGGTAAGTAAGAGAGTTAATGATTGGTATAGATTACCAAGGGAATCAAATTAAATTAAATACAAATGTATTAGAAAAAGCATGTTGCCCGACTTTCTTGCTGTTATTATTTTTCTTTGCATACAAAATAAAATTAAACGATACGAATACCTGTGGATATTAAAAAACGAAGATTGTTTCTACGTTAATAAAGTATAAAGCTATATATTTCGTTTCCTGCTTCAGTAATATGATATTAAGGATTTTACAATGGAAAACAAGAAACATTTTCATTGTGAACTAAACACAACAAGTTTCTACTACTCTTTACAATTTCTACAACTTTACACAAAAGAATCGCCGTTCCTTTGACAGTGAAACAGATGATAAATATCCTGGAAGGAAGTGTTTGTTTAACTTGGGTTGGACGGGGTGCGTATTCAGGGATTCGTTTGGTGATTTACGGAGTATGAAGATTGATCTGCCGCTCTCAGCAGCAGACACCGATTTATAGACCTCTGTCTTAAGTTGGGCAGAGGAGGGAAAAACGGGTGATGGCGGGGCACACGTGTTAGCGACGTCTGAAGTATCGTTCAGCTGATCAGCAAAAAGTACCGCCAGTAGAGAGCAGCTCTAAACACTACACCACAGGTCTCAAACATTTTTGGTTTACCACCCCCTCCCAAAAAAACTTACTCACCACTCCATTTTCGAACAAAAAATTACTCACCTCTCCCTTTCCAGAAAAAAAATTGCACAAGTCCTTGTCCTGTATTAAATAATGTAACGCATAATGCTCCAAAGTATTTGGCTCGGAATACACTCTTTGAAACTGATTCGATGGCACCCCTGTTAGGCGATGCGCACAGTGTCACATAAAAAAAACAGATTTACAAAATAACTTTATTGAATGATATTTACAGTATGGGTTATTGTTCACAGTTTAATTAAAATATATATAATATGAAAAACGTTATTTATTAGAGGGTTGAGCTCAATGTAATGACACTCATTTTTCTATATTTGGTACCTTACATATCATCAGAAATCTTAAATCACCGCGTTCCACTATTGACACACTGTGTCGCTGTTTCTTTTCTTAGTTAATAAATGGCTGACTACGCTAAATCTTCTTTTGGCTACACATGATCATGGTAATGCAATTAAAACTTCTTTGATGCAGCCCTTACAGCCGGATATAGTCCTATATAGAACTCTATCCTGGGCCTCAGAGGTCTATCCATTATACTATAGTAAACTTGGTAAATAGAAACCTTATTTTGTTTTTCAAATGGAAAGTATTAATTTTTAAAGAAACTTAAACCAAGACTAAAGTTGTGCCTAAAATCACTAGTTCAAATTATCTTCAAGCAGGACTTTTGTAAAATTTATCACGGGTTGCTACTCAAGGAATGACCGAAAGAGAAATCGATTTGATGTCACAGTAGTTTGTTTATTTCTGATGTACAGACCGAGCAACAACTACCTCCTTTCAGCATTACTCAGTACAACAGATATTATAAAGAAAAAGCGACTATTACTGTGGGTAACTTATATTTAGGTTTTTAGCTATGTAAACGTTCCGTCAAAAAGAGATTGATGATAAAATCATTATAAAATCATTATGTTTGTTGAATGTTGCTAGCTTCATAACTGTTTTTTCTCATGTGATAGTATTTTCCTTTTAATATAGAAGCAAAGTCTATTGCATGAACACTTTTCTGTTATACTACCGTTTATTTTATAGTTACGAACTTAATCATAAACTGCTAGTTACCCAACGTATAAGGTGTTATAAATTAGAGGTTCTAATTAATAGTCTAAACATAGTTTAAGTTATTTATTATCAAGAGGAAACTTGTGTAATGTTCTTGGTCGTCAGCACAGCCAAATTAATTTCAACGTATTTTTCAGCTTTATAAGCAGTATGCTGAATTCAAATTAAAGCTGCAAGCTATTCGAAATTTTCTTTAATTATTCAATCAATATTGACTCAGTTCTAAATTATGTTTTTCAATTGCTGTGAAACTTCTGACATTATTATTAGCTGTGAATCTACGGTATTTACAGTACATTTGAGGTCACTTCGGTACGTTATAACCCAGCACCAGTTTCGCAGATTCTCTGTCCGGCTCGATTTAATTTACTTTCAAATTTAATTACCGCACGTTCAGATATTATTCATCTGCATTGTTAAATTTACGTTGGTCATTAACGTATGCTCAAGTTACGACATTTTTAGTAAAATAAAAAAATCAAAAAAATCATTTTTTTCCGTCTTGTTTAGTGTCAAAAATAAAGGTCCCCATCCCCCCCCCCCATATTCGGCACTGTTTAGTGTATGCTGATTAAAAGTAACTTTTTTTGCTTTAAATTAATAATTTTGTGCTCGTGGTATTTCCTGGAGACCGATCAAGCTGCTAAGTTTACAGAGAAACGCTTTCAAGTAATTTTCTGACAAGGATAATCGTGACATGGCTCATGAAACAGTTTGCAATGAACTTATTCCGAAATGACTAACTTCAATTTTTGAATTCACATTTCTCTGTCTTTAGCTAGTGTTGAAGGTTGCGTTTAGTCTAAACAACACACAAAATTATCATATAAAAATCGGCCTACTCAAGTGTTGGAAAATTTATCCAGTAAAACTAAATGCCATGAATGTCACAGGGTTTTTCTTTCGTGCACCGACACACTTTCAGGAGACATTTCGAAACACAGTAATGCTTCAGACTCAATAAGTAGGTGCTTAAGACGCGATATGTAGTCTGGTGAGGTAAAATGTAAGAATCAAAGCAGCAGAGGATAGAAACGGGTTCACTAATTTCATAGGCGTGACCTTCGCTGAGAGTTCATGTGTGATAAAGAATGTTTCAAAGATGCTAATATTAGTAATTTAATCAAATTTATTGCCTTAATAAATTATTTTTCCTTCCGAGATGGATCCTTTGGGAATTAACAGATGCCAACAAGAATTGATGCCTGTGTCACTAATGATTAATGGCGGTAGAAGCTTGTTTGGCACCTTTTGCTGAGATGTCGTTAATGTTAGCGCCCATTCGTTCCGCGGTTGGTAAGAATTGCTCAGTTGCAATTCTTTCAAACAACATCCAGAAATCATAGTCAAAATTTAATATCCCTGCGTGTGTAGGTTCCGTTGAGCAGTAACACATCGTGCCGGATGTTGAAAATGTAAATAGCCGTAAAAATTTATCATTTTTCGTCCTACGTACTTGGGACTGAAGTTGCATAAAACTAACTCAAAAAATCTTGGCATAGTCTTTTTTAGATCAGTCACAAAAACAAGTGTAATGAGTATGACTTAATTCAAACAAATTTTTTAATAAGAAAGCATAGAAATAGCATATTGCCACATGCTAACAGTTTCTGGATGTTAATGACTGTCATTCCAAAGCAACAGGAATTAACATCTTTGAAATTTTATTTGTAGTTGATACATTTATGAGAACCTCAAATGTATCAAATTAAATACGTAGCTCACGCAGTAGCAATGAAAATGACGAGCTCTAACTATTTTCAGATGCAGGAGCCATTAGGGATTTACCGGTTGTACGAATCTTTATCTCAGTCTCTTTGTTTGATCCTCACATTCGGCCTATACCTAGGCCCTTAGATTTGTCAGTAGTGGCCTTCAGGGTAAGAGCAAGAAAACAAGCATCAGAATACCTGTTTTATAAGTCAAACATCTCCACATTCTGGAATCATGAAAAACCAGAAACACAAATGAAATGGTTTGTACATCTCTCACGATACGTATTAACTAAATGTCGTTGTTGTTATCTGGGAGCGCGGCTCCTCACCCGCCAACGGCATCACTGCCTACCCACTTCTCGAAGCGATTCGGACGATTTTTGTACCTCAGGTTCCTCAGTCTTATTGATGCTGCATGCCTCAAATTTCGATTATACATAGGTATCAGCAGTCTTAGCAAACATTATAAATTTTGTTTCGTTCCTATTCTTATTTGGATGTTATTGATATGGGCATTTCAGTGATTTTTTTATACGCTCATTCACTCACCCACCAACTCACTCGCACACTGATGATCATATTTCCTGTAGTTGTAGAAAGCTGAAACTTGTTTCACAGATTACGTTTTACCACTAGTTTCTACATTAATAACTCTGTATGTTTAAGATTTTCACTAAGATTGAGATTACTGAGTTTAACTAAAACGTTGAATTTTGCTTCCAGCCTCTCCTTACTTTGAAAGTTGGTAAAAAAAAAAAGAAAACCGAGTATGACACCCCGACATCAAGTTTCTACTGTACTTATCGTTGTCCTAGAAACACGTGATTTGGTACAGATATCCCCAAATAATGAGAGTACTCTACCATTGCTGGTTTTCCCAGTATTTAGCGAATGGAAACCTCAAACGTGACAAATTTTGGCTCATATTTGTAGGTTTATTGCTGTGCTCTGGATGAGTCTATATATCTGAAATTTATTTTGTGGATTAAAATCACCAAGTTTAATTAAAGCTTTATTTTTTTTTTTCTAAACTTAGTTTGGATGTTACTTGTTGTTTAGTTATGGTACTACTTGAATCTGCGGCAGTCGACAGTGCTTGGCCATAGCACATACCCATTGTTTGCAGAGAGCGTGGGCATTGTAGTAACAGATATTAACACTTTGAATTACGAAATGTCTTTACAAACAAATTTAATTTAATTTAATTTAATTGCAATGGAGCACAGGCTCCGGTGGCAAGTTTTTCAGAATTAATCGTTACATTTTCGCGACGACCCAGAATAAGCGATCAAATTACAAAAAGAAATGGGATACCACAAAAACAATTTTTGTTCAAATAGACCAAGTCTCGTGGTTGTGACAAAAAGTTATGTGATCTTGTACTATGCAAAGTCTAGAGTTTACAGTGTGTATTCACTTCACTTTCTGAAACAGAATGGTTTCTCTCGGTGTTATTATAGATTTTTTTTTTTTAATTCTGTTGAGTTGACCTTAATGAATCTCATAACTGTTACTGAAATGATAGGAATAATAAATATGATTTATTCTAAGACTTGTCAAACCGGAAATAGGTGCGAGGCAGATCTTGCCTTATTTATATTTGTAAGTTTTAAAAAGCAACACATTGAAGGTATTCATAAGGTACACTAAAACTTGGCGTACATAATGGCCAGGTCAACAGATTTTTTTAATCTATTTTTACAAGAATTGTGTTTGAGAGTTCTTGGTTGTCCTGGTGCAACCACATCAATTTTTTAAAACCTGACGACTTTACCATCTTCCATCAAAGGACTGCCTAACGGTTATCGCGCACTTCGGAAGCTATTTATAGGCTCAGAGATTTTATTTTACAGCCTCAGTTTTAATGCAATAATATTTCGGAGTGCTTAACTTGGATCATCTGGACAGCTACCTGCTGGTAATATTGCCTCATGGCAGTGTGCATACACTCCTCTCTGATTTTACAGGAACGAGATGTCACATGTTACGGGATAAGACGGTGGAGCCGGGACTCGGAAATGGCCTGAGTGGAACAGATGTGCAGGCAATGGGAAAGCGATCGGTGGCAAGTCGCTTCCAGCTGGCCCAGGCGCCCGCCGATAAAATAGCGCCTTGCCGCCCAATTACACTAATGGGCTCTTTATGTCTGCTGCCCGCGACACGCTGAATAACTCCTCCAGGCCGCACTCCTATCTTAACGCCAGAGCTCTGCGTTTACGAGCTGCAAAAAGAAGAGAACAGATTTACACAGCGATACGGGGACTGATAAATGACCGCAAGTCGGGCGGCGAATACTAATTCCTAACCTGCACCCGCTCGAACTCCTGCAGCGACTACACTGATAACATCTCATCTCCAACAAAATATCTGGCGGTGGTGTTCAAAAAGAAGGTAAGGGACGGTGCCGAGGGAAAACGGAATTAATTAATCCGAAATAATTTTAATTCAAGAGACTAACATTCACATTTAATTACCATACTGATAACTACTACGTGAAAGTATGTAAAAATTTAAAAAAATGAGCTAACGGTACCTTCTCTCTCTTTCTTATTTTATATATAAAGTTACTTTACTTCCAAAATTATATACCGAGCGTGGTGGAAGAGCTGTTGGGGAGGACGCCGGTTCAAATCCCCCTCCGCGCATCCAGATTTGGGTTTTCCACGGTTTCCTCAAATTACTTCAAGCGAATGCCAGGATGCTTTCTTCAAAAAGGCCACGGCCAAATTCCTTCCCGTTCCTTGTCCCCAGTCCTTACCCGCCTCTAATGACCTCGACGATACGTAAAGCCGTAAGGAAATAAACTAAAATTACCAAAATCACTGTTACAAACACAACGTATCAGATATAAAACTGAGCTAGTTATTTAATCCGGAACTTGGTTAGATCCTCTCGAAGCAGGTATATTAAGTTTTTTATTGGTGGTAGGATTGTCAGTTCCTTTCTTCCTTAGCTAACCTAACCCGGTACTCCCACAGTCCCACCGGACGACAGTGGGAACCCAAAGTTTAACCGTTAAGTTAGTAGGCCACTCATGTATTAGCTAACGTAGATGGAATCAATCTTACATTCTAATTTGCTATATGTCAGTAAATGTTCCAATACCTGTATATAACTTCAAGGGAACAGTGTTAGCTTTGAATTTTCCGCTTTCCACTTTCAGAATTTTACGATCAAATGCCTCTACATGGAATATGTTGACAAGGAATCATTTGCAGTCTATGAGAAACCCATGAGCATTGTTGAGTCAATTTTCGCAGCAACCCATCATCGAAAATATTTACAGAAATGTGGAATTACATTCGAAATAGGAATCTTTCATTCAAGACCAGGTTTCACATTGAATAAAGAGTTACTGTACTAGCTTAGCCCAGTGTTTAATAATTTTCGCAAACGTCTCTTTAGTAACACGACCATTAATTTGTACACTTCCAATCATTTTGCTCTCTGACGTTCCGTAATGCTCTTTAATTTCTGTTGTAATACACCCTTAACCAGAATGGCATGTGATATTAAATAGGCTGTAATCCACTCTGGACTATTCTAGCGATACTGGGTGTATTAAAGTATAAGTACTGATTGAAAATAATGTCGCAGTTGTAAGAGGAATGTAGCTACAGCGGAATTGTGATCTCCAGTTACCCAAAAATATAATTAAAAAATTACCGCAGCACAATTTAGACCACATCCATAACTTGAAAACAGTGTAAATTAACATTGAAACGCTTCATTCAACGAATAGTAAGCAGTCTCTGGCCCAGAATTATTATTTAACCTTGAGCGCCTATCTGTTCAGGTTAAGTAACATTTAGGGAAAAATAAATATCACAGTTCCGTGCAGCTGAAGGCTACTTATTTAAAGATCGCAGATAGAATTTTTTTTTATTATTGCAAGAAACACGCAAAGAAATGGAAAAAACTAATTCAGGTTCACGGTGAAGTAAATATTGATGGGCGCAACAATAAATATTTTATTTTGGAGGTAGTGGAAAGCAATCATTATGTCAAGCGATATGTTTTTTATTTTGTATGCGTCATCCAATAAACCTAGTTTACACTATTAGGCTGGCATAGTCCTACTGATTGGTAAAAACTGCGAGTCCGTACCTGTTTTATTTACTAATCTGCATTATAATTTGCTAGTCGTTGACTGGTTAATGAAATTGGTTGGAAAAGGCAAATAATTAGAGGCGATAATTTGAAGAAATTGTTCTCCTGATAGTTTGTATTATAATTGATAATGTTTTACTGTATTTCCTCGTGTTACGAGAATTGCTTCTAACGTCATGCATAGGAAATGAAACATAATTTCGTACTAAAGGATTCTGTTCTTAGGTTGTAGTGACCCTGAACCACTCATTATGTATAAAATATAATTCATCCCAAAATGTGCTTAGGCTGTAATGCACCCTGAAGCATTACGTATCAAATACAATTCATTCTAAACAACTGTGTGTTTAGGCTTTAATGACCCCTGGACCATTACGTATAAAATATAATTTCCTACTGTAGGGCTCTGTAGCTAGGTTGTAATGCGGGCCTTGTAGTTATTTCATGTGCAGTTGGTACAGAGGTGATACAATTACTCATACGACGGTTCGTTAATTTTGCACGAATGGTCCCGTGCTAATACCACTCCTCACAGGATGGTAACCTAAACGTAATTCGTTTGTGTTTCGGTCGGAATGCAGCCTGGACCGCGGTAATTGTAACACATAGGGAATGAAAATACGGCATACGAAATATTATGTGCTATGTGCTACAGTCAAGTTTTTAAGTGCCCTTACTGCATTTCGGTTTACACGCAAACAAATACAACTATTATCGGCACCACTAGCGAGTTGAATTACCCACGAAAATGACTGCGCTGCACTAAATATAATTCGTAAAACTTACGACTACTTATTCCATTTATGGACGGTTATTCAAAAATTTTTAAAAAAAAATATTTTTCTGGGCGTCTTTTCTGCTTTGGGAGCGTGCATAAGCCACGTAGCTCCATTTTGGTCTCCTGTGAACCCCCCCCCCTCCCCTTAGCACGTAGCTTGTTTCCGTTTTGATTCCAGAAGACATTTTTTACTGTTTTCTCTTGTCAGACTACTGTAAATTACATGCGGAGATAATTAACTGAGGGAAATAAATATTCACATGCTGTTGTGAGTTCTGTTCCCCATTTTAACTGTGAAAAATGTTATGAAAGGAAAGAAACGTGGCCTGGCTCGGAACCCCTCCCTCCCCTCACGTAGCCCAGCGTAGCCTTCCAGCTAACCCCTCCCCCCCCCTCCCCCTGGACCAAGCCACGTAGTTTGTGCACGGTCCCTTTCCATTGATACCAAAATAAAGTTATAATTCGTGGAACTTTTGTGTCTACCCGTATCGACATTAAGCACGTATTCCGTTTATTACGATGTACTGTATTTCAGAAAACTTAAGAAATATATAACCAAAGTCAAAAAACTATTTTAACAGAATCGGAAGAATAGTATAGAAATGTGATCTTTGGTTTCTCTTTAAGCACAAAGAAGTTTACGCAAATTAAACATTATTTACGCTTATTAGGTTTAATTAATGTTTTACTTTAATTTTAATTTCACAAAACGAATGAAATAATTAGCCGAAATAGAAAAAAAACGGTAGAGTGATATTTTGTATTTGTTGAAAGGAGGATAGAAGTGCTCATCTAAAATGCTGAGTGATCTGTGACACATTTCTGTCCCCATTATAATTTATTGCTCCATACTGCAGTCATGTGGAGTCATAAGATATACCACAGATTTTAAGCTTAATCGTAAGATCTCAAACTATGGAAATATCATCGAATTCGGTTTTATTATGTGGAGGCCAAACAAATTCCCAGACTCACGCAGCTCGCTTACATAAAGATAATAGTGTAGATGGCCGAAGGCCGCCGGTTCGAATCCGGCCGCTGGCATGGATGTTTAAGTGTTGTGTGTCTGTGTAAATTTCCTGTCCGTCCTGTGGCGTCCATACATTGGAAAAATACAATACACATACTGGATGACGACATATACACTGAAAGCCATAATAATTACATCGAGCTGGCTGTATGGCCTCCGTTGCCAAAGGCCATTAAAAAAAAAAAATAGTGCAGATGGTTCTGACCCAAATGGCTCAAAACTGTTGAAGCCACACTGATCTTCGGTCGCTCCTTGCTGGAAGCCATTATTTGAAACAAGTACTTTGATTTTTAATGAGCTTATTTCGCATTTCAGCACGCTGCAAAGATAGTGTATAAGTCTATTTATTAGAAGAAGCAATGGTACAATCAAAATCTAAAAAAAATTATTAACACAATTTCTTTTGACCACCTGGATTCACTTTCATGCATATTGTGGTTTGACATCCAAAATGTTGATAATCCAATTACATATATGTAGAAAACCTACCAAAAAAAAAAAAAAAAAAAAAAAAAAACCTTTGACTAGGAAATGATTACTTGTTGTATTAAAAAACTTTGTGTGTTATGAGGACTATTTGTGTCTCGCAGCATAGCGCCCAATTCTCCATTAGTATGCAAATTCCATAATACATATTATGTTTTGTAAAACTACACAAAATACTGCGTTTAATGAACTCGATTTACAAGCCTGCGAATCATTATTGGTCCAGCTGTTAAAAACCGGTTTATTAGCCTGGGTACGCATTCTTATTGCGGATAACCCGTTTGTAACCTCATCTGTAAACCTGAATGGGAACTGATTATGAATGCCGTCTGGATCAGATGTTCCTTGATATAAATTCAGTTCAGTTATGTTCGCGGTGGAATTTTCTATAAAATTTCTGACACTGACAAATGTGACTGAGAAATGTTGATCAGAGTTTCTTTTAGATAGGTCAGCAGTGTCCACCATCTTATCTGATTTCGAGATTGTTTTACAATCAAAACATTTCACTCAATAACCATTCCATCATAAAACTGCAATGTTTTGTTGCTTTCCTTTTGTGTGAAAATCCCATTTCACATTCATCCGCCTTTTGAGACTAGTTCATTCTGTCCTTTATTAATTGAAAAACGCTGACAAGAAGTAGGCGTCTTACTGTACTGAGTTGCTAGGGTGAGGTTATCATCGCTACCATTGTTACTGTATATAATATTGCGTAGGCATATAGATAGCTACACCTATGAGTGGGCTGGCTCCTCGAGGAGTACAGCCGCGTTAATTAAATTTGCAGACGGAAGAGGCGTGCGCGGCTGAGGTCGCCTGTTGGCGCCGTGAGGTAGGCCACACGGGGAGGCGTCGAGCGAGCAAACCTAATGAGCGGCGGAGAGCGGCGAGGTGCGCGCGTAATTAAGTAATTAACCGAAGAATATTAACAAAATTCCTCCGGCTCCATTCGCCGGATTGCAGACACTCAAACCCAGCCAGACGGCTAATTGTGAGAGGAAGGCTGTTCCGGTATGGAGCATCACACAGCATGACCCACTGGGCCTTCTTGCTCTTAGTATGATTACTGTTGGCCTAGCCCACTTTCTTCTTCCTATTGAAGCTTCTTTACTCATTTTCACACGTTATTATTTTTTAAATATGCTCTTTCGTTCAGGTGGAGATTTTGTGCTTACAAAATAGTACCCGTTAAAAACTGCCCTCTTTATAGTAACTAGCTGATACCCGCAACTTCTTACGCGTGCATTAAGAATTTCTCTGCCAGAATTGAATACAGAAAGTTGTTAGTAATTACACCAGTTTACGCCCGCAAGGCATGCAAAAAAAGAAGGCAAAATAAACTGGTGCCAGAAACATTTAAGCAGACACAAAGTAATAGGAAAGAGAAAATTGACATCTACATTGAATAATACATATTTTCTCTAATCGAAATGTATTAACAAATTATACACTACATAATACGCGAAAAGCACAGCTGGGGTAACCAACGTAACATTACAGACTAACACACACATCCGTGTCTCTGTCACCATTCGATAAGTTCTCAAAATTTCATGATTACAACTGTTAATCACACCGAAAAAAATGTCCTGTGTCCTTCCTGCAGATTTTCTTGTCAAATTCCGTCAATATCGGTATAGCCATTTAGTCGTCAAAACTTAACAAAAATACAGAGACTTACTTCCGCATTTATAGTATTATTACTCCAGATCACATACACACACACTGACTGCGAACAACCCCTAAGAAAGTAATATAACGTAAAAACGTGTACACCTACAGTATTGCAAGACTACCTACGATTTGCCTCGCATTGCACGCCTAAATTTGTGATATCTACAGTTTAACATTCAATACGAATAATCAACGGTCCAGGCGTGACTGTTATGATCAAAAACAATTTTTAAAAATCTTTGCCTCCATGGAGATTTGACCCAAATAGCAGTAAGCAAGCTACCTGACCGCTACACGGAAAAACAGTACAGAGACCTACACATCCCACGCGTCTGTCTAGGGCCGATCAGTAATTTTTCGAAATTATAAGACAACATGTATTATTTATACAGAAAATTTTTCAACCAAATGTAGACAGTATTTTTTTTCCTTGTTTCATCGAAATCGGATGAAAACTGTGGACTTGTATGAAGAGAAAACAAACTAACAAACAAACATACATACATTAATATTTATATATATATATATATATATAGATAACTCACTCTGGTTCTCTAAATAAGATCCTAAGTCTTGATGTGTGACTGCACAAAGTTCTTAAAATATGCCGGAGTCCGTTATATAGGGTGCTGTATAATCTCTCAGGACAACAGTTAAACATAAAAGAATTTTATTGGCATACTTATTACGGTTCTAGCTCTCGTATATTAGAATTTGAATCGGCTGGTCCCGCAAATGTATATCGATATAACACAACTTTAATCACAAGATCATTATTGATATCAAGGCTATAGATGGCCCTTTAGTAATATTATGAGTTACAGAAAGTCAAGTCATTTTATATAAATCGTACTAATTGAACAACATACAGAATTATTCATAAATTCAAATTAAACATTAACTGGAGCTTCTTTAGTTCGGATTCTACGTAAATCCACAGAGTACCTCTTCGTTGTGGAATTATTATTTTAGCAACAGCAGAGGAGCATTGTAAATCTGTCAGTAGGTCGAAAGTGCCACAGAAAAAAAATTGCTATCTTCATTTTATTATACTTTGAAAAAATATACATACCTTCAATTCCAATAAAAGTAATATTTGTTTGCATACAAATTATCTTTTACATTTTTCGTCTCTGCTTTGTGTTTGTGCATCGTACTGTTGCTGATGTAATGAAATAAATATACCACTTCTCCTCATGAATTGTGATAGTTGTTATTTGATATCGGTGGTACGATGCTGTGACTATGCATTTATAAATCAGTTAACGTCATTGTATACCAATATTCAAAAACAAGAATTTTGCATCTCTATTTGTCACAAACTATAAAATATACAAATACGTGCCACAAACACTGGATCGAGGTAGGTCCAAAGTTTATAACCGCGTCCTGTTAGATCCATCCGCTGCCTTCTTTTACGCTGTTGTCTGTTTACGGGGAAATGGTGACGCGACAGAGGATATAATTTTGTTTGCTACAGTATGCAATAAGTGAATCCATTATTGATGTGCAGTCGTGAGTTAAGTTTTCACCTCGTCATTAACAGATTTACGATTGGCATAAGGAATTCGTAGATGATGAGCGCATATGCAAAGGTCGTCCTCCAAGGTCAAATGAAGATGTAGAGCGTATCCAAAGTGGTTTCTTCTAGAACCCTCGGAAACGCAACAAATGGTGTTGATGCCGAATTTACACAATAAAACTTTGAGCCTTCACATATCCAGTGATGAGTAACACGTAATTTTATCTTCTCTAGTTCGTGAGAAATAAAAACGCAAAATCTAATCCGTCTTTTTAAACAACCCTGTATTTTTGTTTACATATTTTACCATGCAATATTTGGTACTGAATTTATTTCTTTGTTTTATGTTAACTTTCGGCAGTATGTGAAGCCATTATGGTCAGATGGAATTTATACTTCGGAGGTATCACTTCATCTGTCACCGAAATTGTTCTTTGATCCTCGTCCGTTTGAAATGACTACATGAGAATTAGTAAAACAGTGCTGTCGATTGCCTAGGGTCATCAACCTTCTGTTCAATGAATACCGAGAAAAACTAGCCGTGGAGGTAAATCAGGGAAGGGATATTGTTCTATCTGAAATGGCGTTCTATGTGACATGAATACATACGGTAACTACTTCAATGTCGTTTGTCTTTATGGACAGCGGAATTAGAGCTGTACATGGGTTCCCAGCAGAAGTAATAGGAAGCTGTAATTTGAAACTTACTTTTCCTGTATACACAATTTTTATCACGCAAATTGCGAGGTGGCTAAACTTTGAGTAGGGAATTCGAATCTAGTCCCTTATATGTGTACTGACTCGTCAATTGTGAAATTTTCTTTCACAAACGGAATGATTTAATTCAGAGTACTTACAGTTGACTAGTTGCATCGTCTAAAATGCCTAATGTGTGGTTATTTGTTGTACTTGCTGTCCGAAAGGTTTACTTTTGTAATAATAATTGTTCTGGCATATGCCACGTCTTAACACGAATTGTTTTCTCTAAAACTTTTGCTTTCCTGTCTGTTTCACCACCCTTCTCTTTATCCTTATGTAGCTGATCTGTACACCATTCGTAATATACTAGTTCCTCTGTGTCCTTTAACTTTTATGGTACCTTCCAAGGCATTCACAATAATGATCTGATGTCTTATTGTATGCCCTAATCAATTTATTTTCATGTGTTTGATTCACTTGAAAACATTTCTGCTCTCACAAACTCACATCAGAAGCGTCTGATTCTTTACTTTGGTCATCCAGTGATATTTTGTGTCCTTCACCACAATTCTCCGTTCATCCTCCTTGATTGGAGTACAAGTCCCTGTACAAATGGCCCCACCCTCAAAATGAGCGATTTATTTATTCTTTTAGATTAAACTTTGTAATTTTCTCTCCAATCAATTGAAATTAATCTGCCGACAAGCTAGTAGTCATTTTTTTTCCCGTGTGGTCGTAAATACCTGGTGACAGGGTTTCAATTGGCTGCGCATTCCACCCTTGCCATAGCCGCCTTAACCTAACCCGGTAATCCTACCGGGTACAGGCAACCTACAGTTTATCGTGGAATCCGAACCACGGAAACTTTCTGGCGTATTTCACATTACACAGAAAGATGGGCCAGAGGTGAAGGTCGGGTTAAGCGCCTTTGAAAATCCCGGCGGTGACAGGGATTCGAACAGGGAACCTTTTTATCGCCAGTCAGACGCGTTAACCATTGAGCCACCTGACCGCTTAGCTAGTATTAATTAAAACATGAACTGTAGCTTCAGTAATTTTAGTTCTTGTAGCCTGTAGTGGCACTGTTATATTATGACGCCTTTTCTGTTAAGGGCCTATTCCATCTACAATTCTGCTACTTCTTCACGTGTTTACCTACAACTGGAGTCAATAATTCCGAATCAATCTAAAACTATTTCTTTTATATTTCGATGTATATCTCTTTTGTATTCTAAAAAAGTAAATTATAATCTATTCAAAACTATTCACACACCACTGAGTTGGGTGAAAGATTAACTATTGCTCCATAAAACTAATAACCTTTGGCTAATAATCCTTGTTATAATCTTGAGAAGCTCCCTCAGTAGCACGTGTTTCTCTTTTCACAGTTTTTAATGTTTTATTACTTCGTACAATTATCGATTTCTGCATCCGCTAACATAAATGCTACAATAGGCGACAGCTATTTCGGGATTCGCGGAACTCCTGCAATGAGGAATTGGCACCTGCGCCGCCATTAAAATGCAGGGCATTTGAGCGTTGTTACGCGCCAGGCTATTGGAGTAATTGATGTGCACACGGGTTGTGCGCGGACACACCTCGTCACAAATGCATTGTGCGGTGCGCAGCTACCGTCCTGTTGACAACCGTGGACTGGTCAATTGAAAATCGAGCGGCCGCAAATTGAAGCTCCCTCCGGAGAGCATGCGTTCCACACATCCGGCAAGTAGATCGCAAAAAATGGAAACGCCCGCAAAAAGTAAATACGGGCCGCGCACATGTTTCCCCAACACCGCACTGGATTTTACATCTACCCTGTGTCTGATTCAGTCGCCGGGTTTTAGAATTATGAGTCTCTGCAAACGGAGCGGACACGGTTAGGTTTGTACTCCAGCAGCGTCACTAGTACTGCTGAATCAGCTTGCACCGAATTTATATCGAAGAATATAGTTACGTTAGTTTCATAGTTTGATATTTTACAAGGTACTCTTCCATTAGAACCCGCAACTAAGTGATAATATTTTTTTTTTATTTGCCACTTACCGTGGCTACTGACCTTATGTAGTTCTATACTCAGGATTTTGAAAGTGTCTGTAAACACTATGCAAACTAAATTTTGATATAGTTCCAAAACTTCTTTCCATGGGTACATAAATTATATATTATTCAATGCTGTTTTTGCTCTACACGATTCAAAATTTGGTAGCACTCACACACACAAACACAGATGCAGATCCACACATCCTAATTTGTCAGCCTTACGAGATTACGTTAAAGTAAGACATATTTTATTTTACAGACGATGCGCTACACCAGGGGTGGCCAACCCAAATGGTCTGGCGAACCACTTTGGAAGAGCATCATAACTCCGCCGGCCGCATATAAAATTATTTATGCCCAACTAGAGACATTTTTTTGAAGTGAAAAATTGAAACATGAGTTACTATTGTGTTTACTATTATTCTTACATGTAAACATAGATAATACAATAATAATGATACTAAACGCACATTGTAAATAAATATATAACACTAAAAATGGAATATATATATATATATATATATATATATATATATATATATATATATATATATATATATTTATTTTTTATTTTTTTTTGTAATAGTGTGATGAATCACGCGGGTCGGAAAAATGTTCAAGACAGGCGGTGGGTTGGCCACCCCTGCGCTACACATGGATTGAAACTTCATTATATCCGGGCAGTAGTTTTTGCGTCAAACTGTTTTCAACGAAACATGGACATTAATTTGCGCACACTTTTTTGTTAATTTCTCAGCATTCCGCAATGTCAGTCATACCATTTTTTACTCCAGCGACCATCTTCCTCTAGATAAAGAAAAAATGAAACTTTGGTTATTTTATCACTGCGACTTTGCGCTGCATGCTGTTCAAAATCAGTGAAACATCTGTGGATTAGTTTTTACGTGAATCATGGTCAGTGAAACGTATGCTGCTTTTGAAGTGTTTACGACCTAGTGCCCAAGTTCATATGATTCCTCATAATTTATTTACCGAAAATATACGTATTTACAATATTGTACCAAACCATGAATTATTATTTATTTAATGGGTTCAGGATTGCTGTTTTCCAGAGGACTGATAAAATACCTTAGTAGCACCAGCCCATTAACAAGGTGATACAAATAGTGTTGAGACGTGCAGGCCTATTAATTTGATATCAGTAGTAGGTAGGTTGACGAAAAGATTGATATGAAACCGCACAGGAAATGTCTGTAAAGGAAGAAGATGGTCAACATGGATCCACGAACGGATATTTTTGTGAATCTCAGTTTGTGAGGTAGGTGCAAAATATGATTTAAGATGAAACGGAAAAGGGGAGTACAGTTGATAGTCTAGCGCTCTATATCTCGAAGACGTTTGACCGAATGAGCCACCAGATGGTTACTAATATCGCAAAAACTGTTGGAGTGGATGGGTGCGGGAATTCGTAAAAGGTAGAAAGCGCAGTTAAGGTACGAAATGCAGGATCAAAAATGACGGAACTGAAATGAAAGGAGCCACAAAGTGGAATATTGGGACAATTTTTATTCATTATTTCGAAGTTTGATTGTGTCGGTAGCTTACAGCCAAAAGTGAATTTTGTTTGCTGATGACATTATGTTACGTAATTTGAATCCAACGGATGAGGACTGTGAACAGATGCAGGGTAAGTCATCATGACATGAAGGAAAATTCCGAGAAGATTCAGCTGACTATACATATAAAAACTAAAGGAAGCGGCAGTAATGGTTCGTTGAGGAACTAGAATGTAAATATGTTTGCATAAAATTTGATAGTAAACATTTGGCAGATCACACTGGGCAGGTTGCAAGTTTCCAAATGCGTTATTTGATTGGAAAAGGTCAAGAGGGGATCTGGAAGAGAAGTGGGGGAATTGGTTTACAAAACATTGGTAGTACCATTGCTTGAATACGGCGATGTAGAATGCGATATAAAATTTGGGTATCAAGTTGGAATTACAAAGAAGGGCTGCTACATTAGGTTTTGGAAGCTGCCACAGAATACAGTCAATAACTAATAAGATAAGGAAGCCTGATTGAGATGGAGACAATTGTAGAGATTTTTGGAAATGAATAAGGTGCGTATTATGATAGGGTTTGGATGGATACTGGCAGGTGGTACGAAAATTACCTTTTGTAGGTGAGGAATGGGAAAAAATTATCAAGGGATACGGTGAGCAGTTTACTAGAAATCAGGAAAGAATTTAAAATTATAATCCGTAAAAGGGGAAGAAATAATAATTAAATAAGAATGCAGGTCTCATATTGAAAATGAGCCAAACATTCTGAGCTTGTGTAACGTGGCATTTGTGGAGTTATTTGCGATCGAATGCTAATGGAACACATCCTATCATAGTTAAACTTTCTACTCAAATTTGGAGAAATCAAACAATCTCTTGTATACAAACTTCACTGTTCTGCATTGTCATTACCCACTTCGAAAACTTAGAAATAATAATAAAAAAATCAACTTTTGCAAAAATGAAAAAAGTGAATTAACTATTCAAGGAAACTATTTGAACTCTTTAGATATAATTTGACTCTAACAGATTGCTTTAAATACTGAACATTTTGTTTTAATACTCATGACCGAGTTGACAGCCACTCGTCCTTCCACCGTTTGAGCAGCAAAGGGTTTGATCAGAAAGACGCGATTTCGGCTCGTTGGATATTTTAAGACAATGAAGCAAATGACTTTCAATAAAATATAACTGTCCATTTTTAAGTTGATTATAATTAATGATATCCCTAAGCCTCTACAGATGATGCGTACCGATAAAAATAATCCTGGTTGCCTGAATGTTCTCGGAAGCATCTTTAGTCCAGTATCCACACAAATTTTCAACTGGGCTGATTTTGTCTTTCTGTCTGGTAACGTCGTCGTAGATACATTTTAATCATGCTAGATTTCTAGATAAAATATTAATAACTGATAATTTTAGCAACTAGATTTGTTACATGAATTTCGATTGTCAACAGATTTTTTCTGATATTTAGTACTGAAATCATCATCATGTTACTAGGAAATGAAATCTATTAGGAAAGAATACACTATATACGTGACATTTTTTGTAGTTCACCTACTATAATTTGTTAATAACAAATTAAGCGCCTTTCTCTTTGATACTGAAGATATAAATGGTAATTAATATATTAAAATTATCACTTATAAAATTAAATTATTACGTGTTTCAGTCTCTTTAATGTTTACTGGTAATGTTTTACAAAATATTAATTTATTTTTCTTTTTACATTACACCACAAAATTATTTTTAGCAAGTTTTTCTGAAGTTTAGTGTGAGACATACGAAATATCTGAACGAGTAAACTAATTTCTTTCAGAATAATATGGTTATTTATTCATGGCAAGTAATTTTTGCACAAATTATTGTCTCATATTGTTCGAGGCTAGAATGAACAATAGATGGTAGAATATATATTTTTTTTAAATTTTCGCAAACTTACCCTTTCAAACATCTCGCTCTCTTTTATGGATCGAAATTTGTTGAAGTCGTCCTTAGTGTGGGTTTTTTAGTGCTTACAGTGACTCTTCTTAATGGTTAGCTTTAATAATCAATATTACACTGGGATTAAATTGTTATTCCATGTAACGATTCGTTGTCCATTACCGTTCAGATTTTTACAGACGTCTAGTTTGTCGCTGTACTATACAAATGCAGTCCTGGCTTAGTTTTAAAAGTTTAATTAGAGAGAGAACAATGAATAAGTTGAAATAATTTTCTTTTCTTATTACATGTAGCGATTTAAAAAAAAAAATTATGACTAGTAACTGTTCCTGTCTAATAAACTAATAACGTCATTCCGGATATGTAGGAAATGACGAAAGACCATGCATCGAGCGTTTTGGGTGGTCTTGCATTTGGGATGACGCAGGTACGTGACCACGTCCAACGATCCAGATTTCGGTTTTTCCATGGTTTCCCGAATTTACGCAAAGCGAATGCTAGGATGGTTCCTTCAAAAGGCAATGTACAAATTTCTTTCCTCTTGCCGCTAGTAATATTACTCATAATATTATTAGAAGGAGATATCAATTAACCTTCAGCTGATAAAGAGGTCCGTGCTTACGTGTGTGCAGGTAATATTTGTAGATAAATAATACTAAACCGTTTCTCAGAGTTTCCTTTGCTGTTATTTGTACCTTAAAACTGCGTAAAATAGGAGGTTCCCTACGAAAGCGTGGCTTTTTTTTTCTAACGGTGTTAATAATTTATGTTCGTCTAGTGGTTAGTAAACCACTGACCCTGTATTTCGGCTGTGAGGCACCAACGCACTGGAGCACTGCATCCCCCCCCCCCCAAATCCCTTCCACACGGTTGTTCTGATTAAGATTCTTCGTAACAGTAGTTTAGTGATCATACGAAAGTCGTGGAATGAAAATTGCAGGAGGAGCTTAAAAATACGTTTCTATATTTGTAAAGGAATACTGTCAGGAAATTGTAAGAATCTTTCCCTTCTTTACTTGTGTATACAATCCGTGAAGTAATCGTTAAAAAAAAAAATTCAAACTCTGTTGCGATACAAACATTCACTAAACAATTAAAATCTGTAATTAAGTTAAATTTATTTTCAAAACATCATTGCGTGAGGTATACCATGAATTCTCTGGAAGGGTATTCCTTGCTTTTACAGAAGGGCACCAATTATACAAACATTAATTAGCTTTTAATGTTAAAGGTATTAAAACCCTACTCAATTGCTTTTTACTGCATTTACGGTGAGTAGCTGCAGATATTTTTCAGAAAGTTGTATTCTATATTTTTCGTTTTACAGTTATAACACTGGGAAGTTAAAGGTATTTAGATGAATAACATGTTACGTATGTGGACACAAATAAACGAATTAAAACGTCCATTTATAGCTAAAATAATTAGCTTTGAAGCAAGGATATGCGGCTAAGCAATGTATGCTCCAAAATGTGGACACCAACCTCACATCGTTTTTGCCCTCGAGCCCTTCAACATAGTTAAACAGTGCTGTTTATTTCTTTTGTTAGCTCTCTGCGTAATCATTATTTCGCCCTTTATTAACAATAATAACAACATCTGTTCGTTAATAAACGTTTTTAATTGTACATATTGGTTTTGTTTGGAAGTACTAACTCGGCTGGTCTCATTATTATTATTTATTTATTTTGCTGAAATTTTTAAATATTTACCTCGAACGACTGAAATTTTTTCAAGTGATAGTTTTTATCGTGCGTATCTCGATTTCACTACATTTCTCAATTCACAATTAAAAACATTTCTTTGTCGCTATTGTTCTCAATAGAACGAAAATCTGAGGCAAACATCCATTAGATTCACAATGTTCATTGTGTGACTGGACGTCACTTAGTTTAACATTTTAGTATTAAAATCGTGTAAGGTTGTTAGGTTTCACTGCAGCCAGACGTCCAGTTAGCACCTCCTGCCGATCGACAGTTCAGGTTACAAGTTACACGTGCGGTGCTGAGCATGCAAGCCAATACTTTACCAGCAAGCCAAGATACATGGATCGCTCTCACTTCTTCACTGACGAGCAACAAGTTATCAGCTAGACTTCAGAATAGTTAGTCGCTGCACCAGCTTACAATTAGTTGTATACTGTAGGGCTAAGTCTCATCCCTATGTTCAGTAGCACGGGTTACGGAATACCTCTCTATCCTGTACATCATCAGCTGTAGATGGTTTACGGTTTATTACAGGTTAAACGATGTTTCCTGAAGAGATTGTTTGATTCAAGTAACCCTTAGCTGTCCGCTCCCTCTCCTACATGCAAGCATAACCCTCGACGCTCATGTTTATTTAGTAGTACAAGAGAAGTAGAGGAACAGTCCGAAGAACGAGAGCTCAAGAGCAGATGGTAGAGTACATGAAGATAGTCGGCGCAAGTCTTAGGACATCGTAGGGGAAAACCCACACACACCAAACAATTACAACTCCCACCACAATTGGAATACGTAACTTGCAGGGCTGATGGATTTTTTTTTCAAATTTTGATTAATTCAAAGTCACAATAAGTGTGTAATTAACCTTTGGGTAGGTCATGAATATTAAGATATTATGACTAATAGACGCGATTAAAGGTGAAACTGTGAACAAAACGAAATTAAGTAAGACAACTCTGATAGCCCAAAAAGATTATGAGACGTGAAGTGCACCAGAAAAACCGTCCAATCAGAAGACAGGTAGCAACTGAACTAATGAGGGAAAGAAGAGAACATATCTAGAGAATTCAAGATTATTAAGTGAATGTCTAGACTCACTCCAAGTGAAAATGTTTATTATTGTCGCCCTTTAACTTTCTATTACAAACAGTAAGAATAATATACCTGCATGTGCTAAGATAATGTGTCAATGTTATAATTCATTTTGTGATTTATTGTTGCTACATCATATGCCAAAATAGAAATCAATCTTATGTTCAAATGTAACAATGTAATGAACATGAAACTGCAGACGTAAAAGGTATTCAGATTATTCGATATGTAATGAGCGTATATCACTTTTAAGAAATGAGAGATACAATGTTATAAGGTTTTACCTCTTTACTATCTGCAGACAATAAGTGAAGTCAAAGAACAAATTAAACCAAAACAATTGAGTCTTTTAAGCCATAAACCAGATATTTTCGACATGACAAACCTGTGCGGGAAAAGACTGAGATGTTAAAATGCCTTAAACAATGAAAAGCTATTATTCTTCACGACTGTGCAAGAGTGAGGGTGAATTCTTAAAAGTGGGCACAAATAAACTGAAACAGACGAAAATCCTACGAGCTCTTGTGGAATATACACCCCTTTGTAATGAAGATGTGAAGATACCGTGAAATACAGACGAACCTCGGGTCGCTGTGTGCTGCGAATGAAACGGTGTGCTATAACAAAACAGACTTAAAGTGGTAACTGAATACACCAACTTCATAAACCTTTTAAACAACGCAACAATTGAACGCAGCTTAAACTGTGTTATCAAGTCTTCTGCAACATCTGCCGCATTTAGATGCTTTGTGTGCGTGTGTGTCTTTTTGTATTCGCGTTATTTGTGAGGCAGCGTATTCATTATACGCCTCGAATTTCTGCCGGTACGATGAGAAGTTCTGAGTTGCAGCGGATAATTAAAAAAAATCTTTCACTGAGACACACGGGTTATTGAGAACAGCATTAATGTTTGGAGTGAAGGAATCGATCTGTAGCTCGACGTTCTAATGGAAGGTATTACCCATTCTGGAGACCATTCACATCGAAGAATGATTTAGTCCTAATCCAAGTTCATGAAATCATCCAGAAATCTGATTAAAGCGGCTCTTAAGTAAACATGAAATGTGAAATTCATGAATGAAATTTCAGAACCATTTAATATCAAAACGGACATCATAGAAGGCAATCACTTTTTCCACTCTTCTTCAATTACAACTTGAATCACTATAGAATATAGGAATACGCTGAGTCAAGAAGAAGTGAAACGAGAACGCTTCAAACTATGCTCCAGATTCAAAGGGCTTAATGTGGACAGTGTGCGGGGATTTAGTTTGCCGGCCCTTCTGCAAACTACAGCAACGCACAAGGCGACTGCTGATTATATGTGCAGCTTTTTGTAAGTTCTTATGAAATAAAGACCTGCTAAAAATAACTGCCTTTCTGCCATTAAACTTGAAAGATAATTTTCGATACATCAAATAATGTTACTTTTGTTCGGGTTCACTCCGTTTAAGTTAGTAAAAAATGTATTGCTTCTAGAAAGGGGACACTGATTTTTATTCCGCAACCTACTGGGCTGGTCTGTAGATACTGTTTTTTTCTTAACTGAAGCAACGATTCTTTACTTCCATTACAGTTATACATGAATTTTGGCTGTGCCTTTAGCAACAATCTCCTAACTTCACGCTTTTATATTCAGTTCACACTGCAGCCGGTTTCTGTAGGTATTAAGCGAGTATATACTCTTATTACCAACTCATAAATTCCACTATTACTGCCCATTTGGGATTATTTTCCAGCAAAAACTCACTTCTTCCTGTGTGTCAGGCGAGGTTACCTTAATTCTAACCACGCTACCGATCACATCAATTGTTATATATGAGAATACAACTATTGCGAACTAGGAACCCCTGAATAGGAATATACTGACTCGACTCAATTAACATCTCAACAGTCATTTAAACAGATTACAAACAGACTTATTTCCCAGGTTTACATATCACAACTATCAGGCCTTAAACGTATTTGCCATTTTTACCAAAAACATCACCTCACCCATAGCAAAAACCCTTCACCCAGCTGACTAAATAGCTGAGAGAGTTGAACAACATGTTTACTCCAAAACTAATGCTACGACCAAAATAAGTGATGGAAATTATTGGATGTTCTTTAATATGAGAAAATTGGATGCGTCAAAGAATATAAATATGTGGGTGAGGTGATTTAAGCAGAATGAACTTGAAGGGGAAACACGTAATGTTCAAATTTGAAAATTAATTCCTCCGCGCGAAATTATATAACAAGAAGAGTATGCGTATTGTAGCCAAACTCAGACACTATAACGTGATTTCAAGCCAAAGATTATATGATTCAGAGACTGAATCGACAAGGACAAGAGAGGATGCTGGATGTTAAAGAACATATAAGATAATAAGTGTGTCGATGGGCAGGTGCACTTGAGATTTAATTTACAGTTATACAAGTTTAAGACCAGTAACATGATCAAATAGAAAGATACTCTTTTCGTTTTATGCAAACATCTTCTGAACAACCCCAAAATTCTTACAGTTTGGTTTTAAAGTTGTTAGTATTATTAAATGAAGCTTGATTGGAGATGATAGCGCACTGAATAACTACAAATATTATTATATTTTTCTGTAGAAATGACGATGTACAATAATCTTTCTGGATGTTACATTGGTTCCTAGTTTTGCAGCTATGTTTTAAAATTGAAATGTTTAGGATATTCTACTACAAAAGACAGTATTCTATTCAAATTTTTCTGTGATTTTTACTTTCCGTGCACCAGAATTGGCCTATTTAGTTTATTGGTGAGGATTTTTTGGACGAAAGCCTCCCCGAGTATTTCTGAAGATCAGTATATACATTTATTTACCTGCAATAATCTCATACAACACATTACTCAGTATGGTTGGATGGGCTGAAGGACCATGTAATTTCCTATCATCTAACACTTCATATCTTTCATTTTCTTTCTTGTAGGGCAGGAGCGAAAGTGGAGTGCTTTTTGGAATTTCTTACGGAACAGTTCTACCAACAACTTTCTAAGAAGCTGTCTCCTGAATCCACTTGGAATCCAGGAATTTCGCACACCAATTCCTTCATCATATCAGCTACAGCTTGTCTTCCCTGTATTTCCACTAACGGCTCAGCACGTCTTTAGAAACTTTCAAATGCCATCGTATTTCTCGAAAAGGATCCTTTTCAGTGGAATAACATTCGAGCATGATGTGGCTTTTTCGATATGTTTTAGTTTATGGGCCAAGATGTAAAGTATATTTCTATATATCATTATACACACCTTTGTCAAATTTTTCACTAGTGAATTAAGTCCTTAAGAGCCCTCATAAACAGGTCATTTACTTAATCCTTTAGTGAAAGGCGCTCTTTTTAATGACCACTGTAAACTATTGTACTATTGTACGAACAATGCTGTCCTATCATCATAATAGAAAAGCCAAATTTTTGCATGTTCATTGAGACATTGGTGGCTTTTAAAATACTGGGCTTCTTTTAAAATACTGGGCTTGTGGTTTATACTTGGTTTAGCCTTGTACAAATGCGGTGTCTTAATTTATAGTATTCTGCCTGTGGACCACCTGAATCATTTTCGTGGACGACTAGTTGAGAAACACTGCTTCATAATGTTGGAGCCGTATACAAATAACGGTATGTAGAAAATTTTAACCAATCTGAAGACTATTGCAATCATTATTTCGAGATGAGAGGGAAGTGTGAACGCTCTGGCCTCGTATTCATGATGTTCGCCCATCCAGATTTCGGTTTTCCGAATACATTCCCGAAAAATAGGGAACAGTTCCTTTAAAAGTTTATGGATGAGTCTTTCCCATTCCCCACCCTTACATCCTTTCGTGTGCCTAATAATTTCGACATCAGCGAGCAGCTTAAACCGCAAATTTATATAACAGATTAGTCTAACCTTTTGACTTAGATAGGTTTCTTGGTAAACCAAGCGTTTTGGGAGAAGTACGCCTCTTTCAGCCATTGCGTCTACTTCATCTGTGATGAAGCATGTTTCCATAATTGGTAGGTGCATTGAATTTGAGTAGATATATTTTCTCAATCTAAATTTCATTAGCGTCAAGTGTGTTAGGAAGGATTAAATGGATTGTAACAAGGAGCCAAAGGGATACTGGATTTAAACCGAGTCATCATTTTCTAATATTTCTACAGGATGATTCAGGAAGAATGGTAAATATTAAAGGAGGTGGTAGTCTGAACAATATTGAGCAAAAAAGTTTATATAAACATGTGTCCGATTACCATTCCTTGTGGGTATATAGGTGGTGAATGTTATGCATAAGATAAACCTCAGAAAATGATCAAGAAAGCACCAATAACTTATTGAAGTTCTTTATTCATGCAAAAACACACACATATTTAACAAAAGTTGAAATTAAATGTTCGAAGGTCCCTCCGTAGAGTTCAATACCTAAATTGAAGCACTGAGTTATACGTACTCCTGCGAAGAGAGCTGTAAAGTGTATTGAAGGCGATGGTGAAATTTTCTAAAATTTGATTTAAACTTTTGTAAAATATTTGTGTGTTTTTGCATGAATAAAGTACTTCAATAAGTCATTTGTGAGCTCTTTACCATTCTCTGAGGTTTATTTTATGCATAGCATTCCAGCACCTATGTGGTATTTACTAAATGAATGGAAATCGCACGCATCTTTAAGTGAACTTTTTTATTCAATATTGTTCATATCTCATTCAATATTTACCATTCCTCCTGGAATCACCCTGTATAATATCTACCACGGAACAAAGTAAATATCCTTAGGTCGAGTGAAAATGGTAATGAAATATACTAACATAAAGAAGCTATTCATATAGGGTCTATAAATTTTTGTTTATCATCGACACGGTGCATATTGAAACCTTACTGTTCATGGTATGTTGAAATTTATATAGCCACTGTCCGTCAGCTCGACTCTTCTGAAATGCAATGACTAGAACCTCGTTAAGTTGATATCCTCGTCAGACTGAGCACATGCTGAGCAGCTTGTGGCTACAATATTAAAACAAGGCCGAACCTGTGAGGTAGGGCGCGTTCTCACCTGGTCGGCCGGCAAGGTGGCTAAATCTCATTAGGCTCATGAATATGGAGGTCGCTCACACAGACCGCGGCTAACCTCGTTACTGGCCGCTCGTCTTCTGCACAGACACTAACACATTCAGGCTGCGTCCTGCGAGGGCTCGGCGAGGAGAAATAAATAAGCGTGCACTACCCGCAAGGGGACACGCCTCTCCTCTATTCACCATCATTGTGGATTCCTATCCAATGCTTTTTATTATTGTTTACATATTTCGATACTAATTAATTGTGTTAATAACGTGAAATGTTACCAATATTCTTGTGACATATATTTATTGTGATCTAATCCTTCCGCTAATTTTCAATGCAACTCGGTATTTCTGAGTAATTAATTGAATCATTTCTACAAGTTGGATAGAATTTTACCTAATTGTACCATACCTGCCACAAATCACTTTTATTCCTTAATCACATCGTATTTCTATTTTATTCGCAGCTTTAAACCTGTGTGGACCACCTCAGGCGTCAAGTCTGCCCTGTGCCAGCGTCCAGGATGTCAAGGACCTGCTTGCCTCAGGAGAGGACGAACGGCCTTATGTCAACATTCCCAACTGAATCAGTGTATGTATACTGGCCAGATGGTATGCAGTGTCACAGTAACAAGTCAGCTCACACTGCCAGTGGGTATGCAGTGTCACAGTAACAAGTCAGCTCACACTGCCAGTGGGTATGCAGTGTCACAGTAACAAGTCAGCTCACACTGCCAGTGGGTATGCAGTGTCACAGTAACAAGTCAGCTCACACTGCCAGTGGGTATGCAGTGTCACAGTAACAAGTCAGCTTACACTGCCAGTGGGTATGCAGTGTCACAGTAACAAGTCAGCTCACACTGCCAGAGGGTATGCAGTGTCACAGTAACAAGTCAGCTCACACTGCCAGAGGGTATGCAGTGTCACAGTAACAAGTCAGCTCACACTGCCACTGGGTATGCAGTGTCACAGTAACAAGTCAGCTCACACTGCCAGTGGGTATGCAGTGTCACAGTAACAAGTCAGCTCACACTGCCAGTGGGTATGCAGTGTCACAGTAACAAGTCAGCTCACACTGCCAGTGGGTATGCAGTGTCACAGTAACAAGTCAGCTCACACTGCCAGTGGGTATGCAGTGTCACAGGAACAAGTCAGCTCACACTGCCAGTGGGTATGCAGTGTCACAGTAACAAGTCAGCTCACACTGCCAGTGGGTATGCAGTGTCATAGTAACAAGTCAGCTCACGCTGCCAGTGGGTATGCAGTGTCACAGTAACAAGTCAGCTCACACTGCCAGTGGGTATGCAGTGTCACAGTAACAAGTCAGCTCACACTGCCAGTGGGTATGCAGTGTCACAATAACAAGTCAGCTCACACTGCCAGTGGGTATGCAGTGTCACAGTAACAAGTCAGCTCGCGCTGCCAGTGGGTATGCAGTGTCACAGTAACAAGTCAGCTCACACTGCCAGTGGGTAAGTAGTGTCACAGTAACAAGTCAGCTCACACTGCCAGTGGGTATGCAGTGTCACAGTAACAAGTCAGCTCATACTGCCACGTTCCTTGTAAATTTTACTCGATTTTGTAATTACTTAAATAACACCGCATACCCTGTCAACCTGTGAAGTTTTCTCCTCCTCTTACATCCTGAGTGTTTCACTTTTCGTTTGCCAGGTAGTGTATTTTTACATCGTATGGTTATTTTACTTTCGCACTAAGGCTATACAGCTTCAGATCAACAATATTTAAATGTCGCCAGTCATCCACCAGGTTTTAATTCAACATCAGAGCAAATTACTAGAATTGTTACTTGAAATATAAGTAAGCATTTGATGCCTTACTTACAATGTCTGTAGACCTGAGATAAAATTCCTTAGTTTTACAGTTGGTTTTCATCTGTTGAGAAATGGGTAGAAATTATTAATAATCAGTAATATGGTGAGATTGAAAAAATGCCTTCCATATGCTATCGATGGTTTACAAGAGAATAACATTTATAAAATAATGTTAGAAATAAGTGCTTTATGTAAAAAAATAGTAAAGTGACCATAGTAATAATCCACTAAATATACGAAATTAAGACAGCAATTACACAGCGTGTGTTTGAACAAAAAGACCAATTTAAGAACCTTCCAGTAAGATGTTCACGGAGCTTGTAGCTGAATGCTGTATCAGTGATGTGTTGAATCAGTTGTCACTATCTATCTATCAGTTGTATCTATTTGAATGAAATAAATCATTACGTGCGCCCTGTTTAAGTTTTGCTAACTATCTATCAGTTGTATCTATTTGAATGAAATAAATCATTACGTGCGCCCTGTTTAAGTTTTGCGTCACTGAAGAATACTGCGAGGAACATTAGCTGCCTCGCCATTTCTTTTTTGTTAAAAATAGTTGATGAGGCCTGCGACTAGAGTTCTGCGCTGACGTCTAAATCAGCGTATTTACGCGTCCCGCTGCTCCACTGTCTATTTCGAATCGCAACGGCAGACGCAATCTGTTTGGGATGATTAATCGACACGGGCGCTATATTTCGATTTTTATCTCCGCGTTTCACAGTTAATCACCCGTTCGATCACGTTCGTAATTAGTGAAACTCGGGACGGAGCGCTGCCGGCGCTGTGGCTGTCCCCCGGCGATGACAAATGAAGAGCGCCGCTGATTGTCCACGCACGGCCCCGCCGCTTCTTGTCCGCCTGCCCGGCGGGTGGCCTAACTTTCGTCCCTCTTACTCTTGGCCCACTTCCAACGCCGACTTTGAAACAGAGACTCCCCGGACAATGGCGATCTCGGACACGCCCGCACTTTCTCCTCATTTCTTCGTTAACTGCTGCTGACTCAGCTGCAGAGCTACGTACCATCTCGCTTATGGCTCTGCAAGTCGTCTCGTTTAGAATATATGCGAAACAATAAAATCTTGAATTAAGTCACCGACAGTGCAGTAATTGGTGATGCAAGGGTATTTTTCCGAAGTTTGTACTTAAAAAGACGATAGTTCAAATAATAATCAGTTTTTTGTCCGTTTTCGTGGTCCTACAAAATGTGAATAAATGGTATGACACTGGAGCACACTGTTTTGACGTTAGTTGTATCCTTGCTATTCGGTATTACATGCAAAATACTGAACCGAACTGAAATTCGGTTAGCGCTCTTCATTTTTACGTTTATGGTTTGCGTTATCGGAATTCAAAACTTCATGCATGATGCAACCGTTTAAGTTAGCTTGTAAAAATAATTTTATGATTGTGTAACTGGACTAAAAGTGTGTACGAAGTTAGTAATTATCTATAAAGCTTTCAAACATTTTCAGATGTTTGTGCAAGAAATCCTAATAGGGTGTAGTACCGCTTCTTCATTTAACAGTGCGTTAACATGTAACAGTGTACATGAGTCCTGATCAAGAAGTAAATGATTTGAATTATTGCAACATGTTAGAAGGATAGTCAATGTTTATGCTTAATAACAATATTCACTTATGACTTTGAATCCAAAAGATTCAACGTTTCACTGCGAATTTCCTCTTTCTGAAATGATTTCAAACTTTAACTAATTCAATTCTAGCACATGTACATCTGGATTATTAACTCATACAGACAATTTCATTGATTTACTCATACTGTATTTTTCAATTGTTGCAAGGTATTTAATACCTTCAAAACAAAGTAAAACACAAGGCATCCATAGCACTTAACCATTCATGGCCCAGGAAGACTTATAGCATGAGAACGTAGCATGTTAACCCTGCGCTACGGGGCCACTAGACTTTCTAATTTAACCACTTGTATATTCTCATACGTGTGGACCATTTTGTTTTCTGACTTTTGTGCTTTGATGTTATAAGGAAACAAAAAATTTCATAAGAAGTTAATAACTAAGATTCATCTTTGACCACAGTACGACGCCATTGATTGTATTTAGAGGTTATGCACTAGTTCGGATGAGCATCGTTGGCGAGTATGCCGGCAACCTGAGAAGAAGTCCCAATCTTCTAATGTTATGGAGGGGCACAACCGTATTACTCCTGGCTTTATGGTGCGGTACCTCAGATGGTATGACTACAGGTCACGGCTGGTAGTGACTGAGGGAACCTTCACGGCACAGCGGTGCGTCACGGACATCCTGCATGCTCGTACGTTACCTCTCACGCGGCAGCATCGTGGTACCATTTTTCACGGGACAATGCTAGTCCATACACGGCACGTGTCTCTATGAACTGTTTGCGTGATCTTGATGTACCCCCGTCCTCCGATCTGTCCCCATACGTGAGACCCGCTCGGACGTGAGCTCCGTGCCACACACAGAACACCAGCTACAACAGGTATAGGCCAGCTTGTTTCAGAAGAGGATTCAGCTAACCAGTGCATTCACCCAGACCAGGTGGTCTGCAACATCATACTGATAAGCGCCTCATACAGCCCAGTTGCTTGTAAATGTTACTCTATTTTGAAATCACTGAAACAACATCACATACCATCCTAACCCATTCATTTCTTTTCTCCTCTCTTTCTGATTGCCTCACTTTCTTTTTTGTCAGACAGTGTAATTTCGATTGTTATTATAGATGAGAACCTCATGAATTGTTAATCTGCAAGACATACCCTGTAAGAATAAACAAATGGATTATTTTAAAGTAAATAGGGTAAAACGTGCGAACTTTCGTTAGCAATTTAACGCGGGTTTTCCGTTCTAGAATATTTTCATGCATTCTTGTATCAGAATAAGTCCGAGATCTAGGATAATCTCAAAATAATAACTGATCAAAAAACAGTTCTTCACAAAAGCTTAGTTAATTAAACTCTTATAAATCATTTTATCACTAAAATAAAAATTGAGAATACTATTTACACTTGGGCACTTCCCACTAAATATAGTTTCATTTTCAATCACTCGTTTCCACTGCAGTATAAATCTTCTCATGATAAATATCTATCGTTTACTACTGGCAGAAAAATGTATAAAAGCGTATGGTTATTAATCTTGAGGTATCTTTATTCATTTAAAAAATGTTTACTAAAGAGTTAGGTGCGTTAATTTACATAACTCCATTTTATTACAAGTTTTCCATATAATTCCCATAGAAACATTTAATTTCTCCATTTATTTATATATTTTTGTGAAATCCTTCCTACAGTGGATGATGGCTATAAAAAAACTAGATAAATATCGTCGGCTACAATGAACATGACGCTGCGCCACACGGACAGCCAAGAATCAACTAGATAAATATCATTTACAGGTAATGAACGGTGAAAAAGATTCATGGAAATAACATTAAAGAGTGTACATATCAATATTTATATCATTGATTTCAATCGCTAAAACGTAAAGCGATTATAAGAACACATCTTACTTTAGCAGTATATGATGATTACATTTTTTATTACGATCTGGATTATGTCGAAAGTTATTTGTAGTCATACAATTGTAATATCTTTGGCTGTTTGAAACAGGAAATCTGCCACCTGCTGCCGAGCAGTTGACCTTACTGATTGCTCATGTTTAGTTAATATCCTTTTACCTACATATTTTTTATTATATACTGAGATCATTTTTATATCTTTTTAATTCTTCTAATTTGCTTCAGACTCAACAGAACTAATATCATTAGAAAAATACGCCTCACGTTCATATTTCAGCGAGATCTAATATTTCAACGAACTTTGACCTAACAAATTCATATTTTGTGCCTAAAAACTCATTTTTTTTGTCGCTTTTGGACTCTGCAAAATGTAGTTTTGGTTTAAATCGACATCACGGTGTCCAACTATGTCACATCGTCATGACTCAGTTTTAGACTCTGTGCAGTACATATCTGTTGTAAATCGAACTTAAATAAAAAATTATTATACTAAGAAGCAGATAATATCAGATACTTGAAACCCTAAAAACACATTTTTGTGTGCCTAGAAATATTTTATGCCTAAAAAATATTTTTTTTACTGTTATTTTACACTCAATACCACACCTAAAACTCTTTCACGGGCTTGCAGCTAGATTCATAATAGACAGGCAGATCTCTCTTTTTCAGTATTGAGATATAAAACCATTATAAATACCTGAACAAGAATTTTTTCGTAAGATGATACCATAACAGATCAATTACTTGAAGCAAAGAAACCTTAACGAGTGATTTTAATCGCAACCATTAGAGGCGTTTCCTACATAGCCAGTATATTTGCAACTGTACATTCATTAGATTGGCTCCTTTAATAGTATAACATAATATCACACGTTTTCAAATCAATAAAAATTCTTAAGTAACTCATGTAAGTGCTATTTTTTTATGTCCTTGTGCACGCTGCAACGATCGCTATTGCGCCATCGACAATCTCTGTTCAGTGAATCAAGAACTAAAAAAATATGATTACTAAAAAAGTCCCTATATTTTGAGCTTCTGTCGTCTGCAATACAGCGTGGAGGAATTCAATTTCGAGATTACAATGTTTTGGATTTCCATGTATTTGCACATGCAGCTTTAGGCTATCCGTCTATTGAAATTACTTCTCTTTTAGACTTTTCTTTTTGTAATATTTAACTGACTTCTATAAAATCTCGTTCAAATATTCACTCTTGCGCATCATGTGGCCAGATTTTTATTTGCGTTTAAAAATTCTGAAAGCATCAATCTGTGTCGTTGTTCAAAAATTTAATTTTGTGAAAATTTGTATTGTGTCTAATAACTAGCGTGTATTTAGTAACAATAAACAATGTTGCAGTTTGCTACAAGGCGTTTTAGTTACTATTTCCAGATATGACGAAATAATTATTTGATTTTAATGATATTCCGCTTTCTGCACAATACTCTTATGTTGTCTCACTGACTAGGTCATTGGATTTACTATTTATTTTAGTTCCTAAATTTTCAGTGACCTTATGAGTCATATTACTCAATGACTTTAGATGAAGCTGATTTATTTACACGGGATTACTGATCTTCATGGAGGCTAATGCATTATAGTAATAACTCTATGACTACCGTAATTTACGTGATATCAAGGTACGCAATATCCGAATAATTTTCTTCATCTAAACGTTTGACTACATTTTGGTTGTTATAACGAGAAATTTAGTGTTCAATAACAAGCACTCAGTCAAAATTTAGAACATGGGCATTACAAAAACAACTTATCAGTGAAATTTCAACAACTTCACAATCGAAACAGAGAATGTATAGTTTGGTAAGATGTGGGAAGAATAAAAATATTTTCTCTCTGATAATATGTTCATTTAAGCCTTTTAAACCACATGCATTTTTACTGATAGTAAATATAGTCTTTGCTTTCATTGGCGTTTAGCTTACAAACTTCGCTGATCTTATTTGACTCTCTATGATGAATTTTCCCATCTTTAATCAGCTGTCTTTACTTCTTTTCAGACGACTCTGAAACCAATGTTCTCGTGCATTATTGAAAAATAAATTCATTCAGATCTTCCTGCAGAAATATATTTAACTTAAAAAAAAAAATCCGTTAAAGCCTTTAATTAGTTGGGACAAAACAACTTTCAAGGCCACTATAAATAATTTAAAGAAATATATCAAATTCTGTATTCGCGGCATAGTTTGGCTACCAGACAGGTGTAAACAGTGAGTCAATTCATCAGGGAGCCGTGAAAAGCAAAGAATAGCGTTAGCAGCGCGGTGAATACGGGCTTCGGCAGGTCATGCCACGTCGATCAACAAATGATTCTTTCTGCTGGCGCTAAAGAAATCGGTAACTGCGGCCCAAATCGATTCCGGGACAATCAATCACACCTGGCGCAGTGCTGACGAGGCGAGGCTGCTCATTAATTATAGCAGCAGAGCTCCGTGCAGCCGGTCAGACGCGCCTTCCTTTCCTCTTGTTTGGAAACTCATTAGGCGCCGACTCGCATCCAGCGAATTAATGAATCCGTCGGCTGTGCGGTAATGGAGCGCAGGCGGACTGCTGCTACTTTGGCCTCACTGACCTCAGCTCATTCACGCATTTCATCCTGTTCCAGCTATCCGACGAGGGCACAAGAAATTTAAATGTCATCCAAATATGCCGGTAAAATAGTGGAGGTGAGCTTTTCACAACCTTTTTTAACCGGAGCACCAGTAAAATGAGATAAATTATTGACCCTTAATTTATATGAGCCTATTTTTTTTATTTTATTTTTTGCCTTTATATTAGAACTGTAGCAAACCGTATGTATTCGTTACTGAGTAACGAAAATGTGCAAGTACAAACATGTTGCGCGTACATTATTTTAATATAATTAATATTATTTACTGTTAAGTGTTGATATTTTTAACAAAATAATTTTGACAACATAAAAACTTATTTTGTAGTTATGAGTTTGTTTTACAGAACATCATTAGTAAACAGAAAATGCGTATAGATAATTTGAGATGGTTATTGATTTTTTACTGATCATGCCTTACGTAAATTTTAGCAATTCCGAAAATTTATGAAATGCGTTGATTCTAAAATGCGATATTACAAATTCTAATTTATTTTATAGTGCAAATTTTACCTAAACTTACTTTACTAAAACTACGAATAAAGTCATCCCGTTAACCGTACTCGACGCGACTCCATGAGATGCTTCATACTACTGCTCGATTGTGTCAAAACTAAAGAGTAACGAAACGATACGATAGTAACGAAGTCGTCCCGTACGTGGAAATACTCGATACAATGCTTCAAGCTAGCGCCCGACTGTACCAAATGTGACGACTAGCGATTCAATAGTAACGAGTATTGATTGGCTTAGTAAAGAATACATACGAATACACAATTTCTCGTAAATTTCACGGCTCTACTTTATATGTATACGAGCTGTGATCCGCGATTTTGTACGCGTGGACTCAGAATTTCATTGCTAGAATTGAACAAGAAAGTTGTAAGTTACGTAAGATTTGTGCCAGAGAACACCGAGTCGGCATAATATGACTGGAAAGCCATCACCATATTATTCTACCTACGAACCTGTCTCATGAAGAGAATCAGTTTTCAAAATGTTTAAAAAACAGAAAAATACGAAGATGCGGCGAGGTGTGTGTGTGTGGGGGGGGGGGGGGGGGAAGGGAGTGGGAGGGGGGAGAGGGGGGGTTAACTAAGAGCAGTTTCAATTTCAGCTATGTAGTTTCTTCTTTCTTCAGCATGAGAATCAGATTCTTGGGTTCTAATAAATTCAGCTGCTGGTGACTATCAACTATCAAACATCTTAGGTCTAGTTTACGCCTGCGAAACCTGTCAAAAAAGAAGACAAAGTAAACTGATGTCAGAAACTTTCAGGAAGACAGACAGTAATAGTCTACAGTGCAGCGCAAATCGTCATCTATACTAAATAATAAGTTCTGTCTGTAAATGAAATTTCTTAACAGATCATACACTAACTGACTGTAAGAGAAGCACAGCCTGAGTGACCGATTTATCACTACGCATCCGTCTGCATGTCATCATCCGATGAACTATGAAAACAATATGACTAAAACTGTTATTCACACCGGAAAAAATGTATCCTGTGTTCGTCCTAAGAATACAAAGTATTTCGTTGTCAAATTCAATCAATATTGGTGTTGCCATTCAGTTTTCGAACCGTAACTAAAAGACAGAGACTTACATTCAAATTTATAACATTACTAGCTGATACCCGCGAGTTCGTACGCGTGGATTAAGAATTTCTTTGCCAGAATTGAATATAGAAAGTTGTTGGTAACGAATGATTGGTCCCAAACAACACCGAGTCGGCATAATATGACAGGAAATCTATCACTGTATCATTCTACCGTCGAACCATATTATTCGTTGGCACAAGCTCTACTAACTCACTTATACATCATTTAATATAGTACTGACTGCATTTGCGAGCATTAAGAGAGGATTTTGTTCCCTATAATAACTTCAAAATCCTGACCCCTCCACTTCTCGCACGCAATTCACGGCGGTCAGAGTGTCTATGCGGAGCATGACAGGCAGTCGCGCCCGAAAGTTGTGTAATGTTTCCTGTTAGAGGTCCAATATTAACTGTTCATTTAAGGAAGATTGTTTCTGAAAGATTGGAGGACCTTTTTTCTACTTATGGCTTTACACCTCGCCGACATCATTAGAGACTGGATGGAACTGGGGACAAGGAACGGGGAAGAATTCGGCCATGGCCTTTGAAGAAATCATTCCGGCATTCGTGTGGAGTCATCTGGGGAAACCATGGAAAACCCAAATCCAAATGCTCGGATGGGATTCGAACCGGTGTCCTCCAGAATACGGGGCCAGAGCGTTAGCCGCTCACCCACCACGCTCGGAATGAAGAAGTGTTTCAAAGAACATATAAAACTACGATTATTCACTGAGACGGGTACAAATACCGAATCGTTTGTTGAAACAAAACTACGAGTGACCGTTTGGTTATTTATGCTTCTGATTTTTTATTTCCACTTAAAAAATCTGTTTTTTAAGGAACGTAGATCTTTCCCTTCGGTTGCTGGTTAGTTGTGAAATGTTCAAACGAATAACAAACGCAGTTTTAATAGCTACTAAACCTTTGACCTTGAGTGTCATTTTTCCTCGGGGAATGCATTATAGTAACGTTTCTCAACATTTTTCAACGCGAGGACCAGTAAACAGACTGAAATAATACTGAGTAGCAATAACTTAGGTGGGCCTCTTTTTTTTTTTTTTTTTTTTTTTTTTTTTTTTTTTTTTTAGCTATAAGTATCTTATAAACATTTGTGACATATAGTTTTATACCATTATAATATGATAAATCTGCACGCTTATTTTGAATTCCACCGAAACACCGTTATGAAAATGGTAGTGAACTATTAAAAGTTGATTACGTATTGACCAGATTCTTATTTTCTAATAAGTAGATTAGTAATAATAATATAAGCTGGATGCTACACCATACAACCGACCCACATGAACAAAATAAAAGAAACGAGACCCGATCCCTTTTATCGTTGTTAACTTCAAGAGTCTTATGTTACCAACCCTACCACCTTCTGCGGCTCCTCTCACGTATGCTACTACAAGAACCCCAGAAAACAGTCGTCACTCTAATCCTTAAATGAACGGTGCTTTATTTTATGCCGACAGGAAACGTATTTAAAGAATAGGCTATCGTAGGAAGAATACTATCTATCCTCATATCCTGTAAATGCTAGACTTTTGTCCGATTGTTGAAATATTCATAGCTTTTAAAACGTTGTGCTTAGAGGTAATGCTCGCTTAAGGCGGGTTTACGCGGTTAACTTCTCGTAATCACACCGGATGAATCACTCGCAGTGAAAGGAAAGCGAAGTATGTAAAAAGGGAATCCTCATCCAAGATGACGGATGAAAGAAGTTGGCTCGGTCTCAACTTTTCGTGTTTCACTCTGATGAATCATCAAGAGCGACGAGTGTAAACAGTCAAAATATCGAAGTGAAACATACTCCTGGATCGGTCTCAAATATTTGTTTCTGAATGTTGTTGTTTTGAACACATAATGATTTTTAAATTGAAAGTAGAAATATTTGTTTATTTTTAAGTTCTTTACATAATAACGAGTGTTTATAGACGTCAGAAGACATCAACCGCAAAATTAAAACTATCTGAACCAGTTGTTATAGTAAATTAACTAGAAACCAGACAAGTGTGGTGTAAATTATATTTGTAGGTAAAGTGAATGTGTTTCAAATCAGTTACCAGTTGCAAGAAAAGTAAGATTAATTTCTAGCTTCAGTTTAGCTGGAAGACATTTTCTCATTAGTGTCCTGTTTTCTAATTAATGGTATTTTTTTATAACAAATCTGTGTGATTTATACATTCGAAGATGATTTTTAAATGCCATTTTGTCCTCCAATGCTCATTCTAGCACGTCGCAAGATCCAATTTCTCGTGAACTAACTTCTGTTTTTTCAATTAACTTTCTTCACGATGTAACTTTTAATTCTTTAGGCGAGGTATCTGAAAATTAAATGCATTCCAGCACCACAAGTTTGTTTGTTGCCATCTTGAAGTGAACTGAATGGTTCATTTGTGATGATACGTGTAAACAGATAGTGAATTCACCTTCATTTTCACTACTAGTGATTACGAAAAGTGAACCGTGTAAACCCGCCTTTAGAGCCTAATACAGTACTAGTACGGTTTCTAAAGCTTTAGTATTCTACCTACCGACCACCTGTTCAGCTTCGTGGACCAATAGTGATTCGCGGACCACAGATTGTTAAACACTGTATTATTGGACTTATGCTACTCTAGCAATTAACCTGGCTAGTATGTATTGATAAAAGTGTTGTTAGTTTGTAACATACCAGTATTTCAATATAACAATTTATTGATTTTATTATTATTAATATTTCCAAATTTCATTCCTCCCAGAGGCGGGCTGCTGGAGGGTCTCGAGGACCCTTTTCAGCTGACTAACCTAAATGGGAAGAAGGAAGGATGGAAGTCGGCCGTGGCCTTATAGGGAACCATCCCAGCATTCACCTTTAGTGTCTGGGGAAAATCACGGAAAACCTCAGTCAGGATGGCCGGACGGGTTCGACCCCGGCCTGCCGAATGTCAAGTAGCAATACAAATTCTCACTACCTTAGACCCGGTCATAATAATAATCTTCTTAATATAACCATGCATGAACACTTCTGCTGCGAGAAGCAACCTAGATTTAGTTCACCACAATTCCGTTTGTCTGTCTTTTTGGATGAGCGGGTTTCACGGAGAAACCACCGCTCGAATTTATAAACCCAGCCAGAGAACCGCTGGGATGCCACTGAAGGATTTCAAATGGCCATCGGGGATACCATTCAACCAGAAAGCTTTAGAAATCTAAACGTAAATGAAGGGCCAATTTAACAATTCAGTTTGTTTGAAAATATTCTAGTACTGATTGAAATTGTACAAAAATCAGTCAGAACATTATAACATTATGGTATTAATTTCAAGGCGATAAATATATGAAATGTGTATAAAGTAATATTAATCACGTTATGTTGGTGTCCTTTTATTAGGTCTTAAATGTTTCAAACAGAAATATGGTAAGCGGAAAAGTAGTGGTACCGTCATAGTATGCTTGACAACATGTCTGCGTATTTAATACTCACTGTCTGTGGTATTCGTATCCAAATTATGTGGCTTGTGAGCTACAACGACATTTCTACTTCCTGTTGAAGTTATATATAACTTACTGAGTAGCTTCAATGAATGTCGTTTTTTTTTTCATAATGAAACAACTCCGTTAATTATTTCTGATTTTGCAGCAATTTTATTTAAATTGATGCCATTTACATTGAACGTGAAACTAATAAAGTTTGGGGAAGCTGAATCGGCATAAACTTTGACTTTATTTTTTCTGATGCCGTCCACGTACGCTGAAAATTATATACATCTTTTCTAAAAGAGTGAAATATTTTGATTTGCTCGTAGACTGTAAGTTTTTGTTATTTGATTAGATTAAGTCTTCATCATCTTCGTAATGGATTTTGCTGCCCATCATTTAGCCGGTAATAAGAGACATGTATCGATATAACATTGCTGATGTTGCCTTAAAACACTGCGGATATATACATCTGATAGCAGTGCATCACTTTATTTTTTAATTTCTGGCGGCTTTTCCGTAAAATGAAAGTGGGAATTGTGAAGGGGGCTTCATAACAAAGCAGTTAATCCAAATTCAACAGGTTAGGACCATTTTTGGATAGGTTTAGAAAGTCATGCAGTCCCCCTGTCCTCTTTAATAAAATGCGTTGTCTGGAGACTGCGCGTTCCTCGATTGCTATTGGCTAGAGAACGGTGATGTCACGTGACAGCCGTTGCTCGCGATTTAACAGTGACCACAGTCATTAGCAATTAGAGGTTAAGTGTATAGTTTAATAGCTAAGCAACTGCTATGAAATTAATTGCCATAATACAGTCATTAATTATGTTTTTATAGTATTTCATAGTAAAAAAACTATTGAAATACTTTACGGCTGAAAAAATGTGGAACTACTTTTCAAAAACATGTGTCGACTTTAATAAACTTAAATTAAACTGAGAATACCAGTTGTCATTCGCGCCTAGGCTAAATTTTATGACCAAAGTTTGTACACAAGTTAGCTATAAATGAGCTTTAAGCTTGCCTTTTTATGTAGATTTAAATCATCAAGGATACGACTTTGTATACGCGATGTGAAACTCATTACTTCACTTGATTTTTACTTTCAGCTACAGCATTTAGTATTTCTTCTTCTTATTTTTTAAAAAATAGAGCACCTATTTTATTTTATCAATTTAAATCACAACAAACAACTTTGAAATTCAACAACAATATTCTTGCCGTAAAATAACAACGATCGGAGATATGAGAAATTTGAGATTATGTGCACAGTTTAATACATACGCTAATGCTATGAAAGTAATTACCATAGTAGAGTCATAAAGTTTGCTTTTTGTAGAATTTTATTCTCAAAAGAAAGGCGGAAAAACATTTTGGCTGAAAAACCGTGGAAATACGAGAAATTTTCAGTAACATGTCACCAATGATAGTAACAGTTAAGAAACTCGGATTTCTAATGGTCTCTGCTACAACCACGAATCCCAAATGCCGTTCCGGCCTAGGCTAAATTTCGATTTAATTAAAACTTTCACTAATGTTGCTACTTGATCAAAGTTTATATGTTATGGTCTATATGATTTTTACATATTTTACTGACCACTTTCGTTAGTGGTCTTTGTTCACGCTGGCTGTACGTGAGTTATTAGTTTATTTAAATTGGATATCACGCCAAAAACGTTACCGAATCCAGTGTTATGACAATTCATTTACTCGGAGTTGTTCAGTTATTTATTTATCTGGAATGCGTATAATTTCTCCGGCAGTCACAGAAACTGTATGCAAAGATTACATTATGAATTTTTTTTTCCGAGACTAAATTAAAAAAATATATATATAAAAGCAAGGTGATGGTTTCGAAGCAAACAGGAAGTCTTCAAATTTAGTCAAGTTTGTATTCCATGCAGCTCGAGTCTACAGTTTTTGAAACAACTAAATGATAGCGCTATTGTCCCTGTCCGTTTTTTTAATTTTTTAATTTTTTTTAGCCTTCTACGGACTACAAGTACGCAACTTTATTTTCTCTTCTGAGTTTCCTTCCTCCGTTGCCAGTACTCTTTCATTATATGGCTCACTCTTGCTTTTTCTTCCTCTGAAAATGCCCTCTTCTTCCTGATTGGTTTTTCTTCAGTCAGGTCCTTTACCACCACAATTTTTCCTCTGAATAATTCCCTGTCATGTCTACCATGCTGATCCCACCCACATCTTTTCATATCCTGATGGACCTCCTTCACCTATGGATCTTGAGTCTTCCTGTTCTCTTGAAAGTTGAGTATTTTCTTTTCTTTTAATTCATTCTGGTTCCATTCGCTTGATGTGTCCCTAGAAAGCTAATCTCCTTTTCTCAATTGTGTTTGATACCTTTTTAAACTTGTCATATAATTCTTGGTTCGATCTCAAACGGAAACTATATGTCACTTTTTTGGTCACAATATTTTCCTTTGAAACTTTCTTTCTTTCTTTTCTATTTTCGTCAATCCATTTCTGGCCAGTGTTTCTGCTGCCTATAAACATTCTGGCTTCACTGCCGTACTATAGTGCTTGTATTTCACCTTATGGCAGTGTAATTTTGATTTGTATGTCTTTTGACAAATCCTGAAAGCTGTTTCAACCTTTCTCGCCCTGAATTCAACTTCAGTCTTTTCATTAACATTGGGAGTCAAAATTTCACAAAGGTATTTTTTGAACTTCTGTGTTCTTTTAATATCGCCTATTTAGTTTTTACTGTCCATGTCTGATCTATTGCGTCTATATTCATGTATTCCGTTTCTTCAAACGATATTTGTAGTCCTGCTTTCTCAGCTGTTTCCTTAAAGATTTCTATCTGTTTGATTGCAGTCTCCAGATCTCTTGCAAAGAACACCATATCTTCCGCAAAAGCGATACATTCAAATGTCAAGCCCTTCTTCTGGTGTCCTAGTCTAATTCCGTTTAGGATGTTTGAGTGACACATCACTTTCCGCCATTCCGTGATGACCTTTTCCAAGACGCAGTTGAACAATAGCGGGGATAGTCCATCACCTTGCCTTACACCACTTTTTATTTCAAAGGGATCTGATACTTCTCCTAAAAATTTAACTTGGGATCGGGTGTTCTTTAAAGTTTTCTGTATTAGTGATGTTGCCCTATTGCATATTCCAAATTCTTTCAAAACCTTTATCAGTACATCCCCGTCTACAGAATCATACGCTTTCTTGAAGTCCACAAAAGTCATGATCACCTTTTTATCCCCTGCTAAGGCCTTCGTTTTCATCAAGGTATTGATAGTGAAGATCTGTTCGGCACATGATCGTCCTTTCCTAAACCCTTCCTGATATTATCCTAGTTTTCGATCAATGTGGTTCTCTATTCTTCGCTGCAGTGATTTGGAGAGTATCTTGTATGCCACAGGTAGTAGTGATATACCTCTGTAGTTATTCACACTTGATTTGTCTCCCTTTTTGTGTAACGTGTGGATGACAGCGTCCCTCCACTCTTCTGGTATCTCTTCTTTAAGCCAGATTTGTTGGAAGAGTTTCTAAAGTTGGTCTACTACCTTCTCTCCAGCAAGGTTAATAAGCTCAGCAACAATGGAGTCTTTTCCAGATGTCTTGTTGTTCTTAAGGCTCTTATTTCCTTCTTATCTGGCGGAGCTGAGTCTGGAAGTTTAGTGCTTGTTTCATAAAATGTCGTTTTATTCTGAGGGGGTTCACAGTTACGTAGTTGCTTAAAGTACTTAGCCAAATTTTCGCAGTTTTCTTTATTGTTTAGAATCAATTTACCGTGATCATTCCTGAAGCAAAGATTATGCGGAGAGTAACCTTGAATTTTTACTTAAAGGTTCGATAGAAATCTCTGGTGTTGTTTCTATTACATTTTTCTTCTGTCTCTTTTAGTTACTCCTTCTCAAATTTTAGTTTCACTTTTCTGATGATCTTAGCTGTTCTTGTCCTTTCGACTTTAAACTTACTTTCGTAGAGTTCCATCTGTTCCAAGCTACAGAACGCCTTTGAAGAGCATCTTCACATTCATCGTTCCACCATAACTGTTTCTTCTTCTTGGCTTGGAAAATCGTTTGTTTTGCTGCTTCCTGTATTCTCTGGACTATTTTTGTCCCATTCATATGAGTTCAACGTATCCAGTTCTTTCTGATACATTTCAATTATTTCTTTGTTGATTTTCAGTTCTTCTATTCTATATTTCTGAATCCTGGGAGCTCTCTTAGTTGTATTGTTGGGGATTAATGTCACTTTAACCCTCATCAGATACTGATCTGAGTCAATGTTAGCTCCTCTCTATACTCTGAAGTCATTACTTCTCTTGGATTGATAGTAGCAACATGATCAATTTGAAATTCTCCTAACATTGGATTGGGAGATTGCCAAGTCTTCATCTGCTTCACCGTCTTCTTGAAATGAGTGCACATTACTTTCATGCGAAATGATTCACCGATATCTATCAGTCTTTCACCATTTCTGTTGGTCCTTTTGTGAACTGGGTATTATCCCAACCACTTTCTTAAATTGGCTTTCCTTTCCAATTTGGGCATTGAAGTCTCGCATTAGAATTTTAACATGTTTTTCTGGGGTTTTGTACAGGTACTCTTCAATCTTAGACCAAAATTCTTCTACCTTATCTGGGTTCTTCCTATTGTCTTCATTAATCGGAGCGTGGCAATGAAAACAGTGTAGAATTTGTTTCCACTTCTTAATGTTAAAATAGATAGCCTGGAAGAAGGGGATCTGAAGTCTACTATTGATTCTGTTATTGAATTATGGACAAAGAAAGCTGTCCCAACTTTTACCATGGTATTCTTTGTTTCATCAGACCTCCTAAACTTTAGTATTCTGTAGTCGCCTGCTGCTGAAATTCATCTGACATACAAGTATACATTGTTTCTTGCTCAGCCAGTAGTTTGATCATATATTTATCCAGTGGTTTGATTAGTTCCATTTGTTTAACGGTTTTCAAAAGGATGTTTATATTCAGTGTACCAAAAAAGTATTTTTGTTTTGTTCTGAGTTTGCGGGGTAATGAATCCTCCAACTGATCCAAATATAATGGTGTAGGACCCCCAGAATCCTTTGCGCTACTTGGACCAGAGAACTGGCCACGGATTGAACCGGCTGGGGTAGTATTTTCCGCATGTTTTGCCGTCACGATAGTTGCGTGAAGCTTGGTTGTTGGGATAGAGTTGAGCTGCATTCGAGAATAAAACCAAGTTTCTAAGACCTGGAGTTTATATGAGCAGCCGTTCCTAACATGGAAGCAGACGCCGATCAGAAAGCCACCCGATGCGGGTACAGACGCGCCTGGATTTAATGTATTATGTTTTTTCGGGGTTTATTCTGCTAGGTTCTTCCACCCTCTAATCCGTTCGGAAACACTTCCTCTTCCGCCCTTGAGACCGTTGACCATCTTCGCCTAGTTACCCTAGGTAGGGACCCTACAACAAGGTGCTACCATCCGGAGGAGTCAGATGGACCCTGGTTTTTTAACGAGGTTAATACTCCTCCTGCTTCTCCTTCCTCACCACTTGCATATTGAGGCCCCGGGCTTGCAACCGGCAGTGGCGGAGATTTTAATACGTCTATTAATAATATTTCTAAGGTCTTCAAGCTCAGAGATTTTTTCACCCTAAGATTTATTTTTGGCAGAAGATAAGAAACAAATAAGTTTATTAAAAGCTCATAGAAAATTTACATGAAACGTACTTATGTATCAGTCAAATAAATAACAGTTATCCGTTTTTGATATTATACTTTCCGTCATATAAACAAAATTCATCTATTTTTAAAAATCCAGTATTCCGATAAGGTACTCATATCACGAAAAATACCATTAAAAATGATCCACATTCATTTTTTCCTTACTAGTTTTTCCAGAATAAATTCCTACTGCCACCAAAGGAAATACCCGTCGTTTTTAACCGACGTTAAAACTAGTGGTGTTGACATATTGCAAAGTACCTTACTAATTTTAAGCAGAGGTATTTCAGAGCTGCTGCATATGGTGTAGATTACAGAAAGCGCTGCAGAGTTGTCACACAAATGAACCCGCAACTTTGGCGACACGGTGCTATAATTCAAAAGCAAGGCGTGCACAGCGAGGTGTTTAGGCCAGGTAGCCCGGCGGGTGGCGGCCCGGCGGCCACTCATTGTCCAGACTGGTGCGCGGGAAGCCGCTTTGTGCCGCTGACGGATGTCCGCCCGCGGCCACACACTTAGCGCAAGCCACGACAGCGGCGACAGGGGCTGCGCCGCCCCTCACGCACTAAATCTCTTCACACGCCGCTCATCGCACCGGCCAGTACTTTATATTAATTCATTCTCACAAATTATTGCACTGTTTTCAAGCTTCTGCTGCGGAAATTCCGAACCATCAGCAAAATCATACCCCAGCTATTGACCAGAGAACTGACTGAAGGATATAGTGTAGTGTACAAGTGAGTAGAGTAAAATATTTGAAATAAAAGTAACAGAACAATTAGTATAAGAACGAAGTTTTGCTCGGCGTGGAGAATGAATATAAGGTTATCGGGTGAATAGCTGAGTGAACAACGTGTTTATACACGAAATTTCGGCTGTCGAAAAATCTGTCATAATTACTAATGGCGTAGAAAAATCAATATCATGAGGCAGCCACGAGATTATTTCCTTTTTCCGATTAAAGGAACGGTTGCTGATCAAGAAGTAAATTATTTGACCCTTGGTTCAGTAAAGTTATGTATTTCTAATTTCTAAATGTCCGATACGCTACTAACAAAGACTCGCGGTTTCTATAAGTTGCGATACTACAATCAATGCGCCTTCACACAACGAGTCACCCGAAACAACTATTACTGTTGTAGGATCGTAATTTTTCACGGCGTTGAATATTAATATATTTTTCTCGAGCTTCCAGCCGTGTTAATATGTCATATTTGCGGGACGTTTCGAAGGCGTCCATCTCTGCCTTCATTTTCAACCTGATGTCAATGTTTAACTGTTTGTTTATTCAGCCGCTGCTACGGAAACGGTGGAAGACAAAAACCAACACAAGGCGATTACGTCATCCGCTCTTCTGCTCGAGACCGACGCGAAACTGTTTCAGCATTTTAATCGCCGGGTTCCAGGCCGCACTGAGTTGATAACCAGTGTCCCTGTTGACTAATAAATCAGTTAATCTAATTTCCACAGCCTCTGTAATAACGCTGGCCCAAAAATCTTTGACCCGGGCTAAAATGGTTGTTTTTTCAAATTCAAAAGTGTGACCCTCTTGCACACTATGTTCGGCCACCGCAGATTTTTCTTCTTGCCCAAGACGAACATTTCTGGCGTGCTCTACACATCGCTGTGTCTGTCCAATGTAGCCGCGGCCACATTCACATGGTATATAATATACACCAGGGGTTCGTAAACCTAGGTCATCTTTAACGCTGCCGACCAAGTTACTAATTTTAGTGGGTGGTCTATAAATTGTCTTGACTCCGTGTTGTGATAGCAGTCTACCTATTTTGAAACTTAGGGCACCCACAAACGGCAGAAACGCAAGGCCCTTGGTATCAATCTGATCTCTCCGTCGATTTTCCTTCTGTTTAAACGCACGAGTAATCTGTCCCTGATTATAACCATTATTTAAAAACGTTTTCCGGAGATAGTCCAATTCACCAGCCAGGCTATGTTTGTCACAAATCCTTCGTGCTCTGTGTACCAAGGTAGTTAATACAGAGTTTCGTTGTGCCGGATGATGACAGCTGTTGGCATTTAAATATAAGTCGGTATGGGTAGGCTTCCGATACACAGTGTGTCCCAGCGAACCATCAGCACGTTTAACAACAAGCACATCAAGAAATGGCAGGCAACCGTCCTCCTCCAATTCCATTGTGAACTGAATATTTTCATGGATTGAATTGAGATGCGCAAGAAATTGGTCAAGACTGTTTCTGCCATGGGGCCAAATCACAAAAGTGTCATCGACATACCTATAAAAACACTTCGGCTGGAGTGGTGCGTGGCTTAGTGCCTCTTCTTCAAAAAATTCCATGAAGAAATCAGCAATGACAGGAGACAACGGCGAACCCATTGCTACACCGTCCACTTGTTCGTAATATTCTCCTTCAAACTTAAAATAAGTGGTTGTCAACACATGGTGGAAAATATCAATCATTTTTTGATCAAAATACCTCCTTAACAGATCTAAGGAGTCGACCAAGGGAACACGAGTAAAAAGAGAGACCACATCGAAGCTCACCATTAAATCACCAGGATCTAACTTCATGTTGTCTAAGATTTCCACAAACTCACTGGAATTTCGAATACTGCGATGAGCCTTCCCTACCAATGGGTTGAGAATATCTTTGAGGTATTTAGCCAAAAAGTACGTAGGGCTATCAATTGTACTTACAATAGGTCGCATAGGTACTCCTACTTTATGTACTTTCGGTAGACCGTACAACCTGGGAGGAACAGGAGCACGGGGTTGGAGTCGTCTTTTCACATCTTCTGGTAGTTCTAAGGAGCGGATAAGCTTCGTAGTCAAGTTGGTTAGCTTAGATGTAGGGTCACGGTTAATCTTCCTGTATACTTGGTCCTCCAAAAGCTGCATAATTTTACTATGATAATCCATCTTGCTTAAAACCACCGTGCAGTTACCCTTGTCTGCCGGAAGAATAACAATATTTTCGTCTTTCTTCAACTCACGAAGCGCACGCCTCTCTTCACTTGAGATGTTTGATTTAGGCAATTTACCTTTACAAAGCACCCGACATGTTTCACGCCTTATCTCCTCCGCTTCTTCCGCAGGTAGCGTGCGAACTGCAATTTCAACACCACTGATAATCTCCCGATAAGGCACAGATTTAGGTACCGGAGCAAAATTGAGGCCCTTCGATAAAACAGATGACGTAGCAGGATCAAGTTCTCTGTCTGATAGGTTAACAATAGTTCGCGCTGAAACATGTGGCTTCGGGGAAAATTTCGTTGAAATCCGCTCAAATTTCGAACACTGTCTGGCCGACACACGTTGTTGCAGCTTGAAACTATACGCTGTAGTACTGCCATCTACCCACTCCCAGGCATCCACAGATAATGCGTTAGCAAGGTAAAGATGACACGATAGCAGCGTCTTGCCAATCCGGTCCAAAGCTTGTCTTGTAAAACGAACTAGTCTTTACGGGGAGGAGATGTTTCGTTCTGTAAAACAGTTAGAAATGCTACGTAATAAAAAGGCCAAACTTTTGTGCACTCTGGCGTTTCTTCAAAGATGTCGTGATCATGATGTGGTGCCACAATTTGCCCGAATACGTCATCCAATTACTTCGGCCGCAGCAGTGAGAATTTTGCGTCGTGCAAGCCTTGCTTTGGTAAAGGAACGTATTCGTTTTACAAGACAAGCTTTGGACCGGATTGGCAAGACGCTGCTATCGTGTCATCTTTACCTTGCTAACGCATTATCTGTGGATGCCTGGGAGTGGGTAGATGGCAGTACTACAGCGTATAGTTTCAAGCTGCAACAACGTGTGTCGGCCAGACAGTGTTCGAAATTTGAGCGGATTTCAACGAAATTTTCCCCGAAGCCACATGTTTCAGCGCGAACTATTGTTAACCTATCAGACAGAGAACTTGATCCTGCTACGTCATCTGTTTTATCGAAGGGCCTCAATTTTGCTCCGGTACCTAAATCTGTGCCTTATCGGGAGATTATCAGTGGTGTTGAAATTGCAGTTCGCACGCTACCTGCGGAAGAAGCGGAGGAGATAAGGCGTGAAACATGTCGGGTGCTTTGTAAAGGTAAATTGCCTAAATCAAACATCTCAAGTGAAGAGAGGCGTGCGCTTCGTGAGTTGAAGAAAGACGAAAATATTGTTATTCTTCCGGCAGACAAGGGTAACTGCACGGTGGTTTTAAGCAAGATGGATTATCATAGTAAAATTATGCAGCTTTTGGAGGACCAAGTATACAGGAAGATTAACCGTGACCCTACATCTAAGCTAACCAACTTGACTACGAAGCTTATCCGCTCCTTAGAACTACCAGAAGATGTGAAAAGACGACTCCAACCCCGTGCTCCTGTTCCTCCCAGGTTGTACGGTCTACCGAAAGTACATAAAGTAGGAGTACCTATGCGACCTATTGTAAGTACAATTGATAGCCCTACGTACTTTTTGGCTAAATACCTCAAAGATATTCTCAACCCATTGGTAGGGAAGGCTCATCGCAGTATTCGAAATTCCAGTGAGTTTGTGGAAATCTTAGACAACATGAAGTTAGATCCTGGTGATTTAATGGTGAGCTTCGATGTGGTCTCTCTTTTTACTCGTGTTCCCTTGGTCGACTCCTTAGATCTGTTAAGGAGGTATTTTGATCAAAAAATGATTGATATTTTCCACCATGTGTTGACAACCACTTATTTTAAGTTTGAAGGAGAATATTACGAACAAGTGGACGGTGTAGCAATGGGTTCGCCGTTGTCTCCTGTCATTGCTGATTTCTTCATGGAATTTTTTGAAGAAGAGGCACTAAGCCACGCACCACTCCAGCCGAAGTGTTTTTATAGGTATGTCGATGACACTTTTGTGATTTGGCCCCATGGCAGAAACAGTCTTGACCAATTTCTTGCGCATCTCAATTCAATCCATGAAAATATTCAGTTCACAATGGAATTGGAGGAGGACGGTTGCCTGCCATTTCTTGATGTGCTTGTTGTTAAACGTGCTGATGGTTCGCTGGGACACACTGTGTATCGGAAGCCTACCCATACCGACTTATATTTAAATGCCAACAGCTGTCATCATCCGGCACAACGAAACTCTGTATTAACTACCTTGGTACACAGAGCACGAAGGATTTGTGACAAACATAGCCTGGCTGGTGAATTGGACTATCTCCGGAAAACGTTTTTAAATAATGGTTATAATCAGGGACAGATTACTCGTGCGTTTAAACAGAAGGAAAATCGACGGAGAGATCAGATTGATACCAAGGGCCTTGCGTTTCTGCCGTTTGTGGGTGCCCTAAGTTTCAAAATAGGTAGACTGCTATCACAACACGGAGTCAAGACAATTTATAGACCACCCACTAAAATTAGTAACTTGGTCGGCAGCGTTAAAGATGACCTAGGTTTACGAACCCCTGGTGTATATTATATACCATGTGAATGTGGCCGCGGCTACATTGGACAGACACAGCGATGTGTAGAGCACGCCAGAAATGTTCGTCTTGGGCAAGAAGAAAAATCTGCGGTGGCCGAACATAGTGTGCAAGAGGGTCACACTTTTGAATTTGAAAAAACAACCATTTTAGCCCGGGTCAAAGATTTTTGGGCCAGCGTTATTACAGAGGCTGTGGAAATTAGATTAACTGATTTATTAGTCAACAGGGACACTGGTTATCAACTCAGTGCGGCCTGGAACCCGGCGATTAAAATGCTGAAACAGTTTCGCGTCGGTCTCGAGCAGAAGAGCGGATGACGTAATCGCCTTGTGTTGGTTTTTGTCTTCCACCGTTTCCGTAGCAGCGGCTGAATAAACAAACAGTTAAACATTGACATCAGGTTGAAAATGAAGGCAGAGATGGACGCCTTCGAAACGTCCCGCAAATATGACATATTAACACGGCTGGAAGCTCGAGAAAAATATATTAACTATTACTGTTGCTTCACTAAAAAGTATTTATGTTTTCCGGTTTTTTCTGTTTTTTGTTTTTTTATTACACGCTTTATATTAGCTTGACTTGTATGTATGTATGTATGTATGTATGTATGTATGTATGAATGTAACGGAATTTTACAACTCCATTTTGACTCACTTCCCGATGTCCGAGCTGTTTGAAATTTGGTACACATATTAAGAACCGGTGACAATACAATAATTTCATAGCTATATCCTGCTATGCTCATTACTTTGAGAGTAACAACAGAAAAATGGTTGAATGTCGTGGAATTTTGCAATATAATTTTAACCCAATTCCAGATGTCCGAGTTGCTTGAAATTTTGCTCATGTATTGATAACTGATTACAATACAATAATTTCATAGCTATGTCTTGATATTCTGATTACGTTGACAGTAAAAACATAAAAATTTTGCACACGTTTTAAGAACTGTTAACAATACAGTAGTCTCTTAGCAACGTCCTGCTATTCTCGTTACTCTGACGGTAACAATAGAAAAATGGTTGCCATGTAATGGAATCTTTCATTTCAGTGTTTACCCACTTCCTGACGTCCGAATCGTTTTAAATTTTGCACACTTATTAAGAACCGATAAAAATTCAATAATTTCACTATCACCACGTTGTCAGTGTATCCTATACTTGATGGTATTACTGAGTTAGGCGAATGCAGCCGCGACATTAGTGCACAGGTGCAATTCGAGAAATCTTCATTTGGCGGCCACACCCTTCGGTGATTTCCCACCCAATATAGCCATCATCATCATCATCGTTCTCCAGTTTCCCGGGTGTGATTTACGAGCCTTGGTTGCTGTAGACGATCGTCTTCTGCTGTCTCCTATCCAGAAAGGTTTCTCTGTCTGAAGTAGCTTAACGTGATGTTGAATAGTAAGTATTCGAAATATTACTTCGTACTATTATAGAAAAGTAGCCTTCCTCGTTTACCGTGCTATTGGATCTCTTGTTGAGTTGACCATTTAATTGTATTTTACTCGTGGGAATAATAATTAATAATGAAACTACAACTCAAAGAAAAAGAGAGATTGGCGAAGAAAAGCCAACAGTAGGAAACATACTTTTTAAACTATCTGAACTAAAAAGTTAAAAATAAAATTGTAGTTTAAAAAACTAAAATCACGCTTTCGTAGTAATGTGAACTAAAAGGTTAAAAATAATATTTAAATATAAACATTTTGTTTAACAGTGATAGGACGTCCCACAATTCAGGATAAATTATTTTTTTTGAATAAGATTAAAGTATAAAGTCACTGATTACAAAATTAACTTTAATGTTAAAAAAGCGTGGGGTGCGCTCTACATAACTTTTGACAATGACTCTGTCTTTACAAACAGCCAACGACAAAAAATATGACAACTGAAATAGCACCCCATGCTTTTTTACATTAAAGTTAATTTTGTAATCAGTGACTTTATACTTTAAGCTTATTCAAAAAAATTAATTTATCCTGAATTGTGGGACGTCCTATCACTGTTAAACAAAATGTTTATATTTAAATATTATTTTTAACCTTTTAGTTCACATTACTACGAAAGCGTGATTTTAGTTTTTTAAACTACAATTTTATTCTTTTGTTTCTTATTATCCCTTTTTTTTTTTTTTTTTTTTACTGTTACTACGTGATATGATGTTGTTGAAATGTGTGTCAAATAATTTTTGACGTGTTTCTCGTCTTATTCTTGATTGTACCCTTTATATTAGAACACCTAACCTTCTTCAACAACCCAATAAAGAGATCGATAGGAGAACATATATTTATTTATTTGCTTCAGGCTTTACAATTGGTCAACGTTTTGATGATCAGAGCCAGGAGATGACAGGGAGGTAGGGGGCAAGGTAGTGTAAGGATTCCGATCATTGCATTTTGAAAGAATCATACTTGCATTCGCCTAGGTTGATTTCGCAAAGCCATGGAAAACAGAAATCGGGATAGTGAATGCTCTAGCATTACCCCTCGCCAACCGGGCTCGGTTTTAAACTCTGAATACAACCATGAACTGATATGACATGGCAAACAATGCTAACAATTATACATGATGACGAGTAGGCAATTCCATCATAAAGCAGCTTTTCATATAACCACTGAAATTTTTTTACACTTCGGATGCATTCGCAACAATTCCAAATCTCGGTAACCGTAATAACAATAGTGACGAAAAACTTAAACTGAAATTGAATAAAAGTGACTTTTTACATTATAAGAAGTAATTAACATTTTGTCCCTGCAATCTCAATCGGATATCCGATCTGCAATGCTGTTATATACTTAGACAAACTAGTCAATATTAATGTTTTATTATTTTCAAATAATAAAGTAATGGAAGTACATCGTTACTGGTACGAAACCTGCGGAAGTCAATGCGAACTGTGGAAAGAAGTTTTCTAATCGCGTTAGCGGGAATATTAGTGAAAGTCAAATACTTTAAGTCACATTATGGCATGGAACTTCTTGTTGCGTGACATTCACCATGCTGGCAGAGATTCTTGCGGTAATTTCGTGTGTGAGAGCAACTGTGACACGCAGTAACACTAGATTTCCACCCAATGACAGGATGGTAGAGCTGTAAAAGTAACGAGAAATTCTGTACCCATATGTATTTGTTACAAAACCAATCAATACCCGTTACTTTCGAAGAATCGTTACTCGTTACTTTCGGCACAATCGAACAATAGCATGAAGCATCGCATCGCATGCGGGACTACTTGGTAAAGTTTAAGTAAATTGTTTATTTAGTAAAATAAGTGTAGGTAAGTTGTTTGTTTGGATAAAACTTAAAATAAAGTAATTAGCACATGGATATTACGGAAAACCTTTAAATGTACACTTGATTTGCTGTAATCAATTTTATATTCGAAAGAATAATCTAATTTCAAAACAAACACCTGTTTGCACACACACACACACACACACACACACACACACACACACACAAAACCCCGCCCTTTCACCTGACTATGGCATATCTAGTGACAAAAACTAATGACGGTTATTTTTTAAAGTAGTATACTCAAAACCCTGCATACAAGCCTGAAATAAAAATGGGACATGTATTTAAGAAATATTATAATCTCATCAAAGTATTTCGTTTTTAAATAGGAGGTTTCACCACTGTCTTCCTTTACTGTTTTCGTTTATTTTTGTAATTTCTTCATCCTTTTGTGATAGATTTGTTAAAATAAATGTGGATATACCATTAAATCGGGCCTGCAGGCAGAATGCTAATGACTCCCGTTTTGTTTCATTTAGAAATATCAATATTCAAAACTTTTAAATCAATAATAAAGTTACATGACAAACAGGCGATTAGATTCTTAATTGTTGTTGCGTTGCGCTTACAACAAACATTCAACATCAGAGCCAGTACCGAATTGATCACATGGATCCTGCGTTAATAATACAATAACACCAGGCAAAATGAATAAAGTCATTGTACCTTGTTCTTTGGGTATGGAAGTCTGGAACTGCAAAAAAGGGCTGCTACATTTGTGTCTGTAAATTATCGCAGAATGCAATCAGTAACAGATATAATAAAAGAGCTGCAATGGGATTCATTGGAAGACAGGAGGAGGGTGAAGAGGGTCATGGCAGTGTGCAAAGCGTATATTGATGATGAGGCATGAAAAGATATTGGTGTAAGAATTAAATGTAATGCTTGCAAGGGAAAAGATGACCATGACCACAAGCTGTCACAAGGGTGTAGGAAAATTCTTTCTTTCTGTTTTTTTTGTTTTTTTTTGTTTTTTTTTTTTTTTTTTTTTTTTTGATAAGGGTGTCAGGGAGCGTGCGCTCCATTGAAATTTAATGAAGTATTATTAGTACATAACAAGTGCAGAGATGTATATCACAAACTATTAAACATCTCTTTTATATTGTAAATTACACTATAAAACAAAATGGAAGGTATCAAATCTTAAAATAAACAAATTTAATAAATATTTGAAATCAATAAACCTCACTAATAAACGATCAGTGATAAAACAGTAACTATCTCAAATTATCCATACAAATTTTCTATTTACAAATTATGCACTGCAAATTTTAATGTTAAATAAAATAAAAAAAAACTACAAAATTAGTCCTTACGTTGTCAAAATTAGTTAGCTGCGAGAGCTGTAACGTGTTCGTATCTATACGACAAATGCGAGTAACGAAATGAATTTGTGAGTAACGATTCGGTACTTCTAGTCAGGCGATGAACCCGTTACTCAGTAACTAATACATCGTTACTTTTACAGCTCTAAAGGATGGTAATCATATAAGGAAGAAGAATTTGGAACAGTCCATTCAGAAAGTAGAAAATCCAGGGGAGAGACGTAAACTGAGGGTTTGGAGGGTGAGACAATAATAGCGTATCAGCTCTGTTGTGCTCTTCTCAGGGTAAAGAAATTGCTATAAAAAGAACGGTATGTCAAATTCAGAGAAACCTAGATATTTCTAACGCAAAATGTAAGACAATTTAAATTTGAGAATAGGAAATTCTTCCGTCAGACATAAAATAGAGGCGAAATCGCCAATAGCCTCCAGTGATATGCCTGAGAATTAATTGTTTTACTTGTAATATTCAGAATAGTATTCCAACAGCATAGAGAATCGCCACGAAAAAAATAAAAATTGAGCGTTATTATTAGAGGTGGAAAAATTAAGATAATTTACTTATAATCAATTAAATTCAAACAATTTTAATGAAGTAAACATAAACTGTTTATAAATAGAAGCAAAATATGGTAGTTCATGAAGTTAAGATTTTGCGTTCAAATTTAGTCCTGAAAATATTAAAGAAAAATGCAGGTAAATTGAGAATTTGAGATTTCCAGCATTTGGCATTTCATTGCTTAGCAAAGAGATTTTGTAATCAATACTTCAGTCTCAATCTCATTATATAAAGCTTTACGGTTAATAGGTTTTGAACAAAAACTAATATAAATGAATGTAATTTTTCTCGGCGTTGTTTATTTATAAACGTTTCTCGGGAAACAAACCGAGTAATATTGTTATTAATGCACAATATTTCGGCGACTTTAAACTCCGTCGCCATCTTCAGGTGCAGTTGCAAGTCTTGAAGTCAGCCTTGAGCGTGTTGTTTGTAAAAAAAAGAAAAAAAAAAACGAATATGTGTTGCGGGAATGAAAGCTGTATGGAATTTCAGTCTGAACGGCTTAGGAAAGGTAAACTTTGAATTTGAATGTGAAAATATGATCAAGTATAACTGTCCTCTGCTGTTCAACTATTTCATAGTTACTGATAGCAACAGAATATTTCTGCGATGTGTTTTTTCGCTGGGTCTGGAAAGGTGACTGCTTAGACTTCCGTGGTCGCTGTAAATGATTTCTTGGGTATCTGGTTGGAACCACGTCAATTTTTCTATTGTAACAAATGTTCGAAGATTGTTCGTAGTACAAAATTGCTTATCAGTTAGAACGTTTCTTTTATCTAGTACGATAACAGTATAAAAACAATCTATTTATTTACATTGCTTTTCAGCATTTCTGAATGACATATAATTAATGACGCACTGAATTATTGTAACGATGTGTCGTTTTCATTTTCGCAAGCAACGGATTTGTGGGTAAAATAATCCCTGCTAGGTTTCACGAATTTACGTACTAAGTACTGACGATGACTTTTATGTAGCGCGTTAAACATTCATCTGGTTTGTGAGTTTTACTGAATCTGGTTACACCCTGCTTGTTTCAACCTGCACGTGGCTGGTAATCCACTACCCTTGCCGATATCTTTATGCCTTGCACTGGGTTTATTCAGTTCGAGAAAATTAGAGGCAATCTTTTGATCCCTATGTCGTATTCTCTCGGGGAAATCGGTAGATATTTGTGCACATAATAGTGGCCCAAATGTAAGAGCACTGTAGCAGTAATTGGAATATCTTGCCTGCTCTATATAGCAGTCTGCCTAACGATAAGATTAGTTAACTCTGGATGCATCACTACGTTGTTACACTTGTCTCGACAAAGTCTATAGCATAAGCAAAGTACATTTGAATACACATTAGCAGTTGATTGTTTCAGTGATTTAGAGCATACCTGATGTTTCATTTAACAACATGTCGTTGAAGGAAAAAGTTTCTTCTAATCTAGATGTTACACCGGGTGTACCTCAAGGAAGTGTAATAGGACCTCTTCTTTTCTTAATTTTTATAAACGATCTCGGAGACAAAGTAAAAGCATTTTAGATTGTTTGCCGATGATGCAGTTATTTATAGGGAAGTAAGGAATTTGGCCGATTGCGTAGAAATTCAGCGCGATCTGGATGTTATTTTGGCTTGGTGCGCTGAGTGGCAACTTACTCTAAACTGTAAAAAGTGCAAGACAATGACTATAACTAACAAAAAGAATCCGATTGTTCAGAAATATGAGGTAAACAGTTCAGTTATTGATATGGTCGATTCTATGAAATATTTGGGAGTAACAGCACAACGGAACATGAAATGGGACTTACAAATTAATTCGTTAGTAGGTAGAGCTAATTCTAGGCTGCGATTCCTAGGTCGAATCTTGAAAAATTCTAATTAACAAACAAAGGAGATAGCGTACAAATCTCTTGTGCGTCCATATTTGGATTATTGTTGTGCCATTTGGTATCCGTTTCGTAAGGGGTTGATTGACAGTATAGAGAAAGTACAGAGAAGATCGGCTCGATTCGTAACCGCTTGCTACAGTCCTTATGAAAGCGTCACAGAACTGATTAGTAGACTAGGCTGGGAGTCTCTGGTAGATAGACGACACACGTTTCGTATAAACGTATTGGTAAACATGTGTACTCCCACTTTCACTTACGAGTGTAGTGAAATACTTCGTCCACCAACCTATTTTAGTCGAAATGACAGGAAAGACAAAATTAGAGAAATAAGGTGCCGCACTGATTACTTTATGATTTCATTTTTTCCCTCATATCTTTAGGGATTGGAATGCACAACAAAGAGATTAGCTTTGATGATGAGTACCCTCTGCCACCCACAATTTTGTGAATTGCAGAGTATATATGTAGATGTAGATGAAATTAAATCATAGGCTACATCAAAAAAGTATGGGAATATGTCAGGTGACACATCACTCTAGAAGAACACTAATGTACTAATGTTAACGATAATTTGCCAAGCCATTATTATTAGGAAGAGAGTAAAAACTTGGAGTTGGCTGCAACGTTAACATCGACAAAAATATTATATGAATGCATGTTTAAAAAAAAAAAAAAATCTGAATTGTGATTGCTGAATAAGGGAAATTTATTTTATATCGTATACCGCCAATCAAACGTAAATTTAGTATTTTCTTGACCATGTACCTCACATGATGCAATGATATGTCTAATCTAATCTTTCTCGTTTGCTGTAGTGTAAGAAGTAACAAATATTTCTGTGCTACGTTGTTTCGAACGCTGCAATATTACATTCACAGCGATAGTGCTATCCATTGTACTTGTAGATTATATCGGCTAGCGCTGTGTTTTGATTTCCATTACGTTATTCATCGAAAAAAAAAAAAAAAAAAAAAAAAAAAAAAAAAAAAAAAAAAAAAAAAAAAAAAACTCTATGGGGTCTGAGAGCCAGAATTTCAATTCCTGGATCAACATCCACAGTTTAATCTCAGCATTATAAAAGGAGGTCCTTTCGTCATTTGTAACTAACTGCACGTATCTCGTACTCTGGTATTGATTTTGAACGCATGCAGCACGCATAAACTTGATATTACTGTATACGCCAGCAATCTGTGTTTCAGTCGATTGCACACATATACATTTAGATACAGTGGTTTACGCATGATATATTTTTTAAATGTTTATATTTTCAGTAGTTATTCAGTCACTCCGACAGCAAATTTACTATTTCAGAAACATTGATTCATTGACCTACGACTCCATAGTTGCCCTCTAGGAATTAACAGTGGCCGAGAAAAGGGTACTATCGGCGCGGTGAGACTTTCACTGCCTGGATCTAACTACACCAACCTGGTGCATTTGGTAGATACATTAAACCATTCGTCTTCCGATACGGCAAAATTGGTCAGGTCTTAAAATATATTGTTTTGTATAGGGTGCGTACTCCGTTATTGGTGACTGACTCGTAGTTAGAATGTTTACTACGTGCATTACATACTTGTCGGTCACCCTGGTGAGACTTTCTCAAGAATGATAAGCGGTTACGAACACTGTATTATTCATGATCTTTGGTTATATACAGGATCAAATTTTGTATTTCTGGTGCTCCCAAAGATAATGTGATAAGGCTGTGACCTCAGGTACCCTGACAGATATTCGATACGTTTGCTAGTACATAAATAGCAGCAATTGTGGATTTTCTTATATTCGCTTGGTTGGCGATTAGCATTTAGATTTTTTCAGCAGCCCCAACTCGGCCTTTCATTTTTCAGGCTCAACAAGTGACACAATTTTGTGTTCATCTCCTTCCGTATAACCATTAAAAACTAATTTGATCCCTAACCTAAGGTTCGTTGGCTCCTCCCGAAGGAGGCGTACTAACCTATTGTGTCAGAGGTAGGACAGCCAGTTCCTTTCCTCTGGGACCTACAGTTCAACGGGGAATCTGAACCACGGAATGTCCTGGCATAGCTCATATGATCAAGCATAAATATCAAACATACTGGGCCTTCGAACTTTCGAATCAAGCGACTTAACACTGAGCTACCAGCCAGTTGAATTAGTACCAGTTTAAGTTATTTTTTTGCCGTTGTTTCGAAATTTTAACTCAAATGTATTAGTTTTATTCTAACCGCGGCCTGAATTTAGGTGTTAGGAAACCATTTGTGAAATTGTCTGGGCACCTCATTACACTAAACTAACGTTTGATCTGTCCGAATCGCGTATCGCGTTCATCTAGCGTGGAAGTGTGAAACTAAATAAGCTTAACGAGTAGAGTGCTATGTAACAAGATCCAAAAGAGACTTATGAATCTATCGGCCGCGACTGTCGCCATAAGCGCTTGTTTATAGAGCGTATGCTTAACTGGTCACTGGCAACATGTATCCGTTCATTTGAAATAACGTTCTCAAATATTATCTTCTTTCGTCAACTTATTTTTCCAAACTGGTGTCTATTTCTTATATGTATCCATGTTAATAGTTTTCTAATTCTAATGTATTTTGACTTAATTTAACGATTATTAGAAATAGATGACTGTTTTTACATGTAAAAGTGAAACAGGCACCACGTTCAGCAGTGGGCCGTTTGTTGGGGAGATAGGGGCGGCCACGTTTGGCCTGCCGGAGGCGTTCCTCTGCGTTGCCTCCCGACCTCGCCCTGTCAGCGCAACAAATTCCCGCCGGGTGGCGGCGGTCAATTTCTTACCGGGTGTGGCCGGCCTGCTGTATGTCGGACCGCACTCCGCCAGATTGCTAGGCCACCCGCCACACCCAGCACGCGCCGCCGACACCTCGCTGGGGCGCAGCGGCCCACACACAGCTACGAGACGACCCTAGCTGCAAGAGCTGGAGACCGACAGTGGTAGTAATTACGGAAAAACACCAACATTCCAGTGTAATGATTTGGGAAACCATGGGGAGCCCAAATCAATTCGGGCAAGATAAGGAATGGAACTCGAGCTTTTAAGTAACACTTGATAGGTGTTAGCCGTGAGTAAAAGCGTTATATAAAGAACTGAGTGTGACAAATTTTTCGAGCCTTAGTCATCATGTTACACTTTACCGCAATTTAAAATCGAAATATTCAAAGCACATGAGAAAAAATTATTGTAAGAACTTTTTATTTTAATAATATAATTTTTCGGAGCTCGCAGCTAAAGAGCATTATTTCATATTGAAAAGATATATAATTAATTTCGTTGGAAAATATTATTACACTTAAATTAATCAGTGTAATTTTCGTACTAAGAGCTGTCCACAATAATATCATCAATGCCAGTTCTGCTTTTATTTTATACTCTTGTAGGAAAATTTATACTGCAGTTGATTTAAAAGACATCACAAGGCTTCCATATCCAGATGACACTATTAGTTTGTTATTTGCTAAACGAGAAACAATGAATCTAATTATGATAAAAACAAATTGAAATGTACGGAAGAAACCCTGTAGAATTTTACAACAATGAGTTGCTCTTTACCATAGAAAGTGTGGTTCTATACAGTGCTCACAGCTCCAATGCTACGTTGAATCTTATTTCTGACAACAATAGCTATTGTACCTTTCTAAATATTACATCTAAAATAATATCAGATTAATTTATATTTCGATAATGACAGCTGAGTCATTCCTGAGTCCATCTCATGATGATCAGAGAAGCACAAAAAATTGAGATCGAACATTCTCGAATTTTTAAAATTCGAGTATAAAGTACATTGATTGTACTAAAATTTACCGTTATATTTTGGTATTAAATAGTAGTCTGAAGACGTTGATTGAATCATTTCGATTAGTTTTGTTTATTAGATTATATATCCATGTTAGTTACAATTTCTAATTTCGATAGGCGTTCATTTTGTTAGAGAAAACTTGATTACCAGATAGTTTAGATTTCTTGATACATTTAGTTAGTTTTCCATTTAAAAATGATACCAGATACTTTCTACTATCTCATCGCCAATAACAAATGAAATTCAGATGGAGTCCATGGCGAGTATAATTACACATCTCAATGCAGGACACATCAATCAAACCAATATGAGAATTTGCAGGCTACAAAAAATCCTTTTCGCCTAAGTATTTGTATGTCTAATATGATGCCACATCCAGGGTTCGTCATACCCACATTTTAATGACGTGTGTTTCTGGAAATGTAACTGAATAATTGATGTCTGTGCCAAGAGTATTTCCTGGTCCTTCCACAATTTCAATATTAGCTTCCTTTGAGAAGTCTTTCTCCAAATCTTTCCGATTGGCTAATACATATTCAAGGTTTGATTTCTGTTTGAGAACACTACAGAATTCATAATAATAATAACCCAAGATGGACTCCTCTCTCTAATTCCCCTCTCACGATTGCTTCCAAGTAACAGTACTTCGCTGCCTTTACTTTTTGATTGACTCTGAATAAATTTTTTTAGATTAATAGAGACCAGATCATCCAGTTCTATTTTATAATCCTCAGAGTCACAGTATGGATTCTACTACAGTCGGGTAACCTCCATCTGGAAACCATCAGACAGACAGTGTCTCCTTTCGTTTTACAGAGCTCATTTCTTTCCATTCATTACTCTGCCTAAACTCAAGAACAAAGTTTTCTGCTTTGAAGGCCTTCAGATCCTCTTCCGCAGACGCCACATCTGAGTGGAGTTTTAGAATCCGCTCCTCCTGGTCATTTATTCCGCAGGCATGACAGTTACAAGCCATACCTAGTAACCACTCGCAACATCGCTGCTGCCTCAGTGAAGCTATCTTCCGCAGTCTCGAGCCTCACTCTTTCCTTCGTATTCTACGCCAATTTCCACACCTAGTGTACATTTTTATACCTAAAAAAATCTTTAAAATTTAAAAGGGTAACAACTTTAAATAATTTATTTTGAATCAACTACTTGCCCGAGAAACGCAAAAGTAGGCTGTAACAGCCCTAATACCTGAATTTTGAATAGCATTGTACTGTATGAAGTATTTGTAATTAGCTAAAGTTTGCTTGAAAGTGATTTGATGTTTGTTTTGTAATTTTTGTAAATCAGTGTATATAGACTTTGTTTTAGGTAAGAAAATTATTCAAAGGTTTAATATGTTTAAGAACCGAATGATGCAAGAGAATTTCTTAAATGTTTGTAATTCCATGTATTAATGTAAGTTACGATGTCTACAGGACAATTTTCTACCGTTTGAAAGGATTTCTGTAATAATTTTGTATTTAAGTATCTATAATTACCATTTCTGATCATTTTGTAATGTTGTTAATTAATTTTGTATTAATTCCGATTGTTTTTAATATGTTAGATTGTTTGAGTGATTGTTAATGATCGAGAAATATCGGGCGGATGCCTTTGAAGAATTCTCGTAATTTCGATAAAGACTATATAAACAGATCGCCTGGACAGAGAAATTCATTCAGTTAGTAAGTCAGTTTAGTTGACAGTATTCAGTGTTACAGAGAGTTTCAATCATTCAGTTGAGTTCACAGAGAGTTTCTTTGCGACTGTGCATCTCTGTATTGTACCTATACTAGTGAATATCGCTGACTTGTTGATTTGATAAAAATAAACGAACATCAACATAACATTGTTTTTTGGTGGACTTTTTAATTAATTAATCAGTAATTAAACCACAGCAGAACCCTAACAAGGCGCAATCTAAAAATGCTACAACTTATATCAAACACCCTACGGTTCTGAAATGTGAACTAAATTTAACACTTAACATTCTAAAAAAACTTTAATAACTACAAATGGTATTAAAAAACTTTTTAAAAGATGGCAATGAAATGTATTCGCGCTAGATAAAACAATTATTTAGGCCTAACTTCGATATGTAAGCATGAAAAGGATCATTATTTATTTATTTGTAATAAATCAAAAAGGTTAAGAACAACACACTCTACTTCAAATAACACTAATGATATTAAAAATAAAATTTCAATGAGATATAGTGGCGCTATATACAACAAATACACGATTCGGCCTAAATATCGAAAAATAAACAATCAACCCTTAGCACTAAATTTACAATTTACAGAATTTTTACTGATTAAAATGATAATTATTATTACTTACACTGCTGAAACACGTTGTTCTTTAACATTTTAACAAACATGATAATCAAAATTTAACTTCTTTAATTATAAAAACAACAAATTACCACCACATACCAGGCCTGCTAAGTACGCAAACCTTTACAAAGACAAAAACAGAAGTAAGAATTACGATTTTGACCATTGCTGTTCCTTATTTTAAAGAATGGTGAGTGGCAGGATTAAAACGAAAGTGGGTTCTGAATAGCTGGAAAGGACAGGATACTTGTCAGCGTGGGGAACGAAAACGGATTACACAACTAATAAAATAAAGGTATTTGTGATTATACTGAGGAGATGGATATCCTGGTTGCAGACATATTCTCTGATAGTAAAATCTACTTGGTAGGACATATTAGTAAAGTGGTAGAGAAAGAGTTCAAATCTCCTCATTTATTAGAGAGAGTGATGAAGGAATGTAATGTATCGGGGCAGTGAGGTATCTGGATTGCAAAGTAGTTCTCAGAGCTCAATAACAAAAATTACGCACAAAAGAGGGAGATATATTTACTTTTTTAAAGTTATCGCTAAACACAACCAGTGATCTAAATAATTAGTTAGCTGGTTTGTGATCCACTGGAAGGTAGACGGCAGCAAAGAGAAGATGGACTTTTAATAATACCGAACGACGAATTACCGTTTGTGTTTTTGTTTTTACAATAATAAATTGTACGGAATTCAGACAGCTCCATTTATTGGTAACGTGAGTGCCATAGACATCAAATCATTGGTTGAGGCTATGCTTCTGAATATCCACCAGGTATTTGACGCTGGACTACATAGTTGTCCCTCAATACAGATACGTGTAAGCGAAATAATAGAAATAATTTGCTAGTGTATACACTACACGTTAAATCGAAGATCCTAACAGATTTTTAATATAATGAATTTTCTCGCAGTGTGAATATTTTATCAGGTACTCCTTCAGGAAATTATACCAGGAGCAATTATTATACTGATTTTTATACTAATCTTGGAGGCGTCCTTAAAATATTGCTATAGTTCATTAATGAAGCAGTAATACTGAGAAAAAAATGTAACGAACGCAGCGGAAGCATTACATTATAAGAGATTTTCATTTGCTTACAACGATGTTCGAAGAATGGCAATCTAAAGGAATCGCAAAAGTTAATGAACAAATAGTATAAGAAACCGCAAGCGTGGCTCAGTGCACTGTGAACCATGGATGCACAACGGGACCTGGCACGAGCCGCAGCCACGGCTTACCAGCCTCCCTAATTTCGGTTTTTAGGTGGTTCCTGCAATCATCTAGGCGAATGCTGTGTAGTCCTCCATCTCCAACTCATAAACCAACAAAAACTACACTACCCCTACAGAACACACAAAGTTACAAGTTTCACATACAAATGACAACACAATAATTGACTTTCCACAGATAGATTACAAAACTCCGGGACTAACAGGCCCGGTTAGACTTCGGGTTCAATTACTTGCCCCCCCTCCCCACTCCTCTCACGATTCGCACTAGTCATCTGTGGTCCATGCTGGCCAAATCCGAGGGGGAAAAAAATTGTATAAGACAACAGAAAAACAGTAACATATAAACATGGACTAGTTATGTAATGCTTTCAGTTAAACACCTGGATATTAATGATTCAAAATAAAATTGAACTGAATCAAAATTTAAATTACGTAGTATGGAGAGCAATTAAAGAATGCAATTTTTAGGATGTAGTCTGAAAGACTCTAAATGTAGTACGAAGGAAATAGCTGCTAAAACACCTTGCTATGTGTCTTTGTGGTTAACTAATTTTAACAACTGGGAACAAAGAAAACAGTTACTGACAGCCATAGCTCGTATGAAGTCGTTTCTTATGCTGTAGACTCAAGTTTAGACTAGAAAGTAGCCAGTACTGCCTAACATGTGAGTCTCTACTTTCAATTCGAACTGCAGTGCCGTTTCATAACGAGTGATCTATAATATCGTGACGGCAGTAAAATGAAGCTTGGGTACTAAGATGCGATACAGCCATTCACTCCCTTGTAATTAATAACTGTCTCTAAAGGAAAGCATTACTACTTCGTCATTCCTACCAAAAATTAAACTGGACACTTTATAGGAGATGCACGACGTAGCAAAAAATGATATATACAATTTTGAAGCCTATTAATATTCACTAGAAAGTTACAACCATTAGCGCTAAACTGTGGAATCACCTGGTTTCTACAGAAAAAGTAAGACAAAATCTTTTATCTGTGTTTAGAAGCTGAGGTGCACAATTATCTAATGTTTCTTTGACTCTCCCACAGACATCAGAAACGCAATCTTCCAGTGGGCTGCAGAAAGAAGCGTGTCCGCAGTGGGAAGTTTGTTGGTGTCAGCTGGGTGCCCTGTTTGCCCTCCCGCCTGAGTGATAGGCCGCCAAATTGAGCCGAGGGCGTGGAGGGTGGCTGAACGAGATGGGGTCGGCCTGGCGTCAGCCAATACCAGGCCAACCGCACTTCAATGCAAATTACCCGCTGTGCTCTTGAGGACCCAACTTGTCATCTGCAAGCCTCCTCGAGGGAAAGTTTCCTCGCCATATGTTAACAGGCAGTGTGTGATGAATGAGAACACTTCGTCTCGCTCAAAAAATGTACAAACGACCAGCACACCAGAGAAAGTGCAATCTCCCTCCGAATTTCTTTACATGATTAGTTGATACATATTACTGTTTACTCATTTCAGATGTTTTCCCCTTGTACCTGTCTGTTTTTACTTCCAATATTCTTAAATCATTCGCCGTGTATATTGCTTCGTCTACCGAATATCTGCTTTAAATTAGGTGAGGACTTATAGAAATATCTGTGTCCCAATGTATTGATACTTTTTTGTTAGTAAAACATATGAAGTTGCCACTCATGGCTACGAAACAAAAATAAATATAGTCGCAGCCGTGAATTGTAACTATTCCTGGCTACACTTTCCCCCTTGTCGCTCCATGTCAGTTCCATTCAAGAACGGCTTTTGGTTCTATTTAACAACGTGCGAATGCACAAGACACACTACTTAATATCGGTCAGTTTTTTAATTTTTTAAAAAGCACCGTACCGCGAGGGAAATAAATACTCTGCTGTTAATCCGCTTGTATCCTTCTGCCCGCCTGTCCTTTCATCGGTCTGTCGTAGAGGCTTTTAGCCTGTAATAAACGGAATAAATTTTTGGTTTTCAAGAAAGAAGCTTTGATAATTAGATAGGACTACATGTTCAAAATTTTTAAAAAAGCTTGGTCTAAAATGTTGAGATAGAAGAATAATTTTCGATTTATGTAAAAAACTGTTGACAGTAATAAACTTAAAGAGAAAAGCGTCAGTTGAAATGCAATGATTGTAGTGGATGACATAAGATATTTGTATTATTTAGGGACTTAATACAGCTGATAGCAATTGCGATATAAGAATCAGATTTACGCTACCAAAGAAGTTTTATTAAAAAAATATTTTAGTCTAAAAATTGACTTAAATCTTACATAATTCTTTCTAATGCCGTACTTATGAAGCATAGCACATTCTGGAAGTGAAGCTTCCATTATAGTAATAACGAAAATAAATAAAATGGATGCATTTTAAATTCGTTGGTGCAAAAATTATCGTTAGGAAAATACGAGAAAAGTCGTTGGTGGAAGAGTCACAAAGAAAGAAAAAGGTAGATAGTGGTCACCTGTTAAGGAATCAATGATTTGTTAAATTGTTAATGGAAGGTATTTTCCATGATAAGAACTGTAAAGAAACACGAGGTTTACAATAAAATAAACATATAAAGAGGTGGAGATATTAGCTGAGGATTGGAAGAGATGGGGTATTGCAATCAACTGATGTAGAGTCTAATGACAGAAAATACTGCATGTCATTTTTTTTACTGATGTCTTACAGTTCTATTATCACCATGCATCTGATTGATTACAGCAAATAGCTCTACAGCACGAAGCATAATATTCTCCCCGAGGTTTGCCTAGTGTACGTGCGCTGTGTTGATCCAGTTCTGTTGAGTGAGCTATCGAGCTGGCAGCTGTCCTGCTGTCTCTAATGAGCGCACGGCCGCTGGTTACCAGCTGATCTCTGTTGCTCGCTGCCGCACTGCTAATCGCGTGTCGCTGACGACTTTTCACGGTACACGAAAACTCCATCAATCACGAAGCCGTGTTCGAGCTGTGATTCACCAGAATCACTGGCTTTTATCGCACCCTCAGCATCCGAATCACTCGCTCGATTTCCGTCTATTTGACTTCGGAATCATTTTACTCTCCTGCCTCTGGGAGATGAAATCACTTCAGTCTTGTTTCGAGATGCAGCAATTCCGATCATTCCGTTTACATCACAAAAAAAAACTGCGTACTGAGGTAATGTTTTGTGCCAATAGGTAACGTGATTCATTATAAACACGTGGCAAACTCAACACTGGATGAATCTCCTTAACGAACAGACTCATAATTAGCTCTTCGATGAAAAGCGACACAAGATTCTCGTCTTCTGAATTTTAAATTCTAAGAAATTGATTTGTTAGTTTATCTGAATTTCTATCAAAAACTGGTTTTTGAAGTTATTAAAATGTCACATTAAATCAAGATATAAGTTATTGTAATTTCATACTGTCTTATTCACTTACGATCCCAACCATTCATTTAAAAATAAAAAATTCTGTGATTCAAATGATATCATCTTTAACCTTAATTATTAATACATCTCTACATAAAACATTATTAAGGGGAAATAACATTTCAAGTTTCAATGTAATGAATACCTTAGCAATGTAAATATGAACACAATCAAGCACATTCCATTCTAACCTTCAAGCAATAGTCATCATTTTTCCCAATATTATAGGAACTACGTAATTCATATTGTATCTGACCTCTTAAATTCTTACCTCTTTCTGAAGTAATATGTTTTAAATATTTGACGTTCTCTTCAGAGCCTAGATATGCTTACTTGACAGAGGTTTGCTCTGCGTTTATAATTTAGAAGCATTTTGCGTGTCCTAATCGACGTTTCGTAGTAAAAACTTTCGATTGCAAGAAATTCTTTTTGCAAGTAGTATTCTGCTTCCCATACCATCCGAATTTTGGCCATCAATTGTAATGCGTTTACTGCTGCTATTACTTCTTTCAATGCAGCGATATTGGATCAAATTTTATCATCAATTTACCAGATTCATTATACACATTTTGTTTGCATTTTGATTATGTTCACCCTAAATTTCTCTCTTCATATGTTGTTTATACAAATATCTAATTCGCATATATTCAGTTTCACCTGGAGAATTGTAAACTATTACCAAGCGAACCATACCATGCTAATTATTTTGTTTAGAAATTTCCTTAGCAACTCAGTCTTTTCTTCTACTTCCTTCATTTCTTCCCTTTGTAGGTTGATTATCAATGTAGTTCGTAACTGGCTTTCACTATCCCTATACTCAGACACTTTTTCCAATGATTTGCCGCATTTACTACACCAACCGTAACTTCTAGCTGCTATGTTAAGCTAAAATTTACAAACGAGCGAAGGTTAGGAGAACGAGTGTCTTCGACTGAGTTATAATACCATTTTCGTGTGCAGACTAGGATGGTTACTCTCGTCTAATCCTTAGGGTCTGAACTTCAATTTTTTATTGACTTCTACTAAACTGCATAAATTTAAGGTAAATAGAAGTTACGGCACCTGATTCCTCAAGAAATTATTTCCCCATTTAACGGTTCTCAAGAACAGATTTTTTTTATATAAAAATTTGTTTCTAGTAACATTTAACATCACTAAAAGCATTTTCGGAATATATTGTTCTTTCCATCGATCCAGCCTTCTTACGTTATTTCTAATTCAATTTTTTACTTACATCCAGGTTTTCCATAAACTCTAATTATGATTAAATTAGTCTTCCAATCCCGTCCAGCTATTGTATTGATCAAATTCTCATAAACGTGTTGTGCCCGCGACTTCGTCAAGTGGTATTTGAGATTTTTGTTGTTAATTCACAGGCAGACTATGAGAGGAATATTAGCTGAGTCGATAAAATCAGCGGAGAAATCCTGGTTTCTACCATCTTCTAATTTCCTTCTGAGTTAATATTGTATGCTTAAACATGTTTGAAGGCATCATTTGTTTTACCTCTCCCCGTATCTACCACTATTTAGGAAAGCTGATGTTTGTTGATGACTCACAGGAACACTTCAGTACTGTTCAGGTGGCTTTCCTGCAAGCAATGTTTAAAATCGTAGCGCCTGGCATGCACACTTACAAATTACTGTACCGAGGTTATTGTAGAAGGGAAACGAACAGTTATTGAGAATGACATCGCTGTAGGAGCAATGGATGCGCGTGGTAAATGTACGGATTGAGTAGCTGTTCAAAGGGAAGAGAAGACCATGGTAATAAATTGCCGAACAAGTTCTGGCGTAAGGGAGTGAGGAAGCATTCATTTGTAGGGAGAGAAGTACGGAACTGGAACAATTTACCTAAGGTGGTAATGAACCATATGCTGTGGAGGAGTTTAAGTTAAAGATACGCAAGAATTTTAAATGGTTGCGTAGGGAAACTGCCACCAGTTCACGAGCTCCATCGTAATTAATTAAATAATAATAATAATGACTTCTGAAGTATCAGTCATTATGGTAAAAGAGCATTGGTCCAATTTCTTTCAGGCAGTATACGAATAACATTTACAAAAAAACTTTTTTTCATTTGTCTGGTTAAATATCTGTCACTTCTGCTAGATTGCTTCTGACTGACGATGTTGGTTGGTGAAATATGAATGACTGCAAATAGTTCCGCAACTATGATTTTGACATACGATGTTTGTTGATGAACTACGAATGGCTGCAGATGTGCCAGGGACTTAAAAATCATTCATAGGAGATTAACATTTTGCACGAAACCTGTTTAAAGTACCTTTTTGGGAGGTAAATTTCTCTTGTAAATAACTAACATAATCTTTGGCACAAAATGATGAGAGGACACAGCTATTTTTATACTGGAATCGTCCTTACGATAACATGTAAGTGTATTTTCTTTTGTAGCTGTTTCGGAAATTAATGACACGTGGCACAGTTAGATTATGTTTTCTCTGATGTTCAGTCAGCGATAACACATCGATGCATTTTAGTATAGTTTACACAATGTTTAATCCAAATCAAATCCGCTATACGGCAAGCGCCCACAGACTTGGACGCTCCTATGGTGACGTCACCCATAGAGCTAGGAATGTAAGTTCGGTCTGCGTACGCCAATAGCCCCCCTCCCCCCTTTTCCCCTGATTAATACATACACAATTTGTAATCCTCTTACATAAAATGCGTGATCTGGAGACTGCGCAGGTCGTCTATAGCTATTGGCTAGAGAACGGTCACATGGCAGCTGTCACTCGTGAATCAACAGCCACCATATTACAGTCGTTCCTTCATGTTGCTTTTTGATTATTTACAACTGAATGCAGAAACTCATGTAAGGAGATATTATTTGTATCAGTTATAAGAACTACGTTACAGCATAAACTAATAATTTTTTGACAGAAGATAAGAAAGAATGAAGTTTATTCAAAACTCAGAGAAAGTTTACACGAAACGTACGTAATTGTGAAATGAATCAGTCAAATAAATAACTGTTATCCGTTTCTGATATTATACTTTCCTTCATTTAAAATAAAATGCATTTATTTAAACAAATCGGGATTACTGGAGATCGCGACTCCGCCAGGAATTGGCGCAATAACACTGCCGTGGTCAAACACACGACTCCTATAGAAATACTTTCCGAAGTACATTTAACTGTGTTATGCCGGTTCAGGCTGTATTACAACCTATTTTTTGCTTGAAAATATTGGTCCAGGCTGTACTACAACAGAATTACTGCTAGAAAATTATATGTCTTGCGATTGACTACAACAGTATTATGACGTCATTACTGAACGTTATTATGTCGGAATCGCGATCTCCAGTTGATCCGATTGTTATTAGTTTTTCTTTACAAGCTTTTCCAGAATAAATTCCTACTACAACCATAGGTGATGCCCGTCGTTATTCATATGAGGGTAATAGAAGCTATGATTTTCGAATGCAATATCAGTGGAGGTTGTGGTTAAGTTGAACAGAATCGCAACTACACATTTAGTTACAGCATAATTCATTCTGAAATAAGGTTTACAAACCATTTAAACTGCTTTCATAAGCGCCATGTTACTAAAGGTATTAATTAATGCGTTAAGAAGTTCCATATTTAACGTGCTGAATTTAATTTAATTAAACAGCAATGGAGCATACGCTCCGGTGGCAATTTTCATAAACACCCATCTTCCCCTTTTCCTGAATCAGCCTAACCCAACTACATTTGCCCTCTACAAATTTTAACTTTAAATTCTTTCAACGTTTTTGGTAAATTATTCATTTCCCTTGGTAATTTATTGCAATCCCTTACACCCTTACCAAAAAAAGAGAATCTTCCCACACACTTGTGTCTGAAATCCAGTGTCAGCTTGTGGTCATTTCCCTACCTTGCATTATTTTTCATACCACCTGCAACATCTTTCAATGCCTCATCACCAGTATATGCCTTGTACACTCCCATGATCCTCTTCACCCTCCTCCTGCCTTGCAATGAATAGCATTCCACCTCTTCTATCATATCAGTTACTGATTGCATTCTGCGATAATTTTCAGAAACAAATCTAGCATCCTTTTTTTGCACCCTTTCCAACGCCTGTATTTGATACGTAAAATGAGGGTCCCATACTACACTACCATATTCGAGCAATGGATGACCAAAGTTTTGTAACACAATTCCTTGACTTCTCTCGTACATCGCCTCATCACTCGCTCCAACAAGTGCAGAGTTTTGAAACCTTTTCCTACCACCTGCCCAATGTGTCCAGCCCAGTTAAGCTTGTTATCAAATGTTATGCCAATATATTTACATTTCTAGTCTTCAGCAACCAATTCTTTCCCCACTTTATAATCATAATTAACCTTTTGTTTTTATTTGTGTATCTAATAAGCTGACCCTTCTTTGCATTTATCTTCATCCCATGTTTACCAACCCAACTAGATATCCTGTCCAGATCACCCTGTAACTGTTTACAGTCCTCTACCGTTTTGAACCTTTTACGTAGCATTATGTCATCTGCAAACAATCTAATTTCAGATATTAAACAATAAACACAATTATTCTTTTGAATAATGAATAGCAATAGTTCCAATACGCTACCCTGCGGCACTCACATTTTTACTTCCACTTCTTTTGTTACTGCATTTCCTACCCCAACTTTCTGTTTTCTACCTTTTAAAAATTCATCTACCCAGAAAATCACTTTCTCATTCACTCCAATAGTTTTTGACATATTTACTGCCATTTTATGGCTCACTCTGTCAAAGTGCCTGGGCCAGGAATAAAACTGATATTACGTGGATAGCAAAAGTTTTTGGGATCCCAACTTCTAAAAAAAAAAAAAAAAAAAAATCACATGTTCCAAAATTCCGTCGTCAAATTCAGTAGAAGTTACTAGTGTACTGCCATGTTAACTGCAAATGAAATATGTAGAACATTACAAAATCAAGGTAATCAGAATTATATAGTAACAGTAGCGTACAATTAACCAACTGCAAAAAAAAAAAAAAAAAAAAAAAACCTGCCAGAATATTACGTTTACACCATCATTTAAGGGATCGAAGATACTATATATAACAACAAATTGCTAATCATAGCTTTAATGGCTGGGAGGCGGGCTGCTGGAGAGTCACAGGAGACTCTTTTCAGCCTAACTATACTACGGGGAGGGAGGGGGGATGGAAGGTCGGCCGTGGCCTTGTAGGGAACCATCCCAGCATTCGCCTAGAGTGTCTGAGGGAAACCACGGAAAACCTCAGACAGGATGGCCGAACCGAGTTTAACCCCGGTCCTCCCGAATGGCAAGTGGCAGTTCGAAATCGCACTGCCCAAGCCTCGGTGTTCCACTATAATTTTTTTTTTTTTTTTTTTTTTTTTTTTTTTTGTGCGATTTCATTCCTCCCAGCTGAAGGCTGGGAGGCGGGCTCCTGGAGAGTCACAGGAGACTCTTTTCAGCCAAACTATACTACGGGGAGGGAGGGGGATGGAAGGTCGGCCGTGGTCTTGTAGGGAACCATCCCAGCATTCACCTACTATATGTTTTTTTTTTTTTTTTTTTTTTTTTTTTTTACGAATTTCATTCCTCCCAGCAGAAGGCTGGGAGGCGGGCTGCTGGAGAGTCATAGGGGACTCTTTTCAGCCAATCTACTACTACGGGGAGGGAAGGGGGATGGAAGGTCGGCCGTGGCCTTCTAGGGAACCATCCCAGCATTCGCCTAATTGTCTGAGGGAAACCACGGAAAACCTCAGACAGGATGGCCGAACCGAGTTTAACCCCGGTCCTCCCGAATGATAGGTAGGAGGCCAAATTGGCCTCCTCCCATCTCGGTGACCTACTATATGTGCACATTGCTAAATTTATAACATTTATTATTTCATCTCGACTGCGAGAAATCTCCGCGAAAAAATATATAACATCGCGTGCTCTCAAAGACCTGGTCACAGTTTCTTGCCGGCTGTGCAGTACAAGTCTGTCTTAGCGGCTTTACTTAACCTAGTAATCGTACCGGTCACAAGGGATATGCAGTTTGGCACGTAATGTGAACCACAGAATGTTGTAGCATCTTCACATTAGCAGCGGTGAAGGTCTGATTTTTTTAAATCCAGTAAAAACTCCAACCGAGACCAAAATTCAAAACAGGAACCTGCACGCCACCTTTAACCAACTGAGCCAACAGACCTTTAGTCAGACAACACTAAATGGATATACACAAATTCTCAATTTTACGATTTTTTTTCGCTCGGTGCCATGGACGGAATACGGCACTAATTGGATAAATGGTATCCTATACGTTAATTGATCACATAAGCGATCGCTATGATATTTCACTGAAATTCGTACGTTAAAAATTGCAAGAAGTGTACATAGATTAAAATTTATGGTTGTGAATTCTGTATCGTCGATAATTATGATCTACTCAGGATAGAAAGTATTCTTTGGTCTAAACAGTGACGTAAGTTATTAATTTGTGAAGTTTCGTTAAAATCCATTCATTAATTTTCTGCAAGCCGTGCGGACAGGAAGAATTTTCCTCTTAATTTGAGGTTTTCGATTCTGTGTCATCGGTAATTTGTAAGGTATAGGGATCAAACTGTACCCTGTATACTGGCCGACGACTTACGCTATCACTACGTGCAGTTTAGTTAAAATCCTTCCATTTTTTCCATTTTCCGCATGATGTGCAAATATACATACAGATAGACAGACAAATTTTTTTTTTTTAAATTTGGCATTCCTATCATCAATTACTCTTTTTGAAATAAATTTAACGTGCAGATACGACTTTTATCCAATTTCATTATATAGTGTCGATTAATAGTTTCGTAACATTTGATTTAAAATTAATTTTATCAATGTGTGCTTTTACGAAATTTGAATACGGTGGTTATGTTTGAAGCTGTCAGTATATCTACTGCTTAGTAGATCCCTTATTTTAGATTCTGTTATGTTTGATCTCCAAGATTTTGATTATGACCGATGAAATCTCTTCTGCCTCAACGCAGTTGAGTTAAGGTGTTTCAAAGCAATGGTCAAACTTTGTGCCCAAAGAGGATAGTCTGCTTAATCCGTATCAGCTTCTTTCAGTTATTTTACCGCAATGAAACTATGGCAGATCTCCTTCAGCTGTTTACACGTGGGGAATGAGAGAGTCATCGATATGCTACTGTGGTAAGGTAAAACAAACCATCCGTCAAGTGACCTTTGACCAACTTCGAGCGTTCAGGGGATCACCGAAAGACTTCATAGATATTTCAAAGAAAACGTAATATTGGCTACGCTATGTCGATTTTGAATTTCAACTATAATTTAATGTAATATTTTATTAGTGGAATTGATTTCCAGTTATGGCCATAAGACAAATAGATAAATAAAATCCTCATAAAACAAAATTTCAATGGGCTATCCGTGTATCGCCTCTTTCTTCTTAACTGACAACTAGTTTTGGCAACCTCTTATTTTCTTGAGTTACTGAATTTTATAATATATATATATATATTGAGCCGTTTCCTTCTCCCACCTCTGTCGTCTACTTTTACCGTATTTTCTCATTTTATCATACTTATTTCATGATTTTCTTCATAAACTCCTTGTATGCAAGCTTGTAATAAGATACTTGTTAAAAATTTAATTCATGCTACCGCTAATATTTTATGAACTAAATTGTTTATAACAGTTCAGACGTATTTATTGTTTTCACTATAAATCTCATTCATACGGTATAAATTTATCTTAAATTTGAGAGCTGTTTATTGTGTTTCTTGACCAGAAATCTGCCAATTGACTTATCTTGCTGCAGTTGGTGTATCATCATACATAAATTCTATTGTGTATCAGCCATAGTTCAATTTCAAACAATCGACAAGTGTTTTCTCCATTTTTATCCTTTGTGAGATTGCTATATAATTAAAATTTATGTTAAAACTTGTATCATTTTAAAGGTTACAGGATCGGAGTAGTTTGTTTAGTTGATTTGATAATAAGTGTCGTCAGTGCCAGAGCCACTCGGCTGAGCGGGGAGGACAGCTGGGTCGGTGGCCTGGCCCCGCTCGACAGCGAGAAGGGATTCTTGGCTGCGCAGTAGTCGGTAGAAAATGGCCGGACATTGTAGCGGCGGACTCACTCGCGTGACGTGGTCGAAGCAGACTGTTTAGTTTCTCATGCCGAAGAGAAGCTGTATGTAGCGGTTAACTGTCGACCTGTGTATTTGAGTTGGTTAAACGTGTTATAAAGTGCTTGGTCCAATCAGTGAGAACTACCATTAGTACCATAACCATTTAATCAGATTCAAGCTTGTACTATCACAAGGAAATGTTGAAATTTCTGTTCTGCAATCTAATGAATGAACTGATTTGGTAAACAACGTGCAGAATACTAAGAGGAACTACAGTAAACAAACCTTTCACATCCTTCATACTCTCCTGAGTAGTTACTACTTAGAGACCTGTGGTAATGTGGTTCTAGGTGATTACGTATGTTCTTGGTACGGTTGGAGTACCTTTAGCGCAACAGTTTTTAATAGTATTTTGAACCTATATGCCGTCTATGATTTATGGCTTAGCTACCAGTAGATAATGTTTCCGGCCTTAAGGTAGAATGGTGTCATTCACCACTCCCCATCCCTCTTACAAATATGCCAACGGCAAACAATGGTTCTGCAAGGAGGATTTGCAGTTTTTTGTAACCCAACGCATGTAACACCTAAAGTGTAACATCTAGTTGATATAAAGCTTTAAAATTAATGTAGCTTTCACAAAGAAACGAAAAACTTGATTAACATTGTGTGATGGGTGCTAATATAATCTACTATTAGCAGATGTTTTGAGTATAATAACGTTTAGTGTTGAGAATGATTGTGTCTTCTTATATACGAAACTGCAGTTGGATTCCTTGTCAGCCTGTTAATACTGTCAGATGCCAACCAACTACCAACAGGCAGTGTCATAAACTCATTGCAGTATTACTAAACCACTTTAATTTTGATATAACCAATAATAACTAATTGTTACAAATATTTGTTTTCATAACATAAATAGTTTTCAGCATGTTGAACAGTGTTGTACACTTATCAGCAACATACTAGAATCAATCTCGAAAGAAATATGTGTGCGTTTCGTTTATAACATCCATGAACCACCTGTGGTCGTAAACGTTTACTTAACCAGACAAGAAGGAAGAGAACCGCTATTTTTATACTCGCTCCATAAATGCTTTTATTGTAATAGTTCAGTACAAGCTTATCAAAAGGTTAACAGTAAATAAGTGTTGTTAGCATGCAAGATAATTATTTGTTACGTGCTTTCAAGTGTCAACGGTTTAAACGATTTGCTCTGAATGAGCTTTTACTTGGACCGATAAAAACTCTCATCTCTTACTGAACTCGTTTGGCTGTTGGTTGGATTGAAAAACAACTACTTTCTTGATTCGCCATTCTCCATCGAAGGAACGCGTTGCTTTCAATTCATCGCGCCGAAAGCATTTAATAGAACGTTTCTCTTCGTGCACTTACCCTGTCACTCCTTTCACCGAGCATTCCATGCTTTCACAGGTTCCTCGCGTTATTTCTCAAGATAACTTTCCTTGCAGCGATATAAAGAGTGCAGACGAAAGTTTTCTCCGTCTGATAACATGTACTGTATTTGCACATTCTGTGTGTTGCTAGTACAGATTAGATCAAGGAGTAATACAACTTAACCATTTGCGATTAACGTTAAGAGGAAATGTTGAATATATTCTCGTCACAATTTTACTCTTAGAAAATAATGATTATAGTGTTACAACTGTGTCGTATGTTTATGAATAAATAACTATTGGTACTATTTGGTAACTAGCACTGCAACAATATGAATTCTGAAATACTAATATAACCAAATGCAGTTGATAAATTACATTTTGAAGTATTGTGTTTCAATTTGAAAACTGTATTTCATCGTTACGATGGATAATGTCACTTCTCGTTCTTTTGATAATGAAACGTTATCTCTAGGAACAACGGTATTTAGATTCAGCTTTATGCACTCCTCTGTGTTGGCGTGATTGAATAAATTGTACGTTATCTGAATTGTTTCCGGTGTACGATCTGTCCCTCTGCTGCATTTAGCACTTATATCTCTACTTTTTTTTTTTTTCAATGAACTGCTCTGCTATGTGTAGCTTCTGTTTCTGGCATCCATTCTGGACCCTATAGGCACAGCTATAGTTATTTACATCCTTCAAAAATAAAAATCATACTATTGTAATCCAATACTAATGGGTAAAATCTGATTATCTTTCATAGATACGTTTGGGTTAAATAACGTCTATTTAAATAAACGGTTTCACTTAGATATGCAGCAATTAGATAAATACGTGTTTCCACAATTAAGTGTTAATGGTTATATAGATTACATTTTCATGATTCAAGGAATAATTCTTCAAATTAAATCATCCATTCATTTTGCAGTTTCTTCGAATTCAATAATGAATGGTAAAATTGGTTTTTACAATAGAAGATTTTCTTCGAAATAGCTGTGATCATGTTTCTCCCTTCTGGGTGGAATATTTTTCAAAATGTTTATATATATTTTCTTTCTTTAGAACATTCTTCGTTGACCCTAGTTCCGAAATTTTGGTTATTCCCTAGACCAGTGATTTTGAACCTGTGATCCGCGAAGATGGAACAGGTGATGGGCAGGAATTAAAGATACCAGATTAGTAAATTTGTTCACGTAAAATTGATGCCGTACTCGTACTGTATAAGGTTATAAGCTATGCCAAAGTTTCTAAAGGTCATGATTATATCAATGACCAGGAAAAAGCATTATCTTTCCATGATATAAATACATTGTTACTATAAGAGTCTAAAAGAGTCTAGTCACTATATACGTTTCAACTCGGCATCGAAAACAGCGACGCTCTTTTTAGGGTTTACTGTAATGCCAGTTTTATGAGGATCTTGTTGTATGTAAAGGTCTTAAGAGACCGCGGTACTTGCATATAGCAATTGGTAGGGTTAGTTAATTATTTACAAATAAATAAACAAAAGGCATATGTAAGTCATCGGTCCGTATTATTATTATTATTATTTTCTTCGGATTGTTCTAGGCAATGTAAGAAGGTAGATACCAAACTTTCCTTCACTATCTCTGTATTGACGAGATAACATCTTAGTCGGATTTCTCTCTCTGACATCAGTCACAATCTATGCCCTTTCCCATGTAAACGCACCGTCAAGCAATATTCCATGTCTGTCTATATGACTCAAACGGCTATGTTTTCATATTATATAATCTATTTGAGTTTTATTTATTCTGCTGTGAATATTGTGCTTCTTTAGTATAACTAATTTTTACATTTTCCATAATACTATATTTAAAATATTTTGTATTTCTTTTTCCTTTGTGTCTTTATGTTCCTCGTACTTTTTCACATGGAATGCCCTACCTATACCGCCTGGGTGGTACCTATTGTCTTTGTTTTTCACGAAGCTTGCTGTAGTTTGTTCTCGATGTATTGTTTTGCTCTCTGGCGGCCGTTGCAAGACTCACGGTGACGGTCAAGGGCGGTGTTACCAACCTCCGCTTTCTAAAACAAGACCGGCCGGGCAGGGTTCTTGCCGGGAGAAAGGAATTCCCCACCGTAGAAAGGGAAGTGGGCGAGTTTACGTGCTGATTATTTTACAGGCAGGCAGGCCGGGCGGCCGGTCACCTCTCGGCCGTGGAAAGTGAAATAGTAGCTACGGAGAAAGTGGCTCCCACAGCGAGAGCGGCATCAAGGCCGCACAGGGTCGGGTTTCATCAGGGGATAAGGACTCTGCCGCCACTGTTTACGCCGCACAACCCACAACCGACAACCGCACAAACCAATAATAAAACATAGAAATTATCAAACACATTTACAAGAATGGCAACCAGTGGATGCAACGAATTGTTTTTGCTGCCAGTCGAGAGACAGCTTTGTTACAATACTTCATCCCTTCCTGTCTTGTGCTAACCTCTTAATCTCTACATATCCCTTACAACCCACGTCCTCAATTGTCTGCTTCACATATTCTAATCTTTGTCTACCTCTACAGTTCTTACCTCCGACTGTTCCTTCCACTAACAAATTAACCAATCTCCAATGTCTTGCAATATGACCTACCATGTTTTCTCTTCTTTCTGTTAGACTCTTCCACAAACTTCTTTTCTCACACACCAATTACCCCCTTTCCCCCCCCCCCCAAAAAGTTGGAATTCGTACTTTATCGGTCAACTAATTTTCAACATCCTTTTAGAGCACCACATTTCTAGAGATCGGAATAATAGAAGATATAAAACAAGATAGAGCAAATTTCAGAAGATTGGGCCAAAAGTTCAAGGATTTCCAAGAAAGAAGAGGAAATGTAATAACATCTGGACGCAAGAAATGAGAAAACTGCAAAATAAAAGCATGAAGAGCTACCGGAAATCAAGAAAGAAGCATCGAAATGAATACACAGAGTTACTTTCGTGGTCCTTAATTGGTCCAAATTCAGAAGAAAAAGAAGACGGAAACTGATTATTATCAAAACTTTCATCTAAAAACAATACTATAACATTTTCGGAACTGTCACAGGTTGAATTTTCGTTATTTATCTGTAGGATATAAAAACATTGTCGCGTAATGGTAAACGTATCAGGAGTCAGGATATACTAATTTTCTGTTAAATATTACCTTTTAACAGGCCAACGTTTATTGCATACGCTTAACAAGAACACATTTTCTTTTATTGTAACATCATTTTTTTGGGTTACGATCCGACGTTCGATTACCCATCCGACAATCCAGTTCTCGGTTTTCCTTCGTTCCCCCAAACCACTTCAGGTGAATGCCAGGATGGTTTCTCCAAAAGGCCTTGGCCGGATTCCTTCCCGTTCCTTGCTCCCAGTCCTTTCTCGATTATTTTCTGAATTTCTATTTTTGTTTCAAGAAAACTAGATTTGTAATTAAAATTAAGCGTAAACTATTTTAAACTGTAAAATAATAAGTGCAGTTAGTATAAATAATTTTAAATTTATTATAAGTTCACAACATGGTGGTCGTAGTAATGGGTGGTTCGTGGACCTACTCTAAAGTAAGAAAGTCCGATTTTAATATTTAAAAAAATCCTTGATGGTAATGTTGTTTCCCACCAACTTTTACGTTGGGGCAAAAAATTACGAATATTGTGTAGAAAACTGTAAGGCTTCGAAACGCAAAATCATGATTAAACCTGGTGTGGAGAGCAAATAGTTTAATATTGGAGAATTAAAAAATAATAATAATAATGATAAAAAAAACACACACACAAGTAAAAATCATTTATGAGACAATGTATTACCATTTAAATGTAATAATATTCAGTAATTAACGTATCACTCTTTTCTACACGTGTGAAAGGAATTAACGACTGTTAATGCAGAGATAGCATGATGCTATCCTTGCATGGATAACAAGCGTCGTCACATTTAAGCAGTCGCTTTCACTGAAGTTCGGTTGAGTAATGATCGGAACAGACAGGAAGAAGGACTGTCCAGATTACCACTGGAGTGCTGGGGAGATCAAGCCGTCGTATCCCGTGACACTAAGCACTCTCCACTTCTTGATTCCAGCCATGACTCACACTTTCACTGCAGTCAGACTCTTCGTTATTACTGCGTTCAGTCACGAAATGTTTTGTCCAGGCTGTCTTACAAATTGGCATTGTTTCAAATTCCCAACATAGCCGGTCAGATTTTATCTGACTCTTATTTACTTTTTCACTGTGTTAGGTATCGTCGGTAAATAGTAATCAGTATAGAACAACGTGCAACTACTCGTATGTGAAGGACAATTTAAAAGTATCTTCTCCATTTATAGAAAATTATCTAATCAATGTTCCATAGAAACGTCATCACTACAATTTGTTAACAGATGAAATACGTTGTTCATTCATGCTGAGATATATAACACTCATAGTATAACTATTTTATCTAAATTACACCGAATAATAATCTTCGAACACCAACTGTAAAAAATTCTAAAACAATAGTACTTTTCGTTTAATTAAACATGTCGGTACTTGGAAAGGAAAAAAGGCAGAAATTCTACAGATGCTTCAAAACGAATCTGTTGATTCCATAATACTCGTATTTGTTCTTTTGTAAAGTGGCTGAATTTTGTATACTTGTTATTCGTATTTGTATATTATTATTATTGGCGAATTCTCCAAATAAATGAACCAAGCTAGGTTTCTTTGAGTTCTTCTTGTTGTTCCAAAAGGCTTTCATTATTTCCGATAAAGCTTGTTTGCGTTCTTCCGACCACTTTGGTCTGTATATATATATTTTGTGTTTAGTTGCAACTTCCCATTTTTTCTACTTTGTGTCTGAAGGTATATATATAAAGTCAAGTTCAAATTTTTATTCTCCTCCAATTGTTTTATATCGCACAAATTTAAACTGAATTACAACTGCGAATTAAAACATTTAATCCAGGTAAATGCCATCCATTTTCATAAATTTAGAACCAGTTTCTGTTTAAATCCCTTTTAAACACGTCTCACAAAATCTATTGATTAATACACTTAAACATTGGGGTTCAAAGTACCTGTTTTCATTATAATTCATGTTCTTTACAGATACTATTTATTGAAATAGTACACCGAATTCTTCTTCCTTGAATTAAGAATCATCAAACCAAAAAAGAGGTTATCGCGAAAGCATGAATGAACAATGATGATTAATAATTGATTAATCAATCATTCGTTGATTAATGGTTTGTTAACTCGTCTTAATTTCTGTAAAGTGTCCTGCCACCAGGCTGGGTTAGGATATAGTGAGGAGAAGGTAATTTAACTACTATTAAACTTAGGTACCCGACAACACTGTCGCCAGTTCGTTTTATTTCTCACAAATCGAGACACTAATCAAATTAAATTAAGTTCTTCTACTAAAATTTCAGGTCCTTAATTAAAATTACATTAAAGGAAGTGCTAAAACAAGGCATGTATTGACACCAAAGATTCATATTTACTCAACCCAACACAGTACTCATAAATCACGGTAAAACTCACTTCACGCTGTTCTGAACAGGAGAACGTCAGTTGCCACACTCACCTGAAGTATGTGCCTCGTAAAAAAACAGATTAAATTGCACAGCACGAGAATTCCATGCTCCGGCCTAACCAGGTCGGAGACCGACAGTCGTAATATGTGTACGCAAATCGAACACGACGCTCTCTCACTGCTGCGTCAAGACCCTCTGCTACGCAGCACGCCCCCACACCTCAGAACTTCCTCTGTACGGATACGCGTAACGTATTACTATTTTTATCGGACGCTACTTTGACAAATTGTCCCTTCTGAATTTCAAACTATGGATCACCAATTAAATACAAAAATCTCGATTTCCCTCCGCTTTTCCACTACTTCTTCAACAACAGGTAACAGGGAGATTAACAAAATTCAGAATCATTCAGACCAGCAGCGGGAAAATTAACAAAGCTTCTCTTCCTCGCTTCGAAATATTTTTTTTTGTTTTTGTTTTAAATCTCTGCCCTCCGTTTGTACTATTTACAATTACTTCTACAAAGCTCGACAAAAATGATGGAAAACTTTATTGTTGTGAAACATTTCCTAAACAAAACTGTAATTTCAAAATGAAATAATGGTGATTTATTTTACCTTCGTTTCCTGTTAAATTCTAATTGTCTTTTAGCTGGCATCGCGGTTGTACTTTCTTTGGAAAATATAAGTGCAAATAAAATAAAATTCAATTATTTATTTTCGTGTAAACTTTTTCTAAGTTGTAATAAACGTCCCTGCTTGTTATATCCGTCAAAAAATTCTTGGGTTATGTTGTCACTTGGTTCCTGTTACTGCTACACATAATATAGCGTTAACATAGGTTGTCCTTCTACTTTCGTGAGTTTCTAATAATAGTAAATAAACAAAAAGCAATATATAAATTTAAACGAACTTTATATTATTTTTTTATATACATATATTTCTGCCTCATATTATAATTTTTATCTCTGATACGCAACAGGCAACTGCATTTTAACTGGCATCGCAGTCACACCTTCTTTTAACAATAAAATCAAATTCTATTATTTATATGAAATTTATGCTTACTTTTAAAAATATAAAGTCAATGCCGCTATTAATTTGAAATTACCTGGCTAACCAAGCACCGTTGCGGTGGCAGTCAGTATAAGTAACACTTCGGGCATTATCGCCACTCGTCGAAGGTAGTCGAACCTTTGAGGTGAGTACAGTGTACAGGTACAACGCATTTTATTAAGGCGGGTTAATGAGTGTGAAGAATGAAATCTTCAAACTCAACAATGAAATTAATTTTCAGTTATAGATTTTATAAAATGTTTGGCCTCATATTCAAGATTAATTTTCGGTATATTATAATAGAATTATTCTTTCAAAATTTCACAGTGTATATATAGTATAATACAAAACGACTAAAAAATTGCAGTAATCCATGAGATGAATATGAGAAACTATACAAACATGAGGCGGTAATTTGAAGTATATTACATACTACAGTATATAAACACTAAATAACAATGGTCAGCAATGAACAAAATAATTTTAAATTAGCGTTGAAATAGAACCTTCTTTTTACATAATAATTATAATTTTGATAAGGAAAGGGTGGCTAAATATATTATTCTAGAGATTATAAAATCCATGAATTTACAAACAAATATTGAAATATTTATTTCGTTTTAACAAATTAAATAAATCAAATAACATATGTGTTTGAGATTACTCATTAATTACAGCAGTCTCATTCGGTCTAGCCCAGTGGACGTATGAAACATCGGAGGCGTTACTGAGCATTTGAAAACCGAGCTCTGGTGAGAATTGTTGTGGTGCGAAATGTGTTCTTTACCGTTCATAGAAGGCGACGGACAGCAGATAGATGACACAACGGCAGGTAGCCACTGCAAGTCTCGGAGCCCGAACTGCTTCCGCCCGGCTCCGTTTGTGTTGTCCTCGGCGCACAGGGTTGCAGGCGTGATGAGCAGCAGCTATCGGCAGCCAGGAGCTGTTTACTAGGCGTTGGCGAACTCCAAATCCAGCCAGGAGACGCCTGTCGAAGACTCAAAGATTGAGCGCCTGTCCCCGGTTTCAACCTCTCCTCAGGAAACCTCGGATTCCCGCCTTCTCGATAGGAGCTGTTCAATAGTTTCTCCCGAAACAATTTTCGGGGACTGATAGCGATACTTTTAGCGTATTTCTGAGCAACATGTTCATCTCATTTGATATTCCATTTTCACTTCATTAAGTACAGCAACCAAATCCACTCAATCGTTGCCGCTCACTCCCACCTTATTCTGTCCTACGTCACTCGTAAATTTATGAATATCTGCGAAATACCCATGCAGCAAGGAAGTGGTGATAAATTGTCTCTGTTTATCTTGCCTGTCGCACTCACATCCAAAGCTGTGTTCCAACGGCGCGTTGTAAGGCGCGTCCGTCGGTGTGTGGTAGAGAACGCTTTCCATCTTTGCCGCATGTGCTAGCAGATAACGGCGCACCTCGACCCACCGCCAGGCGGTAAAAGATAAAAGGCGCGTACTGCGCACAACGCGCCGTGGGAACGCGCCATTAGCCGCAGTGTACCGACGAGCGCGCGCCGCAAGTAAGCCCTCGCCACCTCCCCACAACCTTGCCTAGTGTCGTTCCTGCTACAGGTGCCTTTCATCTTTACCGCCTGGCGATGTGCAGAGGCGCGCCCCTGTCTTTGAGCACGAGCGGCTCCTTTGAGCTCCGGAGCGGCAAGGACCCTACTCATCCGGCGCGGCTTACCAAACAACGCGCCGTGGAAACGCACCTTAAGAGCAACGTAGATCTTACCAGGCTAATCCCTCTAGGGACTTCTGAATGTTGTTATCCGCTACCAGTATCAATGGTCAGTGTTCTGCTTTGGCGTTTCAATGAGTGTCAATCATATACAGATATTTCTTGTGAAATATTCGCGAGCCACTCTAATTATTTTGATTGTATGTAAACCACAACGTAAACATATTGAAATACTTGTGTATACTTCTTTCTATGAAATACTAAACAGAAAATTTTAATACTTCTGCTCTGATTTAAAGTCTAGTTCCAACAGCGTCAAAAAAAATTTGCTTTCACGTAATTGTATGTAACAGCTGAGAGGTTTTCTACATAATTACGCACGTTTCATATCTAAATAACAACATGCGCCGAGGAGAAATGACAGCAATTACATGGGAATTGTCTTTCTGCGAGATGGATGGTGGCAGAACTAATTGCGCAGAGGCAAATGTTCCGTCCACAAATCTGACATCTCACTGAGGCTGGAACATAATGTCTTAATGTTGCAAACGGAAAGTTCTCTGTCAGGGTTTTCTTGGCTGCAACTCTCGGCATTGGTTGTCGCAACCCATTCCCGATATCACATAAGACATCTGATGCTGTGGTACACATTAGTGCATCTTTGTTAACGGAAACTACTTCCAATAGACAGTTTTGATCTTTTTGGTGGCATATTTCTACTTGTTTCTGAAGATACTTTAACATTATTTTTGATATTAACATTTTTTTTTTTAAATTGTCATCAGTCTTTTGACTGGTTTGATGCAATCCTCCATCCATTCCTATCTTGCGCTAACCTCTTCATCTCAACATACCCCTTCCATCCTGCGTCCTCAATTATCTGCTTCATACATTTTAATCTCTGTCTTCCTTTACAGTTCTCACCTTCAACTGATTCCTACACTAACAAATTAACCAATCCCGCATGTCTCAAAATGTGACCTACCAATATGTCTTTTCTTTCTGTAAGCCTCGTCTACAAACTTCTTTTCTCATCCATCATATCCAAAAGTAGTTCATTTCGTACTTCATACCGAGGTTGTGGTGTAACGGTTAGCGTTCTGGCATCGCATTCGGGAGGACAGGGGTTCGAATCCCCGTCCGGGCATCCAGATTTGGGTTTTCCATGGTTTCCCAAATCACTCCAGGCAAATGCCAAGATGCCTCCTTTAAAAGGCCATGGTCGAATTCCTTCCCATTCCTTGCCCCCCATCCTTTCCCGTGTCTAAAGACCTCGCTGTTGAGAGACATTAAGCAGTTAAAAAACAAAATCGTACTACATCTGTGTACGTAATTTTCAGCCTCCTTCTATAGCACCACATTTAAAATGCTTCAGTTTTCCTTCTTTCTGGTATTCCTAATGTCTATGGTTCTCTACCATTAAGTACTGTACTCCATCCATAGAGCTTTAAAAATTTCTTTCTAAGTCCTAGATCAATATTTGAAATTAAAAGATCTATCATTTTCATGAAGGCTCTTTTTGCTATTGCTATTCTGCTTTTAACATAATTCCTGCTAAGGCCATGAATTGTAATTTTACTTCCCAAGTAACAGAATTCACTTGCTTGTTCTATCACATCCGATCCTATTTTTATATTTAATCTATTATTATTGCTACCATTTCTGCTACGTTTCATTACTTTTTCCTTGCTTCATCACTTTTGTCTTTCATCTAACATTCGTTGCAGGTAAAGCTTTACACTGAAGTTCTGAATGCAATAATGATATCTGTTGATGCACCGATAAGCCTTATCCTGTCCGTCATACAGGGCGTTTCAATTATGACGCGTCCACGTGTGCGGCAATAATCGCCCGGCCCAGCGGCGACTCGCTTGCCGGCAACTCATACCGCAGCGCCCGTGCTCAGAAACGCCTCTTGCCTGCGTCGATGTCTTTCTTACCTTAAAGCACGTGCTGGACATCGGATTCAATACACAATTGACATCTTCTAAGGATGTTTTGGCTAACTCTCTACAGTGTTTGTGAAGAAACATTATTAATTTTAGTTCTTATGTTTTCCTTAAGTTCCTGTTCCGTACAGGTATTTGAATCATAAACACGCTATTTTAGGTAACCCCACAAAAAGAAATCACGAGCTGTCATGTTTGGAGAACGCGGAGGCCACAATCCACGACTGATAATTTGATTTTCTTTGTAAACACGCTTTAAAGCACGCATAGAATTTTCGGCTGTATGGGAAGTTGTACTGTCTTTTTTAAAATGACCGTAATTTCTTTCATCTTCTGTCAGCTAAAATATTGTCCACATAGCGAGAAGATGTAATTGTTTCAGTAAAAAACACGGTCCAATAATTCGCCTCGCACTAATTGCACACCAAACTCCAACTTTCACATCGTGTCGCGGCTGTTCGTGGATAAGACGTGGATTTTCTGTACTCCAGTACCGACTGTTTTGACTGTTTACGTGTCCACTTAAATAGAAATACGCCTCATCGGTGAAAAATGTCGGTTGCGGATTCAGCTCGCCCGGTATCGTCCGAGTGGCTGCCCACGCATTGTCAGAGCACGGAAGCATTGTCGGAAGTGGAACTTAGGGAAAACATAAGAAATAAAATTAATAATATTTTTCACAGACACTGCAGAGAGTTAGCCAAAACATCCTTAGAAGATGTCAAGCATGTATTGAAGCCGATGACCAACATTTCCAGCACGTGCTATAAGGTAAGACATCGACGCAAGCAAGAGGAGTTTCTAAGCACGGACGCTGCGCGGTATAAGCTGGCGGCAAGCGAGCCGGCGCTGCGCCGGGCGATTATTGCCGTGCACACGGACGCGTCATAAATGAAACCGATGATAACTACGACCTTGGACTAATGCAGTGTGTGGTGCGTAAACGATAACGTACGAGCCTGGCATTCAGGAGATCGCGGGATCGAATCTTCCACCCGACCATATAGATTTAGGTTTTCAAAGGTTTCATGAAGCCACTCCAGTCGAATACCGGGATGTTTCCTTTTCGGATATTCAACCTCTTTGATTTCACAGGAATTTGAACCCTAGTCTTCTATAGTCGTCTAACTCCTAGTCGTTGGGAGCTTCGGCAAATCGACCGCAACTCCCACGTCCAGACGTTTATCTCTTCGATTTCGCAGGCATACGAGATTAATTTTGCGATATCAATTTAGTTCACAGCGCTGGCCACTAGGCTTTCTCCTTGGCGGTGAAATATTATCCGTTTGTGCCGCGCAATCACACGGATCGTTACCCCGCCAGATGGCCAACACTGATGCGCATAATTGTCTGCAGCAAATTGGTCATGGATCTATAAAACAGCAATCCAGCTGCCTCTTTTTCATCGATCGTTACTTACCAGTTCTTTGCTTTCTCCAGTACTCCATTCGGAGTCATATACAAGGAGTTCTGCTTGTTAGCGACAAAACTAATTCATTTCGATCATATCGCAGTCTTACCTGACTTTATCTAATCGAAATCTATATCAATTATAGAAATATGTTTCCTTACCATGCCTGTATACTTAAACGTCAAGTGTTGGAGTTATGGCGTTACTATCAGAAGTTCACAGGTTCGTATCTAGAGTCAATATTGTAGTTTAAAGTCATGCGTTCTGTATAATTTAACTGAACGGAAAATCGTGTTCCGAGACACGACTTTATTTTCAGATGGTAGGTTCTTTTAATAGCTACATTTTAGATATTGATGTGTCCTTAAAGTAGATCAACTATGAATCGGCGACTTCCTGTTTCTGTGCTAATACGCTTTTATATTGAGAACTATTGATCCAATTTGTCGGTAGCATTTCTTTTTCATTTGTAGCTTCATTCACATCAACATACAATGCCTAAATAGATACACATACCTGTGTGGAACGTCTGTTCTTCTGTACACTAATAATTTTCGATTAATAATATTTTACGACGCTACATACATGCATAGCAGTATCGAGTTTAGTGATGCAAATGGATTAGAGCAGGCGTTTTTGATATCATATCGGTACCTAAGAGCTAGAGTTTAAGATAAAAGCTATATAGCCAACACAACACTTTTTGAAAAGTCAGCTTAAATGAAGGATTTTTTTTATTTTTTTTATTTTTATTTTTTATTTTTTTTTAAGCATGGTGAATCCCCTCATCGTAGCAACCAAAACACAACTGCTCAAAGGCGACTACTGCCCAATAACTTAACAACAGTGTATCTATCAGAATGCAATGGAAAGTTTACGGTTGTACCGCTGGTTGTTTCGACGGCAAGCACCTGTGTCTTCTTCAGGTGTGAATTCATGACTTTCACCTGAAGTAGATGGTGAAGATATCAGTTGAAATGTTTTCTTTTTATAAGGCAATGCGGCGGTATACCCGTGAAACCATACGTTAGGGAAGTCGTCGGTTGTACAACCACCAGAATGCCTAGTGAAAATTTCACGGTGTATCATTAAGACTGGATGTAAAATACAGTGTGGCGAATAAATTAATTTTGAAGATATTGAAAATAATACATGAAGCCCGCCATATTAAAAGCAATCGTTTGGGGAAGGGGGCAGTGTGACGGTACTAATTTGTGAGGGAGCGTCCATAAACCACGTAGCTTGATTTTGGCCTCCCGTGATCCGCTCTCACCCCTGCCCCCCATGTATTCCGACGTGGCTTTTGTCTCAACACCCCCTCCCCACCTCCCCTCGTTGCACGTAGCCTTATCTCTATAGGCTCCAGAAGACATTAAGTACTGTTTTCTCTTGTCAGACTATCGTAAATTACATACGAAAATAATTTAATGACGGAAATAAATATTTACATGCTGTTGTGTGTTCTGTACCTAATTTTAACTGGGAATGAAAAGCTACTTGTCCTGGCTCGGAAACCGCCCCCCCCTCCCCCTGTACCCCACGTAGCCCATCGTAGTTTTCCAGTCAACCTCTTCCCCCCACTTAGATCGATTCACGTAGTTTACGGATGCTCCCTGATCAGCCTAATATATATATATATATATATATATATATATAAAGATTCTGGTACTTTATGTGTCTATCCTTAGGATGCGACCTATATGAAAAATTTATTCTGTAGCTTTCAGCAAAAAATTATTATGAAAATTGAGAACAATTTTTAACACTTCACCAGAGGATGAAATAGGAGAGCGTCTTCGAAACGTTGTATCTGATTGATATGCGCTTTCGGGTGGGAGGCCCGAGAACTTTTTATATGATTTGTAACATTTAATAATTTATATTGAAATCGCTTAAAACGAGTCATCGGATATAAGTAGATCACGAAATATAAATGATAAATAAATAATCTTGTTTTAAGAGTTACATCATTTATGTCCTCAGGTTGTGCTGTCTTTTCCGATACTTAGTAAAATTGAAGAGATTTTATATTGTCTAGTATTGATGCCTGTACCATTGCAATTATAATACTTCATTAATTCCTTTTCAGCAGGCATGTAATGATTAGCCTTTCATTTACACTGCATATAGGTATCTAATTTCGATTAATTTAAATGTTGTATACTATCAAAGATCATACGTTCACCTTATTTAACCAGAAGAACGTTTTTATCTACTGTTTGTACAAGTAAACACCAAGGCATTTTATTTTTTATTTAAAATTTTTACGAAACACCCACAGAGAGTGTAACTATGGTCCAATATTAACTGCTACTACATCTCCTCCAAGAAATTAAACAGCGAAGACAAAAATAGTTTTTAAGGCTTTGTAAACACTTTTGTACATTCATATCAACCAGCAGAAAATATTTACTATACTTTACAATAGTGATTATCTGTGGTTTAAAGCTTCCTAAGCTTGTGACAAATGTTTAAAACTGCCGCGGCCACTCCCTGTTTGCGACGCGTTAACGAAGGACAGAGAGGCATTGGAGAGTTGGGGGTAGGGGGGGGGGAGCATAGGAGGCGGGGAGGGGGGGGGGGTGACGCCGGTCCATTATCTCGGCCCTGCGCCACTACAATACCTTTCTCGGCTCGCCATAAAACTGCTCACCTAATTAAGCAAGGTGTAATTGGGTTTGTGTGTCCTTCCCAGTGGCACTCCAGGTAGCCAACCTCGCAAACGCGCGACTGCTGGTGAACCACTAGCGGATAGAGTCGAGGCACCATAGAAACAACTATTTTACTTTCCAATAAAACTATCGATTTCCGTGGTGACAGTAACATTGGCAGCTAACAGGTTATATAAACGCGTATGGGGAATCAAATAAAAACAAAATTCACCAAAAAAGTTGTTTTTGAAGGAAATATTTATAAAATTATTGTTCAACAACTGCGGAAATATGGCTTATCACCAGATTAATAAAGTTATATCATCTTTTGCTGCAGCAACACAACAAGCTAAATACAAAACGAGTCTGAGGGAAAAAAAAAGATTTATAATCTCAAAGTTGATGTTTTTTTCTCGTAATTATTAACTCCGCATTGCTAATCACATTAACAAATTCACTATTGCCTGTAACTCCGTTCATCTGGATAACATTTTAGAAAGGATTATGAAATTAAATGAATTATGAAATAAGGGAATAAAGGGAACTTAGTTACAAATCTTTGGTCAGAACTTTGCTTGAATAAGGCGATGTAGTTTGTGACCCACATTTTGCATATTAAATACGAGAGTTGGAGAGGGTGCAAAGGAAGGCTGCTAGATCTGTCTGTGGAAGTTACTGCACAAGACAATCAGTAACCTATATGATAAAGGAGATGGAATGGGATTCATTGGAAGACGGGAGGAGTGTGAAAAGCGTGATAGTGGTTACAAGGTGATGAGGCATGGGAAGATGTTTATGGAATAATTAAGAGAGGTACAGTACACTGATGTGAAAAGATAACCATGAACACAAGCTGACACACGATTTCCGGCATAAGGGTGTGGGGGGGAATGTTTTCTATCATGTTTTAGGAGGTCAGGGATTAGAATAAATTATCAAGAGAACTGAGTCTTCGAGACCAAAAACGGTAAGGTTCCAGCGGACAGAACACTTGCAGCAGAACTGGAATTCTATTAGGTCAGTTCGTCATCTCACAGAACACATCCACACACACCCACTAGACTTGGCCAATCGGTACCTAACAACAAGTGCAAAAGTGTCACGACTACCAGATGTTGGTTTGCGGCCACAAAAAAAAGGAGCACTATGGAGAACCATATACAGAAGAAAGCAATGATAAATAAGCCATTATTGACGCCTCCGCTGGTGGGAGCGGATAGCTTTTTACTATAACTTCAAACAAATAAAAATATTTCCATTTGGTCGTAATGATCTAGAAACAGTCTCTTACTGGCTGATCAATCGTTCTCTGTCGTAGCCATCTAAACTAATCTAGTAAACAAATCAGATAATGGGGACCTTCAATTTAACAAGAAATACGAACCACTGAGCGTGCTGGAGTTCAAAATAGGTTTGAATTCTGAATAATTACATTTTAAGTAATTCACGTCATCAGTTTTCATATACCAGTTCTTTTGTGCCTTTTGGCGAAGTGTGCATGCCTTCGGTTTTTGCTTCTCAACAACTTGCGAGCGGTCACTTCACCATTAGTATGGCGTACTGTTGTATGGTTTATTGTGTTCTGAAAACGAGAAAAGGTCTTATTTTCGAGATTGTGAGCTTCGTCTGCGTTGGATCCTGTGCTGTACAGCCGTAGAGTAATTTTTGCTTATATCACTATCTACGAAATGCAAGTTTCTTCTCGCAGACTAAGAGTTTACTGAGTGGTATATATTTCAAAGCATCAGGTGATGGTGTATACCATGGCTAAAGAAAAACGATTTCGCACTGCTACTTGCCATTCGGAAGGACTGGGTCAAACCCGGTTCGGCCATCCTGTCTGAGGTTTTCCGTGGTTTTCCTCAGCCACTCTAGGCGAATGCTGGGATGGTTCCCTACAAGGACACGGCCGACCTTCAGCTGGGAGGAATGAAATAGTAGAAAAAAAAAAGTGATGGTGTATGTGATTCAATGCTGTCGTTATAATTGTCTCTTTCAGTTTTACTATCTTTCCGAGATTGATCAATTTACTTATGAAACTATAGCATAATAATGTGGTCATAAGCAGAAGTATTTTAACAAACATGCAAAAATTATTTGAGTAATCTCTATAGAACTTCCTACAATAGAATCATGGCTGGTTGTTGTGATTTGGTTTATTTATTTATTCACGTATTTTTTAAGAAAGCGGTTCAGTCCTATTCTTATTTTAAAAAAAAAAAAAAAAAAAAAAAAAAAAAGATTCAGTCACCTACACGTATGTTTCATCAGACTACGCAACTGTGGTTGCGTTGTCTTAGTAGTGTTTAGTACGTAATAAGCCACTACTGGAAATACTAATGAGAAGTAATGTTGAGAAAGTTATACAACAAATTAAAATATAGCGTGCGGTCATTATAAGTCCCTTAAATAATTTGTCCCCTCTTTTAGCAATAGTTGGAGTAAAGTCCACACATTTGCCGTCATCTCGGGTCCAAACTCAGGAAAATGTTATTCGGCCATAATATTTAGGTTGATTTGTAATTTATATATAGTGTCCTAAAACATATTTACCCTTACCATCAGCGGTAGTTATTTCCAGAGAATATTTAACGCTACTTTTTTGATCAACTAGTTAATCGTTGATTTGGGCAGTTATTGCGAAATGACAATATGATAATATGTCTAGTCATAATTCTTTAGTGAAAAGTTTTGTAGACAAACAATCACGCCATTACAGAATTTTCTCTTCTCCTTAGTGATTTTAAAGTAATTAAATTTTTATATATGCAGAGCTCTTTACTTCTACTCGTGAAGCGTTCCTAAATGAGTCACAAAAATATGTCTGATGTTCTCAGATAATTCTTTGCCATTCTTGTTAAATTAGATTCGTACTGTGAGTGACACATGGTTGGCTTAAAACATTATAAAATCAGTTTTACAAGACTGAAAGGAAACACCAAAGGAAGGTTTCAAGTTGATGTCTGTTATCTGCATCCCGAAGGTTAGTTGCATTCTCCTCCAGGAGGCGAACCAGGCCAGTATTGGTGCGTGATGGGAATACCACTTCCTTTACACTGTGGGTATAAGTGTTTTGGTAAGAATGCTTAAGTGTAGTATGTTACTATGTTTTACGTACATGAAGATTAAAGAATGGAGAGAGTGAAACCTGCCAGACCGACTCTTACAAAGTACACCTTGAGGTGTACATCTGTTGATAAGAATTAAATTACTTTTTGTATAAATTATTAACAAAAATATTATTAATGACTGCAATTGCTGATATTAGGAATTTGGATGTTACTCTACATATTGACAACACCGCTGTCGTACCTATGTTTGGCATTAATATTCGTTTATCACGAAATTACTCTTCATGAAATGTTGTTAACAATGGAGTGACACAATTAAACAAACGTCTTGAAATGCGACCGTGGGTTCATTTCACACCAGTTCTCAGGGTTTCTATATGTGCGTTTATTAAGCACAGCGGGGCACTGAGATTTTCTCTAGGGCGAGCCTGGTTTGATCTATAGGATAACTAGTTGCGGTGATCACCTTATCAACATCTACATATATACTCTGCAATTCACAAGATTGTGGGTGGCAGAGGGTGCTCAGCACCAAAGCTAATCTCTTTGTTGAGCATTCCAATCCCTAATGGTACGAGAGAAAAAAGAATTCATATAGGAATCATTACGGCACCTTATTTCTCTAATCTTATCTTTCCTGTCATTCCGGCTCAAATAGGTTGGTGGACGAAGTATTTCACTACACTCGTGAGTGAAAGTGGGAGTACACATGTTTACCAATAAGTTTAAACAAAACGTGCGTCGTCTATCTACCAGAGACTCCCAGCCTAGTATACTAATCAGTTCTGTGACGCTTTCATAAGGATTGTAGCAAGCGGCCACGAATCGAGCGGCTCTTCTCTGTACTTTCTCTATACTTGCAATCAACCCCCTACGAAACGGATCCCAAATAGTCCAAACGTGGACGTACAAGAGATTTGTACGCTATCTCCTTTGTTTGTTCATTACAATTTTTCAAAATTCGACCTTTGAATCGCAGCCTAGAATTAGCTCTACCTACTAACGAATTAATGTGTAAGTCCCATTTCATGTTCCTTTGTACTGTTACTCCCAAATATTTCATAGAATCAACCATATCAATAACTGAATTGTTTAACTCGCATTTCTGAACAATTGGATTCTTTTTGTTAGTTATGCTCATTGTCTTGCACTTTTTACAATTTAGCGTAAGTTGCCACTCAGCGCACCATGTCAAAATAAGATCCAGATCACGCTGAATTTCTAAGCAATCGACCAAATTCCTTACTTTTACTGTAAATAACCGCATCATTAGCAAACAATCCAAAAAGGCTTTTCACTTTGTCTCCAACATCGTTTATAAAAATTAAGAAAAGAAGTGGTCCTATTACACTTCCTTGAGGTACACCCGATATAACATCTAGATTAGAAGAACTTTCTCCTTCAATGACGACATACTGCTACCGACCAGTTAGAAAATCCTTTATCCATTCACAAAGCTGATCCGATATACCGTACGTTCGAAGCTTCGCTAAATGGCGGTTGTGTGGCACAGAGTCAAAGGCTTTATGGAAATCTAAAAAAAAATTTAATCTACTTGTGAACCTGCATCGATAACTTTCATTACGTCGTGTGTAAATAGGGCCAGCTGTGTTTCACATGATCTTATCTTCCGAAATCCGTGTTGATTTGTTGTAAGCAAGTTATTATCATCTAGAAAATTCATAATGTTCGAGCATATAATATGCTCCATAACTCTACTACAAATAGAGGTTATAGATATGGGACGATAGTTTCCAGGATCACTTCGAAAAACTTTCTTGAAAATCGGAGTTACTTGCGCCATTTTTCAGTTTGATGGTACTGTATCAGCGGGATTACCATTTAGTGGAGGCAGCAGCCTTCCGACGCCATGGTTGTAGTTTCTGCTGGTCGTCGGAGACCCACGTCCACTCGGATAACTACATGGAACACAAGAACCACCACAGACCACACCGACGTTAGTCAGCGTACATTTCTGCAGGCTGGCCACCCATCCATTACACATCCCGCAATCCATTGTACTTTCTCCCTTGGCGTTACCCTAGCGGCCACGCTTCATTCTTCACTGAGGACTACCCGGCCCAAGGTCACATTCCGAAACGCAGCCGGACAATTACAGTTACCTTTGTTCGCACAGTCTACCTGTGCGAGCTAAGGGCCCATCTTCTCGCAAATATTTTGTATGTAGTGTAGCAATACACTACAACTTCGTGGTTGTCTGGTTTTTCGTCACCAACTGAAGGAAGTACTAACATTGTCGAAGGCTCTGACAGTGATGCTATAGTGAATGAGTTTGGGACATAATATAGTGCTTAGGAACTGTGCATTATTACCCGTGATACCCTACTTCTGAAGTCCCGAATGACGAGAATTTGTTTCACCGAGGAGTCTTGAACCAGATAACCCCATATTACATTCGTTGTACTCGCTTTGACTGTTGCTAAAACTCTGATTGTAAGTTATGGCGGTAGAATAGCGACCACAAGTGAATTTACAATAAAAGTGACGGGATGCAATTATTAAGGAAATGGTGACTAAAATAAAACTGTTACTATGGTGTATAGATAATAGGGCGCGGAATGTATGTTATATGAGCAGGAGGCGGCTGCCAATGGATACCTGTTCATTATAACAGGTAGTTGGCCAACTGCATCCCGTCACTAAGTGCCTCAGCTCGAGGAAAGAGAACATCATAGTACACGGAATCGCTCTTCCTGCGTTAAGTAACTGTTTCAAATTACGGGCGAAGTCTTGTTCAATTCAAATGAGAAACAAATAAAACTTAGATGCGGCAAAGGAAACCAAACCGGCGAGCGGCCGAGATGGCGAACGGATCCGAACAGAGGGAGACTCATGCGACAGGGCTGCACGATTAGGGAGCGCCTCCCCAGTGAGTGGGGGTGTGTATCCGCAACAGCCTATGGCAGGCCAGATAAACTGTTAGCAGCTTCCTAATGTTGTCCCTCATTACTACGCATGTTGAATGCGACTCTGCAGAGAGTGGAGGCGACCCGATGCACCGAGGAGGCATCGCTGAGATATTCATTCTGTTCCTGAAGAGGACAACGAGAGGACAGCTGGTCGCGCAGTCAAATCGCGGTAAGTCCGAGTGGCACGGTAGGCATGTGCACGGCATTAAACCAATGCAAGGTACAGTCAGCGAGCTTATTTACATTACTAATTCAACATGACTCAATTAATCAGTCATCAATTAAAACTACACAGAGCATCATTCTGCTCCGCTGACTTGATTAATGTGATTTTTGGTGAAGCAAATTTAATTTTGAGTCAGTGACCAGCTACTCCAATTTGGAAAAACGTAATAATCTGCACTGCACTGGAAAATACAGACTGCAATCAAATGTTACTTAAATTTTTTGTTTCACATTATAATGGAAATAGCGACATTTGTCCCCAAATGGTTTATTACGGTTGAAATTTTCGTTAATTATTGAACTCTATTTAATACAGCTTTTGTTAAAACCTACAAAAAATGGGAATAGTTCGTATACAAGATACGCTAGAAAATGAAAGTGAGATTATATTTGCGTTAAATTTATCGCAAATAATCTGATCGGATAAACAATGAATATAATACAGATGTGGACAATATAACAAAAGCCCATTAAAATGAGGGTACAAGAAAAACACATAATCTACAAACATCATATTGTTAATTTTATAACCTATACATCGCTGGTTTAGATCACATTAAATGTCGGGGTTTGAGAGACGTGATTAATGGACAGCAGTGCATGAGACTGTCACGTGACGACACTGTGGTTGTCTTCTTTAAATCACTTGAGTGGGAGTGAGTCACAGTTTGATAGCGTGATGAAAAGTTGCTGCAGGGAGTGGCGTTAGGCGGCGATCACTTTACCAGCATATTTCAACCTGCAGCCATGGCGTACGTGAAGGTCAGCATCCGGGCGATGTTGCGTTCGGTAGCAGCACACCTGGTCGGCACCTGCGTCGAGATCAGAAATGATAGCTTTTCAAAAACAGTCTTTATCTGTTTACGTTTTGTTCTTTCAATGTTTAAATTGCTGCATTGAAGAAATACTGTATTCTCTGAGAGTAATAGCGCTGCAGATAACGTATTTCACATAACAGTACCTCCGTAAACTTGTTTGATGGGGTGTAGAATGTCAGCCTGCTCTAAAGTTTTATGTTAAGGCTGTGAAAATTTTTCAGCGTACAGAGGTAACACAGGTTGTTGTGATGCAAATTGTTAGTCCTGCGAGAGTCGAAGAGATCAAGGCCGCGGAATCTCAAGAAACATAAAAAAAATTGCAGTAAATCGCAGTAAATATTGCTTTTTTTGTGCTGTGGTATCGGAAATGATAATGGTATTTTTGTTTTGTTTTTGCTAGTATCATGGTAATATTCATCTTTGCAACTATGTTGCTTCCCGTAACCTTCACATTTACTTCTATCGCTCTATATAGACCTCAAGAACCTGCAATGAAATGCAGCTAGTAGAGGTAAAGAAAAGTATTGAACACCATATGTAGTGGAATGGCTTGAAAGTACAGCACTGTAAATACGTCCTGTCGATGGAATGCCTCTCTTTATCTAAACCCGTCTCTAAAGACCTCGCTGTTGAGAGACGTAAAGCAGTTAAAAAAAAAAAAAATATCTAAACAATACAAGAAGAGGCGCTGATGTAAACTAAGCAGATCGTAAGGAAATAATGCTTAACGTTATGTTTTGGTATTATGATACATGACAACATTGTAAATTCCCACAAACAACTGACATAAACCGGGGAAAATTTAACCCAAATTCAACATCGAGAATTCTGAGTTGTTAAAATGGCAGCAAAAATTTCAGCGAAATTGTTTTTTTATGATATTTGTAAGTATCAGTAAGAGGTAAAAGTAAAGCAATTTAAAAGTAGCTTCACAGATACGAGCACTAACGGGAAATATCGGAAATTTATGCAAATAGCAGTGCAGAACATGTAACTGCAATTCCTGTTCATTCAGAATGTGAAATTTGTATAAGAATGCTCGTTCTTTTCGCTCAACTTGTCACTATAATATTAGAACAAACTGCTATCGGCGTGTAGTTTGCTCTTTGTTATCGTGCCTGCCTTGGTGTTTACGAAGCGGTATTGCGGTTTCCCGAAATATATAAAAAAAACAAACACTGTGTGTGTGTATATATTTTTTTGTCTCGGAGCTGGACCAGCACTTGGGCGGCGGAGTGATTTATCGCCCTCCGATTCTTTTGTCCGCCGGGGGACTAACGAAGCGGCAACTTTTGGTCCCTGAGGCGCGATAAACGGGTCCCGGCCAATCAATTCGCTCGCAGTCATTAGCACTGTCTGTAGGCGGAGATCAGCAGAATTGCGGCCGGCCGTCTTTCCGGACGCACAGTGTATGTATATATTTAGCCGGCGTGTATACAGTCGCTGAATTACGGGCCTGGCTACCTGGCCTGCGCTCTCCTGGCGTAATCAGCGGAAATGTTCGCCGGCGCGCGCACGGCGCGAGTATAAATAATGGAGTGTTTTGTGGTAGTACATCGGCAGCGCGCGGAAACATAAAAAGGGAGGCTGGCAAACTGCACGTATCGACCGCGAGCACGCTTACATGAACGCCAGCAAGATGTGCTCGGGATGTGCCGTGTTTGTATTATCGCATCGACGGATGGGAAAATAGCAATAGAGATATTTGCGGGCCACCGATTTGTTTCCTTTTGTTTATTCGGTGGGCAACCGTGTTTAAAGCTAGAAATACTTCACATAACTGTGTACCAACTACGATGTCATACGGGGAAATTTACAAAATAACTGGGGCTGAATCGGACGATAGGCAGAGCTTCTGAGTTTGAGCAGGTAATGAAAAAAGAAATTGGTGAACGTTTTATGATCCTTTACTTTAATTAAAATAATTTGAGATCTAAAGCGAGACTCAATTTTCGTGGGGTTATTGTTAATAGTAGCCATTACTGTAATGGAATGAGATAAATAATTAAAATATAAAACATCAATGCATATGTATAGTTCCACAGATTCAAGCATTTTACAGTCGTGAGCAGACCGTCGTACGGGTAACATCGCCTCCGATACGAGGAAGTAGTGTGCGCGATCGCGGGTTGACTCGACGGCAAGTGCCAACAACATAAACAGTTTTCAACTTCGTGTGGTGGACAAGAAAAGTGAATTGATAATCAAGAAACAACTAATATAAGTGTTAAGTGACATTGGCCGCCATGTATGGTGGCCAGTGTGGTGAAGGCGGCTACGAACAGGTACAGCCGACGCCGCACATACTTTTATATAATGGAGGTAACGTGAACATTGCAACAGAAGATAGCTTAGACAGTCAAGTGCCATCCCTACATCACAACACAAGTGAAGATGGAAGGGAAACGAGAAACATCATTCAATCGTCATTCGAAACCGTCAATGTACCATCTTTTGCTGCTAATCTTACCATTGACCAAACGAGACAACAGGAACTACGACTTGTAGGAGAGGAAGAAACGACCCCACCTGCAGCCCAGAAACGCCCCAGCACACCAACAATCGAAGACATCAGCAACAACTGCAACTACAAAGTACCAAGAACAGCAGAACAGCCGAAACCTACAGACATCAGTATGGAGACGTCACCAGCTAGTGACACACAGCAATACCAGACTACAACCACAACAGTCAGCCATGATCAACAGGTAAATAGCGCAACGCCAGTGATATATGAAAACTATGACCTGGGGCCCTATTATGTGATTGTAGAAAGTGTCGATAAAAACATTAGTAGACTGCATCCAATGGCTATAGGTCGTCTCATTAACTCCCTCTGCCGTGATACAAATAATCAAATATTACAGATAACTACAGCAGGCCGTAACCGTGTCAAAATTGAGGTGAAATCGGTAATAGCAGCCAATTCTATGATTCAAAGCTCAGTCTGGAAGCAGAACGGTTTGCAGGCGTATATCCCATACTCGTGCACCACACAACAAGGCATCATTAGAAACGTAATGACAGAATTATCGGAAGATGAAATTAAAGCGGTAGCGCGATGTGAATACAGGGTGATAAACGTTAAACGATTTGCTAAGAAAATGGTAGCAAACGGTCAACCTACAACAATCCCACTTCCAGTTTGCCTGATAACTTTCAAATCGCAAAGACGGCCCAACTATGTTTACATACACGGCGTCCGGATAACATACACTACCCCATGCTCCGCCTACTCCCTGCCAACGAGAAAGCATACCTGCTCGACCTCATTAATCGTATTTGGGCTGAGAAAAGCGAGATACCACCTTTGAAGACGGCCAGAATAATTATTATAAAAAAGCCAGGAAAGGAAACTGAATGTGCCTCAGCATATAGACCCATATCCCTCTTATCTTGTGTGTTCAAAATTCTCGAAAGAATGGTAAAGCATAGACTCGAATGGTGGTTCGAACATAATAAATTGCTGCCGCATACTCAATACGGCTTTCGGAGAGGGAAAGGCACGAATGACATATTAGCACACCTTGTTACAGATATTCAATCGTGCCTTACAGACAATAAATACATGGTTGCCATTTTCACTGACCTAACATCTGCCTATGATAAAGTTCTGCCATCGACCTTGGGAAAAAAATTAAAAGAGAATGGCGTGCCGGGCCCCTTTACAGCGAGGCTGCTAGCTATGATTACAAATAGATGGTTAGTAGCCAAGTGGAAAACAATTACTCTAGGTCCAAGAAAGTGTAGCCAAGGGGTACCTCAAGGATCAGTTTTGTCTCCGTTACTCTTTAATATATACACAACTGACCTACACAAAATAATGCCACCTTCCGTCATAATACTTCAATATGCGGACGACATCTGCCTGTATACAATAGGCACAAGCATCGAAAGATGCCAAGCCATATTAAACGAAGCGATGTGTAAACTAGTACAATGGCTGTCAGACAATGGACAGGAGATCTCAATAGATAAAAGCTCAGTCTGCATATTTACACGACACAGGATTCCTCCAATGATCCGCATGACTCTTGGACCATACCAGCTCCCAGTTAAGAATAGCTTGAAATATCTAGGCCTTATAATAGATAATAAACTCAAATGGTGTGAACACATCAAACAAATAGAAAAAAAAGTCTGCTCAAGGAACAACCTTATAAGAGCAGTAACAGGACTAAAGTGGGGAGCAAGTCCACAAATAGCACTAACTCTATATAGAGCCCTGGTCCGTCCACATTTTGACTATGGGTGTATTTGTTATGGTGCGGCCTCCCAACGGCCTTTAGCGAAGCTTGATGTACTACAATACATGGTACTACGCACCTGCCTAGGGGCAATGAAATCTACGCCCACAAATGCACTATGCGCAGAAGCAGGGGAACCTCCTCTGCACCTACGTAGATCCTACCTAAGTTCAAAATTTTTACTGAAACAGAGTCAGTTGACGACCAGTAAATTATATAATTCCATACACAACTTATCCATAGACTGCCTAACAAAAGGATATTGGAAAAACAGACGACTGCCACCGCTAGCTTCAGCGTATCTGGAAACCAAATCACTATACGATAAAGCCAACAAGAGTGAACAACTATACTGCTATGAGGCTCCATTATGGCATACATGTAAAGAAATTACAGTTTTTGGTCAAACAACGCAACAGAGCCCCTACAAACAGACATACCTAGAAAAATTGAACAAATGGCTTCCGGCTGGAATCATATATACAGATGGGTCTAAGAACAACAGTTATGCTGGTTGTGCACACATCAACCTTGATAGCATGGAACAGGGCACTTTCCAACTGCCTAAAGAATGCTCTATTATGACAGGGGAACTGATAGCAATATTAGAAGCACTTAGATATGCCGGGAGCTTACCAGATAGTAACATTATCATACTATCTGATTCACTCTCTGCCTTAACGTCATTAAAAAATCATCACATAAACAAAAGCAACAACCCGATCATATACGAAATTATTAAATCAATCATAGACCTGGAACAAAGTAATAAATTAGTAGTACTTTCCTGGGTGAGAGGCCATGATGGGTGCAGGGGCAATGAATAGCCGACCAGCTGGCAAAACAAGCAACTGAGACCGGGGTAACTATACACCGTAAGATACCTACTTCGGACCTGATTGTGACAATAAAGGAAAAATTATACAAAGATTGGGACGTTGAATGGAGATATACATCTGCTACGAAAGGTAAACACTACGCAAGGATACATTCTGAAGTTACAAAACGGCCATGGTTTCAGAACATCCGGTGTCCTAGAAGCCTATATATCACAATTTTTCGGCTTAAATTCGGACATTGCCGCCTCAAGAAGCACTTATGTAGAATCGGTGTGGTAGAGGAACCGTACTGCCAGTGCGGACACGTTGAAGACGCTAATCATATATTCTTTGGTTGCCCATTTAACAAACAAGCCTCTGACAACCTCATCAAGCACTTGGTGCAAGCAGGACAGCAACTCCCGGCAAGTGTTGAAGACTTACTAAATACAAACAGATTTAAAATCTTCTTCATCATGTACTCATTTTTACGGCAAATCAAACGAGAACTGTAACAATAATCAACTGTATAATCAAGTGTAACATATCCTTACATTTCATATATATATGAGTCTTTGTAAATAATTTTATTTTTTATTAATTTGTATTACTTTTTCTAAACTTAATATTTTAATGTATATAATGTAATATCAAATGGACTATTTTAATGTATGTAGGCCTATATGCCAAACAAAGGAACAATAATTAACTGTATAATCAGATGTAACATATCCTAACATTTCATGTATATATGAACCTTGTAAATCGATTTTTTGCCAAACTCAATATTTCAATGTGTGTAATGTAATATCAAATCGTCCATTTTAAGGTATGTATGTGCCAGACAAAGTTACTACCTTATGCACCCAGCGTATTACGTAAATGTATTAGTTCTGGCTTTTAATGTGTGTAAGGTACTATGAAATACGGATAACCTACAGAGACAATGTATATTAAGATTTACTGCTACGATGTGCAAAATGTTACAGATGTAATAGACAAACAATGTAATAAAAGCTTGTACACTTGGTAATGGCTAAATGGCCAGCATGTCTAAAGGCCAAATAAATTTAAAAAAAAAAAGCATTTTACAGTCATTTGTTTGCATATATATCAAACCATCTCCTGATTTTCATCTCAATTTTTCATGCATCTGACAGAATAAGTATACTTATAATTAGTTTCATCACAGCTACTACATTTTTTAAGGGTTTTTCGAAGTCGATGTCGTTAATAGTGGGGGTAAAAAAAAAAAGCCTCGTTCCACACCATTTCAGTTATATAAATATCAGGTTATAAAATTTTAGTGCAAATCTTTGTAACACCGAAATTAATTAACGTAGCACCACCCAAGGAAGGAAGATAGAAAATCATAAGTTTCTAAAATAATTTTTTATAATAATGTGCTTCTACGCAAAGTGATAAAATAAACTGCCTGGAAATAAATAAATAAATAAAATGAACACCCAAAAGAGGAGGTGGAAACGAAATGAAGCTTCAAGGATTGAGAGGGCAAGTGATGTTATGTTAGTCAATACAAATCGAGTCAGACGTCCAGAGAACTAGGCTGTCCAAGACTGCTTAACACTTTGGCGTTGTTGCTCTCTCTCTCCCCGCCTTTGTCTGGATGCATGCACTGATTCGGTTGTGAAAGCGGTCATAAAGCCGTCGTACCATCTCCTGAGGCAATCTGTCATACAACTGTTGTTCCTGTTCCTGGATGTCCTGGAAACTAGCACTGGGACGGAGTAGACGTTCGTGCTGGTGCCACAGATCGGATACGGTTCTGGGGATTTTGTTGGCCACGGGCTACCACAACGCAGGATTCTGTCGCACGAGACGTAACACAGCAGAACGTAGGATGTCCGTGACGTACTTTTGTGCCCCAGATGTCCGACAATCACTGCCACCCGTTACCCGAGGTCGTAGCCGATCGCTTCCCATACCATGAGGCCAGCAATAACACCTCTGCGCATCACGAAAACATTGGAAGAATGGGACCTCTCCCTAGGTCGCCGACGATGATCATGAAAGGTAGTGCCGAACCGTGATTCATCGCTGAGCACAACGGCATGCCAGTGATCCTGTTCTGCACTAACTCAGATGACCATCATCGCGGTGCGGTAACGACATATAGATAACACTGTAAGGTTCACTGAATCATAATTAATAAATAAATAAACCCTGTGATTTAATGTCTTGCAGTAAGTCTGAAATCTTCCATCTTCATCACCAACTGTATTTTGTATGTGAATACATTATGGAGCAGGTTGTGATGATTTTTGGAAGAGTGCTATGTTCAAGAAAAAGCTTTAAATTCTAATAAGTCTCTACACTTACTTTGTGTGCTAAGAAATTGATCTTTAAAAAGTTAAAAAGAACAAACATTCATACTCATAACTGCTTGGTGAAGGTGCAGGATTAAAACAATGTGTCTATTTTCATATTTTATTACAAAATATTTGATTAAAAACTATAACAAAAAAACTGTACACAACAAGAACACATTTACGCGCCTCGGAAAGTAGTAACTCGCAGATCAGGTAGGAGTAGCCCTGCAGAACCTTTGCCTAAGTCCCTTTGGTACCTGGGAACAGAAATATTATATTAATGTTTCAAAGATATTCATTTGGTAAGAACACATATTTGTATTATTAATAAAATGTAATCGTTCTATATAAAGGTAATCGTTCTATAGACGTTAACACTATGCATCTGCAGTCTAAAGAATCTGATTCAAATCAGAAATGCATTTTAATTCCTTCTGATAGTGTCTAATTTAGAACCAACTAACCCAAGTAATGGGAATATATTGTAATTGTGTTCCATAAACGCTATGTTAAAAAGAGGATTTCAACATAAGTAATAACAGGCAAAAATTTCTGAATTGATTCTGAATTTTTCTATTATTCTGAAATTCTGATGTGTGAAGAATTTTTTACTATGTGACAATGTGGTGGAAAATTTGTTTTTCGAAGTTTTTCTGCGTAAGAAATGCGAATAATGTTGTTCAAAATAAAATTACTCATGATATTTGAAAGAAATGCGTTGGTGGCTGACGGATAATGCACCAGCATTTATATTACGTTATTCCACTGAACTGATGAAATACCAGCCTGATGACTAATAGAAGGAACGTGAAAGTTTAAAAGAAAAATATTAAACATGTGATATAATTACGTGCTGGATTGCATGATGGTGGTGCAAAATGAGATTAATAAAAGGACGAACTTTGGAAGCCACATGCAACAGTGAGCCGTAGATGGTGGGGCAGTGTGTGCTGCCGGGCTGCCTACCTCGTTCACCACTTGCCGTGTCCGTGGCCGCCAGTCTTGATGTAGTGGTGGATGGTCTTGACGACCGGCACCTTCACGGGGTACGGCTTGTGTACTGGCACTGGCACAGGCTTCTCCACGTGGATCGGCACCGGCTTCTCCACAGGCACCGGCACGATCTTCTCCACGTGCACCGGAACTGGCTTGTCTACTGGCACGTGCACGATCTGCACCTTGGGGACCGGAATGCGCTCCTGAACCTGTGAACAATAAGAACAGCTCGAGTTAAGATCTCTGGACAAAGATCACAGTGTACTTTCATAAACTAAGTAATTATTTGCTTTTAAAATTACTGGGATTATTTGAAGGGCAAACCATCAAACGCTTTTGTTGCATCTGCAGGTACAGACAGTAGTTATTGTACATTTCATACCATGAGTTTTATGAGTAAAGTCTTTTTCTGGGGGGGGGGGGGGGTTTAGCCTATCGTAATCGTCGAGCAATACTCGTTTCCGAATTTCTCTCTTGCAGACTCTTATTTCCTTGGTCGTTGTAGATAGCTGATCGCGCCGATCCTGGGGTAAATAATCGCTCACACACGTGGCAGCTAATTATGGATTGCTGACATGATGGATTTGTCGCGCTTTTTGTCTGTTGCGAGCTTCTACGGCCCGACTTCGATGCTCCTCTTCAAATAGTGCGACAGTTGTGGCACTGATTATGCGGAGAGCGCGCGGTCTTTATAACCCTTCAGATTGGCACCAAGAAGACTTTTTAGACTGCTGAATCCACCGTAAAAAAATTGACGAGGGAGTATGCTGTTACTCATTCGCTGAACCTGTCCAAAACTTCTGAGTTAATAGCGGATGATGAGGGCTTCTTCACTACCGTGCATTCACGCCCTTTCTAAGACTGTAACGTCGGACACGTAATCGTCACAATTGGTGTTCTTAATGGATCAAAGTTTCTGCAAGTGAAATAGCTCCATTTTGTTAATGTTATGGCGGTATAGCGTCCATATCTCACATCCGTACAGTAACGTGGAGACAAAAGCTCTGTACATCAGCAGCTTGGTACAAAGCTTAAGGATATTTTTTTCATTTTTTTTGCCGAGAGAATCACATAAGCTTCGTGTGCCACGCCAATTCTCTTTTCTACATCCTTTTCCGAGGTAAACCGTGTTCAGAGAATGGTCCATAGGTATGAGAATTTGTCTATTTGCTCGAGGGATGTCCCAGAGATGGTAACATCAAAGTATGGGAGGGAAACCGCAGGGCCAGGATGCGCAAACAATTTAGTTTGTCATCTGCGGACTGCATTTCTGGCCACATTAAATAGTATTCCATCAAACCGATATCTGGATTCCACCCTTATTGGAAGTAGATGATTTTTCATAGGTAGCCATTAAATTTTCATATTCGAAAAAAGTATGACAATTAATTAAATTGTTAAGGTTATATTATTTAACAACAAATATTTGGTACTTCATTCTTTAAAACAGACAAGTATCAGTGTTTCTTTTTATGTAAGAAAGTCACTTCAAAGATGGTCACCAAAACGAAATAGTCTAGTTTATGTTATACCTTTCTTAACTTAAACTGATTGTATCATCTCAGAATTTTACTGAATTACGATTACTATAAGGTGATTAATTGACACAGTAAACTTCATAATTCGAGGGATTGTATTGGCCGCAATTATGTTTTAGAAATATCAATAGCTGTGTCCCTGATATGGAGGGCTCAAAGTTAAATCTGTGTGCGTGGAAAGCCAACAGTTAAAAGGGAAAACATTTCTCTCTATATATATCTTAGTGCGTGCTACTGCAGTTGGCCAAAGAAAAATCGATAGCTGTTTCAACAAAACGGCTCTAGTGAACTCGGAAATAAAGTGTTATACTCCAGTGGTAGCAATGTGGAGAGAAGGAAATTTTATAGGTGAGATGCTTCATAACTTTATTATCTGAGAAGTGTCTCATCAAATTCATATAGCAAAAAAAGTTTGGTTGATAATATGAGGGGAAATAATGTTTATTATTTCCCAAAGGTTACAGAAATAAACACCAAAACACTTCTAGCAGTGTTAAGTTGTTATGTTGAGAAAGAATCCAATCCGTTTAACGTACAAGTCTCCGAACAAAAGACTGAGAACTGAAAGGCATAGTATGTAATTATATTTATGGCAATACAAAACACATGAGGTGGAAGGGTTGAAGATTTCACTATATGCTTGCAGTTACCATAGATATTAAGCGCAATATGTAATCTTTGGAGCCTGGTGACAGCTACGATTAGCGAATCAGTAAGGCGCCTTTTTCAGCGAATAACAGTGTAGATCGGAGCTGTTTCTATTTACCGTTTAAAATAATAAACAATGTATATCTGACCATAATTATAGTATCGTGATGGATTGTAACTGCATGGTTTATCTCCATAAAACCTGCTCATTACACTTTCAATCAATAACTAATTAACTGAGAAGCATAAAATCGTGTCAACTATGTTACTCGTGTTTTTTTGGCTTGGAAACAACAACAAACAGTTTTTTCAATAAAAAAAAAAAACTTTCTATGCACATAACTCCATAGTGTTCTTTACAAGTATGCAACCGAAACTTATTTACAAAAATCAACGTTTCAAATGCGTGATGTGAGGTTATCTTCAGATCATGGTGATCTGCATAGTTGTCTGCTGATCTTCAGAATTTATCACTAATCCCACTTCAACAAATGTTTGATAATATCCATGCGTTTTAGTCTTTGAGATTTTGTTTCGATTGCCAAAGGATCATTATTTACACAGTTCTGCATGACCAATTAAGGAGACAGCAGTTCGTATTTTACGAAACAAGTGTTTCTCTTTTTTTCATTTTTAAATTTGGGTAATAAGACCAGAGCGAGGATTGTGTTCAAGGAATGGTACGAAATTCACCCAGGAGCTCTGGAAGCAACCATCCTGCCATTAACCAGGAATAATTGTGAGAAATCATGGGGATCGTGATGTCCGGATTGAGAGTTGAAGCCTCGTTCTCTAGTGCTAATGTGTTTTCAGTAGTAAGGTGCGGGGTGTGTCACTGACCTTGATGTGTATGGGCACGGGGCGCGGGACAGCGACGGGCACGGGGTGGGGTACGGCGACGGGCACGGGGTGCGGCACGGCGATCTTGACGATCTTGACGTGCTCGTCGTGGTCGTACCCGCCGTCGTCCCCGTAGTCCTCCACGTGGACGCCGGGTCGGGCGTCCGACTGGCTAACACAGGCCAGCAGTGGCAGCGCCACCAGCATTACCAACGTCTGCAAGCGAGGAAACACTCTGTCAGATCACAGTGGCTGCACAACTTATGAGGTACTGCGAAATATGTTTTGTTGAAGTAAAACTTCTTTGATCACAGTAAGGAAAAATTTATAAATAATGTTCTCGGGTAACTAGCCGAGTTATAGGAGTGTTATAATTACACAATATTTCGGCGCTCTCAATCGTCGGCGCCATCTTCCGGTGAAATTTGTTAGCTTTACGCGTTAAGTGCGCATGCGTCGTAGGGTTCCGCGCATGCAACTCAACGTTCTGCGCATGCGCAATGAACGATACTTTAATTCAAGCAGATACGATAGTGCAATATAATCTTCACGGGTTTGTATAAAGACGGCATTTCGGCAACGTTCTCTGTGGTCCTCATAAGGTTTTGCTTTCGAGAATCGAGAGCTGTACTGTAGTTGATTTATTCAACACAATCCGGCTGGAAACCCCTGAAGGTTTAATTGTATTTATACGCCAGGAAATCTCCGTTCATACTTCAACTTCGATAGTGTTCACTGTTACTTAAGCTTTTGTTAAGCAGTTAATATTCGCTACATCTATTTTAGTTAGTTCGCTGTACGTTTTCCATGCATGTATAAGTAAGTGTGGATGTTTTTCACTTGTATACCTCACCTATATAAAAAAAACAATTAAATTTATTTAATACTCACTGAAAACCAAATGATGACGTCAGATATTATATTTATATCCGGATACACGCACCAGTATTTTTAGTTTCTTTTTGTTTGTTAGTTTCTTTTTTGATTTATATTCGTTTCATTCGCTTATGAAAATAACGCCTATTTACTGAACAAATGTAATTTCTACAGTATCGTTCGTCCACTCGAGTGCGAAAGAAACAAAAAAAGAAAAAAAAACATCAAAACATACACAGCATAAAATACACAGGAAAAATACATAGAAGTTTCACTTCTTGTACGTGTACGCCTTAAAACACGCACCACCTTTTATAATTTTATTTTTTCTGTTTCGGTTGTTATTCTTTTCTTCTTTTTCCATTTTATTCATTTTTGTGTGTATATATATATATATATAAAAAAATAATAAAAAAAAAAATAAAAAAAATTCTTCGGAATAGTAATATGGATCAATGAATAATATTATTACATTTTACTGAAATTTATCACAATTCTAAAGGTATCTGTCTGTAGTTTTCTACGGGTAGTGTCCTTAGCCCAACAGAAGGCTTTAACTAGGCAACAGTAAAAATACACTTGAGTGATACGAGGTTATCAAAAATGGTAATAAAGCACAAAAGCAATATGTAAAAAAAAAAAAACCTAATAATGAGAAGTTAAATTACAGCTGACGCCAATCGGAGCCCTCAGTATTTAGAACGGCCAATAGTGGTGTGTAAAACTGTTGTTAATCACATTATTACATCCTAATATTGTCTTTCCGTTGTGTATCCAAACGTTGGCCACCTGTTTCTGTAAATAAATTTCCGAATCATTCAACCTCCCTTGTCGAAAGGTATTCATGGAAGGATGAAAAAATTTAAGAGATTGAACAATATATCTTATTCATTATTATCTTTAAATATTTTCTATCTAGTTACGTCACACGTCTTCACACATAGAAAAAACTATTCTCAGCTAAACATAAATGTGCGGGTATCAAGGAGCATCATCTTCTTTTCTTCATCTCAGTTGCACCTGATAATCAGTACGGGTTTCATGCACACCAATATTATACCCAGATGTTCAGGTTTTTTTTTTTTTTTTTTTTTTTTTTGCTTATGACTTTATGCCTCGTCGACGTCGAGGTCATTAGAGGCGGGAAAAGATAAGGGACAAGGAAAGAGAAGAAATACAGCGATAGGTTTAAAAGGAAGCTTCCCGACATTCGCCTGGAGTTATTTCGGGAAACCATGGAAAATCGAAATCTGGATTCCTGGACAGGGATTCGAAACCACGACCTCCCGAATGCGAGGCCAGAGCGTTACCGCTCATTCACCACGCTCAGCCCTGATCATCTGAATAGGTGATTAGAACAAAAATATCCAAGCCCAACTAATGATACAACTTCATCCTAAAACAAAATTAATCTGATTCAAGTTTTTTCAAAAAATTCTAGTTTTCAGGGATCACTACTTAAACTGTTTGCTATGAAAACACAGAATTGTCATCAAATATTTTCAGTGCGTGCGAGTTCGTGGTCTCTACAGAAAAACGAAACAGAAAAGTCTTTTAAAAACTGCATCTTCATAACAAAACATTATTCGAAATCATCACATCCAGAAATTGCTAAAGTTTTGTTACTGGAACAGAAAGTTAATGGCTTAATCTGCAACAGGGAGGAAACAAATGATTGGAGTGGTTAATCATTTTGCACGTTAATGAGTACATGGTGAAGATATTTGGGGATGGTGACCTGGTCGACAGCTAAGTTTAAACAGGACAGAGCCGGTATGAAGACCAGTCAGAAACAATAACTCAGGAAAATTTTCGATGACAAACACAATGATAGCTGTTCGACGGACTCAAGAGACAACAGACATTTCGAAAACAAAGCTAATTTCTGTTCTAACACAGCACTTTGAATTAAGAAAGATATCCGCCAGGATGTTGCCGAAATTTTATGTAACAAACGCAAATGAAATGAGGAGTCAAGTGTCTGCGGAAAATTCCTGATTACAGCTAATCTAGTAATACTTGTAAAATGATTTGCAACTGTAGGTAGATCCTAAACCATTAGTTTACCCCAGAATCTAAGCATTAGTCAATGTAACGATGTTCCTTCTGCAACGGAAGTAATGTTGTCTCTTTTTCTGAATTCTGGAGGTACACTGCTTCTTGAATTGCTGAATAAAGGTGAAACCATAATGGAGGTAGGATATGTTAACCTTGTGAAGCAGCTGTTAGAAAGCACCACGCAAAATAAAAAATGTAAATCCTCAAAAAAAAAAATGCTTTTAATGATAACCGTGTTCACAATTAGATGTACGTATCGTATTACCATGGTGTGCGGTTCTTGAGCGTGGAATTCGGTTGATACTGCAACCCCCTCTTTACTTGACAAGGCTCCGTCAGATTTCCACCTCTTTCCAAAACTTTTAAATTTTCTGTCTGGCGCACATTTCAGTTTATTGTACTTCATCCAATTTTTAATGGCCTTGAAAAATTATTTTATTCGGATGCCATAAAAGAATTGTAACATCATTCAAGAAATGGTGTAGAACTCAGAGGGAAGCAGGCCATGACTTTTCGTTTGACTAATAGGCAACACCACCAGACCTCAAACTCTAGGGATGAACCTCGCATGCAAATATCATGATTGTTATTATAAATGGAAAAAGTGTTATGGTTTGAGAAGAAGTAACGAGCAAAGCTTGTGATAAAACTGAAAAGGGACGACTATCAGTTTTGTTATTACTTCACGTATTCAGTCTTGTGTGATATCAGGAAAGTCATTCGTTAAAAAAATTTAAAAAAAGGAGAGAAATTAATGCACCTTAAATAAACAGCAGTACTTTATACAGAAAGAGGTTTTGTTTCACGTCTCTATCGAGGTATTTAAAAAAAAAACTGAAACTGATACTACAATTGTCAGTTTGTTTACTGATATGAAATAAGTTATATTATTACAAGTCGTATATGCAGGAGTAACTCAGATATATCAGAGTATAGTCACAGTAAACTGAACACTTAGAAACGTTAAATTCTGCCGGAATATAACTGGATATGTAACTGTCATTCATGCAGCCACCGTACGCCTTATGGGGTGACCATAAAACTAAATGTGCTTCTTCACTGAAGATAAGATGATGAAGAATATGAATATTAGTTTCCACTATCAATGTTGGATCCACGTGTTAAAACTGAAATAAATTCACAGATATCAACAAAATAATCTAGCAATATAAGGAATAATTAGCAATGTATCCAAATTAGAGTTACATAGAATTTGCACGACCACTGAAACGATTAAAAAAATTTCTAATAAACAATTTCAAAATGTTAGAGAAAGCGAAATGCAAAATTGTATAATTTGAGGAGGCAGATGACTCGAAACGAATGCAAATCTTTCTGCGGTGTAATAGAAATATATTTTTTGAAGAAAGTTGATTTCATTTGAATCCTTCCCTGTTGTAAGGAACTTTTCTGACCCTATTTCAGCTAAAGAAAACTAAAGTTTGAAATGTTTTAGTTTATCAAGTTATAGACTTTTGGCTTATGGAAAATTGTCTTTGGATTAGAGAACAAGCTAATTAATGGAATATTCTGCTTATATTAAATAATAAGAAGCATTCAGGTAACGACAGCAAAATCGTATAGAGAAAACATTACGAGACAATTTTTTGATTATGATACAACGTTTGAAGCTTGTCCTCAAATTAAACACAAAAATATTTGTATCATTTTGTATTTGCATAGACGAGAGATGTTATTATGTTACTACCAGTAGTGTAGTTTGTTTGTGTAGGTTTGTTTAGTGGAGCTGTCTCTATTGTTGCGGTTGGACTCACCTGTGACCTCATGGCGCAGTGTAGATGCCCGTGTGCAGTCTGAGCGAGGAGGATTCGTTGTGGGCACTGCGCCGCCGACAGCCGCTATATACCCGGCCCCACACTCACTTTCTCCGCACATTCACCGCGCTGTCCCCACCATCTCCAGCAGTCGGGAGGGGTGCCTTATTCATCACTCAGTCTGCTTCACACTTATAACTGTGTTCGCTTACAGATATTTTCCACTTGAAGGGTGTTCCAACCGCGCTCACAATGAGCTTAAACGATTGTATCGTTCTAAATTAAACATTTCCAAAGAGGAAGCAGCACTTGTCTCAAACCACGTTTCTTCCACTGTCTTCAGGATCTGAATTGAATTGCGATGGAGCGTATGCTCTGGTGAAAATTTATCTAGTTATCTATTTACTCATACTTTTTATTATTATTAGTTTCATTACGATTTTACGCAACTGAGTTTAAATTTCAGCAACTGTCTACTTTTGCCATTTAAAAATTTTACTTTTCAATTCCTTCGACGTTTCTGATAGAGTATTCACTAACATATGCCTTATACATTTCCAACATTCTGTTCACCCTCCTCCTATCTTCCAATAACTCCCAGTCAAACTCCTTTGTCATATCAGTTACTGACTGGGTACTGCGATTATTGCCACAAACAAACCTATTTGTTCTCCTCTGCAAACCTTCCAACCTCTGAGTCTGATACCCAAACTACACCACTATATTCAAGCAACGGTCTGACTAAAATTTGGTGACCCAATTCCAAATCTTCTCTGTTATATCAACAATGGTCATATTTCTAATCCTTCATTTTTTCATAGGGTGATACGGAGATGAACAAGGAATATGCGGTAAATGGGATGCAAAACGTTAGTCATACCGTTGCTTAAGTATGGTAAGACCAACCTTATGAATAATGCGAAATATTGCGGGAGTATCAGTAATTCATATGAATTAGCTAGGAAGGTAGCCATTCGAAGAAAGGAGGCTGGTATAAAGAGACATGTTTCGGCAATGAGACCTGACCAGATATATGTAGAAGAACTAGGAGCAGCATATGGGAGGGAAAACAGAGACCAATACCTCTAACTAGCATTTGATGTCAGATATAAGCGAGTGGCAAAATGTTTTCTTAGAGGCTAGAATAAATTAGAGTATGGCTTGCTGAACAAATTGCCTCAAATTTAAAGTAAACTAGCAGAGATCCCGGCGTTGCCCAGTACGATCTACGTTGATTTGCTCACACTATAAATTTTGAAGTTCATAACAGAGGTAAGTTTTCTGCTGTTGTGAATCAAATTTCAATGTAATCGCTCCATTTTCTATACGTGTTAGAACTACTATTTGCCGACGAAGCAGAAAAGAGATAGGGCTAGGGTTGATTTATTCCTGCAATAGTTTTAGCCGTCTCATCAGGAACATTTGAAACAAGTTTCATCAAAATAACCACAGCGATTCGTGTAGTAGTAGAAACAATGAATGTTTTGCAGGAAATATGAAATGACAGAATCATTCAACAATAAATTACAAAAATACCGGAAGTACCAACACTTAAGGTTATAAATAATTCATTTTCATACTCAGATCCATTAGATACGCATTACTTACTATTAACAGTGAATATAATTTCATTCAAAAAATCGGAAATCGTAGCTCTTCGGGCTGAGATCGAAGTTTCATGAAGCAAATAAAATCTCGATAGGTTTCTTCCATTATATTATTAAAATTATTTTCCACTTTACGTAGTTTGCTCTTGGCATTCGATATAGCCACCTATGGGGTTCAAAGACTAAAAAACAAAATTTAAGGAAGGAAACGTTACATGCGATAATAAAGATATTATTTTTTTTACAAAGTATGACGTATGCATCCGGTTGGTATTTCATCTCTGATGTTTCATGCTATACGTTTATATTTTCACTTACTGCTCCGGCGTTAAGTTGAAGAATAAGACATACCAAACAATTCAATTGAGGATTCTTTTATCTTTGAAACGGTTAAAACCCCATCTAAATCTGCGCAGTAGTTTTACTGGAACCAATATACACCGTTTTCGTTTTATAGGTATAGAAAATAAAGTCATGAAATGCAAAAGTAGTTATGCAGAGAAATTACCACAGGGGCGTATACTCCACCCCAATCTATTAATTAATAATAATAGTATGTAACCTCGATGAGAACCACAAATTGGGGTGACGTATGCGCTTATTCAGTAACATATGCGACATCCTATTGGCTGTAACCGGTAATTAACAGTCATGTATAAAACTATAGCTCTGAATAGGGAGGTTCAGGATGTCGATCTAAATCAGTGTTATTTTTCCCAGGCGAGAAATCGAATTGAAGACAAATTTTTAAGCAACATTAGGGACGTCTATTTTATATCGGTCATAGTGTCCATATGCACTGAATTCTTTGCATACATTTATGTCAATAGATAGCGGAAGTTCTTATCCACATGATTTTTTTATTAATTCTAGAGCGTCTGAAAAATATATTTCATACACTATTAGAGAGAAGGAATATTCCGGTATTATTCAATGGAATCGTCTTGGAATACAATTTTCTTGACATGATTTCACAAAACATTATAACAAAGGAATTCATTTTCTGATCACATACCTAATTTACAACGAAGAATCGTCTCCGTGCCCTGTATGAATGGCATTGGGCTACGTGTACCTTTACAAACGACTTTCTAGCATAACCAAACCCATGCAGCGAAGTTGTGGATGCCTTCAAACATACACCACTTGCATTTGTTGTAATTTTGTCAAATTGTAAGATATATTTCATATATCCATATGTACGTTGTCCAAGTCTGAATGACTTAATCACGAACATAGTTATAGCGGTATGAAAAGTACCTCCTGCTTCCCATGTTACATTGTTTTCCCCTGCCTTCAGCTTCTAAACTGGAGACATGCAACCTCTTTTTCTCGCTATCCCAAGTCAATCACAACATCTCAGCATACCCACCAAAACCTATAACCTCAATTACTTGCTTTATACCTTCTAATGTTTGTCTTCCTATCCAGTTTTTACCATAGACTGTTCCCTCCACTATCTAATGAGAAAAACCTCGTTTATTGATTTGTGACTCATTATTACATTTCTTCTTTCTGTGAGCCTCGTCAAAAAATTTATTTATACCTTCTAATGTTTGTCTTCCTATCCAGTTTTTACCATAGACTGTTCCCGCCACTAACTAATGAAAAAAACCTCATTTATTGATTTGTGACTCATTATTACATTTCTTCTTTCTGTGAGCCTCGTCCAAAATTTTATTTCTTCACCCATCATTTTCAAAAAATCCAATTAATTTTCAACGCTCTAATGACACAACATTAGAAATGCTTTAATTTTCCTTTCTCTTGGTATTCATTAAGTCTAAGCTTCATTTCCATATTAAAGTGTTGTGTTCCATATCTGGAATTGAATATGGTTGTCAGTCATATATAAATGTATGAAAGTAAAAGATTTCTTTCCTTCAAGAATTCTCTTTTTACCAGCGCTATTCTTCTCTGATGATCGTTTATATTTTTTGGCGATTGGTTCCAATTTTAGGTCCTAAATTTAAGACTTTTCTTATTTATTTTCTGTGTTTGTTTGTGTTTTTATATTTAATGCATTGTCATTGTAATAATTTTCCCAACATTTCATGCTTTTGGTTTATATTTCCTCCAACTCTTCTAAAAATTACTTGTTCATACTTTCAAGTAATATATTATCTGTCTATATAATAATATAACAGTTTATTTTGCTATCACCAGTCTCTCTTCTGATACGATGACCCCTCGATCTCTTCCTATTTTGGACTCCTTCCTCGTCTTTATGTCAACATACTTCATACAACTTATATTCTACTCTTTATCTGTTCTTGTCTGTGTTATTACCTTTGACCTTTCCCTCCGCTAACAAATCCCACGTGATTTAGAATAAGACCTACCATCCTATCTCTTCTCTCTGTAAGACTCTTCCACAAACATCTTTCCTCATCCACCATTTTCAAACACTTTCATTTCTTACTCTATCCGTAAATTCGATTTTCAGCATCCTTCTATGGCACCACAATTCAAATTCTGCAATTTTCCTTCTTTCTGGTATTCTTAAAGTCCATGCTTCGCTACCATAAAGTGCTGAGTTTCAAAAATAGAGTTTTAAAAACTTTTTTCCGGGTCATAAATTAAAATTTGAAACTAAAAGATTTCTCTTTCTTGCAGAAGCTCTCTTTGCTTGTGATATTTTGCTTTTAAAAATATTCCTGCTTTGGCCTTCACTTGTAATTTTCCTCCTTAGGTATCAGAATTCACTTACTTCTGCTATTGCACCTGATCCTATTTTTATATTTAATATACTATTATTAGTATCATTCTACTGCATTTTATCAATTTCACCTTGTTTTGCTTTATGTTTAATCCAAAATCTTCAGTATTTTATTCATACCATTCAGTAACTTCTCAATATCTCAGTCCGTTCTACTAAAACGACGGTGTCATCAACAAATGATGGCATACTCATTTTTTGTTCTTGAACACTTGTCCCACATTCAAATTTTTCTTTTACTACTATTATTGCTTCTTCTACATACAAGTTGAATATTACCAGGGACAGACTACAAGCCTGTCTCACACCTATTTAACTGATGCGTGTCTCTCATGATTTTCTGTTTTTATAATAGCCATTTGATTTTCATACCTATAAATTATTATTCTCTATCCTTATATTAGATCCGACTTCTTTAAAATTTAGAACATATTTTTCACCTTACATTATAAAACTTTTTGTAAATCAACAATCGCTATAAAATTATCTTTGCTTTTCTTCATCCGCTCTTCAACTATTCATCTTCAAGCGAGAATTGCTTCACTTGCACTGCGGTTTTTTTCTCAACCTACTGTTTCTTTTGCCATCATTTTTATACTTCTGTATATTGTTATGGTCAGTAATATTGAATCATGTTATAACAGTCCTCCGACCCAGGCCTGTTATGAAATTTTATTTTGAGAATTGTATATAGCAAGACTGTCATTAGAGGCGGTATAGGATTGGGTCAAAGGACTGGAAGGAATTCGGCCATGGCCTTTTTGAAGGAAGCATCCCGGCACTCGCCTGGAGTGATTTGGGGAAACCATGGAAAACCCAAATCTGGATGCCCGGACGGGGATTCGAACCCGCGTCCTCCCGAATGCGAGGCCAGAACGTTAACCGTTCACCCACCACGCTCAGTCGCTTCGTAGGTGTTTTTTATATCATGGAACTATTAGATACATTCAATAGCAATAGTTATTTGACATTTGGGGAAGGAAAAACTCTCTGGCGATCAACGACAGTGAACTGCAAATTTGAAGACGAAGTGATAAAAGGAAACCATTATTAACTGACAACAGGATGAATTAGTTAATTACTGAAGAGAATTTAATGGCGAAAGTGAACGGACGTAGTATTCTCGAACATCTGTAAGTTACCAGATGTCATAACACCAAAAGAACATGTGAATAAAGCGCAACATAAAGATACAAATTTTCTTCGGCCCTAAACGGCGTGTTTAGACGATCAACGCAGGAAGTATGTGTATAATGTGTAAAGTGCATGTGTAGTATGTTGAAAAATAGTGCCACGCAAAGAAGGAAAAAGTGATTAAAGTGTTAAGAGAAAGAGTTTAAGTGTATCAGGATCCAGTGAGTACTAAGTATTTAGGTATTTGTTTTTGTATATTAGTTTGTGGTAGCGTGATAAGGTCAGTTTCTTTTCTCTTCATTTTTAAAATTTTAAAGTTTTTCCAGAATTCTTTTTAACTAATATTAATACAAAATTTTCTGAGTTTGATGGTAAATTTTCTGAATTTAAGCGATATAAAGAATGCTATTAATTTTGGAAATTAATAGCCAATTTTCCAAATTATATTTCGATGACAAATTTTCTGAAATCAACAGTAAATATTCTGAAATTAACTGTCAATTTTCTGAATTTAAAAGTGAAATAAATCTTGACAGTAAATTTTCTGCAATTAACAAGAAATTTTCCGATTTCAGTACTCAGTTTACTACCATTAATGATAAATTTTCTGAACTGTAACAAAACAATAATGCCAAATTCTCTGAATTAACTAACTGCTTTTATGAGAAAATCAATAAGTAACTTCAGGGTTTTAGTTCTATAATCAAGGAACACAATAACTAATTAAAATCGAGATTAGGGGAAGTAGCGGGACAATGTAGTGAAAAATACCAGGAAGCGTTACATAAAGTATATCAGTGCAAATGTGAATGTATGGATAATATTCAAAAGGTAACCCAAGTTTGTGAACAGAATATTATTCTATTAATTTGATTGGTAAGCAGATTAAAGAAGTCAACGAAAACTATGATAAGATGAGGGATGAGTATGTGGGTTTATTCCTAGCCAGTGATAGGAAAAGTGCTCAAAGAGTAGATGAACTGAAGCAAAAGCTGAAAAATAAGTTTAAACAAAATATTGGTATGTAGGTGCAGCAACAGGAACAGCTTACATATGAATTTGAGGTGTAATGTACTGTTTAATCAGTTGGAGAATAGGTGATTGGGCTCCAATTTCAAGTAAATCAAATTTTTGTCTCTTAACTGGTAATCAAGTGGTTATTGTTGATTTAAAGGAAGAATTTGACTTTTATGATGAAACTGGGAAGCTGCACCCTGTAGAATTTATAGATAATTTTGAGAGGTCAGTTGTATTTGAATGCAAGCACTTATAGTTATATACGAGAACATCGGGAGACAGACATATTAGAGAAATAAAAGATTATAAGTTGTTTCTTTTTTTTTAATTCTCAAACATTTTTGGTCAAAAAGTAGGAAAATTTAGAAGAAGAGAGGATTAATTACTGGTAGACCCTATAGATCTGATAGCGAGACACAACATGACATTTTTCATAAATGTTGGCTAGCGTGCAATTATTTCGACCATCCATATAAGAAAGAAGAATTCATAGAATTGATAGGAGCTAAACTACCTCCCCAAAATAGAAATCTCATAGCTACTATGGAGGTGATTAATGTGGATAGGGTTTCGAATAGTTACGACGCTAGGATGTGCGAGTGTCTTGTCGATATTACTGGTGGGTTACAGCATGGCATAGATGAGGCTATGATTGCTTGCAGAGGTGGGGAGGAGATTTGTAAAACGGCTGAAATTTACGAGTTTCTTACACATTTTGAAGACGAGGGGGATACTGTGGTGTGAAAAGAAGAATTAGATGCGGAGGAGAGTCGCGAGGTAAGATTTTTGTCTACTCAAGTGAGAATAACAAAAACTTATGTACCAATTTCTAAGTTGAGAAATGTCCTGCATTTAATCCATTCAATAGCAGTTGTTATTTAACCTTTAGGGCAAGGTAAAACCCTGTGGCGACCAACGACAGTGAACTTAAAATTGGAGGACAAACTGATTAGAGGAGTTCATCATTTACTGACAACGGGACGAATTACCTAATTATCGAAGAGCTTATGAATGTGATGTTAGACTTATTGTGCGATAATTCTCATATTTACCAGCTTGTGCTTTCTTCAGCAGTTTTTAGACAACCCGTTTGTTAATCAGTTGGATCTGTTCTATTCAGTAACGTTTTGATATCAGTTTAAATAATATTTGCACTCCTTCTCATACAAGGGACTTCAGAAGTTCTGCAGGAATCTCATCAATTCCTACCAATTTATTTATTTCATATCTTTCAAAAATGTAAAAAATTCAACAGCGAATCCTTTTTCCAGTACATTCTTGTTCAAACCATCCCCGTCAAACGGTTTCTCTATTCATTGCTTCCATCGGTTAACTCTATATTCTGAGCTTAAAGAGGTTTCCCATCTCCATCTTTAATGTTTATACATCTTTTCTGCATTTTTCCAAAATTTTGTTCGATCTTCCTTGTAGGTCAGGTCTAATTTATCTACCTCTTCTCACATTTCTTGCATCCGCTTTTCTTTTGATTTATTGCATTTCCTGTTTATATGATTTCTAAATGTATGTACTGCTCTATTGACACCTTTTTTTTGCCTGCTCCTGTGATTTATCAACTCTAAAATTTCTTCTGTAATTCAAGGTTTTTATTCCGATTTTTTCCTGAAGCTTAATGTTTCTTTACCAGCTTTCATCTCGTTTCAGTGCATTACATTTGAAATCAAATGAGCTTCTTTCATATTTATTTCTTAGATCTGAGCTATTATATCTGAACATTCTTCTCTCATGTTAGATTGTTTCAATTTGTTCACTTCCTTCCTGCCTTTTTTGGCTGCCTATGGTTTACAGAATAAAACCTGAACTTCCAGTAGACCATGGTAAAATCTAAATGATATCTACATGTTTACCATGGACGTTTCCAGGTGTACACCCTTCGTGTACGAATCTTAAATAGTGTGTCCACGAAAACGTATTTACATTTTTCAGAAAATTCTAACAACCTCCTTCCTCACTTATTTCTTTTTCCTAGACCAATACCAATTACATAAATATTTTGGAATTCGAATAGTGTTGTAAGGTATTATTCCTGCCGTTAAATAATTAGTTTTATGATATTAATGCTGTGTAAGTATTGCAATTAATGTTCAAAACGATAACAGATCTATTAATACTGGCTTCTGATATGGCTGGTGGCACAGTGATGAAGGCGTCTGACTGGAGAACGGAAGGTCCATGGTTAAACCCTGTCTAGATGCAGATTTCCGAAGACCTTAAACCAAACTGCACCTCTGGCACAGCTTTCTGTGTAATCTGAAGTACGCCAGAGAGCTTGAGTGGTTCGTATTCCACGTTCAACTAATGGTCCTCTATATCCAGTTGGGTAGCTGGGTTACGTTTAGGCGCCTGCGGCGGCTGGTCCAGAATGCGCAACTAATGGAAACTCTGTAATCAGGTCGGCATGACAACAGCAGCCCAGTAATCGTTAACTTAATATCTCACTGGCACATTAAAAAAAATTTAGATCCCAATTAAGTCACTTACCAATTTTCGAATGGTCATGAATATTTGTTCAAATATTTTATAAGGAATTAATTTTGATTGAAAGTATTTAGAAAGCTCATTTGTCGTTCAGTTTAAGTCTTGTGAACAATTGTGGTCGTAATTTCGTAGCATGTTTACTGGAAATAACAATGAACTTAAATTTTTTGCAAATGAAATCAACTTTAAACACACCATCAAAGATATTTTGACGATGGAAGGCGTGGAGATTTCCGGATAGCAGGGAAACTTCCAACCAGACATGGATGCTGTTAATCTGAGCACCGTCAATAGTTGGTATTTCAGTTATTTTTAGATTTAATGTCAAAATGAGAATTATTTAGGGTTTTAATTTAGGTGACGGACAATAAGCGCTCAGTGACAAAAGCGCTCAAGGGTCGCCTTCCTGGAAGGACGGTCTATAATCCCCTACCTTCCTGGAAAGACGGTGTCACCAGAAGAAACGCACAGTGAAGCCCTGATGGCCTCTAAGGCTACGTGAGCACTTGGGATTTATTGGCGGGCGATTAAAGACAATTTTTTCAAGCAACAGAAATATCGAAAACTGATTTGAGAGATTGAAAAATTACCAATCTTCCATGCAAATACGGAATAAATTGTATTTCTTTACTATTTTTAGTTCCGAGTATTCAAAAATATCGACCCATCACCGTTTAGCTGTTAACATTCGAAATGGAACTTAACTAATGTGTTGTTAAATAGCTAACAGCTAATCAGTAGCTGGTAATATTTATTTATTAATGGTTATATGTACTTTCCCACTTTCCCGAAACTCTTTTCACTTCCAAATAAATAATCTATGTTCCATGTTAATTTTTATATTGAACAACATTATACATTTATAACAAAACAATTTGCTACAATAAATGAAATTTTCTTATCTGGAACATCATGAAATTTTCGTTTAAGTAACTTTTGACCAGTAAGAAGATATGCCCAGTATAGTTATTTTTAAGTATATTTTTTGAACCTAACCACACAGAGACGATTCATATCTCGACAATGCAATCTGACATCATTTGTTGCGACTAATTAGTCGCAAGTGTGCGCACTAACATTTTTTGCAACCTAATTTCTATCGCAGCTACAGGAAATGGCTAGAATGCGTTTAGCCTAAAGAGTTCATGAAGTCATACATTTTCCAGTAGTAATTCAGTAAATTTCTAATACTTAATAACTCATTTTAATAACTGATTTCCATCACACTTTTTCCAGGCTTTGGATTGGCTTAGTGACTGAAATGCACGTAGCACACAATCGCTTAAGGCGTCGGTATTTATTTATTTACATAGTTACACTGTCTCTTTATTTACATTATTTTCATTTTTTTGTGTGTTAATAAAGAGGTCTAGCCCAGCTTTTGTAAGTATGATATCGCTTTCAAACAAGACCTAATATCACCGTTTTCCTCATACTTTTTTTTACAGTTTTTTCCAAACATTCATCTAATTTAATATAGGAGCTTTTCCTCTTTTTCCCAGCAAGATTGATCTCTGTTCTCATGTACAAACAAGCGGAATTTTCAGCTTCACTCTTTAAACACATTATCACTTCTTTGATCTTGGGATTTGATCGCCCGAGAAGATTGTTGATTTTGCTGCTCCACCCTTCCACAACGTTCGTAGTGCGGTGTCGCCTACCGTAACAAGTCCACAGTTTAGGAGGAATTTTTTCGTTCTCCAACCATTGTTCAACGAAATAATAAAAAAACAGAAAATTTCGGATTTTCTGGAGCCTCCGAATATATCTCGAGCCAGCCGTCTAAGATGTCTTCAGTTTTGAGGAATGCTAGCGCAGCACACATCCTAACATGCAGTCTAATTTCTTCATTTTCCCGATACTCACGGGTCAATCCAATTTCCTGCAATTTCCTCCACAGACATTTCTTCATGTGGAAGTAACAACCAATAATTTCAACGGTTGGAAAATCTTCTCCAAGTGCGGATATTGCACTTCCCTCAAAATCAATGTTAATTTTTCTTGGATTCTATTCTGGAACTAAATGTAAAATATGGCGAAATAAACGAATATACGTTGCTTTCTTTTGTTTGGCAACAGGGCAAACGCTACTGGATACACATTAGTTTCTTCCTTGGAGCTTCCGTAATCAGCGTGGATACTATAAATTTGAACAAATTGTTTACTACAACTTTTAAATGTACCATCCATGAAGAAATCTAGCTGTCTCTTCAGACATTCTCTTCCCTTCTGTCCACAAAGAATTATCATTCGCTCTCTTGAGCTGTCATCTGTCAAAAGGAAACTTGAACCATCTTTCATCTGACGCATATCATTATCTAAGACTACTTCGTCTCGGCTTTTCAGTTCCTTTCCGTTCCCTCGAGCTTTGCTTCTCTGTCGAAATAAGGTTCTCTTGACAGTCACCTGGTGGGGCAATTCGGCTACATATTCGTAGCCTTTACTGTGTAAGTCTCCCAGTTCTTCTGTGTAAATTTTAGAAACGGGCGTGTCTTCTTCGCGGGCCCTCTTCTTCGCAAGATTCATTCTTTTAGCAACTTCCAAGCGATCTGTGTCCGCTGCTTCGCATGAATGTTCAGTTGCACATAAAACTTCGTTTTGAGCGTTCCACGACAACTTTTCGTCCTTTCCTTCTGACACCGCCATACCGTTAGCCCATCTTCTTTACTTTTGTATTTCCGATACGAATAACTTTCATAATGCACGGCAGGTTTATCCTTATTAGTTGTTAGCACTTCCATGACGAAAAATAATTTCACAGTTGAACTGTATAGTACAAGTGGCACTGCTGCCAATAAACTTCAGTGTACGAAAGTAATAAGGGCCTAAGCAGATGAGCTGTGCTAGATATTCAGGGAAAATTTTATCTTGGAATTCTCTACTGCAGGTAGGCGAGGGTGGGTGGTTATACCTACCCTCGCCTACCTGCTGTAGAGCGCTTTTGACACTGAGCGCTTTTGCCATATAACCTTTAATTTATCGCATATCCAATCAGTCCTATTACTAACACCCAAAAGCTGCAGCCGTGGCGTTGAAGATATTTCATCTTTGGTTACCGTAGCATATACTATTCCGTTACCCGCGATTTTGTATGCGTGGAATTTTATTGCTAAAATTGGATATCTAGGGTCTTTAGCCAGTTTAAACTACCTAGTTGTCGACGCACTGTAAAACATTGATTAAAACGTGCCACAGTGAATCTTACATATAAATACTGGAAAACCAATTTGTAAGAAATAGAATTTAGGTAAGTGTCATGAACTTAGTGTCACAATGCTGTTATAACTGAAGTTATTAAATAGTCATGTACCCTTCAATTTTTAGAAATTTGTAGAAGACTTGTAACATTTAAGGGAAGAGTATGTAATGAATTAAAAGGTACAGTGCCATTAGGCACTAAGTGATCCCACGGTGTGTGTGAATGTTGCCGATGCGTCGTGTCAACGAACAGAAACGTGACGGAACTAAAGCGTCCAGATTTACACGCACCTTGGGGGGTGCTGACAACGTCCTTCTCAACGTGGACATAAAGCGGATTTATAACCCCCATAAATAACTGAGACCCGCTTTCTATTTTCGCACGTTTCGGAAAGTTCCCGCCGAAAAACTGGCGCGGACTAGCAAAAATAAACCTTAGTGACGTTTCCTAGTAAATGAGTGCTTTATGAGAGTAGGGGAAGACGATCCAGCCAATAGAGAAGCCGCCTCAATTTATTGCCGTGTTGGTATTTTTTCTTGTCTGTTCTGGGCCAATGTGACGCTGTTCCTTTGGCGCGGATTGCGGTGATTCGCCAAGAGCCGGACCCGACATCGCGTTACGAGAAGTACAGAGTCTTGCTCGGAGGAGAAGGACGGACGACGAGACATTCTGGTGCAGATCTTCATCTAGTACGGCCGAAGTGATTTTCGCGGAGTACGAGTCGGCACCTGGGGACGCTGCCATCACGCGGTGCGTTCGAGGAAGCTGAAAGACCGCATGTGGCGCTGGTCTTACCTGGTCGCTGACCTGGGCTGTGAACAATGGTAAAAGCTACGGCCCGGACGGAAGCTCATGCAATCGTTCCACCCAGTAATGACCCTGAGATTTTGCAATGACCCTGAGATTTTGTAATGACCCTGAGATTTTGCAATGACCCTGAGATTTTGCTCTAACTGTTTGACATTCAATGATATGTAATTGTTAACCTCAGAATAAAAACAAACTTCGTGTTTGACTAGTTTCACAATAATAAATTGTACACCCAATTTTCAATTTTCCTATTCATTATAATAATATTTCATGTGATTAGCTGAATATTAAGTATGATTTTTGATATTCCAAATTGATGATTTTGCTAATGATAAAACAGTATGACCCAAAAGTAAACGTCCGCAAGGTAGACGTTACAACATGGCGCCCAACGTGGGGCTTTCGAAGATAGAACGATTGCAACAGTTTTCAGTCTATTATTTTTACTATCAAATGTTTAATCATTATTTCAGTGAGGAACCAGATGAACCAGTGAACGAGCAGACAGCTTTATTTAATATGATATCTCAAATCTTATAATGTATGAACTATTTTATTTTAGTTCTGCAACGGAGATGGATGCAGTTTGAAAATCATACTATATGATGTATTGTGTTGATACATGTTCAAATCGACGTTGAAAAATTGTTTTGTTTGTCAATGGTGGAAATATGATGAGATGATTGTCTTTCATTCGATATGTTGTTGTGTTGATGAAATATGATTTTTGGTTTTCTTTCGATTGTGATGTGGTTTTGTCTAATTTGGTAATGGATCTGTTGAGACGATTTCTCGAGACTGGTGTTTAATGGTAAGATTGTTTCGTCGATTCAGCGTTGAAAAATGGCATGTTTGATTTTTGAATGTCTTCTGGGACGGCTATTACTTTTTATCTTTTTCGTATCTTGCTTATTCGTGTTTTATGTGTGCTGACGTGTCGACAGAATATTCATTGTGATTTACCTGTGGTATCGGGAGTAAAATTACGTTTGCTAGAAATCATATGTCACGAGAAGTGTTACTGCACGTATGTGTTTTTAAGTTGATGGTTGATTTTAAATTAAAGCGGGCTGACATCTATTTTTGGTTTGATTTCTTTCCATATGATCACTAAGATCTCGCGTTATGCTGAATTTTTTTTCTAATTGGGTTTATTAAAACAAATTCCAATGCTAATAATACGAGATCTATGCGCGCGAAGGTAAATTCTGTGATTGAGTTTTTAATGTCTTGCGGGAAATGCGAACTCAGGTCCCGGTTCATTTTCTTTGATACCGTTGTGTGATTGAACTTTCTATTGATTCTGATGATCCAGAAGCTTGTTAAAGTTGTCTATTTTATTTTCCATGTGGTATTCGCGTAGTGTTCGTGGAGATTGAATTACGGGGGGCCGTAAAGATAATTTAAAGGGAGGTTTGACTAACTTTTATGGCGTAAACGATTCTCTAAATTAACACTGCTTTCAAATGCGATTGCTAAAAGTTGAATTGAATGCTGCTCCGGAGTGGAAAGTTTATTAAAATGGCACAAAGTTTGAATCAAACGGAGTTAGGAAATCTTGACGTAGCGATGGAAGGAAATCACGCGAATTTGACAGATAACTCCGCGATCGTGAATTTTGAACAAACTCCTAGTGAAGCGGGTAATATAATTTGCGCTCCCATCAATGATTCCCCGGACGAGGCAAGCCCATTGCAAAGCAAGCAGGACGTAATTCTAGCGCCTCCGCTAAATGATTTAGGTATTTCTGGCCAGATTTTGGAATTGTTACACCAAATGAATGAAAACATCACTGCCCGAGGAACGCAAATGAAAGAAATAATCAAAAAAATGGATGCCCATAGAGCGGAAATGAATGAAAAATTTACTGCTCTTAGCAAACAGCAAGAAAAATCTAAAGAGCAAATGAACGAAATAAATGAAAAATTTGACACAAAATTGGATGCCTTCGGAAATAAACAGGTTGAAATGAGGAAACAAGTTAAAGTTGGTTTGCGAAAAGAAATGTCGGAAGTTAATGGCTTGAAAAGTAATAGTAATGGTCTGGATGGAATAAGTATAATTCTTCAAGAAAATAAAATGACTGAAGATGAAAGTTCTAAAGAAATAGGAACTAGAGATATGGATAGCGAAGCTAAATCTGATGTGCGCATAATAAAATCAGGCAGAAAATTGGTTGAAACTGGGAAGAAACAGGAAGACCGCGTGTGTGAAGATAACAGTTTTGCATTTTCAATTACCGAAACAACTAAAATCAGGATGGTGGAGGAAATCAAGTCCATCCGGCAACAGCTATGCACTATCGCAGGAAAAGGAAAAATCAGAAAAATAAAACCATGGTTATATGGATATGGGGAAAGAGGATATTTGAAATATGTAAAAATTTCTGCAAGTGCAAGGAACATTTGATGTGGTGCCAGAAGATTTGAATACTTTGCATATCGGACGGAATGGTAAATGTTGGGATACACTCCAGGTAGAACACCGCAGGGGGTATGGGCTAACGATCCAACAGGCCATTCACAGAGAGCTAAAAGGAATTCTCGAGACGACTGCAGTGCCAGAACATATGTTTAGCCAAAATGTTTGTAGAAATATGGAGACAAGAAGTGACCAACAAAACTGTAACAGATCGTTGATCGTCAAGGAACAGATATGTTTAACGCATCGAATGATTTTTAGTATCGATGTGCGTAAGAGCACAAATTTTGATTGCGAAAAATGGATTCAAAGATTACATGGCCGTTTAAAATATTAAAAAGATGATGGAGCCAGTTATGAAACCTCAGATTTATGTAAATGACCGTGTAAGATTTTGGCATAAGTTTGTTGAAAGTGAAAGGTAAATGCAGTACAGATGACGTAGTTTTAAAATTGTGTATTGCTAACTAAGGAAATGCATCAGAATCCGTAGAGGTAATTTTAAATGGATAAAGTAAAGATATTTTAGTCTAAGAATGACATTTTAGTTTGTTTGTAGAAAACATTTCAAACCCATGACGAGCGGCAACAATAATAATACAACCCTAGAGTGAAAAATGAAACGTTGATTGTTTATTAATATAAAACTTCCATACGCAGCAAAAGCTATTATAAAAATAATAATAATAATCCTCAGAGAAATTGTTAGAAGTGAAAGATCATGTTTGATTACGGTTTCAATTCGAGAAGGGTTTGCCAAAATAGTCGCGACGATTGTAAAATCATTAATATTCCGTGTCATTGAGTTGTGGATTAAAATTGGTTGGAGTGTGACCTATTAGAAGAATAAATATTAGCAGTGTGTTGATGTGTTAAAATATTAAGAGCAGAAAGAAATGACGTGTTCGCGATAGCGCAGAGTAGATAAAGTTCGTTAAATGTAGATCAAGAAATGATCGTCTATGAAGAGTTTATATAAATGAAACAAAAATATTGCGGACCGTGAAACCGAAGAAGGTATAGGCCAATATTATTGTAATGACGAAAAAAAATCGTCAGTTCGAGTTTAGAGGGTGATAGATAGTCATCGAACTTAATAGCCGAAGCTAGAATGAACATGTACTTAATAAAATGAGAGTAGGGATTGTTACAACACGCTAATAATTTTAAGAAGAGGAAATTCGAAACCATGAATAGATGAAACACTAATGACACGAAGTTATTTGAAGAGAAATGTCTAAGGACGTAATCGTTTGTTGATTAAAAATAAAGTGTTAGGTGAACTATGATACGATAAGAAACAAGAAATACTGATTAAACCGCGATGAAAATAAATTACTGCGTATAGAATCAGAGGATATGTTGTAAAACAATAATTTCCGAATACAGGGAAGAAGATTTAATTAAGAAGTATGAAAATGATGGTTGCCGCTAGAAATATGTCATTACCTTTAAGTCTATGGTTACAAGGGCTTATAACAAGTAGTAGTAAAATTAACAATACGAAATAATCACAGGAAATATTATATAATTACCTATGTGAATAAACCTATCAGTGCAGAAGATGTTGAGGATTAAATATAATTTTTAATCTTATTGAATAAGAGGTTTGAAGAGATCGTTTGACAAGTTAACGGTAAATTTAATAGTCAAACTTGACGAATATAGCCGGGAACCGAGCGGCAGACAGCTGTAATCTTTTGTCCAAAAGCCACAATAGGGAAACGACCCGTCGCGCTGTCGAGAACCAGTGTCTCTGCTACCTGCTAGCCTTAGAAAGTGAAAGCGTTCGCAGAATCGCAGGGGGGGTTTGTTTACTCCAGCCAGCTGGCTTGTCGAAGTTGACCAGAGACGCTGTTAACGGAAAACATTCAATAAAATAGTATCTGTTTTAAATAAATAAATGGAAAAAGATACCAGTCTGGGAAATTATTTCAACAGAGGTTGTAAAAAAAGGGAGGCTGTAATAAAATTTTGTAATTAATTACAAGCGTTAGGATTTAAAATGCTAGTTCATGTCATGTATTGAATTGACAAATATAACTGTTAGGATACTTTTGTGCTGAAAAAGTGAATTAATAAGTAATTATAAGAATAATTGTTAAAAAATTATAGATAATAAATAATTTTGCATATTATAATAATAAAATGATGTAATTTTATTTTAATTGAATATTTTTTTTGAAAAAAGGGCAATCTAAGAAAGATTTAAATTAGTTGTATAGAGAATGAGATATGTCACATGCTACTCATAAGATATGTAATATGTAGTTATAAGACATGCTGGATTGTCTCGCGAGTTCACTGAGGAATCAAATAGGGCACAAGAGTAATTCGTGAAGTACAAAGCTATCACATGTTGTATTAAAATAGAGAACTGAAGATGGGTATATCTTAAGAAGTTTGATAATGTAAATATTAACAAAGATCACAAACAGTTAGAGAATATTAGAACGAACTAATCTCACTCACAAGGAACATTAACCCAATGACCAGAAATAAGTGAAGCTATAGTGAAAAACTGAATTGAAAATTATCCCATAGAATAATTTTCAATTGTACGGGTGATGGGGTAGTTGTAATGAATTAAAAGGTACAGTGCCATTAGGCACTAAGTGATCCCACGGTGTGTGTGAATGTTGCCGATGCGTCGTGTCAACGAACAGAAACGTGACGGAACTAAAGCGTCCAGATTTACACGCACCTTGGGGGGTGCTGACAACGTCCTTCTCAACGTGGACATAAAGCGGATTTATAACCCCCATAAATAACTGAGACCCGCTTTCTATTTTCGCACGTTTCGGAAAGTTCCCGCCGAAAAACTGGCGCGGACTAGCAAAAATAAACCTTAGTGACGTTTCCTAGTAAATGAGTGCTTTATGAGAGTAGGGGAAGACGATCCAGCCAATAGAGAAGCCGCCTCAATTTATTGCCGTGTTGGTATTTTTTCTTGTCTGTTCTGGGCCAATGTGACGCTGTTCCTTTGGCGCGGATTGCGGTGATTCGCCAAGAGCCGGACCCGACATCGCGTTACGAGAAGTACAGAGTCTTGCTCGGAGGAGAAGGACGGACGACGAGACATTCTGGTGCAGATCTTCATCTAGTACGGCCGAAGTGATTTTCGCGGAGTACGAGTCGGCACCTGGGGACGCTGCCATCACGCGGTGCGTTCGAGGAAGCTGAAAGACCGCATGTGGCGCTGGTCTTACCTGGTCGCTGACCTGGGCTGTGAACAATGGTAAAAGCTACGGCCCGGACGGAAGCTCATGCAATCGTTCCACCCAGTAATGACCCTGAGATTTTGCAATGACCCTGAGATTTTGTAATGACCCTGAGATTTTGCAATGACCCTGAGATTTTGCTCTAACTGTTTGACATTCAATGATATGTAATTGTTAACCTCAGAATAAAAACAAACTTCGTGTTTGACTAGTTTCACAATAATAAATTGTACACCCAATTTTCAATTTTCCTATTCATTATAATAATATTTCATGTGATTAGCTGAATATTAAGTATGATTTTTGATATTCCAAATTGATGATTTTGCTAATGATAAAACAGTATGACCCAAAAGTAAACGTCCGCAAGGTAGACGTTACAAGTAGTACTGACAGCAATTGCATTTGTAGTTTGTTAAATTGAAGTACAATCCTCAAATTGACTTTCTTCAACTACTATGAAAATTATTATACCCATGTCTGCTGCTTGAATATTGTAAAATACATCAGTAGAAGAAAAAACTTATCGAATTTTTTGCGTAAGTTGTGTAACAAGTTTATTCTTTACACTGATTTCCATGGTTTTCATATTAAAACACATTATATTAAGTTAAAAGTTATACACAGACGGAAAAAAAAAATCCCAACACCAAGAAAGACTTGTGTTAGATAAACGAAATTTGGTAGGCGTGTTTATACATCTGAAAGATGACATCGATTCAAATTTCGCGCTTCGCGCATAAGTGTGGCGCTAGTAGCGCTACTCAGAGCTTGCAAATCAGGTTTGCTTTAAATACGCGCTGTAAAGTTTGTGAACGTTTATTTACCGCTGAGATTTGACATAGTGAGTTGATGTTAGCCAAGAATGCCTTTAAGAAGACGAAGAAGCCATTATCAACAGCTCACCGAGTTTGAACGAGGTCGTGTAATAGGGCTACGAGAAGGTGGATTTTCTTTTCGCGATATTGCAGAAAGACTTGGCCGGAATGTATCCACTGTGCATGATTGTTGGGTGCAGTGGTCAAGGGATGGTACTGCCTCAAGAAGACCGGGTTCCGGGAGGCCACGTGGCACTACTGAGAGGGAAGACCGCCGTATTCGGCGTACAGCTGTGGCGCATCGTACTGCGTCTGCGGCAGAAATTCGAGCTGCAGTTGGTACCACAGTGACACAACGAACTGTTAGAAATCGGTTACTTCAAGGACAGCTCCGAGCCAGGCGCCCTGTAGCGTGCATACCACTGACTACAAGCCATCGCCGTTTGCGACTCCAGTGGTGTCAAGCCAGAGCTCATTGGAGGACGGAGTGGAGATCTGTTGTGTTTTCTGATGAAAGCAGGTTCTGCCTTGGTGCCAGTGATGGCCGAGTGTTGGTCAGAAGGAGGCCAGGGGAACGCCTGCAACCAAACTGTCTGCGGCCTAGACACACTGGACCTACACCTGGAGTCATGGTCTGGGGAGCAATTTCCTATGACAGCAGGAGCACTCTTGTGGTTATACCAAACACACTGACTGCAAATTTGTACGTCAGTCTGGTAATTCAACCTGTAGTGCTGCCATTCATGAACAGCATTCAAGGGGGAGTTTTTCAACAGGATAACGCTCGCCCTCATACCGCTGTTGTCTCGCAACGTGCTCTACAGAGTGTCGACATGTTACCTTGGCCTGCGAGATCACCAGATCTGTCTCCAATTGAACACGTATGGGATATCATTGGACGACAACTCCAGCATCATCCACAGCCAGCACTGACCGTCCCAGTATTGACAGCACAAGTACAACAAGCATGGAACTCCATACCACAAAGTGACATTCGAAACCTGTATGACACAATGCATTCACGTTTGCAGGCTTGCATTCAAAATTCTGGAGGTTACACCGGCTATTAATTTAACAGTATTTCACATTTGAAATGCATTTTCTTGAGCTTAAATTAACCTGTGATCTTGAAAATTTAATCAATTAAACATGTTAACTTGACAAATGCATTGTCCAAATTTCATTACTCTACAATAATTTTTTCTTGGTGTTGGGATTTTTTTTTTCCGTCTGTGTATGTAGCTGAATTGAATTGAATTTAATTGTGAGGCAGCGCATGCTCTGAAGGCAACTTCCCTAGTCACCTAGTTACCCCTTTGTTTATTATTATTATCTTATACACTTTTAGTGCTAATTTCCTCCCCCACCCCCATCTACTTTTGCTACTTAAGAATTTTTAACATTAAATTCCTTCAGCATTTTTGATCAAATATTTTTCACTTCGTTGGTAATATCCCTGACTAAAAAAAACAAAAAAAAAAAAAAACAACAACAACAACAACATTCCTTCACACATGAAATCAATTTCAAGCTTTTGCCCATGGTCACCGTTTCCTATCTACTTACGTATAAACTATTACAATAATACAATGTTTGACACAGAGACTATAAATTCCGGTGGCATTCAAATAATTGAGAAACTTACTTGGCAAGAAAATATCACATCACTCCTAACGAAGTTAAGAAGCATCTCCTTTGCAGTAAGAACACTTTCTCTACCACAAGATCTAGAGTTAAAATACAAAAAAAAAAAAAAAAAAAAAAAAAAAAAAAAAAAAAAAACTGGTGTACTTTTCTTATTTTCGTTCAGTCATGTCGTACGTTATATCTTTTGGGGGAAACTCTTCAAAAGTAAAAACGGTTCTATACCACAGAAAGGAGGTATTAGGATGCTGTGTACGGTAAAACAAAGACCTTCAAGCAAGAAAACTGTTTAAAAAGATCAGTATTATTACAATTACTTTTCATTATATATATCTTCTTCTATAATATAAAAATGAATCGCAAAATGTGTTGGTAAGTGCATAACTCAACAACGCCTGGACCAATTTGGCCAATTTTTTTTTTTTAATGTTCGTTGGAGTTCAAGGATGGTTTTTACGGCGAGAAAAATTCGAATAATTGCCGGAAAAATCCTTAAAACAGCCCTTTTGTTTTTCCAACCCTAAAAATCAATGTTTGTGGGTTTGTTCGTCTTCTATGCATTCCTATACCATTTATCAGATTGCAATGAAACTTTGGAGAGTTTTCGAGTGTGCGTCTGCGAAGGTTCCTGTGAAAAAAAAAATCCAAAAAGTCACCCCCTATTCCCCATAACACCCCATAATTTAGGCAAAACCACATTTTTTATCCGATTTAGATAGGAATTTGTACACTTATACTTTAAAACAAACATAAAAATACAGCCTACATACGGTTTCAGAATATTAATCCCCTCACCCCCTTTCCACCACCATAATTTTTTCACCCCATAAATTAAGTTAATACCACATTTTTTATCCGATTTAGATAAGAATTTGTACACTTATACTTTAAAACAAACATAAAAATATTGCCAACATATAATTTCCGAATATTCATCCCCTCTCCCCCTTTCCACCCCCATTACGTTTTTACCCCATAATTTAGGCAAACCACATTTTTTTTATCCGATTTAGATAAGAATTTGTACACTTATACTTTAAAACAAAGAGAAAAATACTGCCTTCGTATGGTTTCCGAATATTCATCCCCTCTCCCCCTTTCCACCCCCATTACGTTTTTATCCCATAATTGAGGCAAACCAAATTTTTTATCCGATTTAGATAGGAATTTGTACACTTATACTTTAAAACAAACATAAAAATACTGCCTACATATGGTTTCCAAATATTCATCCCCTCTCCCCCTTTTCACCCCCGTTACGTTTTTACCCCATAATTTAGGCAAACCACATTTTTTATCCGATTTAGATAAGAATTTGTACACTTATACTTTAAAACAAAGAGAAAAATACTGCCTTCGTATGGTTTCCGAATATTCATCCCCTCTCCCCCTTTCCACCCCCATTACGTTTTCCCCCCCTAATTTAGGCAAACCACATTTTTTATCCGATTTAGATAAGAATTTGTACACTTATACTTTAAAACAAAGAGAAAAATACTGCCTTCGTATGGTTTCCGAATATTCATCCCCTCTCCCCCTTTCTACCCCCATTACGTTTTTACCCCATAATTTAGGCAAACCACATTTTTTAACCGATTTAGATAGGAATTTGTACACTTATACTTTAAAACAAACATAAAAATACTGCCTACATATGGTTTCCGAATATTCTTTAAAACAAAGAGAAAAATACTGCCTTCGTATGGTTTCCGAATATTCATCCCCTCTCCCCCTTTCCACCCCCATTACGTTTTTTACCCCATAATTTAGGCAAACCAAGAATTTGTACACTTATACTTTAAAAAAGAGAGAGAAATACTGTACACATTAATTTCACAAAAACCCAATCCCTCTCCTCTCTTTCCACCACCTTAATTACCCTCTCTTTCCATAACACTCCATAATTTAAACTAACCCGCAAACCGTTCGTCCGTTTAGGGTGAAGCTTTGGTGAGTTGTCGACGGGATGACGGAGAAGGTTCCTGTCAAAAAAAATTAAAAAACCCACCCCTCCTCCCCATAATTTAGACAAAACCACATATTTCATCAGATTCCAATGGGAATTTGCACACTGTTAAGCAAACAGAAAAATACTGCCTACATATGTTTTCCAAAGCGCATCCCCTCTCACACTTTCCAACTGAAAATGAATGATACAGCAGTTTAAAATTTATATGTAAATATTTTTTCATTTAATCTATGTACCTACTCAAGTCCAGCAATAGTGAAGCATTGCCGGGTCAGCTAGTATATATATATATATATATATATATATATATATATATATATATAATCTCATGCCCTTCGTCATATAAAATTTTAACTTAGTTGCATCAAATTCATATATACATAATTTCAACACAAGATACAAAAATAACATGTGCAAAACACAAACATCAGTGTCATTAGTACAAAGAACAGATAATTATTCTAGGACACATCTGTTTACTAAATTTCCTATAAGTATAAACAGTTTGTAGATAACAAAAATAAAAGATTAAAAAAAACTGAGAAATTATCTTCTAGCCCAATTCAAGAATTTTTATAAAAGAATTAATTGTATTTAACATAGCCTTTGCAAAATTTTGTTGTAAAAACAAATGTTTAGATTTTATTTAATTTTTCTGCAAAACATTATAATAATTTTTATAACCATTTTAAACTAATTATACAATTACATTCTACTAATTATATTAATTATTGTAAAATTGTATGTTTCACAACCCATTGGTCCTTTTTAAGCAGGATCTTATTTAATACAACACTGTTTCTGAAAGAAGTCGATGACGTGGCTTCTAACAACCATTTCCGTTGTAGATGGTAAAGCAATACCACTTTCATCCACTCTCACTGCCAGCATAAACATGGATGAAGATTGTGGCGCTAAGTGCACACATGTATATGTTTGCTCCTTGAAACATCAGGTAATGGAATCAAGAGTCTGAGATATCACTACGGCAGACATGCCACGCGTTATGGAGATCTACAGAGTAGTTACGCGGCTTCAGATGCGTCGGAAGATCCTTTTGATGGAACAGAATGACCTACTCCGCCTGATTACAGGGCTTTCGGAGGAAATTAGCTTGAGAACAGAAAGAAGCTCAAGAGGAAAACATAAGAGAAAAGCTTGAAATGAGCACTAAGAATAAACAAAATGTTACTCCATGAACACATAGATTTTTAATAATACCATTTAAAAATGTTACGCCTGGAGGTTTTCAAGAAGAGTGGTGGAACATTTAATCACACATGCGAACACTTTAACCAACGACAAAACAAACATTTTAAATACTAAAAAAAAATAAAAAAAAATTGAGTTATCTCGATGAAAATTGCTAAAACTCGAATAAAAAAAACTTTCATAGTCTTCTAAACTATGTTAAATGTTAGACTTATATTAATAAATCTGCCTTAACAATGTCACAGCGTGTTCACATGAAGATTTATATTTATGACGCTAATAAACCAATTGTTTTTTCTTCTTCTTCTCCATTTCATCTCTACCCATTTTTTTTATTAAGAATGGTGATACCAATCTTATAAAAGAACAAATACGATCTTTGGTTTAGTATTTTAAGCATTTTTATTCACTTCTATTCTTAAGGTTTTCTTAACTCATTACGTCCGTCCCAAAATTTGCTATAGTGATATCATTGTTAACTTTTACTTTTTTGGAACTTGCGTTCGTCCCGTAACAAGAAGAAACAAAGAAAAATTTCCTACTACATCCACCAAGTCTGATGCGATTCCCGCACTTTATAATCTTGGCAAAACATTTCATAACAAGTTCATCTGGGAAGCACACATTGGACAGGTAGTAGGAATAGACTTCGAAATTCTTCACTTGTTGTAGCGGGAGATGTATAGATATACGAGAGAAGTAAAGGAATTGGGTTACAAAACTTTGGTCAGACCGTTGCTTGAATATAGTAGTGTGGTATGGGACCCACATTTTAGGTATCAAATACAGCAGCTGGAAGGGGTGCAAAGTAGGGCTGCTAGATTTGTCTCTGGAAATTATCGCAGAACACAATCAGTAACCGATATGATAAAAGAGCTGGAATGGGATTCAGTGGCAGACAGGAGGAGAGTGAATAGAGTCAATGGGGTTTACAAGACGTATATGAGGCATGGAAAGATATTGGTGCAAGAATTAAAAGTAATGCATGGAAGTGAAAGGATGGCCATGGCCACAAGTTAGCACTCAATTTCAGGCACAATGGTATGGGAAGATATTCTTCCGTAGTTAAGGAGGTCAGGGGTTGGAAAAGTTACCAAGAAATTGATTAATAATTTACCAAAAACAGTGCAATAATTTAAAGTTGAAATTTGTAGAGGACAAAAGTAGATGGGTACAGTAAAAGGGGTAAAAATGAGTGCGTAGGGAAATTGCCACCGGAGCGTGCACTCCATCGCAATTTAATTAAATAAATTAATTAATCAGTGACGTCACTACTGTTATTTTGTTAACTTAATTGCCTACAAACGCAGGAAAGGAGCGCTGAGAAATCGAGCCGTAATTTAATGTTTAAATGCGTGCTATCTTTAATGTTAATGTAAAGTCAGGTAAAAGAATTGTTTATAAACGTATATCTTATAGCAGTTGCAGTACGTACATACTTTTAGTACGAAACAGCCTCGGTTCACTCCTGGAAGATATAATTCCCCGCATTGTTTGATTGTAGTTTCAGACATTACATACAGAAAACTATGAGGAAAGTTTTCGATTTGAACTTTGAAATTGTGAAATTGGGATATTAAAACAAGAATTTAGTACGTTTATAAGTTAGAACCTTTGAACAACAGTCCTCTACTTTACGTCCATTAATTACTGTCTTTTTTATGTGTAATTAGAATCGAGACATGGTTGCGGATAAGGAACGGGAACCATTCTGGCTTTACTGGGAGTGATTTCGAAAATCCACGGAAATGGGATAGCATGAGGTGGCCGGAAGAGGATTTGAACCCTGATCCTGCCGAATGCGAGGTTCGAGAATTTTCTGCTAGACCACCGGGCTCCGTTATTTTGTATGATGTAGTGGAACATTTACGTTATAGTCGTTTTGCTTATATAGTAAATGTGATCCTTATTTTGTATATTCAATATATTATATGAACGGCAGAGCATTTTCAACTGACAGACTAAAACTTACACTTGAAACGTGAACTATTGTTGTATTTGAATTTTTCTGTTGGAAAATAACAGAGTTATAGGTGCGTGTGTCCGAACCATATCAGTAGCGCTGCTTTAAGTTCAATATTTAATCAGCTCGAGAAGCAGTACTTTGATGAGCTCTGTCTGTAATGAACTTCAACAAGGTCAGATGTAATTAAAAGGAGGCAAGCGAGCTCAGGTTTAATTATAACACAAATTTAAGCTGTAGTACGTGCTATGACACGACGGGATGTTTTTGTTGCATTTGTAATAAAATGTTTACGATTTTTCGTCTTCTCCTCTAGCTTATCTTTCCTGTAGAAATCGTTTTCTATCTTTCAGGACGTAAAAGATTGATACTGAAACTTAAATAGACGAACCTAATCACAGATTAATGAACAATGAAACACCAGTCCTTTAACTGTTTGAAACATTTATTTTAAACTTTGTTTCGATAATTGAGTTCGTTTACTACTATATAAACTAAATTTCAGGTAGTAAAACCAAATTGCTTCGGCGTTGAGCACCTTACTATTTGTAGGAATATCTGATTATAACGTGACATTGTTGTTGAAAAGAAAGAGCAAATTAATCAGTGTAAAAATATAATATTTATGTTTTGTAAATATTCTTTTATCTGTATTGTTCGACCAATCGATTCATGACTATTCTTAGTGGAAAGTCAGTACGAAGTCATTATATTGTGTAGAGGCAAGAATAAAATTTTACAACAATGTTACCCACTCAGTAACTGCTGTGATAAAGGAGCTGGATTGGGAGTAATTCGAAGAGAGGAGGAGGGTGAAGAGAGTGATGGATTTTTGGAGATGGAACTTAGAAGGATATTGGTCACAGAATAAGGAGTGGTGCATGAAAGTGAAAAGATGACAACTGGCACAAGCATAAGGGAGAGAGAAAATTTTCTTTTGTGCTTAAGGGTGTCAGGGAGTGGAATAAGTTACTAACGGAAATGATGAATAATTTGCCAAAAACGCTTAATGAATTTGAAATTCGTAAATCGCAAAAGAAGATAGGGGAGGAGTTTAACAATGATAGTATTTAAGGTAGTAAAAAAATACTAAGAAACGTGTAATAAGATGATTATGGAAATTGCCACCGGAGCATGCACTCCATCGCAATTTAAATTAATTGATTTCAATAAAACAATACAATTGGCCAAGTACGACTGCAGTCTAAAAGCATTCATAGATATTGATATGGTCGCAAAAATGAACGCTGTATATATATTTTCGGATTAGGTTGCGTTCTATACTCTACGTTCCAACAAAGTAGTACAGCGTAGCCGCTCACTACGCTGAAAAGTTTATTCCAGTTAATATAGATAGTTCAGAATACATCCATTGCGATGCAATGCTTTTTTAATTAAATATTATTCTTCTTCAATACTTTTTTCTCAATATTTTTGAGTTGGTCGCCTTTCATTAGGTTTACTCATCGTTGACATGGTTAAATTTGGAGCTTTGGTTTTAAGGCCGCATGCCCTTTACTTTTATAATTTGTGGAGAATAATTTGTTGCAGGGCGTTATGTTTACCGTCGACTGTTATAACACAATTCTTTCTTAGAAATTTCTCAAACAAAACTACTAAATTATTACGCCTGATATTTCAGTTGATAATATTCCAAATAACCGCAGTTCGAACAATGGACGTTAGCTAAATTCTGGACCAAGAAACAGCATTTCTATTACGCAATGCGTGTGGTAGTCATTAGATGGTTTGAGTGTGTAGCACACACCTGCATATAGACTGAATTAATGAAAGAATATGCAGCTGAGGAATAGTTGGAAAGATATTGATCGAAGAATTATTATTATTATTATATTTTTTTTATTTTTTTTTGTAGATAAGGGTGTCAGCCATTGGAATAAATTACCAACGAGCGTGATGAATAATTTACCAAAAACTACGAAGGGTCGGGGAATTTATACCCAAAGTAATAAGGTAGCAATAAAAAATAATTAAGGTGAGAAAGGGGTAAATACACTCCTGGAAATTGAAATAAGAACACCGTGAATTCATTGTCCCAGGAATGGGAAACTTTATATACACATTTCTGGGGTCAGATACAACACATGATCATACAGACAGAACCATAGGCACATAGACACAGGCAACAGAGCATGCACAATGTCGGCACTAGTACCGTGTATATCCTCCTTTCGCAGCAATGCAAGCTGCAATTCTCCCATGGAGACGATCGTAGAGGTGCTGGATGTAGTCCTGTGGAACGGCATGCCAAGCCATTTCCACCTGGCGCCTCAGCTGGACCAGCGTTCGTGCTTGACGTGCAGACCGCGTGAGACGACGTTTCATCCAGTCCCAAACATGCTCAATGGGGGACAGATCCGGAGATCTCGCTGGCCAGGGTAGCTGACTTACACCTTCTAGAGCACGTTGGGTGGCACGGGATACATGTGGACGTGCATTGTCCTGTTGGAACAGCATGTTCCCTTGCCGGTCTAGGAATGGTAGAACGATGGGTTCGATGACGGTTTGAATGTACCGTGCACTGTTCAGTGTCCCCTCGACGATCACCAGAGGTGTACGGCCAGTGTAGGAGATCGCTCCTCACACCATGATGCCGGGTGTTGGCCCTGTGTGGCTCGGTCGTATGCAGTCCTGATTGTGGCGCTCACCTGCACGGCGTCAAACACGCATACGACCATCATTGGCACCAAGGCAGAAGCGACTCTCATCACTGAAGACGACACGTCTCCATTCGTCCCTCCATACACGCCTGTCGCGACACCACTGGAGGCGGGCTGCACGATGTTGGGGCGTGAGCGGAAGACGACCTAACGGTGCGCGGGACCGTAGCCCAGCTTCATGGAGACGGTCCTCTCTGATACCCCAGGAGCAACAGTGTCCCTAATTTGCCGGGAAGTGGCGGTGCGGTCCCCTACGGCACTGCGTAGGATGCGACGGTCTTGGCGTGCGTCCGTGCGTCGCTGCTGTCCGGACCCAGGTCGACGGGCACGTGCACCTTCTGCCGACCACTGGCGACAACATCGATGTACTGTGGAGACCTCGCGCCCCACATGTTGAGCAATACGGCGGTACGTCCACCCGGCCTCCCGCATGCCCACTATACGCCCTAGCTCAAAGTCCGTCAACTGCACATACGGTTCACGTACACGCTGTCGAGGCATGCTACCAGTGTTAAAGACTGAGATGGAGCTCCGTATGCCACGGCAAACTGGCTGACACTGACTGCGGCGGTGCCCAACCGCTGCGCAGCTAGTGCCCTTCGACGGCCAACACTGCTGTTCCTGGTGTGTCCGCTGTGTCTTGCGTTTGATCATTGCTTGTACAGCCCTCTCGTAGTGTCCGGAGCAAGTATGGTGGGTCTTACACACCGGCGTCAATGTATTCTTATTTCAATTTCCAGGAGTGTAGGTAACTAGGGAAATCGTATTTAATTTCAATTCAATAATATGGATTCTTTCTTCTCATAAAATTATTCCTGTTTTCAGTGCTGAGGATAAGTGTTGAAGAATATTGACGGGTAAAATATTGGAGTAGGTATGAAGAGTAGTGCATGGAAGGGAAAAGATGACCAGGACCACAAGCTGGCACTCGATTTCAGGCACAAGGGTGTGGGAAGATTTTTTTTTTAGGTAAGGGTGTCAGGGATTGGGATGAGTTACCAAGAGAAGTGATGAATAACTTACAGAATACGTTGAAAGAATTTAAATATAAAATTTGTAGAGGGCAAATGTAGGTGGCTGCAGGATAGGGGGAAGATGGGGTTGTAGGGAAATTGCTCCATTGCAATTAAACTAAATCCAGATTTTTTTTATATAATTATGTTTTCCGCAAGTGTCCGGTTTTAAAGATTTCTGTCGAGTATTGACTGAGGACGGCTGGAGTCGCCCAGCCACGGAGTGCGCCGTCCAACTTGGCTGTCTGCTCCGTGACGGCCGCTAACTGGAGGGATTCTTGCGGAAGGCAATTGCGGGTTAATTGGGGCGCTTTATATCGACGGCTTGGCGGGTGCGCATGAGACTTATTAAGCTGCCAGCGGCACCAGCCTGCCATCACTCAGCGCCCCAAACTAATTCGCCAGCGTCGCCTCGGCGGGACAGGTACTCACCATCAACTCCACGAGCTGTCGCACGCTGCCACCCAAGTTTTCTCTGTACACCCGAAGACTGACGGGTTATTATCAATAATCAAAAATTTCAAACGTAGAAATGGGGTGGAAAAAAAAAAAAAGCCGCGTTTAACATACACTTGTAAATTGGCAAGGAAACTGTTAACTACAACCAACAGGTAAGTCTTGTAAGAAGCAACAATTGGGAAAATGTTCAGATATAACTTTAATATACAGGTCTTTAAAAATGACCAATATGTGAGGATTATCACTTTATTGTGAGTACTGTGTGTGTATGTATGTATAGTAAAAATGTGTATTGTATAAAATAACCGTAATGATAGACATTTCAAAATTGCGTAAAGCGTCTGAGGCATTAAAAAAAAACACCACAACATTTCTTTATAGATGGTGTTTTATTTTTAAAATTTATTGCTATTGAAGTGATGTGAGAATGTAGAACACGAGATACAAAATTGTTTACACGTGGTATACTGTAAATATAAAACGTAAGAAAGAAACCATTTAACCGATCTAGAGGAAGAAGTCAGAAGAGAATGATGCACAGAAACATTTATGGTTGCGAATATTAGAATGAAATATGAAGGAATCTCACTTTTGACAAAACCCCGCATCCTGCGAACTGGTCGTTTTAACATATTCGAACACAAGTTAGACAGATTGAAAGCTTAAATCGTTATAAATTTTAACTGATCATCCTCAGATATTCATATAGGACATTTTGAACTGAAATGAGAAATATTCACCAACGCATCCATCCTTTGGATTAACATATTAATAAATCAATCATTAAGAACAAAAAAACTATTTCAGCGATCAGCCTCTAAGGGAAGTCTCTTTTATAATGTATTTCCACGTTCAAAACTATATTTTATGTCTATTTTATAATTAAGTAGGTATATGTACGTACTGTTCCTACACACAATACATTTACGAACGAAATAGCAGCAGAAAGAAGGTGTGTAGTACGTGATAAAAATTTATTCCATTTGGTGTACGGGAAAAGTTAAACAGAAAAGAAACCATTCCACAAATACAATTCTTGTAAAAATAGGCCATGTCTCGTATTCGTGTAGTGACAAAAAGTTATGAGATCTTCTGAGTCAAGTCTACGCTTTACAGTGTATATTCACTGCACTTTGTGAATCAGAATAGTTTCTCTTGGTGTTATAGATCGTCAAAATCGAAAGTCAGCGAGGGAAATCTTGGCTTTTACGTATTTATAAGTTTGATAAAGCAACACATTTAAGAAAGTGATTGAATGAAATATTCAAGGATGATAATGGTGAAGTTAAATATGGAAGAATGAATTTTAAACAAATGCAAATGTTGGGAACTGGACATAATAATTATCTTTTACATTGTCCAACGTTATATTCCTAAGATCGCAAGTTAGATTGAGAGCTCAAATCATCATATACGGTGACTATTATCAGATGATTCTATAAGACTCTTAAATTGAAATGAGAAATATTCGGCAGGTTATTCTGCCTTACTATGAAAATATTTATTAATAATCACCAAAAGATTATATTAATGAATAAAAAGCTATCAGACCAAACGGGGTGTTTCTTTTATAATGCATTTCCACTTTCATAATGATATTTGATATCTATTTTATAACTAAATAGGTATGTCTAGGAATGACTCCTACATGTAATACTTTCGCTGATGAAATAGTGTCAGAAAGTATCGTGCTTTACTCTGTTATAATGTCAGATACTCTTTATGTACGAAGCAGTGGTGGAAATTAAATGTATGTAATGGAGAGTGACATATATCGCATTCAAGTTCGTTAAGACTACTGAAATATTGTTTGTTAATTTGACACTTGCTTTATTTTCGTACCAAATGCTAAATTTAATTTTTCTAGTCATTACAAAACCCTAAAACATTAATGACATTATCAAACTACACAAATTTACATAACATCAAACAAAAGAATAATCCTAAACACGGACCTTGGATATAATTTCAAAGAAAATGCAACCGCTTTACCACACGTTAGGAAGTAATTTGATTTTAGTGATTTATAAATTAATATTGAAAGGTACAAACACCGTTTTCATGAAAGAAGATTTTGAAGATGTTTGGCCTTCGATTGTGCTGAGCAGGAACGCAAGAGCTCTACTTTACGATTACAACGCTCTGCACTCACCGCCCGTGAATATAATGCTCTAATTCATGCCGGAAGCAGTAGCCAACATTCACAATCGCGTTTCACCACTGGTAGCTAGAACTACTGCAACTGAAGTGTGTTGTGCTTCACACTGTATGCATTCTGTGGATGGAATGAAATTCGTGATAAATAATGCCGAAATGACCCTTAAATAGCATCTTTACACTACTACAATAGAAGTATTTGAGAGAATGGGCATTGAGTTCTTTCTCACTTGCAACTTCTCTAGCTTGGTCGACGTCATACAAACGTCGCTAATAGAGGGTTCTGTCTTGTGTTGTTCTTAGCTAAGTTTTAGTAAGAAACAAAGAATTTCTGACTCTTGAGTGTATACTCCAAAGTTCGCAAATTAATGCTTATACCTACAAATAGTACTAACGCATGAACGGCTTTCTCAGCAAATACAGACTTGTTGGTAAAGTTAATTATTTGTTTACATACTACACATTGCAAAGTTGATAATTGAGATGCACTTATGTTTAATATGTATCAGTGAGGTACAAAATATGAAATTTCGTCAACATTGATAGAGTTGGTTACAGAGGTGAAGAATTTTGATATAATTTGCTTACTAAGCTAAAATACAAAACAATTTTACCCAAAAGAAATCAGGGTGGGCAGTGACCCTCCAGAAATTTTCAGTATTAATTCCCTTCATATTAAAGCAGTAACTATTAATTGGAATGGTTTCATTCTGAATCTAGCAAAAGCATTCAGGTGTATGTTTTCCTTAAGTGTTACTTTTTATTTTTATTTTTTTGGGTGGGAGGGGTCTTCACGGCTTGTTGATGTCAAGGTCATTAGAGCGGGGAAAGTATCTCAGGCAGGAAACTGAAAGGAAATCGACCATGGCCACTACAATGAAACATCCCATCATTCGCCTGCAGTGATTCCACAAATCCGAAATCTGGACGAGTGACCTCGAAAGAAACTGCATTTTTCCTAATGAACCGCTCACCGATAGGCTCAAGTTTTATGCGGGAGTGAAAATAATAAATTAGTTTGTATGACAGTTGTTGTAGATGCTGGCAGTTTGCAAGCAGTACAACACTTGCAGCTGTGAATTATATTTCAACCTAATTATATCTGTTAATATTGCTGCTCGAAAATCAAAACATGGACCGTACGCGCATTAGTACACACATAAAAATGTATCTTAAATGTGTCTGTTTATTACGGCATCAGGCAGAAAATACAGATTTTGAATAGATTTTCGGAATTTGTGAGCTTGTGGTCAACGCTAAATTTGACATATGTTTTAAGACCATACGACACATTTATTTTAAGAATAATCTAGCCTTACCTGAAAACTGCTGAATCTATATTCACCGAGTTTTCACGGTAATAAACAGTAGATATTATGCTGCTTCATCTCCCATTGGAGCTAAAAATTAAAATATATTCCGTACCTGTAAAAATTTCTTTACTTTCTATTTGTTTCAGGGAGTTGCAAACTGGGACACCATTTTATTGTGAACAGAACTGTAAAGACGATTGCCAGAGACATTGTAGTTGTACTAACAGAGATTGTGGTCAAAGAAAATCTCTGTTGTTTTTCGTTATTATAAGCGTAGTTTCTCGCATTCAATGCGGCCACCTATGGCGTTTAAAAATTGAATATCCCTAATTAAAGAAAAGAATACTCCCAGTTTGGTTTAGTGTGCAAAATAGTTATTATCGTAAAGTTGTCTTATTGTTTTCATTAAAGGCTATGGTCAGAGAGAGTGTAGTTGTGTGTCTAGTGCGAAGTATGCAACATCCTGCCATCTTTGGGATTTGTCACCATACGTTCAGAATTTCACTTATGAAACATGCCAAACCGAGCGTGGTGGTGTAACGGATAGCGTTCTGGCCTCGCATTCGGGAGGACGGCGCTTCGAATCCCCGTCCGGGCATCCAGATTTGGGTTTTCCATGGTTTCCCCAAATCACTCCAGGTGAATGCCGGGATGCTTCCTTCGAAAGGCCATGGCCGAATTCCTTCCCATTCCTTGCCCCCATCCTTTCCCGTCTCTAAAGACCACGTTGTTAAAAAGGGACGTTAAACTGTTAAAAAATAAAAAATAAAAAATAAAATAAAAGAAACATGCCAAACAACTCAATTGAGATTCTAAGGTTCAGAACGGTGAAATCCCCATCGAAATCTGGTCAGTAGTTTTTATATCTCAGATTTATCTGGTTTTCGTTTTATGGATATAATATACACCTGTATATACAAATATCTTTTTATTTCCGACCATGGCATTATTATATGTGTTTCCGTCCAGCGGGTAAACAGGATCGAGAGTAGAGCAATCAGCAGTAACGGGCGCGGTGGCGGGAGAGCTGTGTGGTGTGGGGAGCGACGCACCTGCGTGCTGATTTGCGATGCTGCCGATGAGGTGCGGCTGTCCCGCACAATGCTCAATCAATGGCAGCGCGCCGTGTCGGGCACGCCGCCTCTCATTACGCGCCTGATGGATAGCCCCGCGGCCGTTGTTTTCTTCTCATCGTGCGTCGCATGCTGACACGCGATCCCTCTCACTGGGTGCACGCCATAGCCCACCCCAGTGCTTGCAGCTTGTCCCCAATGTCGTGTCTTCAATTCAGTCAGTAACCCTACTGTACCATAGGATTGTACTATTTCGTCTATTAATTTGTAAATGTTCGGGAAAGTAGCCTCGAAGAACTGACGGACGATAGCAGCGCCTCGTTCCATTCAAGAGTTGTTGAACCAGAATAATTCCATCACAAATTAGCAGATAGAGAACTAGAGTCGGAGCGCGTTGACTCTGAAGAAATTTCTTAGTTAATTACAAATGTTGAACAGCCTCTGTTTGACGTTCTTGCATAGTGATGAATAGGTGCGAATCGTTCCATATTCCCAATACCCAATAACATTTAACTATCATCAATACTAATAAAAAGCTATGCTTATTCATTGTGTCCGTAATGTTGACGTCATGCTCGGGGCCTCCGTTGCCAAACTAACAGCGGCCAGAGATGGTAATAATAAATCCAGGTTATGCACGTTACTTAATAAGAATTCTACTATGCTAACCAGAGGAGAAGGAATGACTGCCAGAAAACTGAAAGTAATATAAGTATTTCGTTTAAATCAACTTATTAATTTAAGAAAGGAGATTTTCCCGGCATGTAATTGCAATGAAGTCTTCACGGTGTACCGCCGGATTTTGTTATGAAAACACGATACTTCGACGACTAGCTCCGTCGTCTTCCTCACGTGCGAAAACAGTATCTGTCTGTCAGCCGACCAGTACAGATGTTTTCGCACCTCAGGAAGACGAAGGACCTAGTTGTCGAAATATTGTCTTTTCACAACAAATTCGGCCGAGCAACCGTCAAGACTTCGTTTAAACTTATTGATTACTAGTTTTTTTTGTTTATTTATATTCACGCGATGCAGACGTTTTCGTTTTACTATCTGATCGCTGCTATAGTGAGATACGAGATATGGGCCACGTGAATGTATTACTGCTTGTGCAAACGAAGCTTTCGCTTTACGGCAGAAATATTATCATTCATCGATACAGCAGAGTTAAGGAGTTTTTTTTTTAATTATTAAGTTTCTTTGATGAGCGCTATGTTACCGAAATCATTACTACGTTTGAATTAAAGTAGTTCCACATTTATTGCTATCTATGTGGCCTGTTCCATGTTGGGTGGCACAATGTACTTTGTTGAGATTTAGTTTTAATATCCTTTGCTTTCAGTGACTGCATTTTACTGAGGTCTTTATTTCAACCAGGATGCAGGGAGTTTGAACTGTGTCGGCTGTTTAAACGTAGTATCAATCCAACGTAAAAAGAAGATGTAAGAATTCGTGAAGATTTTGGATCAAGCTTATATCGTGATGCAATGAATGTATTAATTCGCGTGTGATTTAGGTTTTCATTTGATAGCGGCAATATCAGCGTAGCAACCTGGACTGGAATGAGAACTGAGACCTTTTGGTACAGCGTTAGGTACTATAAAATGCCTCAGTCTGTTTTACGAAATCTATTTAGTGAAGCAACTGCAAGGAAATTATTTGCAAGAATACTCCGACTAACTAGTCATTTTTGATAGGCTTTGAGGATAGTGAACGTTCAATCGCTATTTTGAATCGCTTCGGCGATTTGATAATCAACTCCACGTGGGACAGCATAGAAGTGCCACAGCAGACATACCGCAGGACGTTTGCTCACTGGGAAAACCATTAGGTAGCCCCATGTGACGTTCTGTGGGCTCCCAAAGAATACGCAGCTGAGATTAGACCCATGCAGCCTCGTGAGAAAGCTAACTACATGCAAACGCAACAGAATATTGGAAAAATTTGGTGTTTCAGAAATTTGGAGTGCATTGGGGCAGGTACGCGATCAACCCAACAATAAATATGCAGACACTGAGCGAGCGAGCGGCGTGGTGACTGTAGGAGTGTAGGACTGCTTGAGCGGGGAGGGGGCGTGAAGCGCCAAGACGATGTTCGAGGCCTCCTGCTTCTGGTACTGACGCATGGTGTTAGAAATACCGAGACCCGGCTCAACACTGCTGACTTCGGCGGACATCGCTCCGTCGACCACATACAGTTATCGAGCCTTGCAGACCGCTTCCAGCCATGGACGATGACAGCAAGGAATTACCGAGCATGGTGGGTGAGCGGTAACACTCTGGTCTCGTATTTTGGAGGCCGCAGCATAGGATCCCCGTCCAGCAACCCGGAAGTACTGCATTTACGAGGCTATCTACGAAGTGATCTGTCTCCATCTTCTTCAATCGGAAGTGAAGCAGGAGGTGGTTGATACTGTCTATTGCTTCCCAAGGGCAGTTAGGGGTGTCTACGGCAGCCGTGGTTAAATTTTATTCTTGAATATAGGGACATTTACGGATCTCATACAATATCCAGGTGTAAACGCCCGTAGTGTTGAGCTTTAGTTGCGAGCAAACTCTCCCACAACTAGGATCACTTTTTTATTTTATGTTTAAGTATGACCTTCTGTCTCTGCAAACATTTAGCCAGATGCAGTTTATATTTTTCTATCAAAAAGTTTAATTGAAACCACACATGATAGAACCCCGACTCGAACCGGTGATTCTTACAATGAGAATCCAGCTTGCTAGCTCCTACACTAATAAGGCCGGCTTGTTCCACTTCATCTTAATTTTTCTTTGTTTCCCAACATTGCGGGCAGCTTGCTTAGCACATCGATCCGGCATCTCATTTTCCTTGAGATTGCAGTGGACTTTGATCCAATTAAATTCCACGGTGTTCATCGAGCGTTTTAATTCTTCAACCACGCTTGTGATGTCATATACTCTTCGGTCGTTATGCACTTTCCTATGTTGGCCAATGCAGATCTTAAGTCAGACAAAATTACAAAGTTTTTTCTGAAACAAGTAATGGCATATTTGAGTGTTTCGGGACAGCCCATTAGTTCTGCCGTCATAATCTAAGCTGGCTGAAAAAATTCCATGCGTCCAGAATTTGAGATAATAAATTCACAGCCGGTAGAATCTGCAAACTTCGATCCATCAAACAAAATGTGATGCGTCTGGGGACGTTTGTACAGAAAATTCGTATACACTTGCTCCGTAGTTGTCCAATTGGGTGATGTCTTCCTTACCTATGTATACTTCCATGTTTGTGGCAGGACATTATTATACTCTGGAGCGTTCTGGTACAAAGCTTATAGGTTTCTAGATTCTTAGCTGTAAGTAGGAGCATTTTCTTTCTTCAATCCAAGAGCGGGCGATTGAACACTCAGTTGTAAAACTTGGACTGGAGCTCATGAAAATGCTGATTCACGGAGTGTGGAAATAGAAAGAAAACATATAGAATTATCATGATCTGTTGTGATGATAGAAATAGTTCAGCACTGTATATTGACTGTCAGTTCATGGAAGCGTATACTTCATTCACAGAATCACCTTTAAAGCCATCTGAAGGTACGGTCCTGCTGAGCGCTGTGTTGGGTGCAGTCATCGTTTTAAGTGACACCTTTCACTGGAGACATTTTCGGGAGCACGGCTTGTGGCCGTCGCGAAATGAGTGGTGCTCCGTGGCCATGATTAATGGCCGCTGGGCTGTGTGCCCATTAGGGCAGCGGCAAAACTCCGCCGAGGTTTAGCATACATTAACGCGCCTTGGACGGCGCCCAAGCAAAACGAACGACACTTATCGTGGACGGAGGCGCTGCTTAACACTGGATTATGGCGTCGTTATCGCAGCCTCGCCACTACCACGATATATCGTGTCATCTTGTTTGGAGAAAAAAAAAAAAAAAAAATCCTCCCAGTTTGGCTTCCGAAAAATTAAAATGGAGCATGCACCCGAGTTATGGTACCCTCACCGAGGTCATTACAACACAATACGCGAGAGATATATGCAATGAATGTCACGTTCCAACAACTCGACGGCTAAGTTGATGTTCCATTTGTGTCAAGCAGTCCGTTTTTTTTTTTTTTTTTTTTTTTTTTAACCCAGGCAACGTAATTTTCTTTGAGACCATTACAATTCTAAAATTATATAATGGTCGCTATATCAACTATCCATCTTTTTTTTTCGTTTCCTTCAAAATAAACTTTAACAACTATTTACGCGTATGTAGTGAAACACAGCTGATCAAATATCATATATAGTCTTATTAAACGATGTTTCCCTTCTATCATTGAGAGGTACAGAACCAAAAAATAGTAGCTCAATAAGTTAAACAAATAAGATAGACGAGAATTAATTTATAATAAGACAGAATAGCTGTGAAGAACATGTGTAAAACGTGCGAAATCAACTACCCAATTCCAGGTGTCTCAAAAATTAACACCAGTATGTATGCCAGCAGATGGGAGCATCACGTTATACAGCGAGCTTGTTATTCTAATGGATTAGTCTGCATATGGATCCTTACACCGCTTCCTTTACAACATTTTTAGTCTGCCCTTTTCTTAAGAAATTAGTGAGCTATCTGCGCAGAAATTGTGCCATCTTTATGAGACAGTAGATATAATGCTTTGGGGGGAAAAGATTAGCTGATAATTTAAAATTAATATCCAATTACCGTTTCTAAGATTCAGCTACCTCGTGTGCTGTGTGGGAAACGCAGGAAATATCTGAAGTAAACCTCCTTCAGGCAAACGGTATGACATGTATTTATTCAATAAGATTGTATCGGAATGATAATTGGTAGTGTCTAATTACCTTAGTACACAAAATGAACGTACGGTGAGTAGAGTGGCTTGTAATGCATTTCTACAGTAGAAAATACGGTACAGTTTGTCTCCAAATTTGTTTTAGCGCTTTTCTCTGCGAGAAAATAGAATAAATTTAACGTATTGAACATTATTTATCATTTTGGGTTGAAAAGGTAATTATTTCCTTTGACCGGATTCCAAACAGAAGGGCGCCCAGTCCTCATCGGAAAGCCCCAGTAGATAACGAGTTCTGTCACTCACACGTAGGAAGTTTACGATCATCCATGGAATCTTTAAACGGGCGATCTCATATTACTGGTTTGTTGCTTTATGAATTAGATGCCCTCATAACTAACGGAGAAATAGACTATTCTCGCATGGTGAAGGAGAAGAAAGATGAGCAAACAAAGCTTTTGCAAAATGTGGAGAGGTGAAAACACCTTCTTCCAATGCGGAGACAAGAGAATATTTTTCTCGTCTCTATCAGTCTAGAAAAGAGGCTATCAATACATACCTGGATTTGTAATACCGCAATGTCGTAGTATCTTTTGCACGGATATGCAGCATAATCGCACAACTAACAGATCACAGTTTTAAATATTTTTTTTGACAACATAGCACAACAGAAAAATCATAACTAATTTGATTTCTTCAAAAAACTTCATAGCAGTAATTGGAATTGTAAACCCCGTACGATGGTAGTTGAGAAATCAGTGGAGTCGGAGAAGAAGCCACTGAGAAGTGGAAGCAGTATTTTGAATATGTGTATTCTGTTATGGCTCCTGGAGTTAAAATGTGAATACCTTTTAACATCTTCTATATAACATATTCCCTGTAATTAATGACATGTAAGGAGAGATGCTGAAAGAGATGAGTTTGGTAAAAAAAAGTGCCGCAATCACTATGGACAACTAAAGAGTGGCCGAAGGCTTGGACAAGCTTTATCAAGAAGGGGCGATTCATGGGCCGCTCTAACTACCGTACCACTGTGCTAATATGCTAATATCACATGGAAGTAAGATCTTAGTACACATCACCTTTGGCCTTGCATAATCGCTCAGATATTCGTTTTTTTTCCTTATGGATTTACACCTCGTCAACGTCGAGATCATTAGAGGTGGGATGGGACTGGGGACAAGGAACTGAAAGGAATTCGGCCAAGACCTTCTTGAAGTAAGCAACCCAGCATTCCCGAGGAGTGATTTGGAGAAACCATGGAAAACGCAAATCTGGATGCCCCGGGATGAGAAGAATATTTAGAGAAAAGAGAAGGTTGAGCGGTGAGGACCATGGGGAAGGATAACGAGCTGTTGGATGGATCAACTCAAGAAGATCGCTGGGTCATATCTTCAACAGATTCTTAGAGAAACTGAAAAAAGTACCGGGTGCCAACAATGAGGCAAGAAAGTCACAAATACATTGATAAATCCAGTGAAGTTACGTAGCGCAATAATGTGTTGAATTACCAGTCTCGCAACCTCGGCTATAAACCATATGAAAATGAACATATATAAATTTAATGGCCGTTCCCTCCTCTGCTAACTCATAAATGAACACTGTAGAGTTTTTACATTGACACAGCACCTCCAACTTAAAAATCGAAAGTAGCATCAGTATTTGCAAGCTATCCATATATTAGAACTGACGAAATGAAGAAAATTGGTATACTTCTCCAACGCTCCGAGTTTAGCAAAAACGCTAATCCAGGCGGTTATTTGGTAAACTATTGCTAAAATAAGGATTTTTAGGTTTTTACCTCCTTTCTTCATTCATATGTAGGGCGTAAGTTTCTTTTCACTTAAAACTGTTTGTAAAAGCTCGTTATTCACTACAGTGACATCGAAACCAACTACTTAAGTGTTTCTTAAACTGCCGCCAAGGGTGTCCACTCACAGGATAATCTCGCTTCCAGAAACTAGTAACGTCTCCGCCGACTGCAGGAGCTGATGTTCTGTTACCACCAGCGCGTTCACAGACTGCAAAAAGTGATCCCAGCTACAACAGGAGAGGACGTAGATAATAAAGTCAAATACCACCATCGTGTGTGCCAGTGAACACTGCTGACATGGACCCAAGGAGTGGAGATGACTGCATCAGCTGTCTGCGACGTTTATGATGACTATGATTCCTTGTTGCCTGTTCAAAAGAAGCCGAAAGTGAATATACTGTACGTCTGGTGCTCAGTCAGCTCTAGACGACTGTGCTGCCGTCATCCATCGTGTCAGTATTTCGAACAACAATGTTTCATTGACCATAGTAGTTTGTTGTTGAAATACTCAACTTTGCTGTTGGAATAATAGTTGTGACCCCAATATGAATACGAATACGGAGGAAAAGGAATGCCACATGCACTTCATATGAATTTAAATAAGACTGATTCAATATTACATTTAACATATTGAATCAAGTAGTATAACATTGCTCTTCTTTTCAGATGTCAATGTAGGTGAAAAATTCTACAACCATTACAAAAAAATTTCTTATGTCAGTAATATGAATAGAAAATCATACGACAAGAATAGAGTAACCTTCAAATGTAAAACTATCTATCTGATACCGTATTAGTGGTTAAACGAAACGTACAACTACCATTTGAAGTAGAATGATGCCTATCACTGGTGGTTGCAGCAGAGTCCTAGAGTACCACACAGTGTATTCTACTGTTGTATGTAGACATTAATTTAATTTAACTGGGATGGTGGGCAATCTCCCTACACACCAATTTCCCCCCCTTTCCTGTACCCATCTTATTTGCCCTCCTCAAATTTCAACTTTAAATTGTTTCACCGTTTTGGTAAATTATTCATCTTTTCTCTTTCAGTTTATTCCAATCCCTGACACCCATACCTACGAAAGAAAATCTTCTCACACCATTGTGCCTGAAATCGAGCGCCAGCTTACACAAATATCTTCCACGCTTCATCACCTTCATACACCTTGTACACTCCCATGTCTCTCCTCACCCTTCTCCTGTCTTTCAATGCATCCCATTCTAGCGCTTTTATCATATCGGTTACTGATTGTGTTCTACAGTAATTTCCAGAGACAAATCTAGCAGCCCTTCATTGCATCCGCTCCAACTCCTGTATTTGATACCCAAAATGTGGATTCCGTAATACACCACCATATTCACGCAATGGTCTGACCAAACTTATGCAGCCTAGTTCCTTTCCTTCTCGCGTACATCTCCTCATCACTCTCTCCAACAAGTGAACAATTTTGAAACTTTTTCCTACTACCTGTCCAATGTGTGCTGCGCAGTAGAGCTTGTTATCAATCGTAATGCCAAGACATTTACATTTCAAGTCTTCAGCAAGCAATTCTTTACCCACCTTATATTTATAATCAACCTTTAGTTATTTATATCTAATAATCTGATTCTTCTTTGCGTTTATCTTCATCCCATGTTTACCAACCCAGCTAGATATCCTGTACAGATAACCCAGCTGCTGTTCACAGCCATTTACTGTTTTGATCCTTTTATATAGCAATATGTCAACTGCAAACAATTATAATTTCAGATAGCAAACCATCAACATAATCATTCATTAGAAAAATGAACAGCAAAGGTCCCAATACGCTACCCTGTGGAACTCCCATCTACTACTTTCACAAAATGAACATGAGCTTAATAAGAAACGAATGCGTTTCTACCTGTTACGACGTGGTGATATTAATAGACGCTGGACGCCATGTTCTTAGGTTTTTATGGAACAATGAGTTACGGAGTCTAGTGGGTGAGTGGTTAACGCTCGAACCTGGCATTCGGGAGTTCGCGGTTTTGATCGGCGGTTCGCCCATCTATATTTGGATTTTCCATGATTTGGAGAAATTACCCTGCCGAATGCCAGAATCGGTCCTTCAAAAGGCTATGGTCAATTTTAATAGAGGACAAGGAAGCGGAATAAATTATGCCATGGCCTTAATAAGAACCATCCCGGCATTCACCTAGAGTAATTTGGGGAAACCTTGGAAAATTTTGGATTCGAACTCACGTTCACCCTAATGCGAGGACAGAGGGTTTACGCTCACTAACTGCGATCGGTAAAAGGATTAGTTTCAATATTCAGAAAAATCACGAATTTCTCGACCAGATGTAGACTGAGTTTTTAAATTACCCTGTAAACTATGGAGAAACCTTAATGGTTTAACACCACTAGACAATCGAATGAGTTGTTCTTCTGAGATTGTTATCATAAATATTTTGACATCGATGTTTACATGGTTTGCTTATACTCCCTTGATGCCAGGCAGCTATCGGTGTTGAGATTGACCTTTAGACGCTTTAATGAACCGCAGTGACATTTCGAAATGACCTCGACGTCAAATGGAGAGTAGTTAGTCGATTGACTAGGTGGCAAGGTGAATTTGTTTGGCCCTTTGAGTGTTGTGGTCGCGGGCTAAAGGTCAGCGGACGGTCGGGAGAGATCTACGCAGGACCGGTGTGGCGGGTATGGGCAGCAACTCTCGTTTTCACAGGAATGAAAGCGGCTCCATCAAGACAAATCGGACGGGGTGAGAAAAAAACATGCTGAGCCAACGTACTCTTCGCCAGTGTAGGGGATAGCACGCTGATTTCGCAATGTAAAGGTCACCCATTCGAGTCCGCAGTTAGATAGAAAGGAAAAATCATAAAACAAAACTAATACCAAGTTTTCAGATGGCACAAAAACCATCATTACAGAAATGCACTCAATTTGTAGCAAGTTTCGAACTTTTTTATTTCAGTCAAAGACATGCATTTGATACGAAAGAAATGAGCTACAAACTTAGAATATATTTGATATTGGTCGTACGTATAGCTAATTGTGGACTGCGATTCATAGGTCGAATATTGAATAATTGGAATGCACATGCAAGGGACGTAGGGTACAAAACTCTCATGCGTTCACATTTGGACTACTGTTGTGCCGTTTGGGATCCGTATTAGAAGGGATTGAATGCCAGTACACAGAAAAGCCGCTCAATTTGTTACTGCTTGTCACAGCACTTACGAAGGCGTCGCAGGATTGTTATGAAGATTGGGCTGGGATTGTATGGCAGACAGATGACATAGGCTTCGTTTGAACTTATTGGTAAACATGCGAACAACTTATTTCATTTCTGTGTGCGATAAAATACTTTGTCCATCATCCTTTTGGGGGCCGCAATGACAGGAGAGATAAGATTAGAGAAACTGCATGTCGAGCTAATGCTTATTTGAATTCTTTCTCCCTTGGTTTCATTCGGAATTGGAATGCATTGAGTTACTTTTGTTGCAAAACACCTTCTGTTACCCACAACTTTATACACTGCAGATTACAAATGTAAATATAGTAACACGAAGCTTATTTTTAGGAAAACTAATGGCTGAGAAATAAATAAACATCAGAAAACGTTTGATAGCAGATTATTGAGTAACTGGCTACCTCCCTTCTGCTACCATTTACTGAGGAGAGTATGAAACTGAGCCTGCTAGGTGAGTGGTAATGGCTGGGGCGTGATATTCGGGAGATATTGGTTCGATATTCGCAATGGCCATTCATATTTCGGCTTTCCATAGTCTCCACAAATCACTCCAGGCAACAGCTAGGATGGTTCCTGCCAAAGGCCAGGGTCAAATTCCGTCCCGTACCACTACACCCCTACCGGATATACAAATGTGGTTTTCGACGAGCTTTATAAGGAAAAAAGGTTTATGAAAACATTTAAGCAAGGAACCAATCCTTTCACCACCCAATAAGAATACTTAAAACTAACTCAAAGGTAAAGTTATTTTGGATTCCCCAAAATATTGTAAGATTGTTAGAATCATTGATATCTTATCATCGGCTAGGACTGTAAATATTTTCTGCAAGTAGAGGACGAAGACAAGAATTTGTAGGAGAAGCTATGAGAAACAAAAGACGAAAAGTGGGAATACATTTTAAGACATACGGTATGGGTAATTGGTTAAAGCAGAGAACAGTAGGATCATTTACATTGGAAGAAAAGTTTGGAATATGAGAAACAGAGAATGATAAAAAACGTAGACTGTGAAGATAAAAAGAACCACTTCAGTCCCGAGGTATCATATATGATACCCTCAGGTATTATTTATTTCTCGGACGTGTGCGCGGCTGAATTTTTTCTGTCTTGTGGTATCATCTACGATACACACCGTGCTTCTCACAGCTCATTTGTTCGATCTTCTGCCAAGCGTCATAAGTTGGTAGCACTGTTTGGAAACTTGGGATTCTGCAGCTGTAGAGCATGTCTCGTCGAAATAAAGGTAGAGTCATATCTTTTTTCCATTTACTAGTGTTTTCACTGCTTTAATAACTTATTAAATCTGTACAGACATTTCTCAGTTAAAATCAAACTATAAATTCCATCTATAAAAAATTAATTATTGTTTCGAAAGAAATTTTCATGGTCATTCAATGTTAACTGGCATTAACACAAAGTAAATAACACAACAGTAGTTGACTTGCGCATTTATTATGAGCTCAGGACTGAAGAGGTTAACAAAGGAATGGAAAATAATGACGACTGCGTAAAATCAGCAGAGAGAGACATTACAAAAGAAGTACCCCTAAGTGAATCAGCAGGCGTACCGTTACTGAACACAGACTCAGGAATGTGCAATGCAATTCCTGGGTGGTGTGATAAATAACAAAAAGCAAGACAAATCCTTTCAGTGTAAAACCTCGAGATCGTCAAAGCCGAGGGTCAGAATATTGAGTCTACCCTGTACTACAAGCAGATTAGCGAGAAGACTTACACATAAAAACACGTCACGTACTTCACCAAAATTTAATTAAGTAAATGAGTCGAATTTGTCTTCAATATCGGGAAAACCTGTTTTCTTATCAGTATTTATAGAAGAAGACTAATTATGCTGTAATAGGACGATATGCAAAAAAGATTAATGGAAAATTTCAGTGCATCATTTTTTCTTCTAACTGGAAGGTACCAACCAAATGTGTGTAATCTGTCCTCATTTCATTTTTTTGGACGAAAGCCGATATTCGGTGTTTAAAAGTATTTCGGTATTCATCTGATTAACCAGTTCATGTTGTTAGCATATAAGATTACAAAGTCCAGATAAAATTGAGCATGACATGAAGACTATGGCAGGAACTCGATAGTTAATTAAAAATTCCACACCCACAGTAAATCGCGTTCGCTCACCGGCACGTGGTCGATCCGTTACAACAACGGGTTCACTGGAATGCCACACAACTTGTGGCTGAGAGGAGCTTGAATTAACAGTCCATACAGACACGGTATACGAGACTACTCGCTTCTTTGTAACAGCAAAAATTGTGGAAACAAAATTGTCAATGAAACAAGAAAAGGCGAATGAAGTATTACCGGAATACAAATTTCAGCACATGTACACACAGCAAATAATATGGTTTTGATTAATTATATCAATGAATGTAAATCACTATGGTGGGTTGCAGTAAAACAATGTATAGTCTCTAATCAAAATATAATTAACTTTTCTCTTTAAATAACCATTCTATTTATTTAAAAATATCTTTGAAACACACAAACTGAAACAAGAATTTCTAGAAGCGAATCAAGTCGAATTTTCTTTAATATGTCTTGGGTCTAATACCAATACCTTTTAAATTTTTATGACTGAACAACAATATTACTTTTTAAAGAAGAACAAGTTTGTACCTTGAAATTAAACCGACTTCGGCGGCAGATGGCAAGATTGCCGTAGTTTGTGCTTTATTATGACGACGCAGGAAGCTTGTTCTGCCCTCTGATATTTTAACAAAGTGATCGATAACGCGTCACGCATTCTATCCGGGTAAAGAAAACAGACACATATAAAGTGAATGAAATGTAATTATCAAAGAATATATTTATCATCCAGAATATTTAACCAATGCTTTGATAACTGACTAGTTAAAAGGGCCCCAAAAATGTCAGATGATGAAATATCACATGAATGAACGTAAAATCACTCTGCTAAACGCGTCGTTCCTTGCGAGCATCCAATCTGTTTTAGTTGTTGATAACCGAACTTAAGTAACACAAGATAACTGATAGTATAGGGTGACATCACTATGACACCAACTATAACGCAATGCTTCCGCGTTGTTTCTTTAGCCCACAAGACATATTCGAAATAAGTGCGTTATTGAAATACAAAGATTTTTTTTGCATAAAGAATACTAATTATGAAGGTATCTCATTGCATTAAAGACTTGAATAATAATGAATAGTCTTGCAGTAAATCCTTAACACTAACTCTTTTTTGTGTAGTTATTCCGATTCGCAAGGTGGCCCTATCAGAAGTCCAACTGTATTCTAAGTATCAGTGATGGAGCAATAACGATAATTCAGAGTTGCAGCTTATTAACTTTTACAATAATTAATCACGTGTTAATATCGAAGGCATGGTTTTGAGTCTCCTGAGTAAAAATATTCGCGGCACATTGCAAGACAATATAATGTATTTGGTTTGACATCAAATCAGCTCTGTTACCCATAATCATCTCTAGTTCCAACTATTACACCGGTGTTTTAAGGCCAGGAATGACTGCTTTTAAGACGTATGACCTTCAAGCGTATTTAAGCTAGGTAATTCAATAACTGTAAGTGATAACTGTAGTCGTGAGGTATATGTGAGCAACTAAAAAGATCTCGCATTTACACAGAACAGTTTAGTGATATGATTATATTAATAAAAATCAAAACCAGGTCAGTAGAAACCTTTCCGTTTGGCATAGTGCTCTAAGGCGCTACACACTGGATCGGGGAGGTACAAGGGTGCTGGGTCGAGTGCACCAAGGCGATGCCCATTCTGCGTATCATAAACTACACATTACACCAACAATAATACACTTAACAGTAATCTTGTTGTAGGCCATATTCCGCAGTTGTTGCATAAATATTTTGAATAAAAATCCGTCTTCTAACAACTGTTTTTTATTGACTTGTATCTTGTATGGTAGATACAAGTCAATAAAAAACAGTTGTTAGAAGACGGATTTTTATTCAAAATAAATAATACACTTATCACACACAGAACACAGTTACGCGTTTTGCAGACAGATGGCAACACAACTTTTCTCCCCGGGAGGCGTCAGACTCAGTAACAAGCCGACTAAATTCCAAACACGTCGCATACTGAAGAAAAAAAAAACGCCCTTGCAATAGAGGAATAAGAGCAAGCAAAAAGAAAACAAAATCAATACAAGCATGCATGCCAACTTCTAAAGAGAATGAAGAAAGAATTGAGATAATATACGCTGTAGGTGGAAGCCATTTAAAGGATGATAGAAATCTAGTAAACACTAGTGAGACAGAGTGAATTTAAGTGAATATTTTAAGCAATTCCGATTTGGGAGAAAGATAACATCGGTGAAGCAGGCTAATATTAAATTAAAAAACTACAATTTGTAGTAAAAACATTATTGAAGAATCATACAATATCGTGCACGTGGATATATTCCGATGGAAAAAAGTAGTTTGTAACTTTGTTATATCTTTGTTAAACGGGAATTACAAACCATCATCAGATATATAGACACTGATATATAGATCCGATAGTTATGAAGCACGCACTGAAAATCAGCTGTCAAGGAAGGAACATAAGACTATATGAATAGGAAACTACAGAGAACTTTACGTACAGAACATTACCGTGAGGTGCAAAGCATAAAGGGCTGCACGTTTGATAATGTGTAGGGCTTCCTTTAGCTAGGATTCTAGGCTAAGTGTGTAGTCGGCGTGACCATGGCCCAGCTAGTCGGTGGTCTTCCTTAGGAGAGAAAAACCCACCCGTGCTGTCGCGCATATCTGCGTGGTTTTAGCAGATGCAGAACGTTGTCAACGAACAGATATGGCAATTAATATCCAAATATGTTCCACGTGGTTCATGTCTAGCGATCTAGCAGATGAAAGAATGCGTTTTAATTGTCCAGATTGTTGTTCAAACTAACCGTGGACATGACAGGTCCGTGGTACGGAGTGTTATCATCCTGGAACTTCCGATCACTGTAAGAGTGCTTTTAGGACTACAAATCGTCACCAAACAGCTGAGAACTCTTGCACGAGCCGGTTAAGTGTGAACAGACGACAATATTCCACGCCAGGTAAACAAGCCACATACGGTTTGGAACTACTACCAACCAGCTCAGTGCTATGCTGACAATTTGGATCAATGGAATTAGCGATACACTGGAATCCAGCTAAGTGCGATTCGATTCGTTGCAGCATCTCGTCTGATATGCGCGGTTGACCATTGTCGACCAAGCTACATTATTCCTGTTATCTATGGTCCAATTCGAATATTTGTGAACACTTGTGAACCGGTGGCTGCTACGCTGAGATGACTTTACTTGGCAGCCACAGGCAGGTAGTGGTCCCCCTCCCACCATAGTCTTCGTGCCTTCCCGAGGGCCAATGATCAGCCCAGCCGCGCTGTGGGCACAGACTATCCCGACCACGAGAGATGGTGCGTAGTGTGTGATCCGTCTTAGTGGAGTATTCCGTGTTCTAAGAAGTGGAGGTTTACAGTTTAAGCTGGCTGGGCCATGGGGCGGAGCAGCGACAAGGCTACCGTATTTAACTCCGAATTTAAAAATTCTTTCACTGACGAAAACATGGAAAACATTCCCGCTTTTGCACGGCGTGTAGAATTTGAGATGGATCCAGTTCAAATTGACAGTGTAGGTATCATAAAGCAATTAAAACTCCTGAAGTGCGGGAAGGCGCCGGGTCCTGATGGTATACCAGTATTTCTTCCGCGTATTTTCTGAATACACGGAAGAAATAGAACCATTTCTGTCAGATATATTTAGGAAATCTTTAGAACATAGGAAAGTTTTCAAGAAAAGAGATCGGAGAGATCCTAGGAATTAGCGACCCATATCTCTAACATCTTTTTGCAGTAGAATTCTGGGGCATGTCATATGCTCTAACGTTATGAAGTGTAAATGAGTTACTTACAGCAAACCAATACTGATTTCGGAAGAACTGATCGTGTGAAACGCAACTGGCTCTATTTTGGCATGACGTAATGAAGGTTATTGTTGCAGGAACACAAGTTGATGCTATTTTATTGGATTTTCAAAAAGCTTTTGACTCTGTACTACATAACCGGCTTTTGGCGAAGATTCAAGCGTGCGGTATATCTGGTCAGATTTGCGAATGCATACGCGATTTTCTAACTGATCGATCACAGTATGTCGTTGTTGACGGAGAAGCCTCTTCAAAGCTAGCTGTAACTTCAGGCGTTCCTCAAGGAAGTGTAATAGGACCACTTCTTTTCTTAATTTTTATAAACGATCTCGGTGACAACGTTAATTGCAGGATGCGATTTTTTGCTGTTGATGCACTTATTTACAGGGAAGTGAGGTGCTATGACGATTGCTTAGAAATTCAGCGCGATCTGAATAGTATTTCGGAACGGAGTCGTAAATGGCAGCTTACACTTAATTGCAAAAAGTGCAGGGAAATGCAAATAAGTAATAAAAAGACCCAGTTTGCTCACGAGTACAAAGTTAACAATTCAGTTGTTCACACGGTAGATTCCCTGAAGTATCTAGGCTAACAGTACAAAGCAGCATGAAATGGGACATGCACATAACTTCCTTCGTAGGCAAAGCTAATTCTAAATTACGTTTTTTAGATCTTATTTTGAGAAGTTGTAATGCTCATACAAAGGAAATAGTGTACAAAACACTAGTGCGCCCACATTTGGAATACTGTTGTGGAATTTGGGATCCGTATCGCAAGGGATTGATTGACACGTTAGAGAAAGTACAACGCTAATGACCCCACTGTTGACGCGCCCTAAAACAAAAAACAAACAGAAAGTACAGAGGAGAGCCGCTCGATTCGTGACTGCTAGTTACAGTGTCACAGAGCTGATTCGTGGGTTGGGCTGCGATTGTTTGGCGGACAGACGACGTAGTTTTCGTTTGAATTTGTTGGAGAATATGCCGAAATCTTTAATTCACCAATGCTACGAAATACTTCTTCCGCCAACCTATTTAGGTCGCAATGACAGGAGGGATAAGATTCGAGAAATAGGATGCCGTACTGATACATTTATGTATTCTTTCTTTCCTCATTCTGTTCGGGATTGGAATACACTGAAGTAGGATTGGTGCTTAGCACCCTCTGCCACCCACAGTAATTGTGAATTGCAGAGTATAATTGTAGATGTAGATTTGGAGCCACAATTTTAGCAAAACAGGAAGGAAGTGGTGTAGAGGCGAGACAGAGGTGTCATCTTGCGTGGAGGCAACGGTTGTGTTGGAGAGACTAAATGGGGCTGAACGAGCGTGGTGGGTGAATAGTAACGCTCTGGTCTCGCATTACGGAGGACGCGGATTCGAATCCCCGTCCAGCGATCCAGATTTGAGGTTTCATTATTTTCCCCACATCACTCCACGCAAATGACACAGAAAACTTCCTTCCCGTTCCTAGGCCCCAGTTCTTTCCCGCCTTTAATGGCAGCGACATCGCCTAGGCGCAAAGCCATAAGAAAAACGGGGCTGAAGTGAGCAGTCGTTGTCTGTGCGATATCTTCCAGCTCGGTTAAAAAAGTTGGTCTTCAATGCGAGAGAGCTTCTAACAAGATGTAATATTCGTAGTCACTGAAGCTCTGTGTTGTTTGTAACACAAAATAAAAGAAAACCGAGGATGTAAAACTGTGTTAAAGAAAATAAATTTGCATCGCTGTAGAAGCAGCGGCCCAGACGTTCAAGGATAGTTGCATGGGACTGGATACTTTGAATTTCTCCTGAGAGTCCTAGCTGTGATCTCATACGCGAGATCGTTACATACTGGTGCAATGTTGTTCCAAAGAAATTAAGTAGACGTGTGGTGGGTTATTTACAGATTTTCTACATGTAGGCATATTAAAGACATCTTTGGCCAATGAATGAATTAACGTTGTTTAGTTTTCCATCAGCCATAAATTATGTTGCGAATTGTATGCTGTAGTGGCAAAATCGTTTCACTTTCACATAAATGTAACTTTCCCACTTTTCTATTCTTTTTCCGCTTTCACATTATTTCGTCGTGTGCTCAGTATTACAACAAAATTACATCGTACCACACAAAATTGATTACTACCAAGTCATTTATACGTATAACTAGCTTCTAAGTCGTTCAGAAATAACGGGATGAACGCAGTGTTTTGGCCATTCATTTCTTTGGAGTTAATTAACTAAATACAATTGTTATATAATCTCGATTTTTTAATGCTGTATATATTTCGGTTTCAGTTTACATAGTGATATGGTTGGAACTTCTACAGCAGAAGTATGAAACAAATAATTTTTGGGAGGTGGGGGGGGGGACCATGGAAAAGCCAAATCTGGATGCCCGGACGGGGATTCGAAACGGCGTCCTCCCAAATGCGAGGCCAGAGCGTTAACCGCTCACCCAGCACGCTCGATAAAACCAATTAAATTAAAAATAAATGAGAAATTCCAAACTCTTATGCTATTCCCCGTAATATGAGTTTTATTCCTGGTACAGGCCACTTTCAGCATGACAACTGTGGAACCACTTCCATTCGATTGAAATAATAACTTCAGAAAGCAGCTTAAATTTTTTTATAAAATTACATTCATTTTGTCATCGTGAATTATTCTGTAACAAAGTGTGTTAGTTGTCATTCTGGTCCTGGCCTCATTCCAACCTAACCACAACCTCTACTAATATTTTCATTCGAAAATCATAGCTTTTATTACAATGTATTCACTGTATTGCGATCTAAACGTGTCCCATTTCAACTCTTTACTTGTTAATGGCATAATGAAATCAGTAACAAAAACCAATTAATAATTAATATGCTAATCTAAATGCAATACCTTATTTTATTTGAGTGTTTTTTTAATTCATTTCTTAAGAGTTTACATAGAATATAGGAGAAATATCTACGTTGAAAGTAAATACTTAGTAAGTCGGGCAAATATAACGGGATGAACGCGCTGTTATGGCAGTTCATTTACTCGCAGTTGCTTAACTAAATAAAATTGTTGTTAATAACAATCATCATAACCTTAAAAGTGATGTAATTTGGTGCATGTTTCATAGTTTACTGTGAACTCTCTGGACAGAGAGTTTAAGGAAACATTCTCCGTTCATTTGAATATAAGTAAACAAAAAGCAGCTGATAATTAATATTTTTATTTAAGTGCAATACATGCTTTTCCTTCAGTGTTGTGGCAATTCATTTTTTCGGTTACTTAACTAAATAGAATTGATAATAACTAATACTCACGACATTAATTTTGGTGTAACATCTGTGGTCGTAATTAGTGTCGTTTCAAAGGCCGGGACTGTTACGTCAACTTTATGGACACGGATGAAAATTGATCATACTTAGCCTTTTATTATCATAGATTATTTATGACATGGGTATACTTTCACTATTTAAACATTGTTGTAGAAATCTATCTTATTTACTCCAGTATAAATTTGTAAGTTATCGTATTTGAGACCATGATATCCAATTCACGCATTTTAAATATGAGGAAACTATTGTATAATAGTATAAAATAATGAAAGCCATAGACATTCAGACCGATGTGACTGCGTTCCTCTGCCAAAGTTCATTCTCCTTCTCATCCCACTGCCAACTTTTTCAGGGAGAGAGAGAGAGAGAGAAAAAAAAAAAAGCCAGTACAATTTCTTCTTCTTCATGCTTGCGTTATAAAAGAAGTTTATGTTATCAACTGCGCAGAGTGGCATATAATTTATTCATAACATGGAAAACACGAAGAACATCCGGGCATAAAACTCAATTCCTCGGAGGCGACTTTAAGCTGCAGTTAAGGAAACTCTCTGGACCAGGGTGGGCTTTCATTAGCTGTCGCCATTAGCTTTATGGGCACTGCCGACGTTATGTATCGAATTCCAATGACGTGGATCTTTCAGTCGTTCAAATAATCTCTTCCCGATGAAGACGGCGGAATGAACTCTCCGTCTAAATTGGCTTTCTTGTAGCATTTAGCGCCTAGGGAGCAATCCCAAGTCATTCCGGCGCAGTGCTGTTGTGATTAGATTTTATAGGGAATCGTTATCACCGCACGGCCCGCTCTGGCTGGGGATTACTCCATTTGCATTTATTAATGCGCCGGCTCGTGGACAGCCGACGCTGAGTGCTGCACTTCAGACGCGTCCGCCCTCAGCGCTGTTCAGTTACCAACACATTCTACAGTTGTGTCTTATGTGTAATGAAATTTCGTTGTGTTTCGTTTCAAGTATTTCCTGTATCTAGGCACTTTGGATGTTCGCGCTGTGAGGTTACACGAGTTCCTTATCTGCAAATCGAAAATATGTAGAACAAATGTGGATGTATTACATGGTATAACATCCATACGCAGACAACATGGAAACCTTCCCTATAAAAATCACTTCTTTTATCAGAGCACCAAAGAAGGCCCCGCAGAGAGAAAAAGCTTATAATAATTTAGCTCTTAGAAACATTAGGGTTTTTTTCCCCCCTCGATTGGGGCAACTAAGGAGTAGGCGACATCGGCCACATTTTTAAATAGGTGTCAAATGTGAATTATGGTTGCCGGGGGGGGGGGGGGACGAATTAAAACCGGATTTCTCAGACCCGGAGAACTAAGCCTAGAGGATAAACGTTTGATTTGCCATTTTTCTGCGAATCGTCTAACTTTGTGTTCCGTGTGATAGGTGAATTTTGGATTGTGAAACGTTTAAGAGGTGGAGATTAAGGACTGTCCGAGCATTCACCTAGGTCAATGTTTCTCAACCTATCTGAATACGCGACCCCTTTAAAAGTAAAAAACAAACAAAAACAAAATTAGCGATCCGATGTCCGTAATAGAACTTCGGCGACTCCTCAGGTCCGTAATAAAACTATGTCAGTGATTTCTCTCTATTGAGAGTATTTCTGCTGATCGAGAAATCAAACGCTGCCCAAGTTAGTCGCGGGCACTCTGCGGGCAGTTACATATTCTTTGCCGCGTTGGTGGCACGCGAGACGAGAGGGTGGGGTCAGCGGCCGCAAGAGATTAGGTTTTTTTTAATTTTTTGGCCACTTCAATCAGTTGTTCGAGTACGCCAGCTAGTACGTACACATTTCGCTGTGAGCCAAGATCAAATGGAGGTTAAAAAAAAAGAAATTGTCTTTCGGCCATTACAGCCATACACCCAGGTGCAACTGCTTTTTTTTTTTCTTTTTTTTGTTTCTTCTAGTGTATATGTATTTTATCATCGTCATTGTCAGTTACTTCTGAGTATGGACTACATCGGACGGATAAAAAATTTGATTAAGCCCACCAATGACCTCGGCCGTACTCGAACCGACGACCTTTGAAACGTGGGGCCAGCTCGCTAGCCCCTACGCATTTGAATGGAGTTCTCACACAATTTGCGCAGCCTTCCACGTGGCAGTGGCAGAAGTAAATCAAAACCGAAAAAAAATCGAATTTATAGCGACAAGTACAGACTCCAATTAGAAAACGACTTAGTCATTTTTCTCCCAAAAATACAACGACGATTCGACAACTGCTTAAAAAAAGAAAAAGGAACAGACACAGTCTTCTGACTGAAGATTTTGTATATTAATTGCATTGTAAGACCTACAACCCATCCTGTGGGCCACCACCCATGAAATAAGAACACCGACCAAGATGACTGCAAGAAACCAGAACAACCGCAGTCAAGAGGGCAGCCAAGCGGGGACCAGCATTCAAACCATGTCCTACTGTACCTCCCGGACCCAGTGTGGCACGCCTTAACTCACGCAGCCTCGCTGGCGGGTATTAAAATAGTTTCTATTTATATATTGTTATAAATGATTACGTCTTTTATGTGTGTGAAGATTTAGTTCATACATCTGGACCCCTTGACCAATAGGGAATATGCATGCAATTCAATCATACGTCTACTATTTTTGTTTGGAAGTTTTATTACTGTAGAATTATCCCTACAATGCTTTTCTCCCTATTTATTTATTGATTTTAATGAATTAAAAGTGTTAAAAATACGAGGGAAATGTAACTTCTCAAGACACAATGCAATTGGTCAAATCGAATCATGACGTCAAAGCATTCGTTCATATTGTAAACGAGGGCGTAGTTACTGGGTGTTTTTATAATTTTGTCATTGTGTTTAAGTTTTATCGTAATTTATCAGCATAATTGGAGAAATATTTCATTCTTGCGGCAATACTCATAATTAAATATTTGAATTATTCTTTTTTTTACGTTTTTAGTGCATTAGTTACGTATTAGATACACCTAATGTGTCAAGGGACAAGCCGTAGAAACCGACAATAAATTGCTGTCAATGGGAAATATGCTTATAGTTCGAATATAAGTATAGTATGTTAGTAGAGTTTGTCGTAAATTATAAATGTATCCCGTACTTGAGTGACAACTGATAGTTTTTGTTACAGGTAAGACAAAAGTATTTACGTTGCACGTTGAATTATAACATTTTTTACTAATCAATCAAAAAGAAATATCTTTCCAGAACATACCGATCAGTCCGTTATTTTTGACGAGCTTTGAAGCTAGTAACATAATAAAGAAGCAGAAAAGCGTTTTTTTTGTCGTTTTTTTTCGCAGAAAATCGTTGTTTCGATATGAAGTTTGCATAGGTGTAATGCCGGATTGTTCTTTTTTAAAACACAATTCGCTTGTACACCCGTGAAGACGTCTGGAATCATATGCCAGGAAAGTCTACATTCTTACATGCATTTCTCGCGTTTTGCTAATAAGTTTATTGTTTTGTCGTTTTTTTTAACAAAAATTGATTTTTTTAAAATTATTTTATTTCTTTTTCGTTGTTTCCAAACTCAAGAAGTATTTTAAAAGAAATAAGTAACATCGAGAAGATCAATTTTTTTTTCATTTCTACGATCTATTAGTTTAATTCCGTGCTATGGTGTAAATGGTTGAAAATAAAACAATGTAAGTGACGAAAACAGATTCGCCTCCTTACCAAATATTAATGGCTACTGGCGAGCCCTATTAGGAAGACATTATCAATAAATCGCCTGACATTGCATTTATTGTATCTGCTAGAAATAATGAGATTTGTTTTAAGGAAGAAATAAAATAAAAAAATTCATGCTCAACAATGTCTGCATATAAAAATAAATAAAAATGTCTGATTCTGCTTGGATTTAAGCCGGGGTCAGAAAATTAGGTAGCGAACAGCTTACCGCCTACCTCACGCTGACTCTAGGTAATATAATCCAAATTTTGTAATTAAAAGACATTGGGTTTGCTTTATTATTCTTTGGTAGGCGCATTTGAAGAAACGGTACCACAGAAATATCATTACCAGCCTGCTCAATCATTAAATTATGTGGCCTCTTAAAGTCGTTATTCAGGTAGTCCTATAACCTTCAATATATATTCAGTAGATTGAAATCCGTTTTTAAAATGTCTGATGATCTCCTTTGGGGGCTTTAAAAAATTCGTAGCTGCTTTGGATTAAGCTTGAATAAGAAATGATTTGAAAAACACACATATTAAAGTTTTGTAAACTAAATTAGCCTACGATTATAGTTTGGAAAGGTAACAAATGGTGTATGAGTTTTCCACCGTGAAAAATTTAACATAATATCATTAAACATTATGTACTTACATTAAAATGATTGTCACGACAATATAAACAATTGGTTGAAGATTCTTTAAGTATTCTCGTAGCTACACACCTTTTTTTTATTTTTTTATTTTTTTTAATAACATCCGCATCTCAGGGGACATAAGAATATAGTGTACAGGTGCATTTCTTTCTTATTTTTGCACATAGGTACAACATGGTATTTATAAAATGGTTTTCGATCTTCTTCCATCTGGAAATTAGATATAAAACATAAAACGTTTGAGATATAGCACGCCTCAGTATACAATACGTCAATGTAGTCGTGTATAATGACGTCACGGTGCAGCGTGCCAAAATGGCTGCGTTTAAATCGTCGGAACTGGATTGGTGTTTTAAAACATTTTTAACGTTAAATTTTAATAATTCCACCAATATAATATTTTTTCAGTTATATGACAGTTTAAATAATTAATTTAAGATATAAAAATAATACATGCATGTACCCTATTATAGCAAAAACATTTTTATCTTTTATTTGGCACGTTAATGTTAGTTCTGCAATAGCAATTTTTTTCAAAGAATACAAATTTTGTCACTGATGCCGATGTGACCACTAGACTTCATTTTCAGAATACTATATTTACAATTACAGATTTACGATGAAATGAAGTTTTAGATTATTATAATTTAATTTAATATTTAAATCCTTCCGGAAAGCTGTTAGTGGAGTCCATAGATCAGTAAACAATTTTTCTCGGAACGGATATTGCTTTATGAACTGTTTATTAAATTGGTTTTCATCTGTTCCTTTGCTTTGCGTTTATTTAGTCGTTGGATAGTGGAATCTGAAAAAATCGACTTCATATTTAGCGATTTAGTTACGCACACCGACCTCCCACTGGGTATGATTCCATATGTTTGATGCTATTTTCTGCATGAATAAGGACCGTCACGGCCCATTTTTTCGTGAAGCCACTACATATTGAAGCCAGTTTGAGACCCACACACGAGCACCGCCGTACAGTGCTAGGCATCATTACCATCTGCTCTGTTACAGCTGTATGTAACGTGTCTAAAATTTCTTTTCTTTCGGATCTTTCAGGTCTTCGACATGAAAATCATTACTTAGGATGGACATAAGGAACGGGAAGGAAATAGCCATTGCTTTTTGAAGGAACCCTCCCGGCAGTAGTCTTCAAACGAAACCATGCAAAACCAAAATCGGAATGACCGGACGGGGATTTTAACACGTTAACTCCTCAGTGGCAGGCCAGAGAATCTGATATTTTTTCCTGGCCCCACAAATGGGACACTACATGAGATCTACTGTGTTTCAAAAGTGAAAACTGTTGATTACGGTTTCCGATGGCTACTCAATTTACAATGTGCTTTTAATAAAGACAAGAAATGTCCAGAAATGTAATGTTAAGTTTCTACGTCATGCTAAATCATGAATCGAAATTACACGCCATTTTCTCAGATGACATATTGGAATTAAAGGCACCTTTCTGCAGGTAAACTAATATGGGCCGCAACGCAAAAAAAAAAAAAAAAAATAATAATGTTGAAACATAGTTTAGGAAGCGTGCTAAACCACTGTGTCACAGATAGGACAGTCAGTATATTTCCTGCGGTACCTACAGTCAAATGTGGAGCCTAACACCGCTGATCTTTATGGCGTACTTCATATACAGGGATGAAGGTTTACGAGAGGCGAAGGCCAGTTTAAGAACCTGTAAAAGCACTAGCCGCAATTGTGGCTCAGTCACTTATCGCCACCATTTAGCGGTAAAAAAAAAAAAATATGTTGTACTCAATAAGAGAAGTATTTTGGTAGTTATTTTTAGACCCATTTTGATTTGTAAAGCAATCCAGATTAAAATAACAGTAGCAGGATTCAAGAAAATTATGGTGAATATTTCTGAAGGAGAAAAAATTATATTTTCGTGAATAAGTGACATACGAAAAATATACATGTCCAGGAGAAAGCAATTAACTTCACTATGAAATAAATATGTGCAAGACAATTTCGTATTGGCAACATATGAACTTTCAGTTATGAACTTTTTTCATTTATTTAAATAATATTGTGTCTGTAACGTGAATATATTAATATAATTACACTTATATATTTAGTTTACACAAAAAAATTCTTTACTAAAGTTTTCAAACAGAAAATTAACGTATCCATTGTTTCCTTTGTTGAGTACTTTATTTCACTTTCGTGTATGCAGGTCGCTTTTTTTATGAGATTGTACGTCACCTTGCTAAAGTTTTACTTGAACATTACCATTTTATTGTCTCTCAATACATGACGCATTTTCTTCTCGACACTTATTTTTCCTCCTGCCACCCATTACATGACTTTTACGTCCTATACAGTGAAGGGCGACTTTCATTATCATTTTGTTACCTGTACGTTTACGTCTTGGGATTTTTAAAGATTTTTTAACGCATGAATTGAAGATTTTCATCATAAGATTTTTTGCTTGAAAGATTCTGTTTTTTTATGAACCACATCTTTAATGACGTTAACAGAACCAACGAAAAATTATTCTTGACGGGGAATGTATTGGTAATTTATTTTCAGCTCAGATTCTCTTCTGGCTAATTAAATCATATTATTAGGAGTGAATTATAAGTGATGTTTGTCAAAGAGAAACAGAAAGTGTGGTGTAAACCTATTAGAAAAACGCGCAGTGAAACGTGTAGTGGTGTTTAGGAATACAAGGAGCACCATTCACCGTTGAACTCCACGTTAGACAGGAGACAGCGTTGTCGTCGGAGAAAGTGATCTGGAATGGACTTTCTTATTCTCTTTAGCTCTATGGAAGGTCGGGCACAGATTCCAAGTAAGGAAAACCAGCCAAAATCGGAACACTCTTACATGAAATGGAATAGAAATGAAAACTACACATATTCCTAAGTTTAAAACTGAGTTCACCATGTGACGTTATTCTCAAGTAATAAGTTAGTAAGCTTCAGTACTTGTAAGTTGCTAAGAGAGACCATACTTTACTTCTGAAGGCACAAAAAATGTTTTGAACTTCCAAGGATAAATAATTTTATGTTCCATAGATGTGTTAAATGTATTGCTAATGTCACCACAGATTAAAAAACAACGGCGTTGAAGAGTCTCAAATAGACATGTTTCCTGAATACTTACGTAACTGTTTTCTGTGTTAACGTTAGCCGTAAAAATACGCGATAGCCCCTTTATGTCACCACCTAATAGTTCTCTAAAGTGAATCTACTTCAAATTATAATCCACTTAAAATGGTGGGTACGAGTACTTTGCTCTACTAACAAACCACCGTTTCAGATTTCTGAAACATAAACAAAGTAATTATTGTGAGCGAACATCAGGGCAGCCAAACACCAAAGACAAATTTACTTTGTGTTCGAAAAAATAATAGAAATAACGTGACATTTAAGTAGGTGGAAAGAATTATATTTTCGGTGATACCCTAAATACTGCGAAGGAAGTGGGGCTTATTTTTTCCGTCTTTTGATGGCGAAGAGAAATTAGTTTGAAAATTACGTGTATGTCTACAAAAATTTGGTGCATACTAAACTATTATACTTATCGGGAGTTACTAATGAGATAGCTTAGAGGTCATTAGTGTTACCTTCAAAAAGTCGATCTCGCATGGGAAAAACCTAAACTGAGTTTTTTTCTGAATTAACCATGTAACTGATAAAATTGGATATCAACATATCTTCTTATAAAGCACCGACTGATAATAGGCAAAGCTTGTGATTCTGGTAACTATTTTCGCCTTGAGAAACACTTGGACCGCTGCATAATAACCATGTCATGTTGTATCCAGCGAAGCACTGTCGCATCTACTATAACATGTTGATTTTATCTAGTATTGGAGTGGTACGTGAGCTGGAATAACATGTAATTAATAACCTGCTGTTATCTGTGAAACGACTTGTATGATGGACCTCACAACTCTCTGTTTAATGTTATAACTGACGACATGGTCTCGTTATCGTTTGTGGATGTGAGTAGTGCAGATCCCAGGAGGAGATTTCAGTAATCCTGATTCTCAAGGGATGAATGACCATACAAAAATATGACATCACAAAATTTGTTTTTTTATTGTGGCACATTTTAAGTAGTTTGGAAACATGTTGAAAGTACGTAACATAGAAAGCGTGTTAGTTTACAAATAATGTCTGGCACTATTACTCAAATGGCTGATAATATTCTGTTTGCAATGGTATTTACAACGCAGATCGATATGTTGTCAAACTACCCCGACGACAATCAAGAAAAACATTCATATAAATATTGAGGACTGGAAAAATGAAACGATACCGTCAAGGAACTGGATGATTGAGCGCTGTACAATGATCCGCGCAACAGAGTTGTTTGACGGCAATACTTGTTGAAACTTTGCGGACCATCCGCACGATAGGGGATACCACTATCATCATATTATACTTAGCAGCCGAAATCATTAAGATTATTTCGGCATGTATGAAACTCGAGGATAAACGTTGGCCTTCATGCTCTCCGGATTTAGGCTTTCGTTTGTTGTACTTCTGCTACTGCTTTCTCCTGTCGTTTCCTATAATGAATTTTTGTGAAATTCTGCATCGGTTTGATGTCCTACAGCCCCTCTTAAAATTTGCATTTGTATCTAACGGACACCCTGTGTGTATAAAATTGGTGCGATAGGATGACTGAGCTAACATCCGTTAGAAGGGCTTCACAATAGAATGTTCTGGAAACACAGCTGGAACGACATTCAATCATAACATGGCCTTTTACCGAAACACGCTGCTGAAATAATACTTTAAATTTCTTCACTATCAGTAAACTTTATAAAAATTTTAATTAAAGTTACAGAAAGTGATTTTCGACGTTAAAAGGAATATTTAAAAGTGTTTGGATTTAATTTAAAATTAATTTATTTTTGGATACTGATAAATTACTGGTTAGGTGCGTTTGGTTTATTGTTCGGATAGTAGATTTCTGCCTGAGTCTTTGGAAATGATATTGCCCATTCAGTTTTTTTCTGTCATCAGTCTGTCATTGACTTGATGATGCAATCCACCATCTCTTCCTGTATTCAGCTACCCTCTTCATCTCAATACACCTTTTACAACTTACGTCCTTAATTACCTGCATCATATATTCTATTCTCTGTCTTCTTGTACAGTTCTTACCTTCGACTGTTCCATCTACTAACCAATTAAGCAATCCCGCTAGTTTTTAAAATATGATCAACTAAACTGTATCTTCTTTTTGTAAGACTATTGCACAAACTTCTTTACTCATCCATCATTTCCAGTATATTCATTTGGTACTTCATCTGTCCACCTAATTTTCAGCATCCTCCTACAACACCACATTTCAAATTTTCCTTCCCGCTGGTCCATCTCAGTTGGTTACAGATTGTGATCAGGAACAGTTCGTGTGTTAGCCATGTGAGTACGCAGGTTGTTGACCGGGTGGAGCGGAGAAAGCGACCGCCCAGTCCACTCCAAGCCGACCAATTACCGGGGACCATTCACCTTCACCTTGGACGCGCCTCTCTGGCCACGGCGCGAGAGAACGGACCCAGACCAGCGGAACGGAGTCTTCTACACTGCGGCTGCAGCACGCTGGAGGGGCTAACACGGACACATTAAGATGACATATTCTGCTTGTGCGGTAACTTCTTTCTGCACATTCCTCCATCCATCGGCCTTTCCCTTTCACAAGGACTACAAAATCAAAGAACTGTTAGAATGCTTTCATAAACAGGTACAATTGGTTAAAACCCACAGTGACCTAATAGGAAACAAATTAGTAGATACATTAGAAAAAATGACAGTAAAATCAGGTGTATTTCATTCTTTAATCCTAGCGACAGATATAATACCTACGTTCAGGACCACTACGAACAACAAATGGGGAAAGTTTATAAAAACTAAGAATCTACACACCAGACTCCGGGACTCAGCGTTACAAAAGATGATTTGTTTCAAGAAAAATAATTAGCATTGTAGCGCGAATAAAATTCAGTCATGGAACTTTGCCAAACATCTTTATATATTGCATTTATTACCATCCCCCTTGTGTGGAAGCTACAAGATTAACGAGGGAGATGTAAACCCCATGCTATTCTCCTGTAAAAGGTATTGGCAACAGTCTTCCAGGCTATACGAAAATCTACAGCACTCTGGTATAAACTTACCAACAAATATTGCTAGCTTATAAGCCACTGAGGAACAACGCGTCTACATACACATGATAATATTTCTATTCGACAGTCAAATAAAAAATTACGCTAGCCTCTTATATCAAGCAAGAATAATAATAATGACATAGTTTAATGTTTCAACCAGGAAAATAAGCTGTATTTCTTTTTTACATAAAGCTTAACTTCTCATCTGCATGAAGGTCAATAAGGTCGGAATATGTTTCATCACTTTTAAGAAACAATCATACCGGCATCCGATTGCAATTATTTCCAGATAAATTTCGAAACAAAAGTCTGGACCGAAGGGGAACCAGCCACCTCTTGAATTTCAGACTTCTACCCACGTAGATTTGGTCTCTTAAACACCTTCATATCATAGATTATATAAATATCAAATGTATGATGATGAACAGTAAAAGAGTAGTCTCTATTGACAATCACAAGAATATAACTTGATCAACATAATAGCATGGGACATTGAAAAATAAAGTTGTTTATCAATGATCATTACTAATAAAAGGCTAAAGGCTTCTTTACGTCTCCGCAATCAGCCCCTTTAGTAGCCTCTTAACATAACCCAGTAAACCTACCGGACATATAGGACCCACAGTTCAACACGGAATCAGAAACAAGTGAGCATTGTGGCGTATGCCAGATGTGAAGGTCGCGTGAAGGTCGAGCTAAGGAACTTTGACAATCCTCGTCGAGACTGGGATTCAAGCTGGGGACTTTTCGATCTCCAGTTGGACGCCCTAACCACCGAGCAACCAAACATCTCAAGAAAATCATATTACAACACTCTTCAACGCGGACGAAGTCGCGGGTAACTGCAAGTATGCTATAAACAGCACGAGAACTACAGCTGGATCATAGGATGTTTAAATCTTGAGATACATAAATTGCATTGTAGTAGAGTACGCTCTCGAACACCGTTGGTACGCAGCGAATTAATCCCGACAAATACAAATAGCTGACTCCGGGCAGGAGACCTGTATGTTAAGCCACTCTGAATCGGATTTTTGATCCAGTCAGAGATGTTTTTTTATTTGAGTTTGCTTTTAAAAAGAGATGGTTTGGAGAGGGAACAGATAGACGAAAGGAATTATAAGTGGTGCTTAATTTTCTATTCCCTTCATCAGCTCTTTTATTTGCCCTTTTCTTCTGTAGAAATATCTACATCTACAAAAGAAGAAAGTTTCATTCTTTTCTCTTGTTTCTTTTTGCATTTTGCTGGCAGTTAAGGTTTTTAAAGATGAGGCATTATGAATACTTAACACACATAACGAACTTAGCTGGCTGTTGTGATTAATCGTATTAGCGATAGAATTTTTCTCATACCTATTACTCTAACCAAGAAAATATGACAAATAGCATAATAGTTAATGTATGCAATAATTTAAAACAAAAAAATAAAGAACTTCTTTTCACACGGTTTCCTCCCATCGTATTAATATACTTAAACATTACAAAGACAATATCTTTTGTAATATGCATGAAATTAGGCATTATATATAAACTGAAACAATTAAAGATATTTCTGTAAATACCGCAAACTATTATATGAACTTACTATCTTACCCCTTTATACATATTGTAACAACAGAAACAGGTAATAGGTATATCTGTGTAGAGAACTTAAGTAGAAGTTGATCGACTACGATACGGTAAACGGTTTACTTTAATTGCTGAAATCGTTAACTGTTAAATTCCACAACGTTGTCGCATTAACAGTTCTGCAACAAACTACTTCAGATCTCACGGAACAGGAGTATGAAAAGTGCTTGCTGATTGGTGGTCTCTAGGCAACAAATCCTGATCTACCTGTGAATAATATATCATCGGGCCGTAGATACAATAAGATCAAACCTTGAGAGCAACACAAGAATTAATTTGAGAGAAGAATTTATTAAACAAATCCAAACATTACACCGTCCCTTTTCAATACTTTAGATGAATAAACAATGAAGAATAAAAATAATATTAAGATGAAGTAGGCAATATCAACTGGTGGATTATAGAATTTAATGCAGGAAACAGGAGAGTATACAGCTTCATGTTGATGAATCAAGCGAAAAGTCGCTATCAACCTCAGCGGACAGCGCACATGTGATTCGAGGAGATAGAGCTCCAACTCCCATTCTTGACCAACTTACGCGGTGGCGTAAGCCCCACCATCCCACCGATTTGACTTGCCGGATGTTGAAACTGCTCGGTACTCGTTGAATTGAGTAAGCACTGTGAAAAGTTATAGATTTCTGTGGGCCACGAATAATCCTTGCCCCACGGGAGGATAGAATTACGGTTATACGCTGTACTGTATACATCGATAGCCACACCAGTATTAAATAGTACTGAATGAGGTAGTGAGATGTACTGCGTAACATAAAAATGACAAGATCATAAAAATTACATTTCTAGTTCTTAGTCAATGTGTGTACGTACAGTCTGCTAGATGTGGGGAGGGATTTATTTGAAGGAGTTTGAACTACCTTCCTATGAGCAGGAGAGCAGCGGTATCTGTGGTTAATGTGTAGCAGCTATCATTAGTGGCGATCAAGCCAGAGAGTTTGCTGCAATGTTGGAAGACTAAATTTGTACGAACTGCAGTTTTGTAAGAACTAATTAAGCTAATATTGTGTGTGAGAAGGACCAAGGAAAAGGACATTAATCTGTTTATGTATGGACTACATACAAGAATAGTGAAAACTACAGGAATTGAAAAATGTGTTGGAGATTATGTGAATAAATGCTTTAATACAAAGAACGGAAGTACTAATTTATACAATATTAAATTCAAATTATATAAGCGAGTATTAATAAAGTTCTCATTAAAGCTTTTATTTTAGATATAATATAGTATTATACAGTTGGTGTAAGTAAACCATCAGATCATACGTCCATTTACAAGAACTGAAAATTGTCTTACCGGAAATTTTAAGAAGAACCAATAACATCATGTTTCCCTTGATAGCACAGCGCTATAATCTGTGACAAACAATATTAAAATCCGTTTTTGATATGTTAGTCTCTAAAACCTATTTAAAATTCTAGATCATTAAAAAAAAATGTTTCAGTCACAGTCAATGTGTTTAGTTCTGCAGTAATTCTCTTGTTCCAGATTTAGAACGAACTAGAAACTGCGATCTGTTTCAGAGCGCTCGTGTTACAGGTAGTCCGATTTGCCAAATCAAAGTCAAGCGATATTAATTCTTCAGTATTAGCTACTTTTCTAATTTTATAGTTAGTTAAGATAGTGTAGTAAGCCATGAAGAAATCAGCAAGATTAGAAACAATATTAATTAAGTAGTGAGACTATATACGAGATGCACAGAAATATTTATATGCTATATCAGAAGTTTAGTAGAAGACAGAATGCGAAAGAAGAAAAATAAACAACTGAAATCATAGGCTATAAAGTTCATATGATACAATCTGCCATTATCAAAAGAAGCCCCTAGTATGTCCTATCAAGACATATCCTGTAATGTTTTGTCGGAGGAGCAGTAATAAATGTACTTCGAGCGACCAATAAGAAAAGTAGTAATCGCCATTAATTTTGTGGCAAGTTACTTGGCGAGAATACCTTGTTTTACTAGATGTAGCTTAAAAATAGTGGAAATAAATCCAGAGTCCTTTGGGGTGCGGTAACACTCAGCCTGACATTCGGAAAACGCGAGTCAAGTCTCCGTCCAACCATCCAGATTTCTGTTTCCACGGTTTCACGAAACCACTGCAGGTGAATGCCAGGCTGGTTCCTTCAAAACGTCATGGCCAAATTCCTACCAGTTCCCTGTCCCAAATCCTACCTCGTTTCTAATAACTTCAATGTCAGCGAGGCGTAAAACCATAAGGAAAAAATGAAATAAATAAGAGAATTAATGAATAAAAAAATCAAAAAAAATAAGCTCAGGCTACGAGAGAATGCATACCAACGAAGTGTTTGCGTAAGTGTTTAATTTGAAAGAAATGATTTGCTGCTACGACAAGTAACTATATAAAATAGCCGTTTAAACGTTGTCGTTGAACACAAGTATCTAAACGTCATTGAAGTATTAGTAAATGAGATCTGATAATCAGTAATAAAGCACATTTGGCGACTTAATAGAAAAAATTAAAATGTGAGTAAATTATAAAAAAGTGCCAGAAACAAGTTATTTAAATATCATAAAATAGTTTCCAGGAAATATTTGACAACTTCAATAAAATTATCTAAAATATAAACCTTGAATTATTTAAAAAACATCGAATAAAAAAATAAAACGACTGTGTTATGTAGTCGGTATAGCACCAGACTTACGTAGAGTTGGTTCAGTATGGCCCGGTTTGTCAATAAGATGTAACGGAAAAGTCTTCAACAAAACACGAGTCAGGTTTGAAAGAATGTTATTTTCTTCTTACGCAGCATTTTCAGTGGGAATGAGCTTAATTACGAACCTTCATGTGTTCAGCGAACCTTAAAAGTAATTTTATGATGTTGAGTCCTTTGTAAATGAGATGCAAATTTCTATAAATTAAAACCGGCAAAGTGGGAGTCGAGCCACCCGCAATTAGTTTTCCGCACTATAACAACCTCAGCAGACATTGATGTGGTTTGCCACTCAGAGGAATATTCAAGCAAAATTCAGTGCGGGAAATTACATTTCCACAAAGTAAGTGACTGAACAAAGTGCTGACGAAACATTCCTGAAAAGATGATAGCGACTTGTTTAGAAGGGTATGGTATGATTACTCAGTACATCACATATACTAAAAACAACTCTAACAAAATTGTTATCATACTAATGTAGCTGAACAAATGTTTCGCCCACGTCCACGGGAGGAATTTCAATAAATCCATACTGGTTAAAAAACTAGAGGTTGAGTGAACAGTCATCCTCAACGTAATTGCATAATAATATTAGCCTAAATGTCATTATTAAGTAATATATTGTATCCTTCATTTCACAATATGTTATTAAAAGCATTAAGTTGAAACGAAATCTGTTATAGGTAAATACGGTAATTATATAGTGCTTAGCTTCAAAGTCCGCAAAAGTGACAGGGGTACAGAGTGTTCTGTCAAGTCAGTTCTTTGCAGTTGCCTAGCTAAACAAAATCGTTATAAAATAAAATTCAACGCAGTTCCTCGTACTTTACGTTGTAGCAAAAACTTTCTAGGATGCATTTTAATCTTACAAAACTGTGAAAATATTTCCGTTAGAAAATCAAACATTCAATCACACGCTCTTACTTACGTAATATTAACTTTAATCCTAATCCAGAACACATTGATCACGGTCAACTTGAAACTACTTTCATTCAAATGGAGTAATGATTTCATATCATGGCGCTCATGAAAGTAACTTATTTTTTTTTTTTTTTAAAAAAAACTTGAATAACTCATTCATTCCCTCTGGTGTAGTAACGAATGGCAATAGGAGGGTCGACTGATCGAAAATGAAATCTTTCATCGCACGTGCAATAAATAATACGTTGACAGCATCGCGAAATAAACGTGATCCCATATTTCTTAACTAAGTATAACAGCCATCAGAGATTGAATCTACGTCGAACGCATATAAATAAGCAGCTAATTATTAACGTTAATTTGTACGAAGTACATACTTCCTTTTAGTGTTCTCACAATTCATTTCTTCGTAGTTACTTACCTAATAGAATCAGTCATTATATAACAATCATATCTTCGGTTTTGTAGAAGTATTTCTGGCCGTAGTTTGTTAGGCAACGAAGCTCGGGGGATTGACGTCAGCGTTATCGACACCATCACACAGTGACCAAAATAATATTTTATATAGATGAAGAGAAAAGGTTACATGGAATGAATTTTAAACATAAATATTAAATCATTTTATAAAAACAACCGGTATAATTCGAATGAAACTTGGGCTACCAATTCTAAGATTTCTAAGTTTTGCACAGTTGATCTTCTCAGACAAGTAGGTAATACTGTCCACCTAACAGTTTGGTTTTAGACACCCTTCACCAGACCCCGCCTCTTAAAATACCTTTAGTGCGATTTCATGTTACGAAATTACTAAATTTTCCGCAGATAGTTGGATCAAGTTGCACCGAGCCGGGTGTGTCAGCAATAACACTACAGCTATCAAGAATTTGGTTTTACATGGTTTCCGAAATCACTGCAAGTGAATACCGATTAGTTGACCCGAAAGGCTATGGCAGAAATCCTTCCCGGTCTTTGACCTCCTCCTTTTCTGCCTCTATTGACCTTGACGACGACGAAGTTTACAGCCAATCTAAAACGTTCATGACAAGTCTCATTTGCACCTCATAACTCCAGGAGAAAAACTTCCTGGGTATCCTGTTTTTAGATACTTGCATGTAAGTGTGTAATCTACTAATTTTAAACAAAAACATCTTGGGAGAAAAACATGGATAACTGCTAGTATTAATTATGTATTTGCATATCTGAGTTCTAGATGAACCAACTTGTTTCTCACATTCCACGCTATGCCCCTCGATCTCCTATTATTTATGATGCAATGCAATTAGAAAGCATTTTCAAGAATGTAATAGTATTGTAAAACGAATTAAACTCAAAACACTTTTGTGTTTGTGGGTGGAGATGTTCGCGGCTTAATACTGTATCGTAATCTTAGCGGGTGTCCAGCCGGATGGTGATGTGATAACAAAACGTTTCGACAGCTCTCTCCACCATCAGACACTGTATGACTTCCATTGATTAACAAGTACACCAATAGCACAGAAGCCACGTGACATATGACAAAATACGACTGAACCAGCTGTCGAAACCTTGTGTTTTGACAACAGTATCCATCTTACCAACCGCTAAGATTTCGTTTCATTACTGTTACATATTTCCTCGTAACTAACAAGTTGGAATAGAAATAAGTAGATACTTTTGTTATTTGCTGTTTATGTATAGGTAATGACCAGATTTTTTTTTTTTTTGTGCCAGTATACGAAAATACTTCGTTGTCTAGAATCTATTAATGAACTACCGATCTGCGTTTTTATAGTAACATTTCCTAATCGCTAAAACCAAGTAATTTACATATTGTTGAACATTTTTTCATTAACTTCAGTTACAATACCAAGAATTATTACCACCCGTTTATCAAAACTTCACCAACAACGATAGTAAAATAAATTTCCAAAATGAATTTCATTCATCGTTGGTATTCGTAAAAGAACATGGTTCGGTTGTCCAGAACCCACTCTTCATAAATCAATGAATACACCAAGTTAGTCGTCCCCAGCAACAATTCTGGTACGTTCAGGATATTTTTATTCTATCACGGTTTTCGGTGCTTGATATGTTCTGTGGCTGATAAGACTCCCTGGCTGCATTAAGCACATAATATTTTCTCATCTTAACCAGTTCTTCACAGAGGTCGGCATTTCTACTCTGCAATGCACACCCAACCTAATGTTAGGGGCTTTGCTTTCCAATTCATAATGGCATGAAAGAAGAAATACTCATAAAGGCATCAGTATCGCAGTTTATTTCATAGTATGCCTCTCCTCTCACTGTGACCCAAGTTCGTCGGCAAGAGAGGTATTTCACTTATTTCGAAAATACCGGAGGTTTTACGATTGTTGTTCAATAAAATTATACGTAAACTATCTCATTTATTTACCAGAGACTCCTTGTCCTATCTCTATATCGGTATTGTGATACTTTCGTAAAGATTGTGGCAAACGATAGAAAATATCTTCTTCTTGGATCCATACACTACACAACACTCCAGGTGAGGACATTTAAGAGTGTGGCCATTTCCTTAACAGATTCGAATTGTTGAAAATTCGTCCTATGAATCGTTCTCCGGACATAGCTTTCACCGCGACCGACGTCATGTTCTGATCACAATTTATTTGTTCTGTTATACTGGGGTATTTAGAGAATTAAATCATCCCAAGAATTGAACGGCTTATTTCCTACCAGTGGGAAAGTGGTATCTCGTTTAGGGTTGTGTGTATTGACTTTCACTTACTGAAGTTTAACTTAAGCTGCTTTTTAGCTCACCATGTTGAAATGACGTCCAGATCAGGTTATATTTCTATACTGTCACAAAATCCTTTATTTTTGTCTAGCAAACATCATCAGCAAAAAGTCTAAAAAAATATTAACAGCGCCTCAGAGATAATTTATAAACAGCGGAAATGAAAGTGATCCAATTTCGTTTCCTGTAGGAAGAATCTAGGTAAGTATATGCTTTTACAAGTACGATGGCATTATGAATCACGTATAAATTCACAAATCCGTTACATTACTCCGTACCCTAGCACCTTCATTACATTTTACCACTTTTGTAGTTCTTTTCCCAAAAAGCATCACTTTGTAGTATTTTACTCGGTGGTGTAGTGCTGCGCATTCAAACAGTAAATCATCTGATGTTCCCGGATATCTGCAAGTTTACAGTGCACTTTTGTCCTCTTAAGCTTCTGTAGGTTTCAAACATTCGATAGGAGACAAGTATTATATTAAGTTTTTTATGCAGGTAAGGATTTGAATGTTGTCATGTGTCTGTGAACCGCGTTAGCACTGTATAAAAGATTTATGATAATACTGAATGTGGTGGATGATCGGTAACACTCTAGCGTGGCATTCGGGAGAACGCGGGTTCGAATCACTGTCCGACCATCCAAGATCTGGGTTTCCAATAGTTTACCTAAATCACTCCAGGCAAATGATAGGGTGGTTCCAGTAAGAGGTCGTGGGAGAATTCCTTCCCGTTCTTTGCTCCCAGTTATTTTTCATCTCTAATGACCTTGCGTGCATAAAAAAAATGTAAATTCAATTTTAATGATATTGTGTTTGCCTTTAGTGTATATTTTGAAGCAGTAAAAGGAGTCTGTCACTACATTTACCTAATTGACTACGGAAATCCACTGAAGAATCGCATCAAAGTGACCCAGACCTAAATTCGAAACTGATCCAAAAATACTTCCCCTATAGCAGCAAGCACCGAAAGCTACATGTACCTTGGGGTGCATTTAGGTACTATATCTTGTGGTGGGTGAGCGATAACGTTCTGATCTCGCATTCGGCAGGGCGCAGGTACGACTCCCTGTTGGGGCACCCCGATTTGGGTTTTCCATGGTTTTTCCAAATCACCCCAGGTGAATGCCGGGATACTTCCTTCAAAAGGTCATGGCCGAATTCCTTTTCATTCTTGGTTCCCAGTCTTTTACCGCCTCTAATGACTTCGATGTCGACGAGTCGTAAAGCAATAAGCAAAGAGAAGTACTACACTTCCTTTGTTCCTGTAATGTTGGCCTACTTCGGTGCATAGATTGCTAAACAAAATTATTCATACTAGATTTGAAGAACATGCTATGGGGATGGTGGTGCGCGATTCTTGATCACAATATAGTGTACGAAAAGCCTGAGATAAATCTTAACTTCCCACCGGATCGCGTGTAGTGAGTGCTGAAGTTCTACGCATAACATTGTATATTTTTGTATGTGAGGTTTCCTGTGAGGCATATTTTGCTTAGTAGGCTAAAAGTAAATATTGTCAGAACCACTCAGTTGTGGTGGAAGACAACAGCTGGGTCGGTGGCCAGGCTCCGTTCGAAAGCGGTAAACCATCCTCACTTACGAGAAGATGGTAGCAGTTGGCTTGATACATGTAGTGTAATCGATAAACTGTGGATCACTGTATAAATCTGGGTGGTTGTATATAAAAGTGAGTAAAATGGAACGTAAAGTGAAAGTTCTAATCAGTGAAAATTACGGTCAGTATTATATCCTTACAATCAAATTCACTATGGTACTATCATTAGTGTAACGTTTCCTTCCCAACATTTAATGTTTCCCTGCTAATTTGTTTAAATATTTGTTACCGGCCTTCATTTCGGAGATTGACTGCATTCATTCCATATAATAACAAGGATAAAGGTCGAAACAGTTACAAAGAAGTAAAATACGTGGATATTTTGAATCACACCAAATAAACAATTGTATTCTGGAAAACTTGAGCACATTGATACAAAATCTACAGTTACCTTCAATCACATAAGTTCATTGTATTTTACCTCTTAGCTATGCTAAATATCTCATTATAATCTCTAAACGGCAATTATATACTTACTTCTAATGTTCTTAGTTTCCTTCAGTTTACAACCTGTAGCGAGTGTGAGTTCTTTGACTGACATAGAGAGAGAGAGAGAGAGAGAGAGAGAGAGAGAGAAACGATTTTTTTCATATTGGGCTCAGGCAGTCACCACTATCAATCAAATCGAAAACTGGAAAAAAGTGAGCAACACATTGAGCAGAAACTGAGCAGAACTGAGGACCCTATGGTCTCCTCGGGGCCTTAGATATATCCCCGACTAAGTGTACTTCTTTGGCGTGGTCCCTCTGCCACAGGACTCCACAGATACTACCCCTCCCAGAAGACACCTTTTTGAGTCCGAGGGTTGGCGACAGATCGAACTTCTCGGCGCCAATGGAGAAGGCGGGATGCTAGTACTTGACCTTTAAGCGTGGCCTCGCCGCCCTAAGGTAGCTTGCAGCCATCTCCTGAAAATCTAAAATAAAATCCATCTGTCTCACTCTCGCTGTGGCAACTTATGATTCTTAATTCTATCTCTTATTAATTACTTCTCACTCTCTCATAAAGTTCCTAACTAATAGTTCCAGAATTTTATACCTTAATTATGTCTTGTGGCATCACACTAGGAAACATTCAAAACTATGTTCTTCAAACATTCGTGGCTGAATAGTTGAATTATTTGACACATAACGTGCAGAAAACCACGGAAATGACAGTAAGTACCAGACCGAGCGTGGTAGGTGAACGGTTAACATTCTGGCCTCGCATTCGGGAGATCGCGGGTTCGAATTCCCGTCTGGGCATCCAGATTTTGGTTTCCATGGTTTCCCCAAATCACTACAGCCGAATGCCGGGATGCTTTCTTCAAAAAGGCCATGGTCGAAATCCCTCTAATGATCTTAGCCAAAGCACCGGACATACACTCACACAGGGGACGTCTATGTTGAAGGTGATTCGTTCGGTTCGACGAATGAGAACGCAAAACTTTGATGCTTCTGAGAAACTACATACCACCACAGACAAAAAATGCATAGAAAAACGATAGAAATTCTATTCGTCTCGGGAAATCCAAGGGAAGACCACCTTAGTTAAATTTTCTACAGAAAAAAAAACGTCTGTATGTGAATCACCAGTGTTGTTCCTTGAGCTGAGGCGCCGCACAGTGGATCGCGGAGGAACAACCGAGTTGGGCATGAGCGTAGTGGCCACCCCGATTACGGATTTTTTAGACTTTTTCCGGATTCCACAAGCCGAATGCCGGGAGGGTTTCCAATCTGCGCCTCATAAACCACACATTTCACAAACAAACAGAAATACACTTATTGCACGCTGGACATAGTAACATGTTTCACTAGCAGAAAGCATCTCTTCATTTCCCCCATTAGTACTTAGTATCACCTGGCAGCAGGCAGAGCCGGCGCTGGAATTCTCAAGCCCCGGGTAAGCGTTCTTAGCACCTCTCCACCCCCTCTTCCCGCACCGCCGACAAAATTGTTTACTTTAAACATTCATTTTTGTATAAAGTCAGAAAATTTTAATTCGAAAATGTTCAAAGTAGTAAGTGCAGTTTTTAAAACTTAGATTTGATTTCTATTTAGCTATGCACTCTGATTGGAGGGCTCCGGGTACATTTGGCTGCTTACCCTTCCCTCTCCCCCCTCCCCTCCTCCCTAGCCCCAGCTCTTGCAGTAGGTATAAAAAGCTTGGCATCAGTGACGGCATGCAGCCATAAATCAATAGCTCCAAATATGACCAAGCCAAGGATGAGTAAAAACCGACAAAGGCAACCGAAGCTTAATGTTGGGAAAATGTGATGAAGAAAAACGTAATCGCCTACCTTTCAACACTGAATGTGGCATTGTCTTTGACTTACACAAGATAGAAACGTCACACTGAGCGTCAGTAAATACATAACATCAGAAATAAATTCTTAGAGGATATTGTGTGGGAGGTAACGTGTAAGGTTGAAGGTTGAGCGCCGGGGACGGAGCAAGTCACGCCCCGGCCGTTGATATCCCGGCGGGTAGCGGTTTCATTCAATTGGGCGTCGGCAGGCGTTGGTGGCGGCAGACTGTGGCGGCAGAGCAGACCCTAATTAAAACAGCGGCACCAGGCTGCGGAGGCGCGTGCCCCGACTACGCTACTCGGGCGCCGTCCATCCCGCACCAACACCAACAAATACCTGCTGTGTACGCGGATACGGTCTCATAGTACGGGCGACCAAATAAACTTCTTCTTGTTACGGTGCCATACCCGATTCCAGATGTAGGAAGTTACCAAGCAGCATGTACCCCTTCATGGTAACTCTCATGTGAAGTTGCCTTCCACTGAGTAACAGTGTTACTGTAGGTGTTGGAATAAAAAACTTTGCTTCTATCCTCGTGACGGGAGCCTCATGTAATAAACTAGTTGGTTCCATCACGGAAAACCACATATAAGTAACTAACCTCGGAAACCAACAAACTTATCTTGCTGCTTCTGATCGCTAGCTCGTTATATAGTCTGGAAGACAAACTGGTTAATTTATCTTATCTGGACCCAACTACACCATTTGCTCTCTCTCTATTTTTTTTTTTTTTTTTTTTTTTGCTGTCGTCAGTCTTCCGACTGGTTTGATGCAATCCTCCATCTCTTCCTATCCTGTGCTAATCTCTTCATTTCTACATACCACTTACAACCCACGTCCTCAGTTATCTGCTTCATATATTCTAATCTCTGTCTTCCTCTACAGTTCTTAGCTTTGACTGTTCCCTCCATTAACAAATTAACCAATCCAGCATGTCTCAAAATATGACCTACAAGCCTGTCTCTTCTTTCTGTGAGCTTATTCCACAAACTTCATTTCTCACCTATCATTTCCAAATTCGTTCATTTCTTACTGTGTCTGTCCACTTAATTTTCAGCATTCTTCTGTAGCACCACATTTCAAAATCTTCAATTTTCTTCTTTTCCGGTATTCCTAAAGTCCATGTTTCGTTACCATAAAGTGCTGTGCTCCACACAAAGAATTTTAAAAAGTTCTTTCTAATTCCTAGATCAATATTTGAAACTAACAGTTTCCTCTTTTTCATGAAGGCTCTTTTTGCTAGCGCTATTCTGCTTTTAACATCATCCTTGCTTCGTCCATCGGTTGTAATTTTACTTCCCAAGTAACAGAATTCGCTTACTTCTCCTATTGCATTCAATCCCATTTTTATATTTAATCTACTAGTATTGGTATCCTTTCTGCTACATTTCATCACTTTTATCTTGCTTTGATTTATATTCAGTCCAAAATCTTCCTCAAGTATTTTGTTCATGCCGTTCAGTAACTTCTCAATATCTTCAGCCCGCTCTGCTAACAAGACAATGTCATCAGCAAATCGTAGCATACTGATTTTTTTCTCCCTGAAAACTTATGCCACATGGAAATTTTTCTTTGACTTTCTTCATTGCTTCTTCTACATATAGGTTGAATATTAAGGGGGATAGACTACAACATTGTCTCACACCCTTTTTAACTGATGCATCTATCATACTTCATGTTTATTTCACATCACTTTTTTTTTTTTACTTATTACTTTACGCCTCGTCGACGGCTAAGAGCATTAGAGACGGGATGGGACTGGGGACAAGGAACTGGAAGGAATTCGGCCATGGCCTTTTTGAAGGAAGCATCGTGGCATTCGCCTGGAGTGATTTGGGGAAACCATGGAAAACCAAATTCCGGATACCCGAACGCTCCCGAATGCGAGGCCAGAACGTTAGCCGTTCAACCACCACGTTCGGTTTTCACATCACCTCATACATTAATGTTACAATCTAACAAACAAAGAAAAATACTTCCTTTCATTTGCGTCTACATCATCCGTCACAAAACTCTTCCACCAACACACATTTCGTTGTTCAAAGGAAACTTCACATACATATGAGTTCTTGCTGTTCTAGATTAACTAAACAATTCATTATCTTTCTAACACGGTAATGCACCACTCAATACGTCCACCACCTTCCTTCTCGCCCGCCAGCAACAATAAGAGCTAGGCTCGCCTCACAATGCTTAGCCGCCATCATTGGTTTTCTTCGCGGACTCTCCCCAAAGATAATCTCACTCGCAGTTTACTGTTCAAACATACTCAAATACACACACTGCCTTCGACATACTCAATACAACAATTTGCAATACTTCTTGCCGAAATTAATTAAACAGCAATTTGTTAAACATAAAATACACACAAAATAACGAAAAAAATATTAATCAATAAATCTTATATATATATATATATATAAATAGACGTGTTTTTTCCTATATTTCACTCTTCAACCACCACTATATAGCGCACATCACTGGTGTTTGTGTGTGGTAGTAGCACTGAGTCATCCGTCGATAACAACGTTGGGTGAATTTCGGTAAATGTGGTAGTGTGGGAGATATGGTGGTTGAAATTGGCCGATCAGGATATTTTCGTATTTTGATCAAAGACATGTGTCTTCGTCTATGTCACTATGTTGCCACAACTACATAGCATAGACCATTGGTGTTTGTGTGTGGTAGTGGTATCGTGTGTCCTATCGTGGCCTATGGTAGTTAGATGTCGGTAGCTGTCAATACAAATCCTTTACAAACACGAACGATGTCGTGGGTACCAGCTAGTTTTAAATATACGGGAATTGTGTTTCCTCACAGTGTGGATGACTGTGACAGTGCATGTGTTCAGTATTACTTGTTTTGTATGAAATGAGAGATGAAGAAGGGCGAGTGTGACACGGCATGGGTACGTCCAAGCTTACATCCTCATCCCACGGACGAACCACCACCAACTGTGTCGTATGCAATACACACTGCAGAGTGGTTTCGTCTCGAACCCAGGACTTTCATGTACATTTCAGTGATTAGGAACTGTGCAGCACCACTTCTCCTACCCTGCCGGTCAAGTCTAGAAGGTGAAAATTTCTTCCACCGCCAGTACTCGAAACAACTAACGCCTTGTCAACATGAGATACCATCATGGTGTCGCAACCATCTGAGCCAACTGGGAAAATCCAATTAAACTATCTAAGGCATATTTTGAATAATTAGTAAGTGGAGAAAGACAGTGAGATACCTGGACGAAGCAAGTACAATTCGATCTGGCTAGTCGCAATTCATAGGGGAAGGAGTAAGAGAAAAATAGGCAAGAAAGCAGATTGTTCATTACTGCGATGTGGTGGAAAGTTGACGACGAGTAGAGGGAAGGGATGGATGCGCCTCAGGAATCCAGAAGTTAAATAAATCGGGGAATGGCAATGCGGCTGAGAAACTTATTTTTCAATCAAAATCAAATTGCAACAATCAAAAACTGAAAAATCAAAATAATCTGTTACTCAGCGTAAATACTGCGTTGCAGTGCGTGTGTGGGTGGGAACTGATGAAAACTTTTGGGTTAGTTTTTCCGCTCATGGAAAACTACTATGCATACAACATCTGATTTGGTGAATCTGCAAGGCTAGAGCTGACTTGCGTCAACTAATCATGATTTATTAGTTACGTCTGAATACCGTAAATTTGAAAATAATGTCTGGCTGTACTCTTCAGAAGGTCGGGTCAAAATACGAAAACTGATGTGGCTTGGAAAGGTATCTCGCCAGAAATCCGGTGATAGTCACTAAAAACAATTTGAGTTGGTTACACTGTGTCGGTAACTGAAGAAATTAAAAACTATTGTGTGTCCAATATTGATCTATCTTTCCGTCTAACCCAAAATTGAATGGATCAATAAATATTTGAATTTACTGCGAGAATATTTAACGGAAAAGAAGTTTCTAGAATTTCTAAGTGGTGATTAATATTATGAAAACAATTTTTATTCCCGCCACGCATTCTAACTTTTTCCTGAATTTATGGTGTATTTTTTAATTCATGGCGATTTATAGAACTTGAAGTTCAATTGTTAGGAACATATATGTTATGTGGTTTAGTTACAATGACAATTATTCGTGTGAAATTCAATTTAATCTACACTTATAATAAAAATATAACTAGAAAAAGTCTGTACGTCTAAGATACCCTTTTTTAAAAAATTGTTGAAGTACCATTTATAAGTTACAGATAAGGATCAACTGTTTTATTTCATTTCCCTTAAGGAAGAGCCCACGGTCTCGCAGGTAAAATGTGGCATGTTGCATTATGTCGAAATGCTGATAATACTCTGTGGGCGTTAATTGTGTTTCGATTAATGTACAGAGCTTGGGCTGCAGGTAAAATAGGGTTTGAAAAAAATGAGAAATTTCGGATAATGTTTCGTTGAACGCGTAGTTCCGCTGATAAACCGGGGTGTTTTTTCATTATGATGTGACGTCAAAAAACTGAGGAATGAAAATAAAAGTGTCCAAAAATTAATAACGAAATGTTTATCGTGATTCCAGAATTCAAGTGGTATTGCATCATTAGGAGGAAGTTAGGACAAGTTACAGTTTGGAGACTATTAATGCAAAAAAAAAAAAAAAAAAAATGCGTTCAGTGAGAGACAATGGACGAAATGAAGTTGCTGTTGACTGTGTCGATTTAAGACAGTAGTGTATACAATGAAAGTCCACAAGAAGGAAGTGCGAGCGAAAGTTTTAAAATATGTGATATACTTTTTTCACCATTTCTGTACCAAAACTCCGGTTATTTAACATGGGAATAGTTCTGTCTTGTATTAGAGAAAAGTAAGCGTAATATCACATCACGTAAAATATTTTCCTAAGTAACTTTTTGTTTACCTAAATATTAAGTTAAAACCCGAGTGGAGAGGGGAGGGAGAACTGTTGGAACAGATGGGTTGGAAGGAATTTTGCTATCAGATAACAGAGAAAACAATGAGAAGGTCCAGAGAAACAAATAACTAGGGTTTGGATCTTTATGACAAGTTATATTTTTTTCCTGCCTACTTTTTCATTTATAATGCGGTATTGAACACTGATTCAACGTTTGTAATTGTATTTAAACGCATTTTATATAACATATAAATTCATATTTAGGCCATTTTTTTGTTTTGTCATATTACTAAAATATTTATGGTCATACGATCATGTTTTGAGAAAAAATCTGGTAATTTTTTATTAGTACCGGGAATTCATTAGTTACAGATGAGAAGAAATTAGGATATTATACTCCGATTGTACACTGGAGGAAAAAAAAGTAATTCTCCCTGATTTGGTCAGAACTCACCAGTAAAGATTTAAAGTTATACAATTAATGTGACTCTCTAAACAATATTCCACCTACCTTTCAATCTCGACAGCAGTAGCATGCCTGTCGAGCCGCGTCAATCAATGTCTCACTGTCACAAATACTTCTGAAAATAATTCTCTGTCAGTTTTAAATCTGCAGGGGATTAGTGAGTACCGCCATACTGAAAACAAAATTTTCTGAAAGTGTTAAGTAACGGAATTTGCAGACGAGTATTTTGTAACTGATGAAAGAGTTATTTTCTGTAAACTATGTGAAATTAAAAGAAAGGGATTTCATGTGCAGCAACATTAAAATACAGAAATGCACAAGTGTAATGAATCACAGCATTAAGCTGCAAGCAGACAGCAACTACGTTTTTTTTTTTTTTTTTTTTTTTTTTTTTTTTTTTTTTGATAGCTTCATTTTCTTCCAAATTGTCAATTTTTTCTAAATACTTTTATGAAATCCGTCAACGAAGTGAACAATTAACACTTCTAATCAGCCTTGGAGAAATGTTTGGGTATATTTTATCATTTTTACGTCATATTAACCCATTTTTAAGGTCATTTTTATATGTATATTTCATGAAAATCTGAACCCTTCAAATAAAATATAACCACCTAACTCCTTTTCTCCTGTCACTATACCATAATTAAGTTATGGTAGGTTTCACGTGAAAATATGTTTCGTTGATAGGTTCCTTCAGACCGAGCGTGGTGGTGTAACGGTTAGCGTTCTGGCCTCGCATTCGAGAGGACGGCGGTTCGGGCATCCAAATTTGGGTCTTCCATGGTTTCACAAATCACTTCAGCAAATGCCGGGATGCTTCCTTCAAAAGGCCATGCCCGAATTCCTTCCCATTCCTTGCCCCCCATCCTTTACCGTCTCTAAAAACCTCGCTGTTAAGAGACGTTAAGCAGTTAAAAAAATAATAATAAGCTTCCTTCAGCTTGGTTTAAGAGCTTGCCAAGTTCTTGATGTGGGACCTACTCCAACTTTTCCAGTTGTGCTGTAGACACCAGCAAATAGTGCACTTACTGCATTATTAATTATCAACAGATTATTCGTAAACTAAACTCTTTCGAAAGAATACTCTTGTAATATTCCAAACCAATTTTATTTATTAAATATTGCTGTAATTCATATAAGTTACACACTTCAATTCAATTCACCAGTAGTTATCTTTTATACAACTTCAAATATATAGACATCTCCATAAAACAAATAAAGTTCTTTTACGCCCTCAACATAATACTATAAAGATGAAATGGAGCTATTCAAATCTGCTTCAGGTTAACATTCATTATCCTGTAGTGCACCTTTTGCATCCTTTTCCCTTGGCGGATGATGTTTGTCGTTTACAATTGACATTCAGAATTAAGCTTTAAAAACGATTTTTGCGCACCTCAGTATTTTGTACCTGTGTGCGTGACGCGCTGCAGGACAGCCGTGGCAGCAGGTAGAGGAGGGCGTGCGCGATGAGAGTGGCTGTCGGCTCGGAAATCGGATGCGCACGCTGGTCGCTCCTAAAGCTATTTCCCGGGCGCCAGGCGACCCGGTTGCCAAGGCAACGGCGAGTCGCGTGCCCCCGCGACCTGCAACCCGCGCCACGCGTCCTTCACCCCTACTGGTGGGACACAGCCACATCTGAAAAATATTACGCTTTACATGTCGTTGGTAATGTAACAGTACGAAAAATTCTAAGAACGTACCAAACATATATATATTTAAGTACTTTGCGCTGTTGTGAGAACTTCTTTTCATAAAGTCTCTTTTGAGACAAGTTAGAAACAATATTATAGTCAGTGGTAAGCAGAGACACTTGAAAACCAACATCTTTAGCTGTAAGTGATCGTTCTAAAAGACTAACAAAATTCAAGCATACCAAGAAATTACTAGACTCAGTAACTGTCCTGTGATTAACATCACATAGGTAAGTTTCTCATGCACTCTGTAATTATGATAAATGACCTAACGCAAAATATCGTGATTGATCTGTTAAGTGCCTTGTAGTTACTGCTTTTACGCCTAACACAAGTTTCTAGTTAATGCTTATTAAATTGAACAAATCTCACAATTTTCATTGATGAAAGGTTGATAATTGCGTTAAAATCGCAGTAACTTCATTTAAACTCTTCCATTTATTTATGACCACTACAACCTACCCACTGCTTATGTAAGTCATTTACTTATACTGACGCTTATTACGTTTCTTGTTTTAATTACGCAATATGCAAATCCTACTTTTTGGTCAGTTAATGACAAATATAAATATTTCTACGACATTATTTTTACCTATAGTGATCCTCTACATCTTCTGCCAGTGAGGAAATATATGTTTTGACATCATTTTATACCAAGGTGTATTTCCACGTTTGCCTTTCCAGTTATAAATACTGTTCATCTTTTTCATCAACTGAAATTAACTCTAAAACTGTTACCCGGAATTAAGTCTCGATTTATCCTTTTCAAATTAGACTATAAAATCATTTTAGACTCCTTCTTGTATTATAAGAAACTTTAAACGACTTTACGCAGTATTAATATTATCATTTCACGACTTTCAAATACATAAATATTTTGTCTGGCCGCCAGTATTAAAAACTAATTTCACACCCGCCAGATCAGCTCAATTATTTTCCTCCATCCGTATATTTTCATTCTCCACATTCTTCTTCTATCAAGTCCTCCATAAGAGCATAATCGATTCTTCACCTCTATATATAATCACCATTGGTAATCCACACATATCTTCTTGCTGCCAAAAGAACCATAACATGTACTTTATATTCTCAATGAATAAAATAAATATTTTTTAATCTATGTTTATATCTAATAGTTTATAACTTAACGTGACGTATGATCGGTACACCACATTTTCAATCATGCAGTTAATTAATTTTATATTTTTATCTATATATATATAGGTATGGAATCTACATAACCCGGCCACGCTTCGCGTTGGCTTAGTCTGATATGAGATGAATAGGGAAGTAAATGAAAGTAACCTACCAAACATAGATTCAGTGAGGAAACATATCACTCAATTTAATAGCGGGTTTGTTGTTACTGTGGACTCAAACGAAAGGAAGAAAAGGTATTTTTTCCACATAACAACATTTTTATTTTAAAGGTAGTGAATGGAATACATTTTTTATTAGTTTGTTTTGTGGATAAAAATAAGATCAGACGGTTTACCGACTCTTGAGCAAGCGACGTATAATTACTCACGAGAGAAGCATTCGTTTTCTAAATTCAAGATTGTCTTTGCGCTTTATTGATAGTTGTGGCGAAAGCAAGGCGTATTGCAAATTGAAGTCGTTTGAACTCGAACGGCATGTTGGTCGGAATGAGTGATATTTGTGGAAGTAGTACGTCTTCAAATGTATGAGGTCCAGTCAGAATTGTTGGTTTAATTAGATTGTTCATCATCTTTTTACTACTAGTCGTGAGCCATTGCATAACTTAGGCTGATTTTGTTTTGGAGTAATATAATGGAACTCCAATTTTCAAATTCAGAATGTGTGACGGTAATACGAGAACATCAAGTGAAATAAGAAATTCCGTTGTAAGATTCACTACTCTGGTTTCTCACGGAGGCAGTGGATCTCCCTACCATTTTCGAGATATTTGCAAAAATCTGAAAGGTTTCAAATGTAAATTTTGTTAAGCATGGTGATGGGAGAGAGTATGTGGGTTTTGAAAACCTAAAGTACACAATCATTTTCTCCTTGTTTTAAAGTATACTTGTACAAAGTTCATTCAAAATCAGATAAAAACTGTGAACTTCTACAAACAATTTTGGAAATTAAGTGGGGTGGGGCAAAAGAGGAAGAACGGTTGAGCTTTTGCAAACGAATTATAGGCAGTATTTTTCAATTTTGAAGTACATATGTGCAAACTTCATTAAAAATCGGATAGAAACTGTAGCTTTGTATAAAGAACATTGATAAAAAATAATGGGGTGGAAAGAGAGGAGAGGTTGAGTTTCGGAAAACAAAATGTAGACAGTATTATTTCTGGTTGTTTTAAACTAAACGTGTGCAAAGTTTCATAGATATCGGGTAAAAACTGTGGGTATCTATAAAGAATATTGAAAAAAATTAAGGGTTGCAAAGAGGGAGAGAGGTTGAATTTTTACAAACCAAATATTGACAGTATTTTTTTCTTTGTTTTAAAGTAAATGTGCTCAAATCTGCAACGAAATGAGATATAAAATGTGGGTTTGTATAAAAATTAAAGGGTGTAAATGGGGAGAGAGTGTAGTTTATATATATATATATATATATATATTAAAGAAACCTTCTTCATTCCTTCCACCACGTCCTCCCAAAATTTCTAGTCAATCGACTAACTACTTTTCGAATTATGCGAGCACAAACATGCGTAGAAGGAATTTTTATATGTAAGGATTATGTAACATTTAATATTTACAAATATCTCCATGTCACCTGACTTTAATTTATAAATGTAGACCAGGTAATAAAAAAACCTTCAAAGGTGCAAAAGTTAAGTTAGCTTCATTGTTAATTAATAATAGATTGTACTACAACACATAAACAACTAAGACGTAATTTGTGGAAAAATTGTGCAACGATAAGTCTACACCACAGTTCAGGAGTAAATAAATTCCCGTGCATATAAACAATACTTATAAGATATTCCGTACTTACAAAAAACTAAGAAACTATTTTAATAATATGGTATAACTATTGCTATACGGCAGCTCTCAGTTAAACAAATTTTTCGTGAACTTGATTCACAGTCAGAACTTGTGAATGAATATGTCTAAAATAAATAACTGTAAAAGATATTGAGTTGTTTTAATGCTAACATTTGAAATCAGCTGCAGACTGCATAACCTTAAGGCATAAAAATCATTACACTTAAAACTGTATCACACAATTAGACCTTAAATCCAATCCTTAGAAGGTACCCGTGCTGTATTTCGTCATTGTATTAAAATTACATTATGTTATTTTAACTTTATATTGTGGAAGCAAAACCAGTAACATATCAATAATGAGTGTCTTGGAACCATCAAAAGTCCTCAAAAATCTACTGGGAACTCAACAATTGTTACAACAGCAGACATATTGGATTATGTTTAAAATAATTTTCCACATTACAGTGAAATTTCAGACTGTCTTATAACTTCATATTTTAGCAACCAAAGTAATTAATTCTTCAGCGCCATTTCATGGTTACTTTTACTGTTGATGAAAACAAGCATCAATGTAATTTTCAATGCACATCAATAACGTTGAATAAAGCCTTTTTTCTGTGAAAGAAATTATTTATTTTGTAGAGTAACCATCAATCAACTAGTTTTTTTTTTGCTATTTCATTCCTCCCAGCTGAATGCTGGGAGGCGGGGCTGCTGGAGAGTCACGAAGACACTTTTCAGCCAATCTACTCTACGGAGAGGGAATGGCGATGGAAGATCGGCCGTGGCCTTGTAGGTAACCATCCCGGCATTCGCCTTGAGTGGCTGGGGAAAACCTCAGCCAGGATATCCGAACAAGGTTTGACCCTCGTTCTCCCGAATGATAGGTAGGAGGCCGAAAACGGCCTCCTCCCATCTCGTTGCAATCAACTAGTAAATCTGAAAGCTTTATGGCAAGTTCTCATCAATTCAAAAACAGATCCGGCACTAAACGCGGAACAAAAATAAACGAAATGTGGGCAAGCTAGCTGTCTGCTGTCTAGAAGAAGTAATATAGTTAGCCAAAATATTTCTTTCCGGAAAAGTTAGCATAAGAAAATCAATCCCTTAAATATATTTAGCTCTTCTGCGAGATTCTCATCGATTATTGAATTTCGATGACCACTTATTCATCATTTTACATATTTCTTGCAACCATTTTTCGTTTCCTGTTTATATCATTTCTAAAATATCTATACCTCAGTTAAACTGCATCCTGAATAATTTCGTGCCGTATCCTCTGATCAATTAAAACTAAAATATGCGTGATGTTGGGGCAGCTTCCTGACCCACCAGAATCCAGCTGATTTTTTTAATATGTTTAACTGTTTTCTAATTCAGGAAATTCCGTTATTTCCCAGTTTAAATTCCTTCCCGTGTATTTCTTATACCCACATTTACAGTTCCTGAGAATTTCTGAATCATTGTCTCGTTTCTTTGGCGTGTGTAAATCCCCATTTCCTCTTGAACTTCAATTTGCGTTTAATTTCTGCCAAACTGTTGCCAGCTATCAAGTTTACTTCCCAGTATAGACATTCGTTTTAATGGTTATTTAACCAATATATACTGATGACTTTTTGAATATAATGGAAGTTTCTCTTTGTGTATTGAGCTTATATAAATATTAGATAACGTGTTTGTTATGATTCCTTCCTCGTTCATTCTATGCTTTACGTAGTAGTTTATTGTAGAAATTAAACTTTTCAATTGAAAATAAGTAATAGGAATGTGATCCAGTTGATTGGATTATAGCATAGCTCCGGATTCCATTACATCGAATTGTAGCGGAAGTTACTCTATTGCGCAAAAAAAGACTCCCTTGATCAAAAAGTCCTTGAAATGATTTCTCTGTTCTGTAATGAGAAGGAAATGATACTGCATTACGGAAGAGCGTGTTCATAAGCCGCTCTGCGATCTCATTTCCTGTCCGTGAACTCTCACCCACCGTTCTCTATCTCTCTCGCTCTCTCTCCAACTCTCCTCTTTCGCGTTTTCCTACCCATTTCTACCTTTCTATCTCTTTCATTTAGCGTGAATGAGTTGCAAAACACGATGGCGGTGATTTTGTGGTGCGTGCCTTCCCCGCCACACAATACCTCTTAATTGCAATAATAACGCCTTAATTAGATCCGAGATCACAAAAGAGCGGTCCTCCCGAGCAACACTTGCCAGGTGCTTTGTGGCATGTGTTCTCTATTGAGACCCTCTCACTACGGTATAGCCGGCATTACTCCGCCCGTATCTCGTTCCCCCTGCTGGGCACCTTTCCCTTTCAGCTGCACATTAATAAGGTTCTAAATATCTTTCCCTTCACTATTAATGAAATTTATTTGCATTATTTTTTATACCTTTCATAAAATTAAATGAATACTGGAACTGAATTGTTTAATAAAAAGCTTTTAATTATTAATTTTCTTCATGTCTCATCGATATCGATATCGTTAGAGGCTGGGGTGGATGATGGACAGCGACAGGGAATGAAATCTTCCGCTTACATTTAATAATGACACAATACCAGCAACCGCTTGGAAAAATTTTGGTAAATAACGGACATCACGATCGCCATACCGAGCATAGAACTGAGGCCATACTGTGGAAAGTATTTACGTGTAGAAAGCTTGATCTCAACTATATTCGCAACTAACGTTAGCCGGGTAACTTATTAGCCGTAATGACACCTATCATAAAGCAGCACTTTTTTATAACGAAATCTTTTTATTATTATTATTTCTTTACTTATGGCATGAAGTCTCGTCGACGTCATTACAGGTGGGATAGGATTGGGGATAAGAAACGGGAAGGAATTCTGCATGACCTTTTGAAGGAAACATCCCGACATTCGCCTGGAGTGATTAGGGAAAACCATGAAAACTCCAAATCTGGACCAGTCACCCACCACGCTCGGTATATAATAAAATCTGAGTGCATTTATTCATAACTATTTTTTTTCCTTTTTTTCTATTCAGAAGTTTCGATGTTCATTTCTGTTCATGACCATAGCTGTTGGTAGATTCTCTTGCATACAGCGATGCTTTTCCTACTAATTGGACAAATTGTGGGATTATTAAGGCCAACTATAGTAAGTCACTAATATGTTGCAGAATGCGAGACTAGACAAGCATGACGAGGTGAGCGTGCACGTACGGTGCAGATGCTTGTGAGATGCTCCACGAGCTTGTTGCAGTGAATACTATAAACAGAGTGTCTGTTGCCAGGCTGGACATGACGTAGGCGGGCAGTGGATCCAGTACTGCTATAGTGGACCAACACGTCAGGAAGACAATAGTCTCGGTGAATTCCAACTAAGTTGTTGTTATAACCGATTTACAAGGGATTCACTTATAATTCAGTGTATGTATTAACGTGTGAATCGGTACTGTATTTGTCAGAAAATTTTTGAGATCAAGTGTTACATCAAAAGTGTTAATGCCGGTTTGTTTTTCCCAAACACTCTTTTAATTACTATGTCATTGCGTATTTCTGTCTCTAAATCATTTAGTTTTTATTGTAATAGCTGGTCTCCAATAGTTCTTGCAATTAATCTTTAGACATAAGTGGGGAAATAACACAATTCTATGATATTTGAGTTGGTTTTTCAAACAGAATCGTAGGAAGTTAGTTTCTTGCAAAACATTTCATCTAATAGCTTGTAGCAGTCTGTTTCCGAACGCTCGATTTTTATACAAGTAAAACAATTTTTAATACAACATGGTATCTATCCTCTGAATGCTCGCTGTTTGTATGGTCTGGATGGCCAGGTATCGTTTCCTAGAAGGTCATCTCTGGTGTTTACAAGTCACGGTGTGGCCGGCCAGATTGACCCAGGGGTCTGTCTGTTGCCAGTTCAAAGGGAGTGAGCGACAGTTACCGCTAGTCTCATTCCCCTGGGACCTCCAGAAACAGCCGTGTGTCAGAGGGAGACAGATTAATGAAAACAACGTGTCACAAGGACAGAAAATTACTGACGTGATAGGGCTGCACAGTACGTGACACGCGTCAGCGAATACAAACGCTTGAAAGTGTGAGTGTGGAACAGCCAATCGCCAGGTTGCGATTTGGTAGTTATAACTAATTTATGGTTGTTGCTCTTTGATGGCCAATATCGGATGTATCCCGCCCCGCGGATGTGGAAAACGCCTAATGTGGGCGTGACCGAGATATCCTTAGAAGTGTGGCGTTGTCTTGCGCCTTGACCTCTGAGTGGAGTGGTCAGTGCAGTTTCCGGGGGAGAAGGCGCTGATTACAATGCCAGTGCAAACAGTGCGACTTACACTGCAGTGCATCATTGCCCTCAGTCTATACGAGTGTAGTGTCATTTGTGACTACTGTGAGTGAGCAAGCAGCATAAAGCTGCGTTCTCATGATGTCTTCTTAACGGAGGCCTCCCGGGACGGGACGGGACGAATACTCAACAACACGCCATGGGAACAGGGCCACCTCTGCTAGCGGGGACGAGACGCAGCTACCCACTCTATGTCGGTAAACATTACAGGCGTGTGTAGTGGTGCGCTGTTGCCATCGGTTTGCAGCAGAGGTGCGCACCCCTTCTGTTGCTGTAAAGTGCTTTGTGCCAAACGACATTAAGCAACGTGGTGGGGAGGTGGTGGCGAGGTAGCGAGGGCTAACCTGCGGCGCGCGCTCTTCCCTACACTTCGGCGTGCGTCGTGCCGCCTCCGTTACAAGATGTCGTGGGAACGCAGCTTTAGTGCGACCTCTCACATAGACGCGTTGATTCCACGCCACTGGCTTATTGTGATTATCATCCGGTGACGTTGATCGTAGTGCAGATTTCCAACGATCTTTCCTTGCCGCCGTAAATTATCTGCTCACCGCAAATTTATTCTTTGGCGACTGTAGGGTTCCCCAATACATTGTGTGTATTACAAAGGTATGGCCCGAGCGAATAACTACAATTCCCATTTTTATCAATAAATTCACCTGTATTAATTTGGGGAAACCATGGAAAACCCAAATCTTGATGGCTGGACGGGAATTCAATGAGAGAGAGAGAGAGAGAAACAGAGTACAGAACGTTCGATTATCATTAACGCATTATCAATGCTAGGATTCATAGTACGGAAGGATAACAGGTGCAGGGTCTAATACAATTAATTAACCATTGTGTTCATCACAAGCTGTGTTTAGGCAGATAATATCGTATCGATCATTCATACCCGTTCTAGGACCTAAGTAATGCGAACCTGCTAGCTCAGTTCTTATTAATAAAAAAAATAAAATATTGCATGTGTGTTTTACCGTTCGTTTAATTTTTATTCTTGTGATCACAGTTTACTAATAAAGAGGTGTTTTGGCGTAGTCACCAGAGGTTACCTCTATCTTAAACGACAACCGCTTAGCCTTCATTTCAACTGTTTCTGTCTACGTTTACTACCTTCCTCAAGATTTGTTCACAATTAATTTTAAGAAGTTTTCGATGGTCCAAGAGAAATGATCGATAGCTAACCCATATTTCTTTGTTAAAACTAACACCAATGCAAAAGTTGATTCGGCCCCTCTTCTAGCGACAGGAATTGATTAGTTTCGGAATCAATCAGTCAGGATTTCTGAGTGAAGTGTAGAGCTGGTTATGTTTTAGTTTCATGGTTATTGGTATCCCGTGGAGACTGCCGCTACGGGGGCTGTGTTTGCGGCCGCTCGGCTGCACCTGGCGGCTCCACTGGTGGTCCGCTGTTGTCTCTGCACTCGACGGGGGCTCTCGGGGCGACAGCAATATGGCGGGCGCTGGCGCTCGCCTCTGTTTGTGTGTTTGTGCTCGGGACAGGACCTGACCGGGCCGGCTGACGAGTGCTTTGCTTCCGCTTCCGCACGGAGCACTTTTCCAGGAGAAGAGCGCCACGGCTGCGATGTGTGTAACTCGATCGATCACCGCCCTGCGACGAGTAAAGTAACAAGGAAAGCCACCCTCAGTCCGGGAGTGCTTGCAATTGAGCTTTAGGTTAATCAGAACTGAGCTGCAAAGTCGTAAAATGCAAAAACCCTTGACGTGGTTGAGGACACACTTTAAACACTAAGACCAAACTCAATAGGTAAGACTTTGGCCTGGTATTCGGAAGGAATTGGGTTCAAATCTCCGCTTGGCCACACAGACTTGTTTCCCAAGATTTCCTGAAACTCTTCCAGACTAATGCTGGGATAATCTCAATCCTAACGAGGCGTAAAGCCTAAATAAAAATTTAAAAAGCCAACAAACGCTGGGAACTGCTTGCTTCGTATAAATGAAAATCAGTTATAAAAATTTACCTATTCTGGAAGATCGCACCGCACACTGTCATCAATAAAAATACACATGCCAGAGAAGTATTTTCAATGTAGAAATATGAATGTAAGCAATTTTCTCTTAAATGCTGTGTACCTCACTCAGTGGGTTTGCTTCTTCTATTATCTGTTTCCCGTTCATCCGTTTTATAAAGCAGGTAATGAGTCACTCGTCTTGAAACTACGTATCTTTGAAGAGATTCTTAGAAGTAAAAATAAACTTCCTGTGTTCAGTGTTCCGTAGAAATAGGCAGTTCATAGAACGAAGGGAAAAGGCAGTCCCATGAAGGTATCTTTCAATGTTACCCAAAAAAAGATACAGACCATCTCATGCTTGATGTCTACATTTTTTTTACACCTTGCAATCGTTGGGGTACATAGAGACAGGAAAGGATTGGGCACAAAGAATCAGAAGAAATACGGCCATGGCCTTTTGAAGCAAAAATCGTGGCAATTATCTGTATTGATTTCGGAGAACCATGGAAAACCGATATCTGGTTGAGCGGACGTGTACTTGAGCCTGCGTGATCCCGACCGGTAGTACCGCACACGTCGCGCTTGTTTTTAAATGGCAGGATATCTCTATATTACCTCAAAAACTGGTGGATTTCGTCAATGGACATCGTTGCATTCCACAATGAGATTATCTTTTCGTAGTGAGTGTTCAACGGGAGCTTTGAGCAATCACATACGCTTGAATGGGTTCGGGGCTAACACTTGACGTTGCCAACTTCTGTCGCGGAGAAGATATGTAATGCCACCCTGGCACAACAGATTAATACTTTCAGTGAATATGAAAGCAGTATCGTTAAAATATTGAATGGACTAGTAGCAAAATAATAATAATAATTTGAATAGAGCTCCTAGGCAAATATTGCAATTGGTAACTTTTGACTAATTAGTCCACTATTTATTATCTGGATTGATTATTATCAACATTGGTGCATAGACAAATAACTTTAGGAACAATTGATTACAATGCGAAAATATAAAGTTAAGTTTGTAATGTGTAATTTACAGTTTATACAAAAACCAAACCTCGGAAATTACCTCAGAGCATCTCTTCTTATTCGTTTACTGGCCGAAACAGAACAAAATTTCTTACTTGCGAACCAGGAATTGTTTATGACTGTTGCAATACTCAACGTCAAGCCAAGGTAGCACCCACGCAGTGAGGTCAAACTGTCCGCTCCATCCATCCCGATCTCTGCTTCAAACGATGGAGACACCAAGGGGACTTACTTCATTCCGCAGTCCTGTCAAGCAGCATATTTCCCTCTTCCACCACTGTAAGCGTGCTGAAAGCGCGTCATGATGCTATGGAAGATGAAAATACTTATGTTCTATCACAACCAGTCGCATTCATGTCACGGAACTTTCAGATATGCCTAAGAGAACATTACACAACTTATGTTACATTTTATGGTACCGTCCCTCAACCTCATGGATCAAAGCAACATCACTTTTTATTGCAGTGCTTTTGTTCAGTCCATCCAGCCCGCTTGCAAAATAGCTTTCACGGGAAACACTAGGAACAAGGCACCTAAGTTCTATGGAATTCATAGACCTCTCCAATAAAGTCGAGTCACAGTGTCTCCTAACACGGGGCACAGAAAATAGCTTTGTCATTTAACAATCGATCCCCGGATTCACCCGCAGTCTTTTTTTAAAGTTAGGAGCTTCAATAAAACATAGACGCCGTAGGATAGGAGTTTCTCTCGGTGCGGGCGGTGAGCATTAATATATTCTCGGATGACGAGACGAGTCAGCAGGGAGTTTTCACACGATATCGTGAATCGAATATCACGTGTCATATCACAAGCTTAAATAACCAATGTTAATAGCTTAGGTGCAGGAATGCCACCTTTCCTTGCATCCTACCCTGTTACAAATATCAATGGCGTTAACAATTTTAAGACTATATTTTAACCTCGCGTTAGATTTAATTGACAGTACACCTTATGAACTATCTTTAGGTCAAACATGGCAAGAAAAACAAATATCAGCACCTGAAAACATGTTATTTTTCTGTGTTTCAGTTTCATCATCACTGTAGGAAGGTGGCCGTAAAGTAGTAATTAAATACTAAACACGAAATGTAAGATGTAAAAAAAAAAAAAAAAAAAAAAAAACATATCTGTAACTCACTATGAATTGGAAACATGTTTATGTGGTTGGCAGAGATAAGTTAGGTAGTGTATAACGCGTATAGGCAGTGGAACTGAGGAAAGAACAGATCTATAATCCTTCGATTACCACTGTATATTAATGGTCGTGGTGCATTTGGCATCAATGTCTAGCTGCTTTGAAACCCAAAAAGTATCCGCACGTCATGGGAACTTTAGACAACGGACTGGATGATCTTCAAGTCTGTTTTCAAACAATTTGCTCTGAACTATTAGAAGTCAACCTTAGACAAATCTTAAGGCTGAAATAATACATCTATGACCTTAGGAGTTTTATAAGCCACCTGTGAGATCATAGATCTCGAATAAAATATAATAGAAAGTATTTTCCTTAGCTGTAGCTTTTCTTTAAGCCAAGAAGTGTAATATTAGCATTAGGTCACCAGTATTAGTTAAAATTCAGCTTCGGATAACCTGAATTAAAATACTTGTCCTTCTTGGACTTGATACCTTGCCTTTTTTATGCTCTCAATATTGATTAAGTCTATCTTTAATAGTAATGAGTGTATTAATTATTTTGCCTTACAAGACATCGATTCACAATTCATTAACTTTTATATAATATTCTTTGTAATGTATAGCGATCACATCCGATATTTACACAATATTAAATATTATTTTACAATACATAACTGATCATCTTGGAGTGTTCCTCATACATAGTCCAATCTCTCATAACATGAAAATATCCTTCATCTTATCTTCTTTTTTTATTGTTTTTATTCTCAGCTCAGTCGCTCTGCACTGCATTGAATATTCCATAGAGTAGTACCTAGGCTCTGATATATTCTCACATCTTTCGACTTCTGTTCAGCATGCAAGAATTCGCGTGACATTTGATTAAAGTTGATTGAAACTATGTCACTTAATTGGCCAGACAGTCCTTCAGGACTTCCTGATCAATAAAGCTATACACAGTTTATTAAATAGTCAGTTATTTAATACATTTCCCACTAACTTAAATGTCATTTATCTTAAAATGATTTTAGGTCATTTGTTGATTAGTACTTTACGCCTCGTTGACGTCAAGGTCATTATTGCAGGCAGGATAAGGAACGGGAAGGAATTCCGACATAACCTTTTTCAGAAACCACCGCGGAATTCACCTTGAACCATACCGAAATCTGCTTTCCAAATGCAAGGACCTTATTTTTTGCTTAAGGTTTTACGTCTCGTTGACGTCATTATAGGCGGGAAAGGACTGGGGGGTAAGAAACGGAAAGGAATTCAGCAATGGCCTTTAGAAGGAAGCATCCCGGCATTCGTCTGGAATGATCTAGATGCCCTAACAGGGATTTGGATGGCCGAACATGGATTTGAACCCGAGTTCTCCCAAATGTGAGGCCAGAGCGTTACCGCTCACCTACCACGCACTGTCATAGGCTCGGTGTAAAGGTGCCAAATACGTAGGTTCGTACATTTAGGTTCTCTCTAAACATATGCTCCAGAAGAATCTGAAAGTGACTGAAAACTGCGAATCAGGAATTATCATCAGATACGGGGTACTCAGCGCTGTAAAAGATATGTGGTGAGGTGGACTTTAACCATCTAGGTCTACAACTTGCGATGATCTCTTCTTTTCTTGAAATAATTCTGACCCCTCTTGACTTGCATCGCGTCTTCAGCCGTTGATTGGACTTTCGTAGATATTTAGTGATCTGAGTTGTTGATCTAGATACGGTTTTTTGAAATGTAAAAGTTGTTCACAAGAGTTCCTTGTTTATTTCAATATCTAAAAATCTGCAGTAATAAACATTTTTGTCGACATATGCAGGGAATAGATATCTAATTTTTCACGAAACCTACTAGCTTACTTTGACTGACTGAATTTAGATAGCAGTGGCCAAAATGGGGCGTTGTGTCCTGCTCGCAGTTACGACTGTTTATTGCTTCTCTATCGCATATCAGCAAGACAGGATCCATTTATGAACCGTAAGGATGGCGACATGCAATACTGATCAGACAATCGCATACACGAGCTCTTCAAGTGTTCTGTGCATGATTCCTACATGTAAGGATTTAATGGACAAATTTTACCGATACCCAAAGGACATGAGCATTGCACAAATATTACGACGAGCAGAAAACAAAGTGATACGAACAATTTACGAGCACAGTAGTCTACTGTAAAACCACGCAGTAAATAAATGTTGCGTGGCATTAATGGTCTAGCAAGGAAATTTAATTTTTCGTACATTGCTACCTTAACCCGATAATCCTACTGGCGGACAGGGAAGTATTGGAATAAGAAGTAGCGAGACTGGTGGCTTTCTCTATGGGAACAAAGTAAAGTTTTTAAGGTGAAGTTATGCGCAATGAATTTCCGATAGAGAAAGGGAATTTACAAATGATAATTGACACAGGCTCCCACTATCGCCATCATTAATAATTACTATTAACTTTGTTAAACTATACACGGCATAAAGTGCCAGTATTACATCCGTGGAAAATTCTTTCGGAATAATTTCCTTTTTCAACCGCCACATCCGTCGAAAAAATATATTTGGCTCTTCTTTCTCTCATTAGTGCCCTTTATCGACTAAACAAATACTGCCAAACATCAGATATCTCAAAATGAATCCTCGCAGGCCTATTGTTGGAAGTTTTTCAATATCATCTTCCGCAAAATCAAAATTTAGCTTTCTGCGTAAATCAGTGAATTAATCAGTCTTTCTGTAAGGTATGTAGAATTTATTTTATTAATGTATTAATATTCATTAAGTTGGTATTTAAATAATATATTTCAATGAGTGGGAGTAGGTTTTTTCTGATTGTTATGGAAAGCAACGTTGAACATGATTCTTTTTATAAAATTAAATTCATGCAAAAACAATTCAAATTATGAAACAGTAACTGAATATAATAGTTCGGTGAGTTCAATGGAATGTAATAAAATTCGAAGTTCTGAGTACACGCAATATCGTCTACCCTAAGAAAAGATGTATAAGGTGTATTGTGCTACGTGTTGTAGAGTAATGCTAAAGTATACACTGATTTATGTTAACTACCCCCTGGAGAGACTGATGTCTGTGTTGTTGGTGGCTGTTATTCTGATTTACTTGCCATAAGATTATTACAGTTATTCAATTGATAAAGTGCATAATGGTTAATGAATATGATAAAACACGTAAAAATATCATCAAATATCATTACCACAATTACTCTAATATTTTAGTTCCGATCACAGCACACAGGCTTAATATCCTAAATATCTGACCACAAGTACTTAAATCGATATGAAAAAAGGTTTGCTAGAAACGTGTATGACACACAGTCCTAAAAATCTAATACGCCCCGAGGTTAGCAAAAATGAAATCCGTGGAAAGTGAAAAATCAATACTTAAAAAATGTTCCTATCTTTAGGATGGGATGGAAGTACATATTAACAATGAATTTACAAGGAATTAACAGCACCTATGTAGCATAAATCTCTAATTTGTAACTAAAAACACAAAAAGTAATGAGACATAATTAAATTTTAATATTGACTCCTTAGCTGGCCTAATATTCCGGCAGACTACTGGATTAAACCGCAGGGAGGCTTAGCTGAGTTGAGAACCTTTTAGACCGCTCAGACTTTGTTTCGCGGTTCTGGAGTGGACAGTTCCCTTTCTGAATGGTTGTGGCTCTGAGTCTCCGGTACTCTGCTGTGAGTTGGTGTTTTGTCGCACCGGCCGCCTCTATCGTCAGTTCTCATTAACTTCACTTCCTGCGACGGGGTAAACTTTTCTTCCTGCTCTCGAGGAAACTTCCTCCAAGAAGAGGGCGTGTGAGGATTTATCGTGTGCTGAGGGCGTGATTTCCACGGTGCAGCAGAAGGTGGGCAACTGCGGATTACCTAATGAGCCTGGTGTCCTGAAACTCAAAATACCTTCCACGTAAGTCGCTATAGCACTTAATGATCTTCCAGATCTACTTGTACAGTTAGGGACAGAATTTGCGAGCCTTTTCGCCTTTTGATAATGCTTCGTGCTCTAAATAAGTCTTCCTGAAGAAACAATATTATTAGTATGTGTTAAAACTAAAAGTGTTAAAACCAGCAGTTCTCGATACATTCCACAAATATAAAAGGAATGTGTAGGTAAATCTCACGCGCATGCACACATACACATGAATTATTCTCTGCCAAAATACACTTTTTTTTACTTATTGCCTTACGCCTCGTCGACGGCTAAGGTCATTAGTGGCGGGATGGGACTGGGGCAAGGAACGGGAAGGAATTCGGCCATGGCATTTTTGATGGAAGCATTCCGACATTCGCCTGGAGTGATTTGGAGAAACCATGGAAAACCCAAATCTGGATGCCCGGACAGGGATTCGAACCCGCGTCCTCCCAAATGCGAGGCCAGGACGTTAACCGTTCACCCACCACGCTCGGTGCCAAAATGCAAGAAAATGCTCCAGCTGAACAAGCAACTGGTGAAGCACTTCATACCTTCTACAAATGTCCGTTTTTTTTTTTTTTTTTAACAGCGTTTGAAGCCGCCGTAAGGAAGAAGCCGACACCAATTTAACCAAGAAATTAAACCAATATGATGAATCTAATTTTATACGTATTTAACAAAAGTAAATTCCAGTGGTCATAATCATCTGGTGACAGGGTTTCTACTGCCTGCGCATTTCATCTCTATTGAAGGCACTTTGTGTAACCCTGTAATCCTACCTGGTACAGGGGACCTACAGTTTAACGTGGAATCAGAACCACAGATGCGTTCTGGAGAGCTGAGTTGAAGACCGGGTTAGGGGACTATGAAAATGCGCTGAGACAATGATTCGAACCGGACTCCTTTCGCCCTCCAGTGAGATACCATGTAATTAATTAAAATCACAGTAAGGGTCATATACACGAAGCTTTATCCAATCCGTCATCTGAGCTCCGAGAAAGACCGGTCAATTTTGAGTCGACCGTCGAACAATTATGGTTCCGTAACAAGCGATAATGTTTGGCGCAAAAATTAATGACTGTTATATAACGTTGCACTTCGATTAACGGTGTAGACGATTTGATTGCGAACGAAGCGTCGCGAAAATCTGTTGCAATGGTGACAGTGATTTATTTAAAATGTTATCAAAAAACCACAAAGAATTTCAACTGCATAACAGATCAACGAATTTCAAACTCCACTAAAATTCTCTAGGTAGTAAAAAAAACTGAAGGTGCGACTTGTCCTAGCACAAGGGAAGAATCTCAGAAGTCGATCTCAACAAATCAGTTAGACGAAATTGCTATGGTCTTGAACGAAAGAAAGATGCATGATATTCTTTCACAAAGTATCCGCTTTTAAGTGTTTCTATCCATAATATAATGAATATCAAACATTTTACAAATCATTACATTGAAAAAATGTGGTATAGGCATTTATTCATAATCTGAGCAGATAATAGTATGAAACGATATCTGAAAAGCATTCATGGTTCTTCTAATAGGAGAAAAACAAAGCCAGACGATGATAAAGACAAGAAATTTTGTCTGAAACGTGTTTTAAATGTGCCAAGAGATGCAGCAATGCCTTTCACAGAGAAATATGTTAATGAGGTTCGTATTCACGAAATTGTTGCGGCTGGTTCAGTCATTCGTTCCTATCTTCCAGCACAGTCATGCAAGCTATACCTACCTTCCAGCTAGGATGTCTTTCAGATCTGCAGTAGATCTTTACTTAACATTCCACTATTATATACAATTTCATCTAAAGACAAATCAATCGCTATAATCGACTCACATCGCCATCAAAATGTTGTAACATATATATATATATTTTAACGTACCTCGATCACCATAGAGGGTCGAACGTTGTAGATAATGATGTGACTGAGATCAGTGGTTGGTTACATTGGTAGAATACAATCATTGCCCTCCTGCGGCATTGTATTGAGCAATGTAGCGGTAAATATCCTCTACCTCAGCGCAATTTCCCTCTCGCAACATATATCCCTGATGACGTCCCATTTCATTCTGCCTCCGAGCAGTGCGATCAAACTGTTTATATAGCCCAGCGACAATGGACAACGGCAAATCCATGGAAACATTAATAGATCCATGGAAACTGCCGGTGAAATTTAATTATTTAGGAGCATTTCGGAAATAATAATTTCTAAATCTTGTAATGGACCTTCCTTTGGAAAAAGGGGGAGGGGGGAGGCATTACCTTGAAATTTTATCGAGAAGATTAATATTAATTTGTTAGAATCTTGAATGCTGCAAGAATCACAGGTAAACAAAATATTGAATTTATTTTATCTTCTTGGCTTATACACTGCCGGGAATATTTAATTTTAACGCTAAGCACAAGATCTTCAAAACAAGCAAGCAATTCCCGGGCCTTACAATTTTCCGGATAAATGCAAACATTAATAGAATTAAGTATTTCAGAGATTTGCAAAATGAATACAAAACAGTATGGCGTCGCAGGCCAACAGATTTAAGTTAAACATTTTACAAAAATTCCCCGGGGGTGCCAATTCAAGTGAAAACAACATCATTTAAATTATGTTATGATGAGCAAGATGCTTAAAAGTTCAATATTGGTAAATATGGAATGTTAGCTAGCTCAGCAATATTTCCACGATCAGAGCAGAGTGTCTATTCACAGGGATCGCTTACGGGTCTGTAAACCTCGTCAAAAACCTATGGAACCAATGACCTTGCGTCGGTACATTACCGTTGTTGCAACTGCTTGAAGACTGCGACGCGCTGTGTCGCAGTTAGAGGCAGATCCGCGGATAGCCCATCCGTGCTAATGCATCAGTGGTGATGGCCTCTACGAGATAAGACACTATGGCTCCGGCAGCGTCTTAGCCAGAAAGCGTCTATCTTCAACAATGGACTACCAGCTAGTCGAGTGTCGGACCACACCCGAATAGTACGTCTGCGCTCCAGCTCGTCTGGACAGAACGTCCCGTGGTGGCGTCTTTTCTGCCGCCACGAAGAAATCAGCTTCTCCTCTCCCAGCACATGGAAAAGAAGCTGTGTATCAGTAAATGTACTCCCCGTGGCTATACACGATTGGTGAATCGGCGTATTCCACAATCACGTGTGTCGCGGCGTTGCTATTATTTATCGTTCGGTTTTGCGCGCAGTTTCTGTGACCTTGCGCCCTCTGCGTAGAGCCGGGGCACATTGCCCTTGTCAGCTAACGGGACATCTCCGCACTCTACCGGTCGTTTCCATTGTGTACGGCAGGGGTGGCCAACCTGCGGTCCGCGGGCCGCATGCGGCCCACCTTGAACATTTTTCCGGCCCACGACACTCATCACACTTTTACAAAACATATTTATTTTATAATGGCCAAAGTAATGAAAACCAATGTATTAAAAAAATACATTATTTGTTCATCCAAATATTCAAAAATTAACAGCCGAAATTATGAGAAAAATTATTCTTGGGAATATATGACAGATATTGCCTGTTTTATTAATGAGTTAACAGTTTTGTGTTTACAGAATAATTAAATTATACTCTGCGAACTCATGATGCACGTGCATCTTGGAACATGTAATATAACTGGTTCTTTGTTTCACTCTTAAGTGACTTAATCTAAGTCTAATATGGGATTATATAATTTTATATGCGGCCTGCAGAATTGTGATGCATTTCCAAAGTGGCCCGCAAGATCATTTGTGTTGGTCACCCTTGGTGTACGGGGTGTCTGGCTGCCGCCAGCGCCCAACATTGTCCAGCTATTTGAATGTTCAAAACTGCCACTGAGTGCTAGCATTTTCACCGTTTAATTCTTTCCTAATAGCAATCTTGCTATAAACTAAAATTATACAATAATAAATTCGGCCGCCCGGGCTTAATACATAATTACCTATGAATTGATAAGCTCTAAACAATTTATATTCAAATAAAATAATTCTGAATAATAAATATGAATATATAAATATTCTTTGGGGGATGACGCTGTCATACCACAATCTGGAAATATTATATCAAAGAATGTGCTGATTGGGTCTATTTGGTTTATTCCGAAGGAACTTAATTAGAGATTTGAATTCTCTGTTTTCTAGATGAAAATGCTGGGGCCGTCTGTAAAGGTGCCCTTGGGTTCAACGTTGTATTATTGCGCCAATTCTCATGATTAAAATCTCAGAATTGCGGTTTTTATAAACACTATTCTGAACTGTGTAATAACTTCTGAGTTTCTTTTCTTTCTACTCGAACTATATTAAACAATCAAGATGAATCAGTAGAGAAAAAAGTGTTTCAAACTGGATTACTAAGTAAATCCTGAGGCAGTTCACTCAGCAATATTTGTAACATCATTACATTTAATTTATAAAATGATATTAATTTTTGATTCTTTTGCATCGTATACATTTTTCTAAAATTTATAAGATATGAAATATTAATAACAAAACTGAAAGTTAGTTCGTGTTGAAGTTTACATTTTTTCATCTCGTAGAGTTATAAAATTTTAATCAGTAGAGCAGTTTTTCTTGATAACTATGTAAAATAATTAACCTTTATCCAGGAATTATTTGAAATGGTTGCAAAGAAGCTCGTGAGAAGAAAACATGGAGAAACGCTATGACTAAGAATTGAATTTAATGTGTATTTTTAATACCTAACCCTACAAGAACCGATACTTCAAACATGATTTGTGAGATAGCTACAGTACTGGAATACTTGTTTCGCTAAGGTAAAGTAGTGAAGTATCTGAAGAAAGAGAGAGCAATTCATTTTATACAAAAATAATATTGACTTCTAAATTTATTTAATTCAAATATTAATGATAACATGAGGACAGTAAAGAATTTGTAGGAAACTGAGAAGCTGCATGATAGGAGTTTAATGATATAGTTGCTAGAGTTGGGCTAAGGAAAAACATTCACAGGGATTTAAGAGATGGTGAAAAGCTATTTACTGTTATTCTCTTCCCAAGCAACAAAGAAGATTTTTATTTTATACTCTTTAATTCACCGTCTTTTGGTTCTTCTCATATACAATGTGCAATAACAGGCTTATACTGAGTAAACAAAATCCAATAAGCACGTGCTTGAAGAAGCATCGGAGAGATATAATAAAGGCATTATTAATAATAATATGTATTTTAATTTATGCGATTTTTTATTTTAATTTCGATATAGTAACGAGAGAAAATCATTGCAATCGTAAAAAAACTAAATATTTCAATTAGCGCACCAGACCATTTCAGTGTTTCTGACATATGTAGAATCTATCGAAGTTATTTAAATCAAACTTTCGACACCTGCCGGTTTGTGGCTTATTAATTCAGTGACCCATTTGTATTATAGGCAGCGTCATTCCTTCGCAATAACAAAACGTTAAACCAAGAGAATTTTATTTGAATTCAACTTCTGATTTCAAATTTGGAAATTAATTCACTAGAAAGAATATTTATGAGACCTTGGTAGTATCACAAGTCGTTAATATGAATAGGCCAACATATTTGGGTAAGTGACCTTATAAGTTGTCTTATAGTGATTCCGATGTCTTGCACTAGGAGCATCCAATGTGGCACTAAATCCGACATGCCACTAAGCCAATGACTAAACACCAACAATATTATATAAATTACTAGCACTTGCCCGCTGCTTTGCGCGCGTGTCCTGTGGTATATTTTAGGAATTGGTAGTCCTATCATTACCTTCGCGCCATATAATGATGGATTCTTACAGAACTCGACGAAACAAATCGAAAGTAAATATTTTTTAAAAAATATATTTCTCTTGGTTCTCGAGATATACTGGCTCAAATATTACGTAGTTAGACTGATATGCTATCTGTACCAGAAGGGTAATTGGAAGTTTCATTGCTTTATAATTTGCAATACCCGTTTTGAATACATACGGTACTTCTCTTGATAAACTATATATAAAACTTAAAAGAAACGTACTCTAGACCTGATGCGACAGATATTTTACGATGCGGTGAAGAATTATTAGTACAGAAAAACCATCTCCAATATGTTATTCACGCTAAATATAATATCGAAGTAAGGAACAAAATCATTCGATATTTAACCTAGGTTTCTAAATATCTTAATGCAAAATATTCCTAAATTTATGACACAGAGGAAAATATTACTCTTTATCCAGGTCGCACATCATCCTAAGCACATTGCCTTTGACATAACGTATCTCTAAAACTAAATGTCTCGTATTCTTGCATAAGAATGCTCCTGGCCGCATTTTAACAAATTTACAAAACTTTTGACACACGATAGTCGAAATGTCTCAGCCTTGAGAAGACATAGTTAAATTGTGGTGCCATGGAATTTTTTCTTCTGATACAGGCCACATTTCGACCTAACCGCACAATCTATGTGATACCTACTTTATCTCCAGAACTAAGCGAAGTCTGGAAACGTCTTATCGAATTATATAAAAATACATCATCAAATTGCGGCGCAAATGGAAATTTTTCTTCTGGTTCAACCAGTGTACACGGCCGAGAAATCAAGTGAGCTTAAACTATCAAAAAAACCTTAAAACCACAAAATATCTACGAATCATGAAAAATAAGTCACAATATGGATAGGTGCATACTTCGTTACAATGCAACGAATATGCTTTATTAAATACATCCGAGGAATTTAATCGCATACTTGCATCTTGAAATCTTCCAGCATTCTTAAATTCGTTGTTAAAGAGTGCAGATACTATCTTTGGCGTTAATAATGAATCGATTCCATATTTCTGCCGTCAAAAAATCAATAGCACATAATACTTTCGAACTCTAAGACGATAAAAGCTACAACTTTACTAATTTAGGGGTATGATTGTTATTTAATAAAAAGAACAGTTTATTCAACCAGCTATGTTTTGAACAGCAACCAAAATTTGTAAACACTTTCCTTGTGCGATATTATTGCGGAATATTTGCACATAAGAAATACGTACCGTTACCTGTTAATATTTATTGTAGGCACCTTTCTTCGAGAAAAAAAACTGATTTCTGCATCCATATCACACATTAGCGGTTTTCATTAAAATTGTACGGCATTCAGCGAAAATTTAAAAACATGTATTACCAGAGACAAAGTTTGTTAACTGTCAAAGATGTTAATAATCATGTTGACTGTGCTTATATGTAAACTAGTCTCGTACCCGCGACTTCGTACGCGTGGATTAAGAATTTTTTTGCCAGAATTAAATATAAAAAGTTGTTGGTAACGAATGATTGGTCCCAAACAATATCGAGTCGACATAATATGACAGGAAAGCTATCACTATATCATTCTACCCTTGAACCTGCCTCTTGAAGAAAAACAATTTCCAACATATTTCTGTAACTATTCGATAAGATTTCAAAATTTCGTGACTAAAACTGTTAATCATACTGGAAAAAATATCCTGTGCCCTTCATACAGCTTTCCATATAAAATTCCATTACAACGATATAGCCATATAGTCGTCAAAAGTAACAAAAAGACAGAGACTTACTTCCGTATTTATATTAGTATTACTGTGGTTCACACTCACACACTGACTGCGAACAACACCTGAGGGATCATTATAACGTAAAAAAGTGTACACCAACAAAATTGCAAGACTACCTACGATTTGCCTCGCATTGCACCCCTAACTTTATAATATCTACAGTTTAACATGCAATCCGAATAACCTACGGCCCAGGCCTGACTCTTACACTGAAAAACAATTTTTAAAAATCTTAGCCTCTACGGAGATTTGAACCGGAGACCACAACGTTGGTAAGCAAGCGCTTCAGCCACTAAGCTGCCAGCCCACTACACGGAAACACGGTACGGAGACGACCATATCCAACGTGATGTCTATCGCCGTATTTCGAAGTTATGAGACAACTTGTGTTATTTATACAGGTAATTTGTCAACCAAATGTAGACAGTATTTTTCTCCTTGTTTCAAAGGATAAGTGTGCAAAGTTTCATCGAGATCGGATGAAAACTGTGGATTTGTATGAAGAACAAACAAACCAACAAACAAACAAACACACAAACAAACATACATTCATCTTTATATATAAAGATTATGTATTAATGGCGTTTGATACATTTGAGCCTCATATTCCGTTAATATTAATGTTTTAAGTTTCGTATAACAGATAAGATAAATAACCGAAGTCAAGAAACGAAACATGATCCTAAAACAAAGAGATTGTGATTTTATTGTCAGTTTTTCTGCAAGCAGTGAATATCTCAACTACAGTGTGATCCATATATTATAATTACCGATCTAGAAATGAATTTAAAAATTTTCTCCTTCATTCGGTACATATAAATCATTAGCTATTCCCGCTTATTTTTATTTGGGTCATTAGCTGTAAAAATTTGAAAACACCATCCTAATTGCTGCGCAGTTACTGCACGGGTCCCATTCAAATAAAGAGACACATGCAACTTGCTTACAGAATTATAATAGTATAGACAGGAATGTTAAGTCTAATGTTTAAATTTTTACGAATTGTTTTTATAAGTGTGAATATGTCAGATTTACTAAATCTGACAGTACATCACTAAAATTCTAGCCACTTATAACCATCCACAACTCCAAGGTCTGATCAATGGAAAAACAAGGAAACATAGATCGGTGGTTCACTAATACAGATGTTCATGAATGACTGATATCTCTGTCCAAACAATAATGACAACATTATTTATGGTTATGACTAGAAAGACATAACATGTTAAATAATAATAAATGTATAGAATTGCGGCTTATAAAATAAATGTCTCTCAAACTTTTGTTCATATTACATTTAGATTTATTGCTCGTCTAAATCGTTTTCTTATGTCAAGGTTCATAATTATAAAAATAGTATCTTTGTTGATAATATGTGAATTAAAGCTAATATTATAATATTCTGCATAGGTGAAAAATAAACGAAGAAAAGGATAGCAGAAAATTACTGAAAACCCTCAAGCGAAAGTTTTGTCGAGAATTGAGTGCAGTACGGTACGTTTTTTACGATAGCCTTCCCCTGGGTGGCAGCATATGCTAAATTTAGCCTTCTCGTCATTCTTATCGGATCTCCATTTTGCCCCCGCTGTAGGAGCCCTCAGTAAATTTCCGTGTAGAGACGGCGGCGGCTAAGAGAATCTGTGGGGAAGGGAGTCCCGAGGGAAGCAACCCAGCCTGGACGCTTGATTGCTCACCGCAGCCTGCGCGCTTCTTCACACACACACACACACACACACACACACACACACACACACACACACCAACCACTTGTGTTTTCAGCTCAAATGCCTTACGGCCGTTGTTAACGGCTAGCGTTTACTGTTACAGCCTTACAACCTAAACTAAAAACTCAATCACTACTACAAATTCTTATCATTGTGCTGTTACACGACATGAAATTTTAGACTCTGCTTAACATTTGTAAATAAAATTAAAGACATTGCAGCCTTTATTTCAAAGTCAAAACAGAATCACATTTAAATTCAGTTAAACACCTTTTGATGATCATAGCACCCTTAAATGCACAGAGGGGGAGGAGGAAACAAAATGAAAATTCGCAGGATGAAATAGTATCTGATGTTATTTAAGTGATTACAAAATGGAGTCAAATTTACAAAGAACTTGACAGTGTGACTCCACTTGTCAGTATGGCCTCGATGCATGCACTGATTCGGTTGGGACGTGTGTCATAAAGACGTTATACCTTGTTGAGCCAAGCTGGTGCACAAATGTTGTAATCGGCTCCTGATATCCTGGATACAGATCTAGGTATCGCAGTGGCCACGGGAGTGCCTCAAAGTAACTCAGACAATTCGTAGACACACCTTGCCGCGCGTGGACGAGAATTGTTCTGTAGATAAATGGCACCACAATGCTGTCGCATACTTGAGTATGCAGGATATCCACAACGTACCGTTGTGCCATCAGTGTATCCATAAATCATTACCAGTCATGAACTGAAATCACACTACATGACGCCACGAGCAACACCGCAGTGACTCTTCAATACATTAGAAAAAAGGAAGCTCTCCCAGGGTTTTCCGCCATACTCATTGGTGATAATCAGCCGGGATAATGCAGAATCGCTGAACACAATGACTGGCGTTGCATTATGTTCAGCACTGGTGAACTCGGGAGTGGCCCCCTGCGTTCTTATGGAGGCTCATGCTGCCAAGTTCTTTGTAAATTTGACTCGACTTTGTAATCACTGAAATAACATCACATATTGAAGTTTCATTTCGTCACTTCCTCCCCTTCTGGGTACTTCACTATTTTTTATTTTTTTTTAAACAGAAACATCATCTGTAACTAACTTTTGCAGCCTCTACCGTGTGAATGGATGACTGAACAGAAATTTGTTTCTAGTTGACAAGTGCATTCATGAAGGAATTACTGCTAATTTATAGTTCTTTACAATTTTACTTGTCGTTTAAACCGTAATATAACAGTATGTAGAGCTAAGACGATAAGAATTTCCAACTTTTAATGGTAGTTATTTTATTCTGTGGCTGATACTTAACTTATTTAAGTACCAACAGATAACTGTGAACAATAAGTTTGGCTCTTAGATCTGTAAATACTTCGACAAATTTTTTTAATGCTCCTGTGTTAAACAAAGAAAAATTGAAAATAAAAGTCACTAAGCAGGATTTATGTTAAATATAAAACAGAACAAGTACACTGCCGTACAATCCAAATGGGAAAGTGATTTTTATTCAGTGATGGTAATGACAAGAAAAATATTGAATCCCTAACGTTTAGAGGTAAAACGTTGTTTCCTAGCTTAGCTGAAACATTAATTTTATTCTGAAAAACAAATATAATAATTTTTTACAGCTCTAACAATTATATTAAATATCAATCTGGGGCAGAGAGTGATTCATGCCACCAGCTTTCTCAGAGGTTTACAAACGATGGCGTCGTAAAGAAGAAACATGAGCTACGTCACCTATTTTTTTGCCATGTTGGTTCTGAATCAACTAGTCGTGTGTGTATTAATTGTTCGTTTTTTAGGCTGAGTTTAACGAATGCACTGTCGTGAAATAGCCGCAAGCACACCTCTTGAAGGTTTTCACCCTTTCTTATCTTAATTGGCGCCCCGGAGCTGAGTAAAGGATTTTAATAATATTTTACATTTAGTGGTAGTCTATCAGTCCTTATCTGCATCAGAAGACATCCCCCTTTCACTCCCTGTCGACAGGCATGCTTCCGCCATCTTTGGAGTATATTCTGTAGCCTGGTGCGATGCCAGCGACTCTCTTTGGCTCACAGGTTCATAATACTGAACCATGGTCTCACCGCCTTTAATGATGGATTGCAGAGATACAACCCTTCTCCCTCGCCAAGACTCCGTAGCAAACTGCCAAGTGCTGTTTACCCGTTACTGCTTCCTCACTGCGATAAGAAGTTAGGGCACCCAGCGCCAGCTCACTTTGATCTATCACTGCGATGCCTGCTGCAGAGTGTTGAGAGGTTCTCATCAGAGTTGAAAGACTTTTTTCCCGCTGTTTCGCAGTTGAATCGTGCATATTTTAAGGTATTTGCGAATTTCAGACGTCAATTGACTTTCTTTTGTCAAGAACGTTTTCTTCTCAATTTTCTCCAACCACGTACATAATTCCAAAAACCGAATAGAGCGAACACGCACAATTATCACCAATCTCCATCAACTATAATAAGAGAATGGCTGATTCCGAAGTATCTACGCCATGATTGAATGGCTGGGAAGCATGAAGCACACATTCTTTCGCTTCAACGAGTATTGACATTGGCTTACTGCTGGACATTCAGCACCACAGTACATGCGTACTAGTTACCATATGCGATATTCTAGCAATGAAAAAATTAAGAAAACAATTTCTGAGGATAAATAATTTGAATAATGATAGTCGACACACAAACTTCCTTGCTACTCTTGCCTCTATTATCTAGAATTTCCCAAAATGACTAACCCGGTCTTGTGGAGAGAAGAAACGTGAATCCTGTCAGAACCCACAAGCATCATATCAGGATCCATACCACCATCACAGATCTGCCTGTAAGGAATAGATGCGTCGAAATGCCACCTTTAACAGTTTGATATTTCATTATTATTTTTTTGCAGTGATAGTCGTAAAATTGAATTATCTATTCAATAGCCTGGTATTGTACCAGATAAATAAAAAATAATCAACTTTATATCAAATTTTATCTTTCACCGTAGTGTTGCTGAAAGGTAGTAATAAATAATAGGCATACTAAACGTATTAACTGCAGATTGGTTACCATTCTTCACTTATTCTCAGGGTTATGTCTTACCGACTTCTATTCTTCACCTTCAATTGGTAATATTTCTTTTTGGCGATTTTAAAATAGTGCAAATCTTTAAAAGTATAGTGCGGATATAGCCTACAGTCTTTTGTAAAGAAGGAGATTTTATAAAATACGCCACGCATGTACTAAATCATTCTGCACTTGTCTAACGTCAAACTCCGTGTCTACAAAATGACTTGCCTGGTGACTTTTCCGCAGTGACTAGTTTGTAACACAAGTGTCGTCGGGGACAGAAGGCTGAGACGCGTTGCATGAGTCTTCTACCTTTCCTGGATAGCTTCCAAAATATTTCACACATGTCTATCCTCTTCAGAACTATCAACGTAATTAACACAGTTTACTACGTTCACTGTTTTTCTTCCTTTATCTATCGTCTATACAAAACATGGTTATTAGAATAAAGCTCAAATTGTGAAGCTGTGACTTCCAATTTATTTTAGACGGAGGAAGCCATATTTGAAAGCTTCTTCGAACGGAATAACGTGTGTGTACTTGCTCTTTAATCGGTTTCAGAATCGGTCGATGGCGATACGCAGACGAAGAGAACGCCATGGAGAAGTAGAACAATTTAAAGCAGAAGACGTATCCTAGGCAGAGAGGTTCGCTTGTTAAACAGGAGACAAGCAGTCTGCGAGGGAGCAAAGCGCCTTTACGACCTCATTTAGAGGGTTGCCGCTCGCCCGGCATAACAGCCGTCACCAACTTGCTGCAGAATTTGAAAGAAACGTCAAAGGGGGAACTCCGTTAGCAGTGGGTAATTAGGAACTTCCTTTGGCTTTGAGACTTCCTTAAATATTATCCAAAGGGATGATTTATACCATGGTAGTTTCGTATTTAAAAAGCTAACGTCAAGTTTAATAACTATAATTCAGAATCTGAATAACATCAGTTCTGTGACGAAAAGAATAAAATGATTATTTCCTTGTTAAAAAGAATAATAATAATAAATCGTTTTATCGCCATAATGTGACATCGAGAAGACCATTATAGGAAGAGCGTCATGCTGTAAACCCATATTTTTATGCTACGTTGTATATCGTTCTTACTTCTCAGATAAGTAAATTAATTCGGTATGAAATATAGTGCCATGATGGCTTCTGGAGTTTGCATTCTGTCGGTTCATTAGACATTGCTTTTATCGTCTTTTACCTTCTGATTTATTATGAATAAACGTGTAAAATATTTCTATGGCGTAAAAAAATTATATATAACTGATCATTAAATACCCATTACTTATGTCACATTCCATTTTGCCGTTATAAAATAATGTATACATTTCTTATTCATAACTATTATTGAAGATATGACTGAAAATACGGTAATACATGAAATAGATGGTTAAATGCAATACGCAAACTGAGGAATTATGTTATTAATCCTCCTAACACCGATCGAAATGGTGTATTGTCACTGATACCTCGCTGAAAGGCGAACTCAATAAATCATTAGAAAACAGTGCATGTATGCATGTAATTGTTCTTGTTATTATTTTTTTTTTCAACCAACCTGATCAGTCAGTAATTAATTCATTTGCACTGTGGAGGAAACAGGTAAAATGGAGTTATTTATTAACAATTCGATTAATTAAGCAACTGCGGGAAAAAATTTCATCCAACAACATTTAATCAGTATTAAACTATTTTAAAAATGACTGTACAGTGGTCTAAAAAGTGGAATTAAAATAAAATCATTTTATATTATTTCCTATAAGGAAACGACATCAAAAATATTTCTTGATTGTTGGCTGTTTCATGCATTCTACTCCATCACACAAATCAAGTATTGACCAAATAATCTTCTGACATAGGCTAATGAACAAAATATTATGATCTCTTACCCGTTTGTGTAAAAATAATACTAAATTTTGAATAAAAAGTGACATTTCCAACCAAGGAATGTAGATTTCACAGTAACTTACGAGTTAATTTGTTTAAAAACAAATTACAATTTTCAGTACTTTGGTTAAGCTCTGTATCTTCTGCAAGCCTACTATCTAATTGCTAACAAGGAGTAGGGTCAAAATACGAAGCTCAAGCAGCAATTAACCATATTGATAGTTAATTTAGACTCAAATGAATCATGTATTAAAAATCCAATCATTCGAATTAAAATCTGAAAGGCGGAAACGTTGAGCTTACGACAAGGCAGAGACTGAATTATTTTGTAAGATCCTTGTACAGCACAGTGTAAGATTAGTAGCGATTAAATATGGCTTTTTTTTGATTTTTTTAGTTGTTTTAGGAGTGCTAGTGCGTGACACCAGCTTTGAATACACTGTTAGGAGAAAATATTATACCAGTTGACTTCAATGCAAGAACCGCCTCCAGTAGCCACGTCGTAGAAGTTGCACTAAACTTGAAAGATAGGGATCAGCAGGTACGATAGTGGCATTTCGCCATTTAACACTCACAAAGCGAGTGTGGTCCCTCCAGAAGTTTTGTTTTTTTTACTTTTTATTTATTGCTTTACGCCTCGTCGACGTCTAAGGTCATTAGAGACAGGATGGGATTGTGGACAAGGAACGGGAAGGAATTCTGCCATGGCCTTTTTGAAGGAAGCATCCCAGCATTCGCCTGGAGTGATTTGTGGAAACCATGGAAAACCCAGATCTGGATGCCCGGACGGGGACTCGAACCCACGTCCTCCCGAATGCGAGGGAAGTTTTGTCGAGGAACAGTCTGATTTCTTTTATGGTACAGTATTTGAAGGCAGCTGAATTAATATGTCGGGCAACAAATCTGATCGACTGTCGTTTGTGGAGTAAGTGTTCTTCACTGAGTGATTAATTATGTTTTTTGTAGTGACGTTCAATTTGGAGTACCAGTTTCTGTGCAATTAGGAGAAGAAACTATAATTGGTCGTAGTAAAGAGGACAACCATTACATGTTTCACACGAATTGGGTGAACGGTAATGGTTTGGCATCGCATTTGAGGAGTAGCGGGTTCCAAGCCTCGATTCCGAAAAATTTTCAAGTTCATTACTGTCTATCTATCATTTTGGTTTAGCAATACGAACTTTGTTTTGTTCCAATGCAGGTCTGTTTTTCAATTTTCTCCTTTAACCTAAATAACAAGTTTTGCAAGATCATCTTGTTCAGCAAACTAACTCGTAATACGGAAGACTGACAATTTTTTGGCTCCTGAGTCAGAATCATCAAGATGATTGTGTATGATTATCAACTTGGCGTAGAAATATAATAAGGCTGGTTATAAAATGTAACCATGTCTTAACTCTTAATTTTAATTCTGTATGTATTGCCGAATGTGACACTTACAATAACATCTTAGTACATAAAATAATACAATTCCATCCATCGGCTCTTCCGTACACTGACAAGTTTACCAATCCCGCATCTCTTAAATGTGAGCCACAATCCTCTAAATGAGAGAATCTTCCACAAACTTCTTTTCTCTTCCACCATTTCAACAAGACTTTCGTTTCGTACCTTTTATTCGAAATAATTTTGAGCTTTACACTTCAAATGCTTTAATTTCAATTTTTTCTGGTAGCACTTAAATCCAAGATTCACTACAATAACGGGCTGTGCTCCTTATATAGAGCTAGAAACGTTTTTTTTTTTAGTCCTAGGTGAATGTTTGGAAGTATATGATTTCTATTTTTCAAGAAGGCTTTTTAAGCTAGAGTTATTCTTGTATCATAACTGATACTATTTTTATATTTAATCTATTGTTAGAACTGTTAGGATTTTTTCTTGCTTTGGTTTACATTTTATACAAATTCTTCTTCTTCCAGTAATTTATTAATGCCGTCAGTAGTTAACAGGACAACGTCATCAGCAAATCGCGGCATCCTAATCGTTTCTTCTCGGAAACGTATCACATTTTTCCTTTACTTCTTTGGTTGCTTTTTCTACATGTAAGTCGAATATAACAATCCCGGTGCGTCAGCTGTCACAATCTGCACTGGTATTTCAAAGGTCATCCAGATTTCGGTTTTCATTGGTCTCCCGAAATTAGGTTGATGGTTTATTCAAAAGGCCATGGCCAAATTCATTCCCGTTCTTTACCACCTCTCCATCCCCTCCCGTCTCCAATGATATCGACGTCGACGAGGAATGAAGACAGAAAAAAATAATTGTGGAAATAGACTATAAACCTGATACATACCATTTTTGATTGATGCGTCTCTCCCTTGATGATTAACTTTTACTGTATTTACCTGATTCTTATATTAGCAAAATGAAACATTTTTTAAACAAGAACTAAGCAGAACCAACTACAGTTGTATGATATGACATACTGTCATGAACGAGTGGACCAATCACTCATTTCCTTGCATGAGTAAGCTTCTAAATGGAGGCAGTGATCTGTGTTGGGTATGCAGGGTTATTATAAGCCATTTCACAAATTTACTGTGGCTTTATTATTTGACATATTGTCACACAAGTTTACAGTCATAACAAAAACTCAAAAAGGTTTGCAGCCACTTTTCAAATATCTTATGTGGAAGATTCTGTATTCCAGCCTCCTCTGCCAACTATTAGAACTGCGAACTGGCATCAACAGTGCATTTTAACAGACTAGAAGGGGCATGCTGCACAGAGTGTGGCGAGCACTTGGATATCGACTTGATATCTGCAGAACCAGCAAGGAGACACAAATAGAACATTTGAAATAGGTCAAAAAAATCTTTTGGGGATTTTCTATATCACTGTAATGTTTTTTGACAATATTTCAAATAACATAACTACCGTGACTTTGTTTAATCACTGAATCATTTATAATAACTCTGTACACTTGCGAGTATCTCCTGTCAATGAACGCAATAAGAACAGCGAGCAGCAAGTACCCTGGGTATTATACAGTGCAGTGAAGCTAAGATTTTACACTTTTGACGAGGTAATAACTAGGGGAGCTAGCTGCGTTTCTCTCCGTTTATCTTTATGTGCTGCTATAAAATCCACTTCGGAGGACGGTGTTACTATCTGAAATACGTAATGGAGCAGTAAGATCAGCAAAAAGTGGGTCCTGATTCCAACAGCGGTAGCCTCTCTATTTTTGGATTGATATCCTTAGTCACCCAGGTTAATGCTTGTAACGTTCATACGTCACCCCAGATTATAAATATAGAGATAAGCACAGAAACGTGTTTAGTTATGTAAGTTGTAATTTGTGAATATAAAATACTAATTACATATTTGGGAGGATTTTGGCCAGCACAGAGTAAACGGGATGCAGTAGTGCTGGGACCAGATAAGGGACAAGTTGATGGATGACTGAAGACTATACTGGACTATGGATGTTGGAAGATGAAAGAATGTTTATAATGAGAATAATGGTTTTTTTGAAGACGCATAATGAAAGATAGTTTGACTTGTTTGGAAGTTGATTTATGTAAAACAGTTGCAGCAACGGCGAAGGAAAATGTGTTCGTACAGAAGTTGATTTGATTACACTGTGCATTACAAGTGAATTAATAACTGTAAGAATCAATACACAGAATATTAAATTTTGCAATCTATGGAGTTTTTTTCCTGAAGGAAGATAAATAGAAGCAATTTCAGGCAGAGTATAAGGTTTCCTTATAGATAAGAAAGAAAAGGAAGTTAAATTTATAACTGGATGACTACCGTTAAAATTCATCTTATGTGTAATAGGTGGAGTAAAACGTAATTGTCCCTGATACACCGAGGAGTGCGATTAAGGTAAACTGGACTAGTTCAGACTTAAGTTAAGAGACAATTTGAGATGTAAATTTGTTAATAGCAGCTGGTTAAGTAATGTGGGCTACGATCTGAACAGTAGAATAAAGTTTATGAAGTAGATTCCAACGGGGAATAGGGAGGTTACATGCTAAATGATCCTCTCTTTCATCTCAAAAGCTACGTTACATAAAAAGCTTAAAAGAAGAAACATTTGCTGAAGTTTTGCCACGATACATGGACAGATACCAACAGAAACTACCTTCCATATAGTCAGAGCATGTTTCACTATATTTACGGTGCGAATAAAAAAAAAAAAAAAAAAAAACCCGAAGTAAATAGGAGCTTGTAACGGTTGTTTAAAGTAACAAGTTTTCCCCGCAATGAAAATTCTCTATTCATATAATATATTTAACAATGCTTGTTTCGAAATCCGTTAAGTTTCAAATGTTATTTATGCTAACTTCATAATATTTATGTTCGTTTGTTGCTATTTTTTACCTTTTCTGACGCAGGCTATACAATCTCCCCATCATTCAGTATTTATATACAGGTTTTTAGCTGGAGAGATTGGGGGGGTTTGATTTCTGATCTCCAGATCGTGAAATATATTCCTGTATTAAGACTCAAAGTTTTCTGCACTGCATATGGAGCGACGATATAAGACCCTATACAGCCAATTTTGTATATTTTGGATGAAAATTCCTGGGGCGACATATGAAATCGCTCTCTCCACCTTTTCCTGCCCGATTCACAACTCAAACAATGCGCCACAATAAACGTACACGCTAGTCCAGTAATAATAATAGTGACCTGGAGATGGTGTTTTTATTGGCTGCGCATTCCGCCCCTATCGTAGCCGCCTTAACCCAACCCGACAATCCTACCGGGTACAGGGGACCTGCAGCTTAACGTGGAATCACCACGGAAGTGTTCTGGTGTACTTCACTTTACACTGCAAGCTGTGGCAGAGGTGAAAGTCGGGTTAAGCGCCTTTGAAAATCCCCGCCGATACAGGGATTCGAAGCGAGGACCTTCCTATCTCCATACAAACGCTTAACCACTGAGCCACCAGACCGCTCACTAGTCCAGTAATACACGCGAAAAATGACATAAAATTAATTCTTTCAAACTGAGGGAGTTCAGGTGTCCTTTGAATGCGAACCCTTCGCTTCACAATTGAGGATAAGTTGCAGTAATATTTTAAAGTTATTATGTGTTCCCAGATATAATTTTCAGTAAATGTTCTTTCCTTCGAGACTATGAGTTTGTTCACCGTGCATAGCGTGCGCGGGCTGCCCTGGCACGGGGTCGCCAGCGGTGCGAGCAGCGTGGCCGATCGATGCCGTCTCGTCTGGACGCGGCCGCCCGCTGCTCGACATCGCGCCTCTGGCAATGAGCGCTTCCTTCCTTCACCGAACAGCAGAGAAATGGAACACAACACGAGCGCCAATTTCGTTTTTTAGTAATTCATCTTCTAATATTTTTGTATACGCTTGGATTATTTCTACGAGAATTTCACATATCTGTAATCAGAAAATTATCTACATGCGGTAACTACTACATTACTCTAGGCGATTTGTTAGAATTTTTTCAGCATCTGCTTAGTCGTCATTCGTTGTGGTATATTATATTTTTAAATGAACTTTATTTATGGTGTCCATTTTGTTTATGGACGACGCAGTCATTAGAGGCGGGAAAGAGATGAGGGGAAAGAACAGGAAGGAATTCGGACATGGTCTTTTGAAGGAGCCATTCTGGAATTCGCTTGGAATGACTTGGGGAGACCATGAAAAACAGAAATCTGGATGGCCGGATGGATGGTATCTTTTTCAAGTTACATCTGTCAGAAGCAGATAATTTTAATTTTAACAGCGACTGTATCATGACAGATGGTGCAGTATGGACAAATTTAGAAACTGCAAACAAAATTTGCACTGATTTCTAATTTTAAGCTCACTATATGTTAGTCAGCAATCACTAATTACTCTTGTTATACAACGACAACCATTTAAAACCAAAATGCAGAGTGGCCGGCAGTCAGCGAACGACGGTCGTACGTATTGTGATGCAGACTCTACCAAACTATACTGTATACTTTAACTGTAAGGGTTATAATATAATTCCAATTTTTGTAATTACGTATTCTGTTTCATTATATACTTAATGTCAGAGGTTTCATTGGATGATTTTCTTGTTCAGTTCAAATTATAGCTGACATTTGGTTTAGGGTTTGGAGGCGCCTACCAAACGCGCAGGAACTGAGCGACACCCATCATCATCATCATCAACATCATCGCTACCATCGTCGCTCAGTAATATTTGATTTTTTTTTCACAGGTCGTGGTGAAGGTTATTGTAATAGTGTATTTCATACAAACTTTGTCACTTCTCTTCTGGTATCTCTTATTTGATTTGTTACTTATGTGCCACCATTGTTATTCCAAAATTATGATTCGCCTCTTGCGGTGGTTAAAAATGGTAGTTTGTCTGCCCAGTACTGGTTGTGAGATCTTTGCGCAGTTCTGTAGAATGATGTGACCAGTTGTTGCATCCTTTCCCTAGTAGTGCCTGTCGTTGCGTGCAAATCTGCTATTTAAAACCCTATTTAGTACGTGGATTTCTCTGTTCTGAATTTTTTGTGGTCTGGTAATGGTCGTATTGCGCACTTAGCCCCGCTCTGGGAACACTTATTCAAGAACAGGACGTACCAGGCTACAGTAGGTGGTAATTCCTGTGGTTGCAATCAATGTATGTATAACGTTTAGTAAAGGGTATATTTATTGTAACATTATTAGGAGTTTCTTCCACAGGTCTTTAATATGTCTCTTTCAGGTTAGCAGATGGTCCAGCTGTTTAGTTGGAGGAGTGTCACGCTCTCTACATCTACCGGTTCACCGTGTTAACATCACATCTTGGGTATTTGTGGTATTGACGGTGATACCCCGCATTTATCCTTACTCCTCAGTATTTTGGAGTACTTTTTGCAGCTTTCTTGAATCTGTTGCTTATTGTGATGTTCGGCGTAGAACGCCATGTCGTTATCGTATAGAGCAGTTGTCTATGTTGCTCGGTACTGGAATGCCAGCAGTTTTTAAGCTACATAGCACAGGTTCCAGTCCTGACTCTTGTGTAACTCCGTCATGCATGCAGTGCGTTGCTAACTCGTATGCCGAAACTTCTATCGTTTAGACAATTTTGGATCATCTTCGCCATTTGAATAGAAACAGCTGCATTAGTAATCCATTTTGCCAAACACAATCATTGGCTCAAGCAAAATCCAGCAGAACTACTGCTGAATATCCTTTCCTGTTCATAGGGGAAGTTTCTGCTATGTGACCCAATTTCTATGGCGGTGCTTCAAGTGGTAATTAAATATTACGCGAGCAGTCATTATGGAGAGTCAGAGAGGGTGGTTATTTCTTCGGCCGATAAAATGACAGATACTGGATTTTTTTAAAAATATTTTAGGACCTATTGTAAGGGGTAACTCTCTGGTCTGACATTCGGGAGAACGCAGTTTAGAATCCCCATCCAACCAATCAGATTTGTGTTTCCACAAATCACTCCAGGCGAATGCGGGGATGGCTCCTTCAAAATGCATGGTGGAATTCCTTTCCGTTCCTTGTCCCCATTCCTTTCCCACCCCTAATGACTTAGATGAGGCGTTAAGTCATAAGCAACACAAATATTTTAGGCCCCTTTCCTTAGAAGTTATTTCTTCTAGTTTTCTCCATATAGTGCAACTGAAACAAACTTTTTTCTGGCAAACGCAATTCGATTTATTCAATAGTGTTGAGTGCCAGTTTTTATTTGCTTATTAAATATTATAGTTCAACTAGAAGGAGAAAGCCACAAGATGAGTGATTTTTCGAGAGAAGTTCCTTGAAATTAGAAAGTCACTGTGGCCGGTTTACTGAAGTTGTTGACTGTAAAGCAGATCAGTTCTAAATAACTTCGTCTGAATAGGTCTTGTGACAAGTAGAGTAACGATTTATTTGATACTTGTTGAAGTTTATCAGTTATCGAGTATTCTTTTAGAAGTGGTTCTTACTTTCAGTATTGACGACAAGAGGTTTCTGTAACCGCCAGTAATAGGAATGTGAACTGTCTAGTTGAAGCGAGCATCAGCAAAATTACAACCAACAATTGGTATCCGTTATTTCGGCAAGGGACGACCAATTAAGTACCATATAATTTGGGCTTGGCAATAGGCGATCCCCTTACAATCTTATATTACGCCAAATAGAAATGATTGATGCCTTTTAAAGTGGTGTCTATTCTTCCAAACTGCTCAGGGACCAACCTCAATTTCTTTTCTTTTTTATCACATTCAGATCTCTTCTATTTCGTGGCATACTAGCACTGTTTCATGCAAATACTTGTGCTTCCTTGCGATTCAGCTGATTTCTTCCTTCTATATTTTTTACCTCAGATGAAAGCATCATCTCAATTATTGCACTGTGAACTCATAGCGAGCCCCTATACTCTAACCGTTTTTTATGAAAATTAATTAAATGGTCATCCGTATGTACGCTTCAGATCCAGCCGAAATACCAAGCCTTTAACATTTTCATTTAAGTTGTAACACATACTCACAATGATGCTAAATGTTTGTAAGCTTATTAAATACTTTCCGATAAAAATTTTTTTATCTTGGTCCTAAAAAACTGAATATTTCTTAATAATTTCAAAGATTTATTACGAAATTTCTAAGAAATTGTTGTTATTTCAATGCGCAGTGAATTAATAACTTTTTTTTTGGAACCTAAGTTTGTGCGAATTGCCTTAGTTAAGGTGGTATGAAATAAATCAATATTTTTACGGTTTCCCACAGACTATTTCTGAACGCCTTTTAACTCGATGATATGTAACAGTGATGGCAAGATTACTGAGGCACAGCAATTAAATATGGCACCCACCCTTATACTCACTAAACCAGCCCTGCATTCTTTATTGTTTATTTCAAGTGTACAACAATCTTTTTAGCAATTTATGACGCAAATTTGTAGTTGATCACAGCATTTTTTTTTTTTTTTTTTTTTTTTTTTTTGCGAGAACAGTAGTGTTTGCTGTAAAGATGAAACTATGGAAAAAAAATACCTGTTGATTACTCGCGTAATTCGAGCCAAATGTTAGTAAATTAAGAAATATAATTTACGAGTAGACGAAAAGGCCACCGAGAGTTCACGCACATGAAGTCAGGGGCAAAAGCAGTTATAACAATCTAATGTGAGAACGTAATGTTTCAGACCAGCTGAATGGCGATGCCTGATGCAAAGTCGGCGGTGCTTTAAATTAAATTTAGCTGGCGCAGTGGCCTATTGGAGCAGAAACCACCTGCACGCCTCGCCGGGCCAGAAACAGAGGCCACGGTCCATCAACGGAGTCGTTCAGCACCTGTTCGGTGCCGAGAGAATGGTTTCCTTACTCACACAAGAACGTGCGCAATACTAAATGCTGGAACACAGATCTCCCACCCTGGCAGCGGATGAGATCTTGTAACAAAAAGTTCTCCTGCATAATTACGCCAGTACCGAACGGGTTTTAATCATGATCTTCAAGGAAGGTTATACCCTACCTACTGTGGTAAGTGATTAACAAATGTAGATACCGTAATCACAAAACATGCCAACAGGTGTGAAACTACAGCAAATGTAACAGTGACAGCAACGTTACAACAACATAAAAAATTAGAAGGAATGGATGAATCGTAAAAAGGTGTATATACCTTTTATGTCCTTAAAAGTGAACACTTCAAAAATCAATAACTACAGGAGTCATAGAAGACAGACTGTGTCATGCTCGTAACAACTACACTTGCTGTACCCTGGAGAACGTTTATGAATACAGAAAATCAGAAAAATTCATTGTTTTAGAGCTGACAAACACCTCAGACATCTGTATAACGGATGAGACTGATCCAAGAAACTTCTTGTTTGAGAACTTTTGGGTAAATTTTTTAATTAGCAGAGTCGTCTGTAACACAATGCAAAACAGTAAATAATACACGAATGAATCTTTCGCGCAAAGTAAGTTTCAGATTAATTAAATTTCCTATCACGCAGCTTAGTGATACTGTGCGCATTCTGATACATCTTATGTACTCAGAAATAATCTTAGGTTCCCATTGAACATAATGCAAGAACTATAAATGGTTTCGAGTTAGCTGTAACTACATTATGAATATAAATTAACATTATTCATAAAAAAAATCTGCTGATAAAATATTTTCTTTAAATCGAACAATTGTAAACAAACTGAAATTTACTATAATCGAATATGTGGATAATATTGAGCAAGTTATTACTTTCTCAAAAGTCTGTCTCTCCCAAAAAACATCAGAATCAACACTGTGCCTAAATCAGTCATTACCTTTTTAGTAAACTAAAAAATAAAAAGTGGATAAGGGCAAATCGTGGTTCGCTTAATTAGATTTCCATATTGTAGTCACCTAAACATCCTTCTTGGCACAAAAATCGATGCCTGACACAAAAATTTAGATGCTGCTATCGCTTCCAAAGAAATCGTTCGGCTGCAATGAAATTTATTGTAGGTACATTATTTAGTAGTGTAGTGTGTTTGAAAAGTTCTTTCAAGAAAATATTATTTATATATGGGAAAGTAACCTCAAAACAAAAGCGTTCTTAAACTTACAAAGTAAGTAAGGACTTGTATTAAATTTACTTCACAAATTAATTATTTAAAAAAAAAAAATCAGTAACAGATGAATTTTAAATGGAAAGCACTTCATTTTTCGAAGTTGTATTTAAATTGACACATATAAACTCAGCACAAACAAATCGGTATAAAAGATTTTGGCTTTTAAATTCTATAAAATTACCCAGATTTTAGTTTTTTATTCATGAAATTCGTTGTATACATAAACGTATAATTTTTTGTCTAAAGAAAGTTATCTCCTGAAGTGTCAGATTTGTTAAAATCACTCATTTAGATACTCAGAGAAAAACATAAACTTTAGCTGAAAAAAAAAAAAAAAAAATGAAAAGAATTGTTGTTTCTGAAATAAAAGGACCAGTAGTTATTTTTTTTAACGCTTGTAAAACTCGTGGAATGAAAAGGAAAATCCAAACATTTTGAAATTCAAGGAGTTACCATTGGATACCCCGAAGTTTATATAAAGAAATTCTTTGAATCAGCCCCTCATTAAATTCCCTGTAGTTATTTTCGTCTACCACGAAGTTTCAGCATTTCTCAATAAAATCATATTAAATATAGTAAGATCTGAAAGTGAACGCAGTTACAACTTTATTAGTTAAAGGATTCGGAAGATATACTGTTAAAAAATTAATGAATCGCTAAGATTCCCTTTTTCAGTCATAATGTGTGGAACGAATTTTTAATCCATTTATTTTACGTAACCAGCAATAATCATCGATACCAAAGCACATGTGGGGAAATTGCCACCGGAGCCAACGCTCCATCGCAATTAAATTACAGAAGGTAAACTACGGACTGCCCAAAGAGCTGTGGAAAGGTCAATGATAGGTTTAACTAGAAAAGACAAGAAAAGAGAATCAGAAATTATAGTAGTTACGAAGGTCGCAGACATCTTACAGAAGACAGTATCCTTGAAGTGGTAATGGGCTGGCCACGTTGCGCGGAGAAAAGACCGGAGATGTACAAAAACAGTGTTAGAGTGGAGCCCTATAGATCACCACAGACCACGGGGATGACCACCAGACCGATGGGACAAGGACAAACGCAAAGTTGTTGAAATTAACTGACTGAGGATCGCCCAAGATCATTCGACCTGGAGAAGACTACTCAAATTCTACCTGAACACGTGACGTTGAGAGGTCACATCAGTAAATGACTGAACTAGCTGATAGTGAATATATGTACAAATTTCAAGATTAAAACGTAATACGTTAGAGATAGCTCCGCGCCCCTTGGTTCCGGAACCCTAAGTTGCATGTATGCTACGATCATTTCACAGAAAACAAATGAATGTAAATGCCATTTAAGCGTATTTTTCCTGTACTTTCATATCGTAAGTAATGAGCTTGCTGATGGAGTATCGCTGTCACGTGTTTTCCTTACATTCCAAATGTTGATCAGCGTATCCCGTTTGCTGTTTGTATAGTTAAATTTTCAAACTCATACAATTTTATTGCGAAGGAGCGTTTGCTCCGGTTTCAATTTTCCTACGTAAATATTTTTCCCATTTCATTTTCCTACTTACTTTTTCCCTCTGCTAATTTGATAAATAATTCACTGTTTCTCTTGGTAATTTATTCCAATCCCTGAGCCCCTCACCTACGAAAGAAAATATTTCCACCCCTTGTGCCTGAAATCGAGTGCCACTTTGTGTTCATGGTCATCTTTTCCCTTCCATTCACCTCTCCTAATTCTTTCACCAATTTCTTTCCACGCCTCATCACCAATGCCTTGTACACTTCCATGACTCCTCCTGTCTTCCAATGAATTCCATTCCAGCTCCTTTGCCGTTTCGCTTACTGGTTGTTTTCTACGGTAATTTACAGAGACATATCTAACAGTGCTTCTATGCACACCCTCCAACTCCTGTATTTGTGACCCAACTAAACTACTGTATTCAAGAAATGATCTGACCAAAGTTTTGTAACCTATTACTCTTACATCTCCAGTGCATCCCCTCATCACTCTCTCCAACAAAGATTTTGAAACCTTTTCCTACTGCCTGACCAATGTGCCCGGCTCGGTTGAGTTTCTTATCAAATTTTATGCCAAGGTATTTACAGTACATTTCCAGTATTCAAAAAACAATTCTTTCCCCTTATGACCATATTGACCTTTAGTTTTTTATCTGTGTACCTAATGAGCTTGACTATTCCTTGCATTTATCTTCATCCCATGCTGGTCTACCCAGCTAGATATCCTGTCCAGATCACCTCTCAGCTGTTCACTGTAGTATACCGTTTTGATCCTTGACCTGTCTTGAATTAGTTCGTTATGTTGTATCATCAGAAAAAACGTAAGAACTAACTACTACGTTTTCGAAGTTTGAAATGTACTTGTTTCTACTTTCAAGCCAAATGCAATAAAGTACGACAATAATATAAACGAACTCTAGGATTTTTCACCACACATTTTCTAAGTCTGACTAATTTGTGAATAATGAGTACGAAAATGTTATTTGAAAGAAATAATAAAAAATAATTTCTTCATTCTCAATGTAGCACTCAAACACAGGTAAAAGAACAATAACTCATCACCATTAGAAGATGTCAAGAGCATTTTCTTTTAATGGTAAAGGTATTTGATGGCCTAGCGATGCAAATAAAACTTCTAAACTGCATTAAAGATGGAAGCCGATATTTCTTTAAAGCGAGTGTTTAATATAAGAAATACTGATAAGTAATTGGAATTAGAACAGCTTATTTACTGAATAATTGCCCCAACTGTGTATGGTATATTTGAGCTTCACCGAATTAATGTTACAGTATATGCAGAACAACTGAAAACACCATTTTGTACAGTAATACATTGTCGGCAAACTGTGTACAGCTGCAATCGTCAAGCGGCTTATTATGTCGTACAAAATAACGAATTTCTGTCAGAGTGTAACATGCGGCTGAAGTGGACCTGAATGTTGACTAAACAATCAACGGGTCTCTGTTAATTGCTATTGACACTTGGTCCACATGTCATGCGTTGCTGTATGTATTTTATCGCTGCTGATGTGTGACAGGAATTTCCATCCATAATGCATGACCGTGAGCGACACCGCCGAACGCTACGTTTGTTGGAATCATAAGTTAAAGAGAGAAGGTGAGAATCACCAACAGACGTCTGCAGGTTCTAGAGGTCTAGGGACTATTCAGATGCATGTGATTTATATTTTACTAGCTCTTACCCGTGACTTTGTTGGTGATAACTTAGAATAGTATTCCTAGGGATGAATATACAACGCTGTAGGTTAAGTAAAAAGTGTCCCAAAAAGCACAGAGTCGGGATAATATGACGGGGAAACCATCACCAAACCATTCTACCACCGAACCTTTCTAATGGAGAGAACTAATTTCTAACACATTTAAAAATAATAAAAAAAATATATAGTCAGATGCAACGCAAATCTACATCTGACCATATAATAAGTTGTGACTGTATATGAAATTTAAGAACAGATCATACACAAAATAACTGAGGGAGAAACAAAGCCTGAGTGACCGATATAACAGTACACAGACTAGCACACGCTATCCCTCTGCCTGTCACCGTTCCGTTAGTTTCCACATTTCATGACAAAATATTTTATTTATACAGAAAATTGCATCTTATGTCCAGACTAATGAAAAATAGTATTTCACTGTCAAATTTTATCAGGATATGTTTAAACGTTTAGTTGTAAAAGCTAACAAGACAGAGTTACTTTACTTTCTCATTTATTATATGAATATATTACATTTACATCAAAGAATACTTTATGGAAATTCTCAAAGTGAGAGCATTGGTGTATTATAAACGAATACCACAATACAAGCCTTTTGAGTGAAGAATGAAACCCTTATGGTTTGACTAATTTGTTCATGTGTCCAACATTTGTCACTTTCCCATAATATTTCAACCTTTTAACTTGTAATTGTGTACTACTTTAGTTCTTGCTAACCTTAACACGATTCTTCTTCTTCTTAGCATTAACCCCGAATTGCAAGGTCTGTTTTACTACACTTTCTCTCCCTTTAACGCCAATCTTGTGCAGAGACATTGACTAGCTGAAGTGTTGTAGCTGTATAATACATGGTCGTACCATCACAGACGACCCTGTCGCATTTTCTCAGGGATTTTAGCCACACCAAATAATTCTCATTCATAATGCGGTCCAGTCTATGGTAGAGTGTTGCTGCGGCGAGTTGTTGTTGATGTCTTTTAGTGACTGACCAACATTGGGTTCCACTCTCGATCATAACAGAACATTCGAAACATTATTGAGGTCAAAAATAATTGTAGGAGCTTTAGTGGAAGCTGGAAGAAACCATTTCCTTTAGATAATCTTTAAGGGCATGAAAATTGGAAAACAATTGAATTTTCCTTTTCGTTCTATTATTTGTGGGTGCATTTGGCGATGAATTACAAAAAATACCATTTATCTCCTATATTGAAGAAACTACTAATCTGAAAATTCTTTCAAAACTTACAGTGATTTGTAGTCTGAAAAAGTCATTTTTAATATGCTGCTAGGAAACTATAGTTTTCCGCAAAATAACTAAATTAGTGATTTTAACGAAGTTAAAATATCAAAATATTGTATTGTCAAAAAGAAATATGTATCATGCTACCGAGCATTTCGTGAATGATATATTAAATATGTGGCGAAAATACATCTAAAAAATCAAAAGCTCTATGACACAATAATCTTATCAACAGATTTATTTATGGGTTTAATTTATACAAACAATCCAGAAGACCATATCACAAAACGTATATGGGGCTCTGCTTAAAAATAGCTTGTTATTTGCAGTTTTAAAATGAATTCTGTATGATTCAAAGTTTACAGAACACTCAACACACAACAATAGCAAAGACCTCCGAATTTCTCAAGCAAGACAGACATATTGGGTCGAGCGAAATCGAGGAGAAGTCAGTAACTTCTTTGCTTTTTATGTCCTTCCTGCCGCAATAGTGTGTTACGAATGTAACAACACTCAAAAGCTTCAATTTGTGAAAAACCGACTATTGTCTGTTTTGTTGTTGCGTTCGCCATACAAAAGATAGCAGATACAATTTGCCATCAAAAAAACAAGAAGGAAGTAGACACAATGAGGAATGTGGCCACAATAGTCAATGATTGTCTTCCGTGGAGACCAGGAAATAAGTTCTATAACAGAGCCATTGGCATCACTGTCTGTGAGAGGAAGGCGCAGCAAAAATAGTGCGATATAGAGAAGGGCTGTGTGGTCCAGTGAAAGTAGCTGGCACTGCGCGCGTATAACAGCAGCGCAAGAACCCCTCACCGCTTCAGACGCAGCCCCATCTACTCCACCACAGCATGGCTCGGCCGCACACAGTAAGTCTATACACGCGATTCCTCAGCGATTCATCTATCACACATTCAGCAACTCAGCTCCTACGAACCGTTTTAGCAATGTCCGATACCATTAAAAATTTACAAACATGATGGGGTTGAAATATTTTAATTTATGTAGGCTTAGCTGTTCAAAGAGTCTGTACAACAAACTATACTCTGGATACACAAAAACAAAATTACTCCAAATTCATATGACAATATGTTTAACAGATATTATTAATAGTTAATTGTGTCCATAATGATTCCATTTCATGTAACGGTTTACTCATATTAAATATGTAGGTGATTGAATCCTGAAAAGCATTACAGTTTCACTATCTGATTAAGGCGTTCAATGACTAAGTGAATTTCTTCAGGAGCGTGTGCTCCATAGAATTAAATTAATAATTAAATCAATTAAAATAATCTAATAAGAGGGAACCTCTGCGCCGAAGTGAAGGATGAAGTAGGAACCAAACGTGGAGAAACATCTATCTATCTTACTGCGACAATTAACAGTCAGTAACAGAGAACTGTATAACCAATAAATCTTTTCAGTCAACCATATTTTGTTAGTGTTGCAAGCAGAAATACTGCTCCTGGAACACTATTCTCAAAATATAAATTACTTTGGTGTATCATATTCATTACAATTATTTCTTTCATATCTCACAGAAAATGGTTTGTATAGTTCAGCGTTTCGTGTATTTGTAATGATTGTGCAAGTCACAGATTTAGATTAACTACTTTTTAATCTACACAAGTAGAAGGGTCTTACCAAATATTTTCGCATTCTATACTTAAACATTTACGAATATAATTAATATAATCGAAAATGCTTGGCATTTTAGATTCAAAGTGCTTTTAATGTTCGAGTAGGACTATAAAATTTCTAGCAGTATCATTTCTCCTAAAGCTTTGCGTTACTGTGATAATTATTTTTTAATCAGTCCAACGACGCGCGTAATTTCAGAAATTAACAGTCCCAGATGCCTCTTCTAATGTATACTTAAAAAGCAGTCTGAATTTAACATAACAGTTAAACTGACCATGTTTCTAATGTATAATCGATTAACTTTAAAACAATTCCCTCGGGTGAATGCATAGTGAATTGCGGCTGGGAACTAATTTGCTTTTGATTCCGGGGTTAATAAAACATCAAACCACATGGAAATAATATTATGTTATGCTAATGGAAAATAATTTTCCGTATTCGAACTCGTAAAGTAACGAAAAGAAAATAGGTAGTGGTAAAAATGCTCTAGAGTCGTAATAAAATTCATTCAATTCAATTTTAAATCTTATTTCAACAAATTATAATTAACAACCACGCTAAAGCGTTAGCCCAATTAAGTAAAATATCAGCTTCTGACAATTCATTGCATCCTTTTTGGTGTGTGTGCGTAAATTAAAAATTAGACAAGGACTGTAATTTGCCATGAATTTTTACCTTCTTAACAGAATTATATAGGCTCTGCATATCTACTGCTCATTAATTTATAGAGCCGTCAAATGGCCAAAAGTTCAATTAATTCCTTCTTCAGTTAATCCTTTCATTGTAGAGCAGACTGCGAATAAAACAGGTAAGCGTCCGCTGGTGAGAGTTTATATTATTTGTTTAACAGCTGAATTAGTTTATTCAGCATATGGACGATTCTGCGCCTCTGTGCAGCAGTAAAAGGCATCCAGCCAGCTTTTTTCCTGTCACTCTTTACCAACCTCTCATCACAGCTGCGTAATTCTCTGAAAGCGTCGGGGTAAATTAATTTCTGTGCCGTCAAAATAAGAGTTACGCGATGCGAGGTATTTAAAAACACAAAAGTAATTTCCAACGGCACTAATTACCTAACGTCCACATTTATTAATCCCGTCCTGTCAGCGGCTTCTGCTCACCACCCTAGTTCAAAGTAACCACCACAAATTGAGAGCTAGTTCAGTAACGCGAAATATGAAGTAAAATAATTTTAAAGGGATTAATTTCTGTGAACGGGTGGTTTAGCCAGCTTGTTAACTCTGCCGTAAAAATAAGTTAGCCACAATAGTTGAATGTCGTAATTACAGTATCTCTTTGCGTGCGATTGTTCTTTCTTCACAACTAATAGGTCTCATGAAAACACTTTTAATTTAAGTTTCATCTATGATTAGATTTTCACAAAAAAGTTGTGTAACGAACTCAAAATAAAAAGTCAGGTACAGCTAATTATATTTTTCACATTGTTGACATTAGTGTCAAAATCTGTATCTGCTAGGCGACGGAGTAGTTATTATTAGATACCTAAGCAAGGATTGTGTTATCTTAAATATATAATTTTAATAACTTTTAGCTATTGCCACACTGTCTGCTGATAAAATAACGAACTTGTCACCTCTATTATAAGTATTGCTATGTACGTACATAATATAATTCCAGTAGATACTTATTTTTCTACTTCCGTGGTTTCTGGATCGTAACTAGATGATTGTCTGTTTCTGAAATGCAGTCTTAAAGCACTCGGAACTTGGTGTTAGTAGATTGCAGTTTATTAATTATTAATTTCTGGAATAACAACACTGTCAATAAACTTTTTATTTGACTTTTTACTCTACTGAAATATCCATGGGAACATACACGAGGAATGTAAACAATTGTTCACTTACAATATTAGCTTAATAGTGGTATTCTTTTCCGCTTATTTAAATACTCTCATAAAGACTGTATTTAGATAAGCGCATTAATGATTTTTTTTATTTTTTTTGAAATTTCAGTCAGCCTGCAAAACGTCTAGATTTCTAGATTTTATGGCTTAGTTCCTTAGCTGTCGCTATATAATTTCAACCGACAGTTATGACTGATATTTTTGTGGCTTTTAAACAGAAGTTCATCTGCAGATTGTGAAGCCTGCTAGGACACGCCGAGATTCACAGTGTATTCCGAAATAAGGTCGTGGCAGTTTAAGTGTAGCAATTTGGAACCGTATCACTAGGTAGTCAAAAACAAACGAGAATTATTTATTTAAAACATTACGCCAGATGCAGTTTACAGCGATTAGGTCAATGGAACAACGTTAATTTGTATTTAGTACAATAAACTGTAAATGATTTATCTAACGTGAAGAACAATCATGTTCTTTTTTGGGGCGCTTAACGTTTCGTTGACCTCGGACTGATGCTGGTAGACCTAGCCTGAAGAAGGGCAGCTGGTGTTTCCATTTGGCTGTGAACGGAGTAAGCTTTGTGTGATGTGTAGCGTCTGAGGCAGAAAATTAATTCCGTCCGCGAGAACTACAAAAAGAATCTCGTCGTAACCATATCAGAATCAGTGGCGTAGATAGGTCAACAAGGGCCCCGGTGCCAATAATTTATTTTGGGCCCTCAGGCCACATAGGCGACCCTGAGAAGGTGTTGGGGGCCCCTCTAAGCAGTTGTTGGCGGCCCCCTGAGCAGTGAGGGCCTCTTAGTGAGGGGAATCCCTGTGTCTTAGGGGCCCCCTTAGACGACGGTAGAGCTAAAAAGTTTGCCATGAAGGCCCGTGGGCTTGGGAGTCCTCAGAGGTGCCCTCTGAGGTATGCTTGGGGGCCCCCTGAGCGTAGGGGCCCCGGTGCACTGCACCGCCTAGCCCATAGTAGCTACGCCCCTGATCAGAATGGCCGATATCATGAACTCGAAGTTTATAACCCTCGGTTCACCTTTTCTCTAGTTTTTCCCCTCGTCTACGCCGAGGCAGAAGTGGGTATGTGAAAAAATAACGGGAAGGAATTCTGAGATGGTTTATTGAAGGAACCATACCGGAATTCACCTATAGTATTTTCGGGAAACCATGGATAATCGATATCTGGATGCCCAGATGAGGATTCGAAACAGAGTCCTCCCTAATCTCAGGCCAGAGCAACACCGCAAACACACCTTCCCACTTTGGGGTTAAACACATTGCTGACATTGTATGAGACAATGTGAACTGACAACCATTATCTAATACTATCTGTTACCGGTACATTCACTCGCATTGACCGCACAATCTCAGCAGAAAAGAATGAAAAAATCCATAATTTCCTGTTGTGATGCCCGCAACACACGATTAATTTAGTTTTTAATGACTTAGATTTCCCTTACACATGCCTTGTTACTGACGTCATTTTTATTGTCAGAATCTGCATTTAGAGTTTGTTAATTAAAACTATAACAAAATTAACAGAATACACAGAGTGCTGTGTTTATCCTTGATGTTTTTTTGATGATTAGCACCCACTTTGGGTCTATGGTATGTCTTCAGTTTACGAACAAACCAAATCATTTTATGGCATTGGTGGCCAGGAGATTTCGAAGAATTGATTGACCGCCATACGACAGAGTGTTCGAGTCATCGTTAAATGCGACACTTGTCGTAGGTAACTAACCTAACTCGGTAATCCTATCGGGTATAAGAGTCCTATATCTTAACATTAAATCCAAACCACGCAAGCGCTATGGCGTACTTCACATTGCTCAGAGGAGAAGGGCGGGTTAAAGACCTTCGAAAATGCCAGCCGAAACCGGGATTCGAATCGGGGGCCTTTCGATCTACACTCAGACTACATAACCACAGACCCACAACCGCTGGTTTAAGACGAAGTTATCAGCTATGGCAACGTTCAACTTTCGCAGTCATCAGACATACTACAATTTTTAAGTGAGATTCCAAGCTTTCTAACTGTGGAAATGTCATCCAAATCTGTTTTATTGTTTTCGCGTGCTGTATGGACACAGAAATCCCTGTAAAAGGTCGCTTACAGATTTTTATATTTAACGATGGTAGCAGCTATACGTTTATTTCTGAATCTAATATGTGGTTTACGGTATTAACGAAACGAGAAAATATAAACATGATAAACAGAAAGTATTTATCGCAGTGCAAGACAGGCGATTAATGTGCTGTTAAGAATGATTAATTGCATTAAGGTTCGGAAATATTTTACAATCCAAGTAAATTATTACAGACAGTTACTTTTTTGGATACATTTTAGTTTATCAAACGAATGTATTTTTCCAGCTTATTCTGATTACCAAAGTAACGTCAGGTAACAGTAAGAGAGAGCAACAGATATTTCAAATGCTGGGTTTTGTCTCTTATCCGTCTGTTGCAGCTAACAAATGAAAAAACTTCGTTCTGGCTTATGCGTTTAGGTTTACTAGACCATCATCATTGCCAGTTTTTGTACATTACATTAATGTGTGGAACTGTTCCATATCAGTTTAACCCCATGAAGTTTTTCATTCAGCCAGTGTAGAATTATATATATATATATATATATATATATATATATATATATATATATATATATATTTACACACGTACTTTTCGAAAGTAGCTTCTGGAACGTGTGTAAATATATATTTTTTATACATAATTGTACAGTGTGTGAAAAACCTCAAGAGGTAAACTGATATGGAACAGTTCCACACATTAATTTAATGTACAAAAACTGGCACTGATGATCCTCTAGTAAACCTAAACGCATATGCCATAACGAAGTTTTAATTAATATAAGATTTGGTGCTTTTTTCAGGCATTACATTTTTAAAATTCCACTTTCTTTTAGGTTTTAGCGCTGCTACTGCCAACATTTTGGCACCCAACCTGGGGCTTCCTCAAGGCTATTTCGAGCTGAAGTATCCGCTGTTGACGGCTGGTTACACCCCATCGTAGTTTGCCGGCATAGTGAAGCCGTACATTGCGACTTGTCGTGTTCCGGGAACTCTTACTTTTCGATAAACTTGCCTTTTTTAAATTAATATTTTTAATTAATATTTCCAATATTGAACCCCACTCACCTAGAACTATGTTTCTTCAAATACAGAGTCAGAACAACTCTTCTTATTTCTGTGATACAGTAGTGAAAATCTAATCCAATTTTATCACCTGTCACATTTGCTGGCCTTTATATTAGTCGTCACTTAGTGAAATAACTGTTAAAAATTCTAAACACTGAATAATTAACGTAACACATAACGATCATGTTCCATACATTTTTTCAATTTCATACATCGCCTCAAACAATGCTTCGTTCCTTTCAATTTACCAGTATTAAGTTTCTTCTGGTCTTGAAATTTACATCATCATGTGTCAAACGTATTTGTTTGTAAGACCAGATGCGGATTACGCAACGAGCGTGGTGGTCACTGGTTCGAAACTCCGACTGGCGACCCAGATTTAGGTTTCCAATGATTTCCCTAAATCACTCCTGGCAAATGCCGGGATAGTTCTTTCAAGAGATCCTGCCCGAATTCCTTCCCATTCCTTGTCCTCAATCCTTTCCCGTTTCTAAACCATAAAAAGCTGATTGTATGACAATATGGCGTTCTATTATCACGTCATTAGACCCAGGTAATATTATCATTGTTGCAACAACCACCATAAAATCGTCACCCAATTCTCTGTTTTTCTAATAATAATGGAGTACCTTGAATTGCTTAATATTCTCAGTTACGTGCCCTTTCACAGCAGTTATCAGATGCCGACATAGATTTGAAGGATCTCATCAGGGTAATGGTAAAACTTGTTAATTCAGTCTCCGAACTGCCGGATGTCCATTGTTCTCGCCAGCGTTTTTAATGAGGACCTTGTAAGAATACTATCCGTTCCTCGCTGAGAAATTACTTTCTTCCCTGTACCGAGCTTTGTATGGGTAATAAAGATCTCGAATGTAGGTTTTCATTTAACGTTGACCATTACATTCACGTCTTTTGATTGATTTTACTGGTTGTAATTAATTTGACATTCTGTCATGTTCCAGGCAGAAAATGTGAGTTTGAAATTCAGATCAGAATCTAAGTACAAAGGAGATTGTAACTGCTTGAATATCTCATATTTTAAAACTCATTATTCAGTAGGGATACTGTCTGACAGTTTCAAATTAAATGCACTAATTACAATTTCATTTTATGTCTCTCAGTTTTCTTCTGACTATCGTATGAGTGAGATGAGAGTAAATTACGTTGGAATCGATTCCTCATCGATCTACCTCGTTCCTTACGTCTCGTTTTCTGATCGCGAACGCTTTGAGCTAAATTGCTATCCAGGACGTCATATTAAAACTGTCCATATCAAAGTCATATTGCCAATACAAATCGATACGATTCCCGATGTAATGTCCATCGCGGAGATGGCTCTCCCTACTCTGTCCTTCAATATTTTTCTCACTTTGACTATAGTAAAAAAAAAAAAATCGATTCAATTTTAACCGTCACAATGTAGCCCTGCCGTTATTAGTATGTACTTGTTCTATGTATAGTTTAGATACATGTCACCCAGAAATAAGATTTAAACAAGAAATAATTAACCAATCCAAGATTGTTTTTTCATTAAACACACCTGAAAATAACAGTAATGTTACTACGATTTTACCCATCGTTTCATTTTATTCAATGATTCCTTCTTCATACCTTAAAGATTTCTTAAATCAATACAAATTTTAATACAATTCTAAACTAATTTGCAATAGTACCCAGCCTTAACTGTGTAACACTCTTCCATAACGAAAGATTTGATCAATCTGCATATTTACTTCAAAATTTGTGTAACAGGAATATATGAAAGTATGTCTCCGGGATGTAGTCTTTATTAAAAGATGAAAATTTTCTGTCAACGCTTACATTCTATAAATACTATGTACAAATTACATTTATTTTGATGTAATGTTAGTTTACATCGATATATGACAACAAAATGCGACTTCAAACTATAAATAATTAGTAAAAAAGGATGAAAGTTCAATTTTATCACACTGATATAAGAATATAAAATAAAAATGTAATATTAGAGTTATTGGTATTATATTTGTGTGTTTGAAGTCAAATAACAATTAAATCAACAATGCGAAAAACTGTTCCGTTACGCAGGTGTCATTAAATCAGCGAGTCATTTACTGCTAGTATCTTTTCTTCCTTGAATTTTACTTACCTGTTGGACAAAACATAGTAAAAATTAATATAAATGCTATAATCTAGAGAGACTGGCCACCACGTCTCTCTATATAATAATTGGTTTAGATCGGAATAGCGAAAGACTTTGCCGAGAATAGTTAAAATTAATGATGTAAACACAAAGAACTGAATTTCTTAAATCTGAATTTTGAATCATTAAAATAATTAAGAGAAGGATACTAAATTTTCATTTCAAGGTAACTGATTTCAGGTGCAAATGATGGTTTGCTGAAAGATGTGCAGCAAGTATCGGTATACTTGCAAGTGTTCTAAAACGGATTACAAAAACTCAAGAAACGATGCCAAAAATGTAGGATACTGTACGGACAATACCGCATTTAGATTTACATACAGTTTTCAGAGTAACCTAAACGGCGATCAGTAGTAGATTGTATCTTACGTTTAAAGAGAATGTTAAATCATTGTCGTCGCTAAATGTCACTTCGGACCACAGTGGGTAAAGGTTTAAGGAGATCCTTTCAGTTTGTTATCAGAATATAAAAGCTAACTACGTCAATCTTCCAAGTTAGTAATACAGGTTGGTTACAACAGGTATCAGGAAAATTGCACTATAGGAGGTGGATGCCGAAATGTTCCCTTCAAGAGGCCTGGACAAATTAATACCCGTTCCTTGCCTCCAATCCTTTCCCGCCTCTGATAACCTCGACGTCGACGAGGCGTAAAGCCATAAAAAATATTCGTTTGTAAGACAGGGACGAAGAGCAAGACGGCCTACAACATATTTTAAAGAGAATGTTTAAGAGCGACCGGCACCGGGTTACAACCTCTTCCTTCTTTCAGCTCACATATGCAACAAAAATTACACACTATAATGAACTCACACACCATAACCATCATTAACATAGATAGATAGATAGATAGATATGTTCACTTTGATCCCATGTGAGAATAATCTCGGGATGTGGAACAGTACATACACTTATTAGTAATGTAAATATTACTATATAATTGATAATATTATATATTGACAAGAAGTTAGTTATGACCCATTAGTATAACCAATATTTCCTGTAATCTACAAATACAATCCCGAGTTAGTTAATACTTATTATGTGGAACAGTGTATAAACTTGTTACCAGCATCTAACAACCAGTTATTTTCTTACCAACCAGTTACCACAACTCATATGCAGTCAATTACTTAAAAACCTGTTAGTATCATAATTTTTACAGCAGTTTTTGAGTGCATGCTATCCCATGTTAGTTACTATATATGAGTGAAATTTTGTAAACAGTGTAATTACTTCATTTGTCAAAAGTTTCAACAGAAAGAAAAACCATATATCATTTTAGTAATTGTGGACAACTTTGTCACCTTTCCCTTCCATACACCATATATACTATTTTATCAGTCATTCTTAGTTACCAAATTCCAAGAAGAAAATTCTTTTACAGAGTAAAATGGATTCTGAAGCAGAAACTCTTTCAGTTTGGACTTAAAGTAGTTGGGTTTTTGTAGATAACATTTAATTTCTGTTGGTAAGACATTAAATAAGGAAGCTCCAGTAAATGTTAACCCTTTCTGTACAATTGACAGTGATTTGTAATCCTTGTGAATATTATATTTATTCCTAGTATTATGGCTATGTATGTTAGCATTAAGATTGAAGTGTTCAGGATTTTCCACTACAAATGATAGTACAGAGTATACATATTGTGCTGGCATTGTTAGTATACCCAGGTTTTTAAATAGATTTCTGCACGACGTCTGTGGGCTTGCTCCACAAATAGTTCTTATAGCACGTTTTTGCAATTTAAATACCCTCTGTGCTTGTGACGAGTTTCCCCAGAATGAGATGTCATAAGTGATCAGGGAATGAAAATATGCAAAATATACTAACTTTCTGGTTTCTATATTAGCTATTCTAGATATTACCCTCAGTGAAAATGTTGCAGAATTCAGTTTTTTAAGAAGTTGTTGAATATGCTGTTTCCAGTTCAATTTGTTATCTATACATACACCCAGGAATTTTGTGAAATTACTTTCATTGATTGCTTTTCCTTCTGATATCACATTATAGCTGTCCTTTGTTTTATTTTTTGTAACAAACTGAAGTAACTGTGTCTTTTCTACTTTAAGTATTAGTTTGTTGGCACTAAACCACCTGTTAATTTTCTTTATAGCATCATTTGCTGTGTTTTTGAGGTTTTGTGCTGATGGGTCTTTCAACGATATGCTGGTATCATCTGCAAAGAGCACCATGTATTCATTATCACCTAGTATATGTGGGAGATCATTTATATAGATTAAGAACAGCAGAGGGCCAAGAATTGAACCCTGAGGCACACCACATTTAACTATACCCCATTCTGAGTTTATAACATTTCCTGTATTAGCATCTTTCAGTGATACACATTGCTTTCTATTTTCCAGGTAAGATTTAAACCAAAGCCCTGGCTTATCACTAACTCCATAGTGGTCTAATTTACCTAGTAGAATCTCATGATCAACACAGTCAAAAGCCTTAGCAAGATCACAGAATATACCTAGGGAATTTAATTTTTTATGCATTGATTCCAGTATGTTGTTTACAAAAGCAAAAATTGCTGAATCTGTTGAAACGCCTTGTCTAAAACCAAACTGTACTTTACTGAGTAGGTCATTCTTTTGTAGATGTGCATACACCCTTCTGTACATTGCTTTTTCAAAGATTTTTGAAAATGCTGGTAGAAGTGAAATGGGTCTGTAATTCTCAATTTTTGAGGTATCACCCTTTTTATAAAGCGGTTTGATTATTGACTTCTTGAGTGAGTCAGGGAAGATACCTTCTTGAAAAGAACTATTACAAATATGACTAATAACTCTACTAATGCTGGTGTTACATTGTTTCACTACATGGGTTGAAACCTCATCATAACCAAATGACTTTTTATTTTTGAGGGATTTAATATTTTTTTCAATTTCATTTTGACTGGTGGGAAATAGAGACATAGGTGCTGTTTTTGGTGACAAGGATTTAAGTATTGCTATAGCATCCACATTCCCATTATATTTTCTTTTTCTTTTTTCAGCTACTGTTAAGAAGTAGTTATTGAAAGCACTTCCTACATAAGAGGGAACATGTGCAGGCATATTAAATATAGAAGCAACGGGTAACCAACCACTGTAGCCACCTACAACCGTAACTACGCATTCTGCTTTACAGTCCTGTCTTTGTAGTACCAAACCTTTGCCTTAGTTAGTACTAGGCATGTAACGGATCACTGCTTCCTCATCCGCAAGTGCCGAACTTTCGCGTGAAATGCTACATCCGCTTTCGCATCTGCATTTTTTCTTGCGGATGTATAGCGGTTGTTTTGTTAACATTGCAAAATATTTTCTTTTCTCTTTGTACGAGATTCTGCCCATCGTCGCTTAGCTAACAACAACATGGTTGTTTCTTCTGACGATCTTGCAATAAAAATACGAATGAATTGTACGGTGTTATCGCCTAAGTTACGAATTTAGGAGTTTGAACTTGCATGTAAAGTAAAGCGGCCTATTCACGGTCCAACTTACTGGATATCCGTGTACAACTACCATAGATTACGCTCACCCATTCATTCATAAGAGGGATCCAACAAAATTTTTCACGCAATCCTTTCCACTCGTACTTTCTCGCCGCACACCAGCTTCCTTATCGCACACTCGTAGGATGTTTCCTCCAATCATGATCCAACACCATAGCTTACTGGAAGGCTAGGATCCGTGTTGGTTGTATGGGAGTCCAACAATATCCAACACGTCCTACATGTAGTCCTGCAACTCCTTTCACTGTCCATCAAGAGTTCGTTATCGAAAATCGGATGATCGTAGGTCCTACAAGATGTACTGTGAATCGGACACTATAGCGGTAGGAAGGCGGGTGGTGGGCACCGAGAACTGAGGTTGGATGGCCTTGTGCTTGACGCTTGAATTAGTCGAGCTGCGCACGCTGCAAAGTTCATATGATAAAGATTGTTATGTAAATATTGTAATCATCCTATATTTTATTGTTGAAAGATGAGGGTAAAAAAAATTAATTGTGGCAGTATTATATGGAAATAGGCGTTACTTATGAAAAAATGTAGAATTTGACATAAAATATACTTATTTTGAGTTTACATTTATTTTTGACAAATTATTAAAATCTAAATAATTATAAATTATTTTCCTACTCCGCCTCCGCAAAACATCATCATCCGCGGATGTCAAGCACTGAACACCCGCATAAGCATCTGCATCCACAAAGATGACATCCATTGCAACCCTAATTAGGACTAACAGCTGGACGGCATTTTAAACCAGGGAGCAGGTATATCCGTCAGGCATGGATTTTATCCATAGGAAATACGATTACATTTCATTATCATGGAGCATATACACGAAAATCCATGTTCCTAATACATTCAACGGCTTAAAATGTTTTTGTACACTTCCGCTTCTACACTGACGAATATTGCCGGAAACAATATAGTATCGTATAGAATAATCATTTAAAATTTTACCAGCGGTGTTAACAACCATATTAATTAGTTTCATATAATCGATTATTGAAATAATTGTTGGCTGAGAGCCCTCCAGAATTCTTATATCCCAGTACAAGTATCTAGGCCTCGTCGGTGTTTAGCTTGCCATTATCCTTAGCTGTTGTTTCCAGCAACAGTTGCATGTCACCTACGTGACCTGCTCCGTTTGGAATCAGCTTCTATTGTTCCTCTACAATCTACACATTTGCTTCATTTTCGCTTAGTTTGATTGACTGTCCATAAACACTATAAATGCGAACACTCAGATTTTCTGCCTTCCTAAGAGGAAAGATATTTCGGAAGTACAAATAAATGTAGTTAAACAATTGTTCCAGGTCATTATCCATTAATCTACCATTTGCTCTTGTTATTTGATCATCGATTTATATCACGAAAGGTGTTTTATCTTTTAAAAAAGTAACGCATAATCATCGTTTTGTTTATGATAAACGACATTCTTTCAACAAAATCAGATTTCCAATATTTCAGTAATGGAATCAGTTGAGCCGTGATCATGAAAATCTGCGAAAGGCGAAGCATTCCTTTCTTAAGAATTTTGCATCCTATTAACAAGAAATACAGTAAATCACTTTCA